>OX451738.1:81895850-82495850 GCA_948472305.1 Vicia faba | reverse complement strand
GCTATCAGGGCTGCAGTCTTTTTCTTCCACTGTTGAGTATATGGTGCCTTGTTAGTCTTAAGTTTGACATATGGGGTCTGATTAGGATATCCATATAATCTGAAGCAGAATGGGTTTATGTGACCAAACCTCCCACAATAATGACATCTCCATCTTTTTTTCTTCATATTTCTCTGTTCTTGATGTTGAGTCCTATGTTGTGACATCTGCTTTGACATTTGTTTATCAGGCCTGGTCTTCTTCTTGTCAACAACAAATTTCTTTGCAGCCACAAATCCTAGACTAGACATGTTTCCTGCATTTTATCCAGCCTGAAGGATTTCGTCCAACTTGTCAGTTCCAGTTGTTAACATCTGGACAGACTTAGTCTTTTCATCAAGTTTGGAGTTCAACATTAGAACTTCGCCTTTGAGATGGCTTATACTAGCAGTGTCTGCCTTCTTCTCAGCCTCCAACTTCACTATGAGCTTTTTCTATTTCTTATTTTGCTGACAGACTTTAGCACTTCTGATACATAGCTTCTTGTAGGAGTCAACAATTTCTTAAAATGTCACTTCCTCATCACTAGAATCATTATCAGAGTTACAAACACCAGATAATGCAGTAACTAGTTTAGAAGATTCTTCTTTAGAGTCACTTTCTGAGTCACCATCAGACCAAGTAACAGACATTCCTTTCTTTTGTTTCTTTAGAAAGGTAGGACATTCAGCTCGAATGTGCCCATATCCTTCACATCCATGGCATTGGATTCCTCTGCTTTGATTTCCCTTTTCTTCAGACTTAGTTCTTCTGCTGGAGTCATAGGATCTACTAATGTTAGAGGAATTGTTCTTGACATTTGACCTTGACTTTGGGTCTATTCTCTTGATGAGTTTGTTGAACTGCCTTCCAAGCATAGCTATAGCTTCTGATATATTCTCTTCATCACTCTCCTTGCTTTCATCTTCACTATTGGATACAAGGGTTATACTCTTGTTTTTCTTGTCAACATTGTCACTGATCCCCATCTCAAATGTCTGAAGTGACCCAATGAGTTCATCAACCTTCAAGTTGCAGATATCCTGAGCTTCCTCTATAGCAGTCACTTTCATTGCAAACCTTTTAGGCAAGGATCTGAGAATCTTTCTCACCAGCTTTTCTTTTGACATCTTTTCTCCTAATGCTCCTGAGGTGTTGGAAATTTCCAAGATGTTCATGTGAAACTCTTGAATGGTCTCATCTTCCTTCATCCTTAGATTCTCAAATTTGGTAGTGAGCATCTGAAGTCTTGACATTTTTACTTTGGATATACCCTCATGGGTGGTTTTGAGAGTGTCCCAAACATCCTTGGCCAGTTCACATTGATGTACTAGTCTGAATATGTTTCTATCAATTCCATTGAACAAGGCATTCAATGCTTTAGAGTTACCCAGGGCTAACTCTTCTTCTTCTTTGCTCCATTCTTCCTCAGGTTTCAGACTAGTCATCCCATCTTTCCCAGTTATGGTGGGATGGTTCCATCCTTTGTCAGCAGCTCTCCAAGCTTTATTGTCCAGTGACTTCAAGAAGGAAATCATACGAGGTTTCCAGTAGTCATAGTTTGATCCATCCAGAATAGGTGGCCTGTTCCCAAATCCTCCTTCCTTGTCCATAGCGCCAGAAAATAATATCCCTAGATCTCACCCAGAAAGACAGGAAGGGTGCCTGCTCTGATGCCAATTGAAATTCTGGCAACAGATACTTAATGTCACAGTGAATGTTATGACACCATATCTGACAAATTGTACACAGACCAAACAGTAATTTAAAAGACAGTAAAGAACACAATCAATTGTTAACCCTGTTCAGTGTATAACAACACCTATATCTGGGGGCTACCAAGCCAGGGAGGAAATTCACTATAACAGGTATTAATTTAGGAATAAACCAACCAGTTTATCTCCTTCACTTAAGACCTACCCAATGCAACTTCAATCTAAGTCCTACTTAAAACTGAGTTCCTACTCACTCCCCCTCAATCACAACAGTGATACTAATCTACTGATTAATAAGATTATGAAGACATTCTTCAATACACACGCTTGATTTTGCTTCAAAGCTTTAATCAAGAGACACAACACTCGCGCTTCAAAGCTTTGAGTGATAAACAACCCTTACAACCAAATCCTACTCCAAGTCACTTATCAAGTGATAATTGCTTGGCTCACAATAATTACTAAAACTATACAAAATGCCTTATTGATCTTCTGTCAAAAGCGCTGCACACCATTAGGATTTGTGAGAAATATATATGCAGTCCATTCTTCATTTTGGGCTTCCATAAAAATAGCTAGGTTTAACCAAAGTTAACCTAAATACTTGGTCTTGGGCTTTCATCATAACAAATTAGGGTTAAGCAAGGTTAACCTAATATCCACGTGAGCATCTGAAATATACTTCAACTCAGAATAGCACACCAGATTCTTGAAAATTCTCAGGAACAATAAATCTGTACAACAACTTGATCAGTACAGGATGTCTTAACATTGGTTATGACATCATGTATCCTGCTCACTGATTTTGGTAGAATTCAGTACATATGATCATAGCTTAATCATCATGATATTCACTCATACTGAGTTGTTCCTGTAGAGCATTCCTTCTGCAGAATTTGTCTTTATCCCAGAATGTTATGACATCAGTCATGACATTCGCAAATCTGGTTTTACCAAAAAATAATGCCAACAAGCAAACACTTACAAAAACAATCAAGCTTTTGAGGATGAAGATTACTTTGATGAACAGTATCTACCGGTTGAGGATAAGTACAAGCAACTGGAAGATAGGTTGAAAGTTGTGGAAATTCAAGTTGTACTTAGCTTAGATTTTGGAGATTTAGGATTAGTACATGGGGTTGTTATCCCCCCACAAATTAAAAATTCCAATCTTTGCTAAGTAAGACAGTGTTTCATGCCCAAGGCTTCATTTGTGGTCCTACGTCCGCAAAATACAACCGCATACCACTGACAAGAAGCTCTGGGTACACTTCGTTCAAGAGAGTCTGTCTGGGACTCAATTAGAATGGTTTTACCAGTTGGAGGGTTCCAACATTCATACTTGGGAAGACCTGGCCACCGCTTTCTACCTCCAATATCAGTACAACGCTGATTTGGCGCCAACTAGGGTTTAGATACAAGGAATGACCATGGGTTCTAATGAAGGTTTTACAGAATATGCGCGAAAATGGAGAGACCTTGTTGGTAGAGTGAAACCAACACTAACGGATAAGGAGCTGGTGGATATGTTCATGGGAACATTAACTGGCCCATTTTTCAGCTTGTTAATTGGGAGCTCATCATCCGGTTTCACTGAGTTAATTCTGACTGGTGAAAGGGTCGAGAATGGTATTAAGAGTGGAAAAATTCCATGGAATTTACTTCTACATCAAACACTATAAAGAAGCCCTTTAATGGCAAGAAAGAAGCCAATGATGTATATGGGTCAAGGGCCCATATCAAGAAGGACCACCGTCCATCTGTTAATGTTGTTTTGATCTCCAACCCTCCATCTGCTCAATGAAAATCACAACAAGCCAACCATCAAAGGTCTGAGGTTCCAAGAAGACAGTTCACGAGGATTAACATGTCACTGTCCCAAGCCTTGCAACACCTATTGAAGGCCAACTTGGTAACATTGCATGATCCACCATCAAATCCCAATGTTTCATCTCCAAAATACAATCCTAACACCAAATGTGCCTATCACTCCAATAGCCCTGGGCATGATACTGATCAATGTTGGGCTCTAAAAAACAAGATTTTAAGATATTATCGATAATAAGACTATTGAGTTCGGCCCACCTACAAATCCGAATGATATAACTGCACCAATGCAAATTATGGCAAAGGTGTCAATGCAATTGAAGACACTTCTTTTGTTTCCTCCGTTGAAGATTTGACTACTCCACTGACTAATGTTAAAGAGAATTTGTTGAGAGTTGGGGTCTTCCCTGGTTGTTTAAAAGACTATTGTTGTTGTGGTAAACAAGTTAGTGGATGCGAATGGCTGAAAAAGGGTGTCCAATACCTAATAGATAGCCACAAGATTTTGTTTGAAAGAACTCCATCCTAAAAAGTTTGAATGATAAAGCTGAAGATGTTTCCATCATCACAGTATCCAAAAAACATATTAGGATCTCCTCAAAAGGTCCTATTAGGATTTCCAACGAACCAACAATTTCCCCCTTGATACTTACTGCACCAGGGCCAATTCCTTATTCTTCCGATAAGGCAGTACCTTGGAATTACCGTGCCAAAGTATACTATCATGGGATTAAGCAAGACTCTTGGGTTAATAAAGACAAAATTGACGATGTTAACAACATTCCTGGTTCTAGCAAGGTGACAAGGACGTGGAGAATCTTCTCTCCTAACATTTCACCTCCAACTACTACAGCTACACCAGTTCGCATTACCATGGACAAACCTGGTACTGACACTAGGGGCAAAGAAAAGACAATTGAGCTTGCCAGGATGGAGGCACATGCCAAAGATATTGCTACTGAGGAACCCTCCACCCAAGAAATGGAGGAGATTTTGAAGATCATAAAGAAGAGTGATTTTAAGATAGTTGAGCATTTGGGGAAAACCCCTTCCAAGATCTCTATGTTATCTTTGTTACTTTTCTCTGATGCTCACGCTCAAGCACTGATCAAAATTTTAAAGAAAGTACATGTTCCTCAAGAGACCACAGCCGGCCAATTTGAAAATTATATGGCGAGTTTGACTGCCGATAATGGATTGGGGTTCTCTGATGCTGATTTGACACCAGTTGGAAGAAATCATAACAAGGCTTTGCATGTCTCTGTTGAATGCAAAGGAACTACTCTGGCCCATGTCTTGGTGGATACAGGGTCCTCTCTAAATGTATTACTCAAAGGTGCTTTAGATCGGTTGAATTGCAATTGTTTGGTGTTGAAGCCAAGCGACATAGTTGTAAGGGCTTTTGACGGATCCAAGAGGATGGTACTTGGAGAAGTTGATCTCCCCACTAAAGTTGGTTCACAAGTTTCCAATTCTACTTTCTACGTGATGGATATATGTCCCGCCTACTCTTGTTTACTTGGGCGCCCCTGGATACATAGGGCAGGAGCGGTAACTTCCACTTTGCATCAAAAATTGAAATATCCAGTCAAAGGAAAGATTATTACCGTTTGTGGTGAAGAAGAGTTCATGGTTAGCCACCTGAATTCGTTTAAGTATGTCGAGATGGATGGCGAGTTCATAGAAACTCCATGTCAAGCTTTTGAAGTGGTCCCTCCTATTGTTGCCGCCACCAAAATCTCTTCTGAAATTTCAAAAGCTGATGAAGTTGTGTCGAGGATGGTTTCACTCAAAGATGCTCGCGCTATGATTGAAGACAGAAGTAGTACAATTTAGGGATAACTCCCTGACATTCCATTCAAAGCAGACACGTTCGGTTTTGGTTTCACTATCAAAGCTCAAAAGGAGGTCAGGCGTGCTCATATAGGAAAACCACCTCTTCGCATTGGTAATCATGAATTGACTGCTATTGAAGACTCTAAGGATGAATGTGACTTTGACGAATGGATTTACCCGACTGTCGGTGAAGGACTCAACAACTGGCGTGCCAAGGATTTCATTCCCATCTCCTTCAGCAATGAGTAATTACCATTTACTGTTTTGTCAATTCAATAACTTTTGCCTGTAATTTTATTTCCAAACAATGACTTTAATCCATTGTCCTTCCCCAGGGCACCATTGTCCATTTGTTAAGGGTTTGTTCATTTCCATATGCCATATGATCATTTAATGAAAAACATTAGACCTTTTGTATTCAAATTTTGCACTCATTGTCTTTCTTTTTCTTATTTTCATTTTCAAAATAGCCATATATCTTACATGCACACACACACACACACACACTTGCAGATCTCCATCCACTCCGGATCTCATTGCCAATGACTCTGCTATTGCCATCTATGACTTTGAACATCCAATCTACCAAGTCGAAGACGAAGGCGAAGAAGATTGTGAAATACCTGGGGAATTAGCCAGACTTCTGATGCAAGAGGAGAAAGCCATTCAACCTCATGAAGATCTAGTTGAAGTAATAAACCTAGGTACTAAGACAGAAAAGAGGGAAGTCAAGATTGGCGCCAACTTGGAAGATGGTGTCAAAAGTAGATTGGTCCAAATGTTGCACGACTATGTTGAGGTGTTTGCTTGGTCATATGAAAATATGTCAGGAATTGATACTGACATTGTAGTTCATCATCTACCAACAAAGGAAGATTGTCTTCTAATCAAGCAAAAGGTTCGTCGTATGCGACCTGACATGTCTGAAAAGATAAAAGCTGAGGTAATGAAGTAATTCAACGCATGTTTTCTGGCTGTGACATCATATCCTCATAGGGTGGAGAATGTGGTCCACGTACCAAAGAAGGATGGAAAGCTCCGTATGTACGTGGATAATAGAGATTTGAATAGGTCAATCCCCAAAGATGATTTCCCACTACCGCATATTGACATCTTGGTCGACAACACAACTCAACACAAAGTATTCTATTTCATGGATGGCTTCTCCGGCTAGAATCAAAGCAAGATGGCTCCCGAGGACATAGAGAAGACCACCTTTATCACATAATGGATCACTTTTTGTTACAAGGTCATACCTTTCGGTTTAAAGAATGTTGGGGCAACCTATGAATGAGCTATGGTATCCCTATTCCATGACATGATCCATCATGAGATAGAAGTCTATGTTGATGATATGATTGCAAGATCGCAAACTGAGGAACAACACCTTGATCATCTTCATAAGTTGTTTGAGAGGTTGAAGAAATACAAGCTAAGGCTGAATCCTAAGAAGTGCACTTTCAGAGTAAGATCTGGAAAACTCTTAGGTTTTGTCATCAATAGAAAAGGTATTAAAGTCAACCCTTCAAAGGTCTAAGCTATCCAAGAAATCCCAGCTTCTCATACTAGAAGGAGGTCAGAGGTTTCTTAGGTTGACTCAACTACATTGCCCAATTCATATCCCACTTAACTACTACTTGCGAACCACTCTTCAAGCTACTGAAGAAAGATCAAGTAGTCAGATGGAACGATGACTTCTAAATAGCTTTTGACAAGATCAAGGAATACTCACAAGAACCCCCAATCCCGATGCCTCCAGTTGAAGGAAGACCTATGATTATGTACTTGACTGTATTAGAGAATTCAATGGGGTGCGTGCTAGGCCAACATGACGAGTCTGGCCAAAAATAGCATGCAATATACTACCTGAGCAAAAAATTTACCGACTGTGAAGCTAGATATTCACTGATCAAGAAAACTTGTTGCGCTCTGGCATGGGCTGCTCGCCGACTAAGATAGTATATGCTAACTCACACCATTTTATTGATTTCTAAGATGGACCCTATCAAGTATATCTTCGAGAAACCGGCTCTCTCCAAATTAATAGCTAGATGGAAAATGATTCTGACCGAATATGACATCCAATATACAACACAAACAACAATCAAAGGAAGTGTGTTGGCGGATCATTTGGCACATCAAGCTGTTGACGACTACCAATTCATGAACTTTGAATTCCTGGACGAGAATATCATGCTAGTAACTGACTGTGAAAAGCCTGGACCGTATGAAGAACCTGAACAAGGATCCCGATGGACTATGGTTTTTGATGGGGCTTCCAACGCTTTGGGTAATGGAATTGGTGTTGTGATTGTTTCTCCCGAAGGTTGTCATACACATTTCACTGCTAGACTTTGCTTCGACTAAACCAACAACATGGTTGAGTATGAGGCATGCATCTTGGGTCTAAAAGTTGTTATTGACTTAGAAGTCAAGTCCTTAAGTGTATACAGAGATTCAACCTTAGTAATCAGTCAATTTAAGGGAAGGTGGGATACCAAACACCCTAATCTGATTCCTTACAAAGAGCTTGTGCTAACCCCGATCCCATACTTTGAGGAGGTTACTTTCGAACATTTCCCAAGAGAAGAAAATCAGTTGGCATATGCCCTAGCAACAATGTCATCTATGTTCAAGGTCAATTGGGACAACGAGGCTCCTAGAATTACAATTGAAAGATTTGATGAACCTGCGCACTGTTATGATCTTGACAATGACAAAGAGAAGCCATGGTACCATGAGGTGAAGAGATATCTTGAAGCACAAGAGTATCCTGAAAGAGATTCCATCAATGATAAGAAATTTTTGCGGAGATTTTCAGCCAAATTCTTCCTAAGAAATATAATCCTATAGAAGCGCAACCATGAGTCTACTCTACTTCGTTGTGTGGACAAGAAGGAGGCAGAGAAGATCATGGAAGACATGCATGAGGGTATATTCAGAACTCATTCCAGTGGACACACTATGACTAAGAAGATTCTGAGATCTGGGTACTATTGGTCAATAATGGAAACTAATTGTCACCATCACTCGAGGACTTGCCATAAGTGTCAGATCTATGCTGACAAAGTTCACGTACCTCTGATACCTCTAAATGTCATGACTGCATCATGGTTGTTTGCAATGTGGGGCATTGATATGATTGGAGAAATAAAACCCACTGCTTCCAATGGACACTGTTTCATCCTTGTTGCTATTGACTACTTCACCAAATGGGTCGAAGCTGCCTCATATGACTCAGTCATAAAGAACGTTGTAGCCCGGTTTATCAAGCATAACCTCATCTGCCGTTATGGTATCCCTGAAAGGATCATCACTGACAATGGAACCAATATCAATAATGCTATTATTACTGAACTCTCCACACTGTTCAAAGTCAAGCATCACAACTCTTATCTGTACAGACCTAAGATGAATGGCACAGTGGAAGTCACCAATAAAAACATAAAGAAGATTGTTCAAAATATGGTGGTAACCTATAAAGACTATCATGGGATGCTACCATTCACTCTTCATGGATACCGTACTTCGGCACGAACATCAACTGGGGCAACCCCTTTCTCTTTAGTATATGGCATGGAAGTTGTCCTGCCCGTCGAAGCTCGGATTCCATCTTTAAGGATTATGAAAGAAGCGGGCTTAGAAGAAGATGAATGAATTCAAACAATATTGGATCAGTTGAACTTAATTGATGAAAAGAGGTTGACTGCTATCTGTCATGGTCAAATGTATCAAAAGCGTATGATCAAGAAATTCAACAAAAAGATCAAACCTCGAGCATACCAGGCTGGCGACTTGGTAATAAAGGCCATCATTTTACCACAAGGTGACCCCAGGGGAAAATGGACTCCCACTTACGAAGGGCCATTTGTTATCAAAAAAGTATTCTCTGGAGGCGCTATGATGCTAACTACTATGGACGGTGAAGATTTCCCGCATCCTGTGAATGGGGACATAGTCAAAAAATACTAGCATAAATAATGACCTGCTAGGTTGACATACCTAGGCAAAAATAAGGGCATCCCGACGAACCAAAAGGTTCAGGAAAAAGTTAGGGATATATACAAAAGATTGTACACCCGGCAAGTCGAAAACCCGAAAGGGAGAATTGGGAAAAAATGGGTACCCTGGTGGACTGAAAACCCGAAAGGGCGGTCCAATCAAAATTTAGGGATTAAAGTGTACAACTATGTCCCATTAGATCTCTGCAGTCAGCTTTATTACCAAAGTCCAATTTCAATGGTCCAAGATCAATTCAATCGACCTTTTTCAACATCAAGAGATGATGTTCAAAGACATAGGGGCAATAGCAGATTTGGAACTCAATGAGATCACTTCCACATGGATATTATTTGTGTTTTCATTTTGTATTCCTTTCATTCTTTCGACGATTTCCTCTTACTAGGATCTCTGTCTCCTTGTACAAAAATGCCTGTTTATAGGCAAACATTAATACAAATATACTTTGAAGTGCAAACCTTTTGTTTTTTTTGTTTTGAGTGCAAAAGTGTCCAATGACTAAAATTGAATGAACATATGCATATGAACATGATTAAACTGTTAACAAATGTATACATAAAAAAAGTAACAAGCATCTCCTTAACGATTTGGGATATCCCCACAAAGATACTCCAATAAGATTATCCCCACAGAGACGGATCCATGCAATCCCCATCCAGAGTTCCAATCTATCAAAAACCCTCTCCCCAACTGAGTTGGTTTTAGAAAGAAGACTTATGGAGTTCTACCTAAAGAAGTCACTTCCCCAAAAGGTCGTCAAACTAGTCTCTTTAACCGGGTTTATTTCCCCAACAAACTATAAATTCCCCAACTTGAGTTAGCCTCTCAGACTATTACAAATCAATGGACAAAACCCCTTAATCCCCGGTAGAGTCATTGCATTCCCAAATGGTGTCGTTACTATCCTAGTAAGTTATTGTGAAGCCTAGAATTTAACCAGATAACAGTTAAACTTCATCCTTTCAAGAAAATTACTGTGGAGCCTGGAATCTGACCAGATAAAAGTTAAACTTCATCCTTTCAAGCAAATTACTGCAAAGCCTGGAGTCCGACCAGATAACAATTATTTTCATCCTTTCAAGCAAGTTACTGCGTAGCCTGGAATCTAAACAAATAACAGTTAATTTCATTTAAGTTGTTGTGAAGCCTGGAATCCGACCAGATAACAGTTTAACTTCAATTTTCTACGAAGCCTAGAATCCGACTAGATAACAGCTAATTTCATCTAAGTTGTTGCAAAGCCGGGAATTCAACCAGATAACCGTTAATTTCATAAGTTGATTTGAAGCCTGGAATCCGACTAGATAACAGTTAACTTCAATTTTTTGTGAAGCTTGGGATCCGACCAGATAACATTTAATTTCATTTAAGTTGTTGCGAAGCCTAGAATCCGACCAGATAACAGTTAACTTCAATTTTTTGTGAAGCCTGGAATCCGACCAGATAACAGTTAATTCCATCTAATTTGTTGTGTAGCCTAGAATCTGACCAGATAACAGTTTAACTTCATAAGTTGTTGTGAAGCCTGGAATCCGACCAGATAACAGTTAACTTTAATTTTATGTGAAGCCTGGAATCCAACCAGATAATAGTTAATTTCATTTAAGTTGCTGCGAAGCCTGGGATCCGACCAGATAAAAGTTTAACTTCAATTTTCTGTGAAGCCTGGAATCCGACCAGATAATAGTTAACTCCATCTAAATTGCTGCGAAGCCTGGAACTCGACCAGATAACAGTTAATTTCAGTTGCTCCAAAGCCTGAAATCTGACCAGATAACAGTTAACTTTAGAAAGTTACTGTGAAGCCTAGAATACGACTAGATAACAATTAACTTTATGTTCCCCTAAAAAGTTGTTGCGCAGCCTAGAATACGACCAGATAACAACTAACTTTTATTCTCCCCAGTAGAGAAAATGGACAACTAAAACTCCTGAACTCTATTCCCCAATCTGAAATCAACACTCCCCGCAGAGTTTTATCAAGAAAAGTCAATGCTCCCCAGTGGAATTCTCCTCAAACAACAAAGCAGGAATCCCCAGCGGAGACACTCTAAACAAAGTTTGAAGATACACATACTCTTCATCATCAACAGCGATCCAAGATTTAACTTCCCAAAACTCCCCAGCATTTGTCAAGAATTTATTTTCCAGACAAAGATATGCTTCAACAATATTTCATATTCATACATCATACCACATACATGAAAAATGCATAACAACATAATCTCATTTATTTTGAGAACATCACTACGCCATGCATACATCTGCATACAACTAACCCTCTTCCTTGCAGGAAAATCAGTCAACAAATCAATAGTACTCTTCTGGATGGATTTTCTTCTACAAGTTAATAATAGGCGTTGTACCCCAAAATTTGCCCTCCCATATTTCTCAATACATGTCAAGAAAGGTCTTCGAATTGCTCAAGGAAGTCCAAGGTTTGACCAGACAAACTATCTCATAAGGCAGTGTACCTCAAATTAGGGTTTCATTTTGCATCAGAATGCTTAAGTCCAAAGAAGCCCAAATGATCACCATTTTCCTAAAATGTTCTCAAGATCATTCATGTCAAGTTTCAAGCCTTGTAGAGGAAGTTTTCTCAGTCAATTGTTCAAAGGCCTGAAAATCGACTATGTTAGGGCAAAAGTCAACTGTGGCCCACATACAGTCAAACTTCAAGATTTTTGGTCAACATACTCATTTTTAAGTATTATTCATCATTTGATCAAGGGTTGATCATTATTCCTCAAGTATTTATCACAATTCATCAAAACCCAAAAGTTGCTAAATTAGGGTTTTGTAGAAAAAGTCAACTCAACTTTGACCAAGCATAACTTTCTCATACTTTATAAAAAATGACCCATCCAAAGCTCCTTTTGAATAGGATGTAATTCCATACAATTCATCTTCATCTCCCAAGTTCAAAATATGCACTCACAAGAAGATATGAATTTGGACATTATAGGTCATTTTGAAAAGTCAACCAAAACACCTTTTGGGCCAAAGTTTCATACATGAACATGGGAGACTCAATTGAGATTAGAACAAAAGGGTTGATTAGAGGACATCTTAATATTTTTAAAAAGTCCAAGAACACCTCTCTAGGATCAAAATTGAGAGACTTATGCATTGGCCAAGTTGACCCTTTTTGTAAAATTGCCAAAAGTCAAATGTGTCCAAAATTGCATTTTTTGCTAAATGGGCCCAACTTTTTATGCTTGCGCTGAGTTTTTAATGTGACTCACGACCCATGAGCCCTTCCACTTGTCGTTCTTTTATTTTTGTTATTTATTTTGATTTTATTTCATTTAAATCAAATAAAATCAATATAAAATAATGAAAATATCAAAAACTAATTAAATCTTGAGATTTTGTGCATGATTAGGTCCATTACACAGCTGGAGACAAGATCAAATCGTGCAAGGCCCCATTTTGACACAAAAAGATTGAATTTGCTTGATTTGGAAAGATTTGGTGCAAGGATTGAATCATGAATCAATATTCATAATTGGGAGAGATTTGATACGAAATTGCAACCCTAATACACTCTAGTATACATAAGGAACAAGGGGAGATCAAAAGAAAGAGGCTGGAGGCGTGCAAAGGAGAGAACAAATTTCAAAAAAATTCAAGAAAAGTTGCAAACTGATTTCCAAGTTTGAGATCATCTCAAGCAATTCTAATCATTCAAATCAATTGCTGGATTCCCCAGGACCGTGTTTCAATTTCTAGCAAGCTTCCCCACGCCTTGAAATGCCCTGTAAGAGTCACACGATTTATCTCTTTTCTTGAATTCAAATATCTTAATTCTGGCATCTTTAACATGATTAATTGATATATTCATAAACCTTGAGTTGTTTGCAAGCTAATGGTTATGATTAATTGCATTTTTGTTGACTGTATATCAAGTTGCCATGGCTAGGGTTCATGCTTCGTTTTTAGGGATTTTTCATACAGGAACAATCGGCCATTAATAATGGTACCATGATGCTCGTGAGGTTGCAACGAGTTGATTGGTACCATTGGTTTTCATTTATCATACACATACAAGATTTTGGAAATGCACAGAGTTATACCTACACTCAGTGTCCGTAGGTAAAAGTCACGAAACTTACAGCGACGGTGGGAGGAATAAGAAGGATACGTGGCACCTCATGGTTTTCCAGTTTGAATTTCGCGCGTTTCAACGATTAGCTTTTGTTTTTATTATATAATATTCATTAGTTATTGTTTATACAACTAAACAAGCCAGCTCATATGGCTAGCGTGCAGTGGGAGAATGCCTAAGGGCCTGGATTTTATCCCTAGGTGTTGTACCCCAAAATTACCCCTCTCATATTTCTCAAAATATTGCAAGAAAGATCCTCAAGTTGCTTAAGGTAGTCCAAGGGTTGGCCAGACAAGCTCTCTCCTAAGGCAGTCTACCCCAAATTAGGGTTTCATGTTGCATCAAGATCCTTGAGTCCAAGTGACCCCAAGTGCTCACCAATGTCCTAATATGTTCTCAAGATCATCCATGTCAAATTTCAAGCCTTGCAGAGGAAGTTTGCTCAGTCAATTGCTCAAAGGTCCAAAAATCGATTGTGCTAGGGCAAAAGTCAACTGTGACCTACATACAGTCAAACTTCAAGATTTTTGGTTAACCTCCTCATTTTGGAGTATATTTCATCATTTGATTAAGGGTTGATCATGATTCATCAAGGATTGCTCATAATACATCAAGATTTAAAAGTTGCTAAATTAGGGTTTTATAGGAAAAGTCAACTCAACTTTGACCAAGCATAAATTTCTCATAATTTATGAGAAATGACCCATCCAAAGCTCATTTTATATAGGATGTAATTCCCTACAATCCATCTTCATCTCCCAAGTTCAAAATATGCACTCACAAGAAGTTATGAATTTGGACATTATAGGTCATTTTTGAAAGTCAACAAAAACACCTTTTTTGTCAAAGCTTCATACATGATCATGGAATATAAAATTGAGATGATACCAAAAGGGTTGCTTAGAGGACATCTCAAGCTTTCTAAAAAGTCCAAGAACACCTCCATAGGTTTAAAATTGAGGAAGTTATGCATTGGTGAAGTTGACCTTTTTTGCAAAATTGCCAAAAGTCAACTATCTCCAAAACTTCAAATTTTGCCAAATGGGCCCATTCTTTTTCACTTGTTTTGAGTTGGCATCATAGCCCACGTGCTCTAGACCTTGCCAATTGTCTATATCATATTTTTATTAATTATTTTGATTTTTATTTGAATTAATTGAATTTAAATCAAATAAAATCTTATAAAATTTAAAGCATTGATAACAAAGGATCTTTTGATTGTTTCAGGCTCTAATCAAAGCTAGCAAGGCATTCAAATTCGCATCAAGCCATATGTGTACAAAAAGATTGAAAAGAAGCCAAATTTGGAAGGTTGTTAAAGGGAATCAAATCAATATCCAAAGCATTGATGGAGAGGGATTTGGACACAATAATTAACTCTAATACATTGTGTGATACATAAGGGTGGCGTGCAGATGAAAATAGGGGTTGGAAATAGGCGAGAAAGGGCAAACAAAATCTGAAAAAATCAAAGAAAAGTGTGAGATCAAAATCCCACTTAGAGGCATCCTCAAGGCTCGTGACTTGTTCCAATCGCTTCCTGGCACTCTCAGGAACCTAAGGCAATTGAAACCAGGCGTTTTCAAGCTCTCCCATGCACTGTAAGTCCGCAACTGTATCACCTTCTTCTTGAATTCAAATAACCTTGTTCTTGCATCCATAATGTGAAATAATGGCATATTCTTAACCTACAGAGCATTTGCAAGCTTTTGGCATTATTCAATTGCGTTTATATGGTATGTAACGAAATCCACCATTGTTAGGGTTTCAGATTTGTTTTTAGGGTTTTTGATTTCAAGAATAATTGGCCCTAGTAATGGGTATGGTTGTGATCAGAAGAAGGAGACGAGTCTAACAATGGTGTTAGAATTCATTTACATGGCCTATACGAGATTTTGAGAGTGGACAGGTTTGTAGCGACGGGCATTTGTCCGTGGGTATAGGTTTCAAAGTTTTTAGCCACGGTGCAGAGGAAGGAGTGATGCGTTGTCACTCCCTTACTGGGCTGTTTGAATTTCGCGCGAAAAATCCATTATTGCTTTTGTTTTTTTATATTATCATTATTTTGTAATATATTAACAAATAGAACAACACAACCTAGTGGTTGCCGCGCAAGATTTCAAGGCATTGGGAGCTGGAGGTCAGGGGTTCGATCCCTGCCTCCAGCATTTGTTATTTTTCCTTGTTGTTTCAGGAATTCCAGTACACGCTCAAGCCTAATGTCCACCATAGGCCTTCCCCATCAATGTGCCAGATGGCCATATCTGGTGGCTACCACTGAGGGTGCACCAAAAGACAAAGTCAATGCATATGCGCAGGATCCAAAAAGTCAAACAAACTTCATGTCATTGGGCCCAGAAAACTGCTATTCACACACCCTAAATCAGGCCCATTTCTCATCTCTTTTTATTTTTATTATTCTATTTTAATTATTGTTATTTATTCACTAACCAATAAAATAATTTCTTTTTTATCACAAAAAATATTTTATGTCCAATTAAATTTCAGAACTTTATTTTTCATTAATAAATATTAATTAATTTAATTAAGTAGATTAATTAGGTAACTTTAATTTATTTTGCAAATAATAAAAAATCAATTAGAATAATTAGGTTTTAACATTAATTTAATTATTTTATTTTCTTTCCTAAATTAACAAAAATCCAAAAATATGTCATTTAATTGTTTTTCATTAATTAATTTAATAATTAATTTAGCATTTAATTTTAGGATTTAATTTCTTTTTCTAAAAAAATAAAAACAACAAAACTATTTTCTTTTAACTTAGAGGGTCAAAACCCTAATTTCACATCCGATTTAATTCCGCATCGCGCGCTTTATTTTTTCTTTATCCAAATTATTGTATCTGCTCCCGATTTGTAATATTTAGTTAGAACATTTACTTTTACCGCTTTTATTTTCAAAGGGTTGTTTTTAGCGATGTAAATACCCGACGCCTTGTAATAATTTAGTTTAATTTCCGCACCTTTAATTTCTGCAAATATACAACTGCTAGATGTTTGATAATAGGGTTTGCATGACAAGAATGAATGTCTAATTTAAAACAGTTAGATCACCCTTAACATGTGCAAAGATAAAAATAACTGAAATCAACACATTCGCACATGCGCACTCCTAGGGTACATCCCACTTGGTTGCCTTTGTAAACGGTCATTGAGTATAAGTTGTTTTAGAGGTCGCCCTCTTGTCTAAAAGATCATAAGTTGCCTCGAAATGGTTGCCTCGGATATTTTTGCCTCGAACAAATGATCTAAGACATTAGGGTTATCACTAAGACATCCTAACATTGCTTTAGTGACTGTATGTTCCTCTCTCGAATTGACCCTCAAACTCCAACGACGGTGCTACCTACTCACTAATAGTGGAATAGCATTGTCTAAAGGAAATTAGCATAGAACGATTCCTTTTTCGAGTAGGTAGATTAGTTCTTAGATACTTGCTCATCCAAAACAAAACTTTTTTTAACACTTACACTCCTTTTCAAACAAAGTTTTCAAAAACACTTCATTACACTCTTGAAGACAGAAGCAAGAGTTAAATCGAAGATAAAACAAAAACTTTTCAAAACCCACAAACACAAAGAAAGCAATTTTGAAAATGATGAGAAAGTACCTAAGAGCCCGTAGATAACTACGGATAGAAAGGGTGCTAATACCTTCCCTTTCTATAATCTACCCCCCGTACTCAGAAAATCTAGAAAAAGGAATTTTTCTGTTCTTTTTTCCTTTCTTGTTGGATAAAATAAAAGTCGGTGGCGACTCTTGCTTACCGCGACATTTTGCAAACACAAACGCAAAACGCAAACCAGCATTCTTAAAACAGTCCCGGTTCTGGCCACCGTATGACAGAACTGGCGATTCTGCTGGGGATTTTTAAGTGGGGTGTACCTTAGGATTAGTTCATCATATTGTTTTCAATTGTTTGATTTTTTTGCTTTATTTTGTGGGCTTTGTATCATAGTTACTATAGATCCTAACCTGGATCTGGGGATACCTTTTAGGTAAGTAGCAATAGACTGTGAGGGAACTGTACGGCGTAGACCAATACAGTTGAAGCAATAGCTATGTTTGTGTGGCACTTTAGTTTGTACCGATATACCTTGTGGTGGAACAAGGAGAATATGGGGCTGCTAAGGGGTCATTAAGTACCAACTGACCTTAGAACCTATAATTGACCAACTTGGCCATAGAAAAGTAGCAGTATGCTACACTCATTGAGACCAAACTCTCGCGATGATTCCGGCCGCAAGAAAAGGTTGCTAAACTGGAATTATGATCGATCGAGGGTGGTCAGTGATATTGAGATCCTCTAGAACCCAGTTACTATTACTAGGACAGGTTGAACCAACTAAACTGAAAGAGAGTAATACCTAAACTCCATGCCAGCCTGAAATTTAAGGGCTACTGTGTGACTTGTTTTCCTTTACCATGTTTGCTATCTGTGAATACTTGTGGTGTGTTTCTATCATAACATCATGCATCATGACATTGCATGCATATTTCATCAGACTAACCATTTCAAAGACCGATGGGATTCATCTTTGTTCTATTTTGCAGATCATGGCATCTATGCGTAGAAACACTATTCAGATCAGTTTTGTTCAGATTCTTGTTCAACTTAGAGATTTGGTTGCAAAGGTTCCTGACACTTCCTCTTTTGACATAAGACATGGTCACCTCCTTGGTTTGGTCACTTCTAAGATGGATGAGCAAATGATGAGCGTCTTGTTCCAGTTCTTTGACCCTCTATATCACTGTTTCACCTTCCCGGACTATCAGTTAGTCCCTACTTTGGAGGAGTTCTCTGATTTACTTGGTATTTCTATTCTAGAGAAGACGCCATTTACAGGTTGAGAGATAGCTCTTAGGCCAGAGGATGTTGCTACAGCCCTACATCTGACAAAGGATGAAGTAATGTCTAACTGGGAGACTCGGAGTGGAGTTAAAGACTTCCTGGCTAAATTCTTGTTTGATCAGGCTCAACAGTTTTGGGACAGTTTATATTTTCAAGCATTCGAAGATATCCTGGCACTTCTCATCTATGGTTTGGTGTTGTTTCCTAATTCAAATTATTTTGTCGACGTGAATGTAGTGAAGATCTTCATATCCCGTAATCCGGTGCCCACTCTCTTAGGTGACATCCTGCATGCTCTTAATGCCCGTACTGCTCAGAAACGGGGAACCCTTATGTGTTGTGCACTGTGATCGGTGGAAATAGAACTGACTGTTTTTTAAGCTGGTTCGCGAAATGTCGCGGTAAGCAAGAGTCGCCATCGTCTTTTATGTTCTCCAACATGGAAAGGACAAAAGCACAGAAAAATTCCTTTTCGAGATGTCTCTCGGTTCGGGAGGTAGATTATAGAAAGGGAAGGTGTTAGCACCCTTTCTATCAGTGGTTATCCACGGGCTCTTAGGTACTTGCTCACTATGTTTTCAAAAATTGTTTGCTTTTCGAGTGTTTGTGGGTTTTGAAAAATTTTAGTTTGAAAAACTTCTAGGTAACTCTTGTATCAGTCCTCAAGAGTGTATGAGGTGTTTGTTTGAAAACTTTTTGAAAGTGTAGGTGCGAAAAGTTGTTTTTGTTATTTTAGAAAGAGCAAGTACCCAGGAGAAATCTACCTACTCTAAGGAATTAGGCTGTGTAAGAGTCCTTTAGACAGTACTATCCCACTATTGAGAAGTAGGTAGCACCGTCGTTGGAGTTGTTCGGGTCAATTCGATTATTAGGGACATGTGTGGTCACCAAAGCAATAGTAGGACACCTTAGCGATAACCCTAATGTCCTAGATCCTTTTTATCTGAGGCAACCGTTTCGAGGCTACTGGATCTTTAGACAGGAGGGCGACCTCTAAAACACCCTATACTTGATGACCACCTCGAGGCAACCAAGTGAGGCGTACCCTAAGAGTGGCATGTGCATGTGTGTTGAATTCAGTTAAGGTTATCTTGTACATGTTATTTGTGAGCTACAGGTTGATTTTATTTGTCAAGCAAGTCTTGTCATGCATAATTAACAGTTACTAGTTGTGCGGAAAGTAAATTGCGGGAAATTGAATCTACGCTATTACAAGGCGCGGGTATATACATCGCCAAAAACATAACCCTTTGGAAAATAAATGCGGAAAGTAAAAGAAAGCGATAAAGATCCTAATTAACTATTACATTCTCGGAGCAGATACATCAATATAATAAAAAATAAATAATAAAGTGCGCGCAAAGAAATTGAATCAGGACGTCCTTAGGGTTTTGACCCTTTTTGAGAAAAGAAAGAAATTTGTCCTTTTTTTGCAATTAATTCAAATTAAACCTAATTTACTAATTATTTAATTAATTAAAAGAAAAAGTATTTTTTTATGTTTTTTAAGTCTTAATGAAAATAAAAATAAAAGAAATTAAAAGTCAAAAGAAAAACCCTAATTCTAAGTTTGTTTTATTTATTGTAAAAAAGATTAAAATTAAACCTAACTAACAAAAAGACTAAATTAATTAATTTGCATTTTATTTACAAAAATAATTATTAATAGTGAAAATAATAAATAATAAAAATAAACAATATTTTAAGTTTCTGATTTTATTATGAAAAATAATTTATGAATTAAATAGATAATAGTAATAATAATTATTAAAAGAAAATAAAAAGAAAGAAAATAAAAAAGAAATAGAAACCAGGGGGGTGTTGGACCTAAATGGAGGGGAGAAAAGCAATCTGAAGCCCATTAAGCACAAAGCCACGTTTGACTTCTGGAATTGTCTGGAGCGTGCTTTGACTTGGAGCATGGTGTCCAACATCTCATAGCCATCAGATCTATGCTTCAGGACACATGGCACCTAGGATTGGAACGTGCATGGTGGACGTCACTGGAAAGCGCTGCATGAGAATATGTTATGAAAAAATAGAAACAAATGTTTGGGGGACCTGGGAATCGAACCCAGGTCCCAATGATTCACAGCCACCTCACCAGCCACTACACCATCTGAGCGCATTTGTTAGTATGGTAATAAGTGAGGATAATATATAAAAATAATCACATGTGCTGGAAACGTAAAAAAGCGCGCGTTATATTCAAACCAGCCAACCACGTATCAACACGCAATCATCTTCTTCGTTCACCTGTAAAAATAATAAACAGATAGCGGGGGTTTTTAACCCCCACTAAACAGGACGGCGAAAAATAACGAATAGGCCTACAGGCTATATAAATAGGCTGCAATGGTAGCTTTGTGTTCGTCTCATCCTGACGGTCTCAACCATGGGTCTTAGAGGTTCTGATTTTACTGGATGTGGAAAGCCCCAATTTTGAGATTCAAGAACCCTAGAATTCGTTAATGGTATTTCTTGATTCTGGACACCATAATGCAATTCACCTGTACCATTAGCTTCAGAGAGGTTCTAGCAATGCAAATCACACAAAAAATCTTGTTAATGATGCATGAATAACGAATTACGATTGTGAAAAAAGTACCAAACCGTGTGACTGTTCTTGCGTCTTTCTTGAGCTTTAAGGCTTAGTTTTGATTGCAAAATGTTTCTTACACCTCCAGCAATGTATTGGAAACAATAAAAGGCTTTGAATTGGCATGGAAAGTAGAATTCAGTTTTCAAGTTTCTTGAAAAAAATTCAATATGGCTATGGCTTTTTGCAGCAGCTTTTCACGTGTGAGGCATTAGGGTTAGCTTCAGTATATATAATAGAACTGATTTAGGTTAAAATCTTGGTCAAAGATCCATGGAATTATGATTTGTATATTTGATTTTCAATCACATCCTTTTGCATCTTTTTGATTGAGAAAACTTGCCAATTTTGGATATTCTTGTCTCTTTGATTGGCACACGAAATCTCCAGCTTGTCTTGAGCTTGTTTGCTTCACAAAAAGATTTGAAAACCATATCTTTGAATTTCCTATATTTTAAATCAATTAAATGAATTAATATTAATAAAAAATCCAATTAATTAATAAAAATAAGAAAATAAACTCAAATAGGCTTGATGGGTCGTGCATAGGCCTTGGATAAAGTTTCAAGAAGAAATTTGAGGCCCATTAGCAAAAATGATGTATTTTGAGCAAAGTTGACTTTTGCAAATTCACAAAAATTTCCCAACTTCTCCAATGCATATCTTGCTCAATTTTGATCATATGAACATGTTCTTGGACATTTTGGAAAGGTCTTGAAGTCCTCTAACCAATGCCTTTGGTCCCATGTCATTTGGATTTACCAATTTCAAGTTATGGTCTTTGACTTAAAGTGCATTTTTGTTGACTTTTGAAATTGACCTATAATGTAGAAATTGATAACTTTTTGTGAGAGCATTTCTTGGACTTGGAATGTGAAGATGAGTTGTAGGAAATGTTATCCCCTTCAAAATTAGAATTGGATGGTATTTTTATGATGAACCATGAAAAAGTTATTCCCTGGTCAAGATACAATTGACTTTTCAGCTATCCAAAAATAGTAACTTTTGCATCTTGATGATTTTTGAGCCATGCTTGAGGAATCATGATCAAGACTTGATCAAATGATGATTGTGTGCTCAAAATAAGATGTTGACCAAAAATTTTGACTTTTGACTGTAAAATGACCATTTTGCCCCTACAGTTGATTGTGAAGCAAATAAAGCTTTTGACTGTGCAATTTGACCCTGTGAATCTTGAAACTTGACATGTAGATGCTTGACAATGTATATAGGCCTATGGGACTTGATTGAACCCTTGAAAACCTCAAATTCCTTGAGAGAACCAAAACCCTAATTTTGACTAGCTTAGGAGGCATTTGGACTGTGCAATCCTTGAGTAGTCTTGAACCATTTGAAGATGATCCTTGATAAACCTTGAAGAATATGAGAGGGAAAATTTTGGGGTACAACAGTTGCCCCTGTTCAATCTTCTTAAACCTGAGGATGTAGATTGGCTTGCGCGCCTTTCGTGATCCGAAGGTGGAAGATGATTGAACACTAGAGTGCCCAGAAATTTGCACTCGCATAGTGTGGTATCAACAATGTGATGTTGGGAATGGGCTTACAGATGCCATTTGGAGAGATGATGGATAGGAGGATGGGCTTATAGATGCCATCTGGAGATGTGACAGAACCTTGTCGGGAATGGGCTTATAGATGCCATTTGGAGAGATGATGGATAGGAGGATGGGCTTATAGATGCCATCCGGGGTGTCGATCGCGTAAGAGACTCCATAGCGAGAACTTGTGTACCTGAGAAAGAAAGATAATTTCCTGGCCTGTTACAAGGGTTGATCTTCAAACTCTTCATGCAGATATGCCCTGGCTAGATACAGGTATCGAATCTGAATTAGTCGTCCACAAAT
The DNA here is from genome assembly GCA_948472305.1 of Vicia faba. NCBI lineage: Eukaryota > Viridiplantae > Streptophyta > Magnoliopsida > Fabales > Fabaceae > Vicia > Vicia faba. Next base: position 82,472,987 of record OX451738.1, on the reverse strand, counting down.
ATGCCCTGGCTAGATACAGGTATCGAATCTGGAATTAGTCGTCTACAGATATGCCCTGGCTGGATACAGGTATCGAATCTGGAATTAGTCGCCCACAGATATGCCCTGGCTAGATACAAGTATCGAATCTCTAAACTCTTCATGCAGATATTCCCTGGCTAGATACATGTGTCGAATCCACAATCAAACGCTCACAGATGTGCCCTGGCTAGATACATGTATCAAATCTGGAACTTCAAATTCTTCATGCAGATATGCCCTGGCTAGATACAAGTATCGAATCTGGAAATTCAAACTCTTCATGCAGATATGCCCTGGCTAGATACAGGTGTCGAATCCATAATCAATCGCTCACAGATATGCCCTGGCTAGATACAGGTATCGAATCTGGAATTGGTCGTCTACAGATATGCCCTGGCTGGATACAGGTATCGAATTTGGAACTGGTCGTCTACAGATATGCCCTGGCTGGATACAAGTATCGAATCTCTAAACTCTTCATGCGGATATGCCCTGGCTAGATACAGGTATCGAATCCACAATCAATCGCTCACAGATATGCCCTGGCTGGATACAGGTATCGAATCTGGAACTTCAAATTCTTCATGCAGATATGCCCTGGCTAGATACAGGTATCGAATCCACAAGCTCACAGATATGCCCTGGATAGATACAGGTATCGAATCTGGAACTGCGACAGTTGATAGTAATCATCTTTGGATTGACCTTTTTCTTGAAAAGGCAAAACATCAGTTATGTGCAATGTCATGATGTATGAAATGCATGATGTCATGATGTTCCAAAATAAATGAGATAGTGTGTTATGATGTGTATATGCATATGTCATGATTTATGACAATGTGATGTTTATGAATGCATTTTCGTCTAGGAAAATAAATCCTTGACGAATGCCGGGAAGTTCGTTGAATCCTGGGCAGATGTTGAAGAGTAGAGTTCTTCATTTCCGCTGGGGATGATGGTTGCAAGAATAAACCGGTAGGAGAAGATGACTCCGTTGGGGAATAAACTTGTTGGAGAGATAACTCTGCGGGGAATACTCTGTGGGGGAAGAGATGCTTCGCTGAGATTTTGATGATAACTCCGCTGGGGATTCCGTTGATAAGCTTTGTTGGGGAATTTGATGAACTCCGCTGGGGGGTAGGAAGAACTTCGCCGAGGACGATCTTTCCGTGGTAATTAGCTGAGGATAACCCAGTTAGACCCTGGTGGGGGATAACCTTTTGAATAAAGCCGGGGAGATGCTTTTGCACTCTGCGGGGGATAAGCTTCCAAAATCTACTGGGGATAAGCTTCCAGCATCTACTGGGGATAAGCTTCCAGAATCTACTGGGGATAAGCTTCCAGAATCTACTGGGGAGATTGATTCAACTCTCCTGGGGAAACTTTTGGACTGTACTGGGAAAGTGGCTCCACTGGGGTGTCTGGTATTCCGCTGGGGAACAATCTTATATTAAGACTGCCAGGGATGCTTGTTGAGGAACATCTGTATACTCCGCTGGGGAATATTGAGATCTTCTGGGGATACCCAACTTCCTTAAGGCTGACAGTAGACTAACTCTGCTTGGGGAGAGCATCGCTGACTTGCTGGAGATACTGTGCCTTTTCGGGGCTGATGGGAGACCAACTCTTTTTGGGGAGAGTACGGCTGAATCTTGTCTTACTCTACGGGGAGTGAAGGTATCCTGGTTACGTTCTTCAGCCGAACCTACCTTGGTACCTTGGTGGACAGAGCAACTAAACCACTTAGATAATTCTTATTGCCCCTGTTTCTGATGTCACCTGTAATTAGCCCTTTGTTTCGTATGCAAGTATTTATGAGTTAGCAATTAATGTCAAATGCATATATCAAACATGAACATTGGACGTTCTTTGCAAAACAAAACAGAAAAAGAAAAACAGTTGGCAATTTGTTTGGAAAAGTGAGCTTGTATTGATTTTTGAATTTTCCTGTAAATAGGCGTTTGTGTACAAGAGGCTGACGTCCTAGTAAGAGAACACCGCCGAACAAAATAGAGTTTATACAATTTCGTGAAAAGGAAACAAAACAGCTATGTGCAAAATCCCACTGGGTTCCAACTCTGCTATCGCCTTTATGTCTTCGAGTGTCTCATCCCTTCGCTGCTTAGTTGAAGATGAAGCTGATTGATTGGTGTCGTCTGAACCTGATAGTTGATACTGAATTCTGGATGCAAGGTGATCCAATGAGACATAATATTACGCTTTAATCCCTAACTTTTTCCTGGACCGCCCTTTCGGGTTTTCAGTCCACCGAGATACCCATTTTTTCCCAAGCCGCCTTTTCAGGTTTTCGACTTGCCGGGTGTACAATTTTTTTTTCATTTCATCCCTTATTTTTGCCCGAACCCTTTTGGTTCGCCGGGAAGCCCTTATTTTTGCCTAGGTGTGTCAACCTAGCGGGTCTTTAATTCATGCGTAGTATCTTTTTACTATGTCTGCATTGCCGGGGTGAGGAAGGTCGTCACCATCCATGGTGGTTAGAATCATAGCTCCTCCTGAGAAGATACGTTTAACCACAAATGGCCCTTCGTACGTAGGGGTCCATTTTCCCCTGGGATCACTTTGAGGAAGAATGATGCGCTTGATTACCAGGTCTCCGACTTGATACTCTTGTCGTTTGACTTTCTTGTTAAATGCCCTGATCATCCGTTTTTGGTACGTTTGACCATGACAAATAGCAGTGAGTCTCTTTTCATCAATCATGTTTAATTGATCAAGTCGAGTTTGGATCCAGTCATCTTCGCTCAAACCTGCATCCTTCATTATCCGGAGAGAGGGTATCTGAACTTCGATGGGCAAGACTGCCTCCATGCCGTAGACCAAGGAAAAGGGTGTTGCCCCTGTTGACGTCCGTGCTGAGGTACGGTACCCATGAAGAGCAAACGGTAACATCTCATGCCAATCTTTGTAGGTCACTGTCATCTTCTGCACAATCTTCTTGATATTCTTATTTGCCGCTTCGACAGACCCATTCATCTTTGGCCGGTAGGGAGAAGAGTTGTGGTGCTGTATCTTGAATTGCTCGCAGAGCTCAGTGATCATCTTGTTGTTAAGATTGGTACCATTATCCGTAATGATCCTCTCAGGTACACTGTATCGACAGATCAGGTTGTGCCAGATGAACCATGCCACGAAGTTCTTGGTTACGGTAGCGAAGGAAGCTGCTTCGACCCACTTTGTGAAGTAATCAATTGCTACCAGGATGAAGCGATGCCCGTTGGATGCCGTAGGTCTGATCTCGCCGATCATATCAATGCCCCACATTGCAAAAGGCCAAGGTGTTGTCAAGACGTTCAGAGGAACTGGAGGAACATGCACCTTATCAGCATAGATCTGGCATTTGTGACACGTCCGAGAATGTTGGTAACAGTCAGCTTCCATTGTGGACCAGAAATATCCTGCTCAAAGGATTTTCTTTGCCATGGTATGTCCACTGGAATGTGTTCCGAAGGTACCTTCATGCAGCTCTGCCATGATCCTTTCTGCTTCAGTCTTATCCACACAACGCAGTAAGGTTGAATCGTGGTTTCACTTGTAAAGAATGCCGTTACTGAGGAAGAATTTTGCCGCGAACCTTCTCAGAAACTTCTTATCGTTAACAAATGCATCCTCTGGGTATTCTTGCGCTTCCAAGTACCTCTTTACTTCATGATACCAAGGCTTTTCTGTTACCTCTTCGGTCTCAAGATCACAGCAATGTGCAGGTTCATCCAATTTCCAGATAATGATCCGGGGAGCCTCGTTGTCCCATTTGACTTTGAACATAGAAGACATCGTAGCTAGCGCGTCCGCCAACTGATTCTCTTCTCTTGGGAAGTGTTCAAAGGTTATCTCCTCGAAGTGGGGAATCAACGTCAATACATACTCCTTGTAAGGAATAAGATTTGGGTGTTTCGTATCCCACTCGCCTTTGATCTGGCTGATCACGAGAGCGGAATCTCCGAAGACACTCAGAAACTTGATCCTTAGGTCAATTGCAGCTTGAAGACCCATAATGCACGCTTCATACTCCGCCATGTTGTTGGTGCAGTTGAAACATAGCCGGGCAGTAAGTGGAGTATGAGTGCCTTTAGGGGATATGATCACAGCGCCAATACCGTTACCCAAAGCGTTTGAGGCTCCTTCAAAGTGCATAGACCATCGGGATCCTTCCTCAGGTCCTTCATCCGGTCCAGGTACTTCACAATCAGTCACTACCATGATATTCTCGTCTGGAAATTCAAAGTTCATAGATTGGTAGTCATCTACTGCCTGGTGCGCCAAATGGTCTGCCAATACACTTCCCTTGATTGCTTTCTGAGTCGTGTACTGGATGTCGTATTCCGTCAAGATCATTTGCCATCTTGCTATTCTTCCGGACAAGGCAGGCTTTTCGAATATGTACTTGATTGGATCCATTTTTGAAATCAACAGAGTAGTGTGAGTCAACATATACTTTCTCAGCTGGCGAGCAGCCCATACCAAAGCGCATCAAGTTTTATCGAGCAGTGAGTATCGGGTCTCACAGTCGGTAAACTTTTTGCTAAGGTAATAAATAGCGTGCTCTTTTCGGCCAGACTCGTCATGCTGCCCCAGCACACACCCCATTGAGCTGTCAAGTACTATCAAGTATAAGATTAGAGGTATCCCTTCAACCGGTGGCATAAGAATGGGTGGCTTTTGGAGATACTCTTTGATTCTTTCGAAAGCGGTCTGACATTCATCGTTCCAACGCACTACTTGATCTTTCTTCAGCAGCTTGAAGATTGGTTCACAGGTAGCAGTTAGATGTGAGATGAATCGGGCAATATAGTTCAGCCGTCCTAGAAAGCCTCTGACTTCTTTTTCTGTCTTGGGAACTGGAATCTCTTGTATGGCATTCACTTTGGCAGGGTCCACTTGAATACCTTTGTCGCTCACGACGAAACCTAGTAGTTTTCCAGATCTCACCCCGAAGGTGCACTTGTTCGGGTTCAACCTCAGCTTGTACAACTTCAAACGGTCAAACAGCTTCTGTAGATGGTCAAGGTGTTCCTCCTCAGTTTGGGACCTTGCAATCATATCGTCGACATACACCTCGATCTCGTGATGGATCATATCATGGAACAAAGCAACCATGGCACGTTGGTAAGTTGCCCCAACATTTTTCAACCCGAAAGGCATGACCTTGTAGCAAAAGGTGCCCCACTGAGTAACAAAAGTGGTCTTCTCCATGTCTTCAGAAGCCATCTTGATCTGATTATAATCGGAGAAGCCGTCCATGAAGGAGAATACTTTATGCTGAGCAGTGTTGTCAACCAGAACGTCGATATGAGGCAGAGGGAAATCATCCTTAGGGCCCGCCCTGTTCAAATCCCTGTAATCAACACACATCCGGACCTTACCATCCTTCTTCGGCACTGGAACCACGTTGGCAACCCATTGAGGGTAAGAAGTCACTGCTAGAAACCCGGCATCAAATTGTTTCATAACCTCAGCTTTGATTTTCTCGGACATCTCTGGACGCATACGGAAGACCTTCTGTTTTACCGGAGGGCATCCTTCCTTGGTAGGCAGGTGATGAACCACAATGTCGGTATCCAACCCAGGCATGTCTTCGTAAGACCAGGCAAATATTTCCACATAATCATGCAACATCTGAATCAACCGTTGTTTCACACTGAGCTCTAGATTGGCACCAATCTTGACTTCCTTTCTGTCTGCCTTAGTACCCAGATTTACCGTTTCCACTGGCTCTTCGTATGGCTGAATGGCCCTCTCTTCCTGGAGTAACAGTCTTGCAAGCTCACCAGGCACTTCGCAATCATCTTCACCTTCGTCTTTGGCTAAGTTGATCGGATTTTCGAAGTCATAACTGGCAGTAGCAGAGTCGTTACCAGTGGGATCCATAGTGGATTGGAACCTGTATAGGTGAGTGTGTGTAAATATAGCTATTTTGCAGTATATATAGTAAAGAAAGAAAAGGAGCGCAAGATTTGAAATGCAAAAAACGTCCAATGCTTTTATTTATGATATATGAAAATGACGAATAATAAGCCCTCACAAATGACGCCACGGTGCCCCGGGTAAGACACCGGGCCATAAAGTTTCAAATTATTGTTCGTTACAAATTTAAAACAAAGGAGTTCATTACTGAGTGACAAAAGTAATAGGTGTGAAGTCTTTGGCAGTCCAGTTGCTTGGTCCACCGTTGGTCGTCGGGTAGATCCAGCTGTCAAATTCGGATTCCTCCACATCCTCTTCAATAGTATTTACTCCCGGGTTGGTGATGAATACGGGAGGTCTTCCAATCCTTGCCTTACGAACAGCCCTCTGAGCTTCTACAATGAAACTCAAACCAAATTTGTCAGTCTTCGGAGTGAAATCAGGAAGTCGACCCCAGTTTGCACACTCCCCCTTCTCAATAACAGCCCGGGCATCCTTTAAGGAGGCCATCTTCAACGGAGAATCTTCTTCAGTCACAGTCTCTGCTGACGCCAGTGTCTGAGGCACCTCTTCAAAGTGTTGAAAGGGGGTCTCAATGAATTCCCCATCCATCTCTACGTACCGGAACGAGTTAAGATGGCTTACCATATATTCTTCTTCCCCCTGCACTGTTACGATCTTCCCTCTGACCGGGTACTTAAGCTTCTGATGTAACGTGGAGGTCACAGCTCCAGCCTTGTGGATCCAAGGATGACCCAGCAAACAAGAATAGGATGGACGAATGTCCATCACATAGAAAGTAGAATCAAATACTTGAGAACCAACCTTGATTGGAATGTTAACTTCACCATGTACCATCCTTTTCGACCCGTCAAAGGCCCGGACAACAATGTTACTAGGTTTGAGCTCCAAACCCTCACAATCCAACCTGTCTAGGGCCTTCTTGGGTAATACATTCAACGAAGAACTGGTGTCTACCAACACATGGGCAAGAGTAGTGCCCCTGCATTCAATGGAGACATGCAGGGCGTCATTATGGTTCTTTCCTTTGGCAGTCAGATCGGCGTCAGAGAAACCCAACCCATTATCAGAAGTCAAGTTGGCCACACAATCGGTAAATTGATCAGCAGACGTCTCTTGTGGCATATGGGCCGTCTTCAGGAAGGAGATCAGAGCCTTGGCATGGGCCTCTGAACACAATAATAGAGATAGCATAAAAATCTTTGAAGGGGTGTGCCCCAGCTGCTCAACTATGTTGAAATCACTCTTCTTGATAATCTTAAGGATCTCTTCCATCTCTTGCTTGGAAGCTTCAATAGTGGTTGTCTTTGGTGCCTCCGTCAGGGCAGTCACATCAGTGGCAATCCCTTTGCCCCGAGCGTCAGATGACTCGGCAGCAGGGGTAGAAATAGGAACTTGGTCAGGCAGGGAAGTGAGCACGCTTGCAGGTGTGATGACAAGAGGTCTCTGAATAGCTGGAGGCGCAATATCAGGTGAGAAGAGCCTACCACTACGAGTGACTTTGGCAGGCCCGATGATGTTACTGACGCCGGTACTGGTATCAAACTCTTGTTTAACCCCAAGCACATAAACATATGCCCCATAATGCCACGGGACCGCTTTGTCAGATTTATAGGGGATGGGCCCCGGAACAGTGATAATGATAGGCGCAATCTTCTGAGCAGACATGATTTTGACAAGCTTCTTTGAGGGAGCCTTAGGAGGGTTGTTGAAAATAGTAACAATGGACACTTCTTCGGTAGGGGTAGCAGGAACAACAATCTTATCGAACAAGATCTCTTTATTATCCATCAGGCTTTGGATACCTGACTTCAACAAAGAACAACCAGCAGGTGAAACAGAACATAGAAGGCAACCTTTACTACATCCCAGAAATAAACCGGCTAGCAACAGGTTCCTTTTGACAGTCAATAACGGAGTAACAATCTCATCCACAGAGGCTACATACAGGTCTTCTTCCACAGCATTCACTCCATGCTGGGGCATGGGAGCAGTCACAACATTGGGCCTTTCGGTCGCCTCGAACTGTATTTCTTTAGCATCAATAAGGTCCTGAACCTTATTCCTCAGAGCCCAACAATCATCCGTAGTATTCCCCGGGCTGTCCGAGTGATAAGCACAGCGGGCGTTGGGATTGTACTTTGGAGATGTGGTGTTCACTACCTTCGGAGCTTCTTTGACAGTTACCAGATTGGTTGACAGCAGTTGTGGAAATATCTGAGATAGGGTCATATTGAGCCGAGTGTACTGCATTTTGGGTCTCTCACCCCTTGGTTGGTTGTATTGCTGAGGAGCAGCAACAGGCTTTGAAATTACTACCGCGTTGACAGCTTGGCGGCGTTCCGGTTTATTTTGTCTCTTTGGACCATAAACAACACTAGATTCTTTCTTGAAGGGCTTCTTTTCAGAGCTCGAGGAGGCACCCTTTTGTATCTCCCCAGACTTGATACCAGCTTCTATCCTCTCACCAATTAAGATCAGATCTGTAAACCCAGCAGAAGAACTACCAATCAGGTGGTTGAAGAACGGACCATACAGAGTCCCCAAGAACATGTCAACAAGCTCACGATCAGTCAAAGGTGGCTGCACCCTTCCAGCCAGGTCCCTCCACTTTTGCGCATACTCCTTAAAACCTTCACCCGTCCCTAGCGACATACCCTGGAGTTGGGTATGCGTAGGAGCAAGGTCGGAATTGTACTGATACTGCTTATAAAAGGCAGTAGCCAAGTCCTCCCAGTTGCGAATATTGGTTCCATCCAGCTGATAGAACCATTCGAGTTGAGTCCATGAAAGACTATCCTGGAAGAAATGGATCCATAAGTTCTTGTCTGCAGTATACGGTTGGATCTTCCTCACATATGACCTGAGATACAGCTTAGGGGAGGAAGCCCCATCGTACTTTGCAAAGGCAGGTGCCTTGAACTTGTGTGGGATCACCACCCCAGAAGATAAACCTAAATCTCCAAAATCCAACCCGGGCACATGTTGAATCTCCATAGCACTTAGGCGGTCCTCTAGCTGTTTGTACCTATCCTCAGCAGGAGGGTACTGTTCATCAATTTGTCTCGTTGTCAGAGACCACAGGACTAGGAACCCTTCCCCCTTGGGGACTGTCTTTCCCAACAGATGGGGTAGTCAGCTCAGCTTCATTCTGCAGTGTATTCCCATATCTGCGTTCAGTGTTGAACAACACAGTCCTCTTCTTCTTCTTCTTCAAAAGCAGAGTCTTCAATTCCTGTTGACCCTGGGCTAAGCTCATGACCAGCTCTTGAAACTGGGCGTTCTGGGCCTGGAGGGCCTTGATAGCTTGTTCAGTAGTAGGTTCAGGATTCATGATGATTGCTGAAATAAACAGTAAAGAAGATTAAGCAACCGGTAGAAAAAGAGTACCTGTTATGCACATGATGCATGATATGCTATTTATGCAATGCATTCAAGGGTTTGAAAGTTCAAATTCATTGTAGACAAAAAAAGGAACACACGTTATATTAAGAAATAATCTGTTCAGTACATCAATGCCTCATGGGAGAAATATTACAAAATACTTAATCCCAAAAGACACTGCACATCCTCTTTGGAGCGATGTAGGTGTTAAGGGTCTTTTCCTCGTGAAGTAGACGGGTGAGCTCCAAGACCTTCTTCTCGCTGGCATGTAAACTGGCTTCAAGAGAATTCCGCTCTTCCTTTAGTTGAATCCAGATTTTTTGCATTTCTTCCCAAGATGTTGGCATGTCAGGATGTTGAATGGTGTATGGCACCTCTCCTTCCAAAACTGGCTCTTTGATCACGGGGAGAACATGAGGATATGGCATCACCAGCTTCTGGGAGCGGGCTCGTACCCACTTGAGATAAGGCTCAAGGGGGATGGAGTTCTTGTGCCCCAGTGTCTTGCTATCCACCTTGTTAGGCATCCTCCAAGCTCTGATGAATCTCTGGCGAAGTCCTTGTGCATCGCTGTCGAAGTCAAAAACTATGTCAGGAATCAACATGTCATGAGGGCCATCCCTCCGAGCATATCCAAACTGTCTCAAAGCCAGACATGGGTTGTAAGTAATGCCCCCTCTAATTCCAAGTAAAGGAACATTAGGAAATTCTCGGCAACGATCAATAATAGTGACATTTTCTCTGGACCGAGAACACCAATGTATATCAGCATGTGTAAGAGTCATTAATCGTTGTGACCATCTCAAACCCCGCTCGTTCTTCAAAACTGATTGTGGAAGGTGAGAAATAAACCACCTTGCCAGGAGAGGAGTGCAGCACATGAGAACACCTCTTTTTCTCATGGTTCGAGTGTAACATGAGTGGAGGATGTCCCCGAGCAACGTAGGTATGGGATTCCTGGACGTGAAGATCTTGACAGCATTGATATCTATAAGCTGATCCGGATTTGGGAACAACACCAACCCATAGACAAGGAGTGCCACAACTTCTTCAAAGGCTTGTAGGTCAAGGGAATTCCAACATTCTTGTGCTTTCTCAAACAGGAACTTTGCCAAGAATCCTTTGATACCACTTCTGATTTCCCAATGCCCCTTGATGTCAGATGGTTGCAGACGTAGTGCTTTAGCAACCTCTTCAAGTTTTGGCTCCTTTTCCGTACCGTTGTAGGGTAGTTGACTAAGGATAGGAATCTTCAGAAGTTGAGAAAACTCTTCCAAAGTAGGCACCAATTGATAATCCGGGAAAGTAAAATAGTGGTGCAAAGGGTCAAAGAACTGGAACAACACTTTCACCATATCCTCTTCAATGTTGGTATTGACCCAGCTGATGAGTCTACCATGCCTTTCACTGAAGGAAGAGTTCTCGGGAATCCTGGATGTAAGCTCCTTAAGCTGAGGGGGGATCCTTACAAGGTTGATCTGAATTGTCTTTCTACGGATAGTTTCCATGTCCTACAAAACAAGAACAAAGATGAAGATTCGAACCCTTGAAGTGGTTAGTGGATGCATATGATGCTTTATGATGTTATGATGTTATGATAAAATCACACCACAAGTATTCACAAAAGGCAAACATGATAAGGCACACAAGTCACACCAGACAACCCTTAGAGTTTAGGCCAGCATGAAGTTCAGGTACTACCCTCTTGAAGTTGGTGGGCTCAAAACCTTTCCTATCAAAAGTAACCGGGTTCTAAGGAGCTCAATATCATTGGGTTGTTTTCTATGTTCATTATTTTGATTTAGCCACTGAACTGGCGATCAAAATATTCCAAGAAAACAACCCTCAATGAGTGTAGTATCGAGTATCAACCAACTCCGGACTGCACCAAAGTCGGTCATCTCACTACCCCTAAAGAGGCCAGGATGGTCAAGTAAGGTTCCTAAGGTCAGTTGATGCTTCACGACACCACGTGGCGGCCCCGTACTCTCCTTGACTGGACTCAAGGGTTACCGGTACTCACCAAAGTGCCACATCAACGTAGCAACTGCTTCAACCATGTCGGTATACCCCACACAGTTCCCTCACAGTTTGTTGCTACTTCTAAAAGGTATCCCCCAGATCCGGGTTAGGATCTATGAAACTCCAAGACAGGCCCACAATATTAAAGCAAACAAATCAAGCAATTGAAAACAAGAGTGGTCTAATCCTAAGGTACACCTCACTTATTAAATCCCTAGCAGAGTTGCCAGTTCTGTGATCGGTGGAAATAGAACTGACTGTTTTTTAAGCTGGTTCGCGAAATGTCGCGGTAAGCAAGAGTCGCCACCGTCTTTTATGTTCTCCAACATGGAAAGGACAAAAGCACATCAAAATTCCTTTTCGAGATGTCTCTCGGTTCGGGAGGTAGATTATAGAAAGGGAAGGTGTTAGCACCCTTTCTATCTGTGGTTATCCACGGGCTCTTAGGTACTTGCTCACTATGTTTTCAAAAATTGTTTGCTTTTCGAGTGTTTGTGGGTTTTGAAAAAGTTTAGTTTGAAAAAATTCTAGGTAACTCTTGTATCAGTCCTCAAGAGTGTATGAGGTGTTTGTTTGAAAACTTTTTGAAAGTGTAGGTGCGAAAAGTTGTTTTTGTTATTTTAGAAAGAGCAAGTACCCAGGAGAAATCTACCTACTCTAAGGAATTAGGCTGTGTAAGAGTCCTTTAGACAGTACTATCCCACTATTGAGAAGTAGGTAGCACCGTCGTTGGAGTTGTTCGGGTCAATTCGATTATTAGGGACATGTGTGGTCACCAGAGCAATAGTACGACGCCTTAGCGATAACCCTAATGTCCTAGATCCTTTTTATCTGAGGCAACCGTTTCGAGGCAACTGGATCTTTAGACAGGAGGGCGACCTCTAAAACACCCTATACTTGATGACCACCTCGAGGCAACCAAGTGAGGCGTACCCTAAGAGTGGCATGTGCATGTGTGTTGAATTCAGTTAAGGTTATATTGTACATGTTATTTGTAAGCTACGGGTTGATTTTATTTGTCAAGCAAGTCTTGTCATGCATAATTAACAGTTAATAGTTGTGCGGAAAGTAAATTGCGGGAAATTGAATCTACGCTATTACAAGGCGCGGGTATATACATCGCCAAAAACATAACCCTTTGGAAAATAAATGCGGAAAGTAAAAGAAAGCGATAAAGATCCTAATTAACTATTACATTCTCGGAGCAGATACATCAATATAATCAAAAATAAATAATAAAGTGCGTGCAAAAAAATTGAATCAGGACTTCCTTAGGGTTTTGACCCTTTTTGAGAAAAGAAAGAAATTTGTCCTTTTTTTGCAATTAATTCAAATTAAACCTAATTTACTAATTATTTAATTAATTAAAAGAAAAAGTATTTTTTATGTTTTTTAAGTCTTAATGAAAATTAAAATAAAAGAAATTAAAAGTCAAAAGAAAAACCCTAATTCTAAGTTTGTTTTATTTATTGTAAAAAAGATTAAAATTAAACCTAATTAACAAAAAGACTAAATTAATTAATTTGCATTTTATTTACAAAAATAATTATTAATAGTGAAAATAATAAATAATAAAAATAAACAATATTTTAAGTTTATGATTTTATTATGAAAAATAATTTATGAATTAATTAGATAATAGTAATAATAATTATTAAAAGAAAATAAAAAGAAAGAAAATAAAAAAGAAATAGAAACCAGGGGGGTGTTGGACCCAAATGGAGGTGAGAAAAGCAATCTGAAGCCCATTAAGCACAAAGCCACGTTTGACTTCTGGAATTGTCTAGAGCGTGCTTTGACTTGGAGCATGGTGTCCAGCATCTCATAGCCATCATATCTATGCTTCAAGACACATGGCACCTAGGATTGGAACGTGCATGGTGGACGTCACTGGAAAGCGCTGCATGAGAATATGTTATGAAAAAATAGAAACAAAGGTTTGGGGGACCTGGGAATCGAACCCAGGTCCCAATGATTCACAGCCACCTCACCAGCCACTACACCATCTGAGCGCATTTGTTAGTATGGTAATAAGTGAGGATAATATATAAAAATAATCATATGTGCTGGAAACGTAAAAAAGCACGCGTTATATTCAAACCAGCCAACCACGTATCAACATGCAATCATCTTCTTCGTTCACCTGTAAAAATAATAAATAGATAGCGGGGGTTTTTAACCCCCACTAAACAGGATGGCAAAAAATAACGAATAGGCCTACAGGCTATATAAATATGGCACGATGGTAGCTTTGTGTTCGTATCATCCTGACGGTCTCAACCATGGGTCTTAGAGGTTCTGATTTTACTGGATGTGGAAAGCCCCAATTTTGAGATTCAAGAACCCTAGAATTCGTTAATGGTATTTCTTGATTCTGGACACCATAATGCAATTCACCTGTACCTTTAGCTTCAGAGAGGTTCTAGCAATGCAAAGCACACAAAAAATCTTATTAATGATGCATGAATAACGAATTACGATTGTGAAAAAAAGTACCAAACTGTGTGACTGTTCTTGCGTCTTTCTTGAGCTTTAAGGCTTAGTTTTGATTGCAATATGTTCCTTACACCTCCAGCAATGTATTGGAAACAATAAAAGGCTTTGAATTGGGGTGGAAAGTAGAATTCAGTTTTCAAGTTTCTTGAAAAAAATTTAATATGGCTATGGCTTTTTGCAGCAGCTTTTCACGTGTGAGGCATTAGGGTTAGCTTCAGTATATATAATAGAACTGATTTAGGTTAAAATCTTGGTCAAAGATCCATGGAATTATGATTTGTATATTTGATTTTCAATCACATCCTTTTGCATCTTTTTGATTGAGAAAACTTGCCAATTTTGGATATTCTTGTCTCTTTGATTGGCACACGAAATCTCCAGCTTGTCTTGAGCTTGTTTGCTTCACAAAAAGATTTGAAAACCATATCTTTGAATTTCCTATATTTTAAATCAATTAAATGAATTAATATTAATAAAAAATCCCATTAATTAATAAAAATAAGAAAATAAACTCAAATAGGCTTAATGGGTCGTGCATAGGCCTTGGATAAAGTTTCAAGAAGAAATTTGAGGCCCATTAGCAAAAATGATGTGTTTTGAGCAAAGTTGACTTTTGCAAATTCACAAAAATTTCCCAACTCCTCCAATGCATATCTTGCTCAATTTTGATCATATGAACATGTTATTGGACATTTTGGAAAGGTCTTGAAGTCCTCTAACCAATTCCTTTGGTCCCATGTCATTTGGATTTACCAATTTCAAGTTATGGTCTTTGACTTAAAGTGCATTTTTGTTGACTTTTGAAATTGACCTATAATGTAGAAATTGATAACATTTTGTGAGAGCATTTCTTGGACTTGGAATGTGAAGATGAGTTGTAGGAAATGTTATCCCCTTCAAAATGAGCATTGGATGGGATTTTTATGATGAACCATAAAAAAGTTATTCCCTGGTCAAGATACAGTTGACTTTTCAACTATCCAAAAATAGTAACTTTTGTATCTTGATGATTTTTGAGCCATGCTTGAGGAATCATGATCAAGACTTGATCAAATGATGATTGTGTGCTCAAAATAAGATGTTGACCAAATTTTTTGACTTTTGACTGTAAAATGACCATTTTGCCCCTACAGTTGATTGTGAAGCAAATGAAGCTTTTGACTGTGCAATTTGACCCTGTGAGTCTTGAAACTTGACATGTAGATGCTTGACAATTGTAGCGATAAAAAATGTAGCGGGGTAAATCAGAGATCGAATTATTGATTAATTCGTCTCACAAAAAGCAAGAGTCGCCACCGCGCTTTATTGTTTCCAAGGGAAAAGGGAAAAGAGCGAAATAAAACCCTAAATATGCAATGTAAATAATACTTTTTAAAAGTAAATAAAAATACAAGGCGTTTTTGAAAAGAGATCTATGGTTCGGGGGTTGGTTATACAGTGGGAAGGTATTAGCACCCAATGTATCTATAGTACTCTATAGGAACCTTTTGAAATATCTGTTTATTAAAGTTCGTTTGATTGAAAAATGAATTGTTTTGGCCGAAAAAAGGGGTGCGGACGGGTTTTTGAAGATACGACGACCTAATGTCGAAGTTTTTGCTTAAAAGGTATGAGTTTTGAAAAGATCGAAAATTTGAGGAAAGATTATCCTAAGTTTTAATGAAATGCGAATGTTCGCGTGATCGGACTTGAGGACATGAAGTCAACAAATTTAATCGTTTTTCCCTTGGATTTAGGCGTAAACAGAATAATCATGTAAATATGAAATGATTAAACAGAAAAATTATGCGGATAATGATATATAACAATTAAATAAAAGACTAAGTGTGTGAACGTGCGTTTTTGTATTTTTGTTTAATATTAATAACGCAAGAGAAATAATAAAATGTTTTTTTTAAGTTTTTCATTATATGTATTTTTTTATATGGATAAAGCAAGAGAATTATCTAAAAAAAAATGTTTTTTAGTTCTTAAAATTTCTATTTTTTTATATTTTTGTATTAGTATTAATATAAAGTATTTATTTAGTAAATAGATCTAATCTATATTAAACTTTAAAAGTTATTTAGATAAACCTAAAAAGATACTAAAATTACTAGATTAAACCTAATGTTAAACTAATAAAATTAATCAAATATTAAAATGTTTTCATTAAATTATCTATTATTTAATTAAGTTTTACTAATTAACTAAAAAACTAAAGAAAACAAATAAAAGTCAAGAAATAAAAGGGGGGTAAAAATAAAGACAAAGCAAATGGGCCAAAGGCTTAAGGGAGGCCCAAGACAAAGAGACATGGAAGGGGGTGTAAAAGCAGTTTCGTTGGGCTTAGGGGAGGTAAACAGGGTTAAGGCCCATACATTTCATAATTCTGTTTTAGGGTTAAACGCGTTTTGGTAATTTGGAAAATGGGATTAGGGTTCTGGACAGAGCGGCGCTCATTATTTCGTGTTCTTCTTCGTCTCATCTTCTTCGCTGTGAGCTTCTGAATCCTTTGCTCGAACCACCAACATGTCTAAGCTTCTGACCTCCCTTTGCCCGAGCCACCAACGTGCCTTCTTCCTCGTGCGTTGCTCAGCGACACAGTGAAGGTGATGCTTCGTTCTTACAGTGCGCTATGTTTTATGATTTTTGTTGCATGTTTCTGATTTCGTTCATTTTCGATTCTGACTTCGTTTTATGTGTGATTATTGTTGAGGAAAAAGAAAAAAAAGGAGCAACGAAAACTACCTTTTATGAAGGAGGAATGAAGGGTGTTATGGAGGCTTGCTGGAGGAGGGAGAAACACAGTGGGCTATGAACTTGGAGACCCTGGTTTGTCTTCTTTAATGCTTTTTAGGGTTTTATGATGACAGTTGAAAACCCTTTTGCATGATATCTTTTCTTCTTCTTCTTTTGCTTGTTGCCTTTTCGGATTTTTTGGCCTATGATGATGTATCTGAGGTCTTGACGGTATTGGACATGTTATTGTTTTGACATTGGTTTGAGGTTAAGGCTTGTGTTGTCCTGGGTTTTTCTTTGGTTGGATGGACAAGGGGTTATGGTTTTAGGCTATTACAGGTTGCACTGGTTTTTTTGGTTTGGCCAAAGTTGTGTGACAGGTTATTGAAACAGGTTTATCGGTTTTAATATGGTTTGATGGTTTATGAGATAGCAGGTTAATGGTTTTTAGGCCATAGTACTTGATATGGTTTTTGAGATAGCAGGTTAATGGTTTTTAGGCCATATTATCTGATATATTATGCAGGTAGCAGGTTTTTGAAATGGTTTAGGCCATGTTATTTGATATATGGTTTTGATTTTTGTGATGGTTGTACTGGTTTTATGCAGTAGGCTCTATGGTTTTTGTTTTTGGTTTTATGTATGTTGATGGAAACTGGTTTATGGTTTATGTTGATGGTGTTTGAAAAATGGCTATGGTTTTAATGCAGGTTGTGTATGGTTGAGGCCATGGTTGAGGTTTTGACAAATGGTTATGGTGGCAAGTTTGAACGTTTAGGCTATAAGGTTTTGGTTTATGAGATAACAGGTTCTTGCCTTGTTGAGAGCTCGGTTACTGGTTTTGTATTGTGTTTTTTTGACAAAATCCGTGTTGGAGGCTTTTGGGTAGATTTAACTCTCTGAATCTTGAAGGGGGTTTTGTTTATTGTTATGTCCGTTGCTGGCTTTTTGGTTATGCTACATGTTTGAATATTTTAACTATATTTCCTTGGCCTCTGCACAATACTGTTTCATATGGTTTGTTTGTATTCCTTTTTTATGCTTTCTTTTCCTTACTGCAATACTGCTGATTTGTTTTGTATCTCTTCCTGCCTAAACCAAAACCTGCAAAACCATACTTCTATCTCTCTTCTCTCTCTTAGTACAAATTGATACATTAAAATGATGTATGCTGTACTTGTTCTGAAATTGCATAGGCTGGAAAATGATGAGAATGGAATATTTCATGCTTGCATCTTTGATTTTAAACTGCACACTTCTTTTTGACTTGCAATGTAACAGTAGGAGCCTATTATTTTGGCTTCTTCTTACCTCTTGGCATAGTTTACGTTGGCTTTTGTTGTGTACATTGCATATGGGACTTGCATATGTTGTTGCTATGCATATGATGTTAATTCTTTGTATGCTATTTTGACAAACAATGGAATTGATGCATATGCTGTTTGAAATATGCAGTGGACTTTTAAAAATGCAATTGATTTTTTAATTATGCAGTTGTGAAAACAAAAATGAATTTGTGCATGTTTTTAAATTGTGCATTCATTTTGAAAATAAAATCCATCCCTTTTTGTGAACCGGGAGAAATCCCGCGATTTGCAAAAAGGGTAAAAAACTGATTCCAGCCGTTTGCTTTTAATGATGAACACTAAAAATAATTTCCTGCTTTTAATTATTTATTTATTTCTAACTTTTTCTTTTAATTGTTTTTGCAGGTAAAATTAAATGAGCAGACAAAGAAGCATTGGATAGAAGATGAAGAATTAGAATTTTAGAAAAATAATTTTTATTTTACTTTAAACTTTTTATATAATTGTCATTATAAATATTTTGTAAATAATACAATATTTAAATAACAATTGTAATAAATAGAATAGAGTGAATAAAATTCTATTATTTCCCAATTAATTCTTTTTCTTTCCAATTATTTATTTATCATTTATAATTCTTTAAATTGTATAATAACTGAAAATCAATTTCAATTACTTAAATTCAGAATAATAAACAAATAAATAAACATCATTGATCAATTAATAACTTCAATTATTTAATTCATTATTCATAATTCTCTAAATTATAATAATTAAAAATAGAATTTCAATTATTTAACTTAGAATGATAAATAATTAAATAATCATTGTTGACCAATTAATAAACCTCTTTCCAAATGTTTATTTCATTATTCATAAATCTTTAAATTATATAATAACCGAAAATAGATTCCAATTATTTAAATTTAAGATGATAAATAATTAATAAACATTGTTTGATCATTGATCGATTAATAAATTGAGCGTTCAAAAATAAACAGCTCTCGACCTGAAAAAGTTATGAATTTTTAAAAATCAATAGATCAAAACGCTTGCAATGTAATGATGCAGATGGGAGATGGTATCTTAAGTCAAAATTTGGGGTACAACAGCTGCCCCTATTTAAGTTTCTTCTATCCGGAGATATGAAGATTAAAATCTTCGTTTCGACGAGATTGAAGGTACTTAAATACATAATACGCAAATTTTTACCCTAAGATACCGCCATTATGTTTGATATGAATGCAGTGATTGAATTCACAGAGAAAGATATTGTATGAAACAAGACAATGCTGGAGAAATCAAACACCAACAAAACACAGAGACATGAATTATACACTACTGGGGAAACGAGCCATCGACTTCAAACGACAGACTCTTGACAGCGAATAAAATTGAGGGAATACGACCTCCGACCCTAACAAAGAAGGTATCTTGCATAGGCCATAAAACAAATTATCGACCCAAAAATAACAGTGAGTTCGCAACTCAAGGTCAAAGATAGGCAAAAGATGTATCAATTTTGCTAATAATGGATTACCGACTTCTGAAGGTAATGATTCATGACAAACTTCTCTGCGAGATTTTCCGGAGATATACTCATTAATGCTGAGATAATAATAAGATTGTAGATACGCAAGCTGCTCAAATAAAGAAGCGGCCACTTGCTGTCTTGCCAAAAAATATTATGACATACAAGCTACTCAAATAAAGAGGCTGCCACTTGCTGTCTTCCGGAAAACTATGACATACAAGCTGCTCAAATAAAGAGGCTGCCACTTGCTATCGTCCAGGGGTGTCAATAACACACAAGCTGCCCAAATAAAGAAGCCGCCACTTGCTGTTTTCCAAAGAAAATACCAATAACATACAAGCTGCTCAAATAAAGAGGCTGCCACTTGATGTCTTCCAGAACAATAATAACGTACAAGTTGCTCAAATAAAGAGACTGCCGCTTGCCGTTTTCCAAAATGATAACGCACAAGTTGCTCGTGAAGAGCTGCCGCTTGTTGTTTTCCAAAAATAATAATAACGCACAAGTTGCTCGTGAAGAGCTGCCGCTTATCGTTTTCCACAAGATAATAATAACGCACAAGTTGCTCATGAAGAGCTGCCGCTTGTCGCTTTCCGAAAATAATAATAACGCACAAGTTGCTCGTGAAGAGCTGTCGCTTGTCGTTTTCCACAAGATAATAATAACACACAAGTTGCTCATGAAGAGCTGCCGCTTGTCGTTTTCCACAAGATAATAATGACGTACAAGTTGATCGTGAAGAGCTGCCGCTTGTCGTTTTCCACAAGATAATAATGACGCACAAGTTGCTCGTGAAGAGCTGCCGCTTGTCGTTTTCCAAAAATAATTCAGAAGGGAATTGCAATGACACTGGCAGAGAATAGAATCTTCGTCAAAGAAAATCATGAATCAATCCTTCCCGAGGAGATCACATATTTACATGTGCAAAATAAATGCCCCATACGTCTAGGTCGCGACTTCACTGGGGAAAATCATGAGATAGCCTACGCAAGAGACAACAACTTCATCCAGGAATAACTAGAGAGAAAACAGTCAAACAAGACTCTACCCAATGAGAAAGCAACTCGATTGGGGAATTCATCCTATCCAGAAATGGACAAGGTGAGCTAAATCAAAAATCATCCATGAGGATTAGCTCAGTTGGGGAATTTAGAAAGGAAGCACATTTTCTGCCTAAGCTAACCTTCTACTTGGAAAGAAACATGTACATTATTTGAATAAACAAAGTACAACCCAAAATCGATGGCAAATGTGAATATGTATGCGTGATATAAGTGTAAATGAATAAATGAATGTTATGCTGACAAAACGAACATATGGAATATCTTGAAGACAATAAGATGTCACGACAAGATAGATACTCGGCCAATCTTAAAAAAGACGGAAGATAACTGGAACTGGAACCACAGAGCAACGTCAGAGCATAACACGTCACAAGGCTCAAATCTTCTGAGGAGAAAAGCATTCAAATCCAATCTTACAATACCAATAGACCACTGGCAAGAGACAAAGTGTACCACACTTCCGAAATCTCCCAAATAAAGATAACTGAAACAAATCTTAACTGGAACACTTGGGGAGTCAACAAACTTAGTACCACCAGAAACGCAAGCTTACACAACTAACACCTCATGACGATTTGAAATAAAACATGTTCATCATGCAAGGATAAATTACTGAATTGTTTTGCATTTCATGGCTTGACCATCCTTGGAACAACTGTTAATATTCCTTTCGTTATTCACGACACATTTTTAAAATAAGAATACTTTAAAATAAATTTGTTTCAAGTATTTCCATAAGAATTAAGATTTTGCCCACAAAAGGTAAATGCTCAAATTTCATTAATAATATGGTAGTTCGCTAACAATGCGACTCCAACGGTTTACAAAAGTTTGGGAAATAGTACATGAAATAAAAAGGTTACACAAAAACTATGATCACTATTCTCCCTAACAACTTCGAATTCCGGAATGTGCTCAAATGCCAAGACTGGCCTGACCAAAAGCTTGCCTAAGCCCCCCCTTCGGGTTTTCAACTTATCAAACTGTCAACTCTAACCTAAGCGAAATATTTCTTGACAGCATCGGTGTTCATGGGACGCGGGAGCTCTTCACCGTCCATATTGGTGAGAATCAAAGCACCTCCAGAGAAAACTCTCTTAACGACATACGGTCCTTCATAATTCGGAGCCCACTTGCCCCTTGAATCAGGTTGGAAAGATAATATCTTCTTGAGCACAAGGTCACCTTCTCTGAACTCGCGCGGTCGAACCTTCTTATCAAAAGCCTTCTTCATTCTCTGCTGATACAACTGACCGTGACACAAAGCTATCAATCTCTTCTCTTCGATTAAATTCAACTGATCATATCTACTTTGACACCATTCAGCCTCAGAAAGTTTAGCTTCCATCAACACTCTCAGAGACGGAATCTCAACCTCCACGGGGAGTACAACTTCCATACCATAAACTAGGGAAAATGGGGTTGCACCTGTTGAAGTCCGAACTGAAGTACGGTATCCATGCAGAGCAAACGGAAGCGTTTCATGCCAATCCTTATAAGTTACCACCATCTTCTGGACAATCTTCTTGATGTTCTTGTTAGCAGCTTCAACAGCCCCATTCATCTTCGGTCTGTAAGGAGAAGAATTATGATGTTCGATCTTGAACTCTTCACAAAGCTCTTTCATCATCTTGTTATTCAAATTCGAACCATTATTAGTGATAATCTTGCTCGGGATACCGTATCGACAAATGATCTGATTCTTGATAAATTTGACTACCACCTGTCTAGTTACATTAGCATAAGATGCCGCTTCCACCCATTTAGTAAAATAATCGATCGCTACCAAGATTGAACGATGACCATTTGAAGCTTTGGGTTCAATAATTCCAATCATATCAATGCCCCACATAGAGAAAGGCCAAGGTGAAGATATAACATTAAGGAGGGTCGGTGGCACATGCATCTTGTCCGCATAAATATGGCATTTATGACACTTCTTCACATATTTGCAGCAATCAGATTCCATTGTCATCCAATAGTAACCGGCTCTCAACATCTTTCTTTCCATCACATGTCCGTTGGCATGAGTGCCAAAGGATCCTTCATGTACTTCTTGCATCAGCATGTCTGCTTCACGTCTGTCTACACATCTGAGCAAGACCATGTCGTAATTCCTCTTATACAAAACTTCTTCATTGAGAAAGAAACTGCTTGCTAATCTTCTCAATGTCTTCCTATCTTTATTGGATGCCCCAGGCGGGTACTCTTTAGTTTGAAGAACACGTTTAATGTCATAGAACCATGGTTTGTCGTCGGTGACCTCTTCTACTGAGAACACATGAGCAGGTCTATCAAGGCGCATAACTCGGATGGTAGGCACGTCGTTCCAACCATTCACTTGAAACATTGAAGAAAAAGTAGCTAAAGCATCAGCCATCTGGTTCTCATCTCTAGGGATATGATGTAATTCCACCTTATTGAAGAAAGTTAACAATCTTCTAGCATAGTCTCTGTAAGGGATCAAACCAGGATGACGAGTCTCCCATTCTCCTTTGATCTGATTAATCACCAATGCTGAATCTCCATAAATATCAAGAATCTTAATCCTTAGATCCACTGCTTCTTCGAGACCCATAATACATGCCTCATATTCCTCCATGTTGTTCGTGCAGTCAAACTTCAATCTTGCCGTGAACGGGATATGAGTACCTCGGGGAGTGACGATGATTGCCCCAATTCCATTTCCATAAGAATTCACAGCTCCGTCAAATATCAAACCCCAATGCGATTCAGGATCAGGTCCTTCTTCAGGTAACGGCTCTTCACAATCCTTAGCTTTCAAGTACATAACATCTTCATCTGGGAAATCAAACTTGATGGATTGATAATCGTCAATTGGTTAGTGAGCCAAATGATCGGCTAAAATACTCCCTTTGATTGCTTTCTGAGTGTGATACTCAATGTCATATTCAGATAACAACATCTGCCAACGGGCTATTCTTCCAGATAAGGCGGGCTTCTCAAAGATATACTTGATCGGATCCATTTTTGAGATCAACCAAGTGGTGTGGTTAATCATATACTGGCGCAGACGGCGAGCAGCCCAAGCTAAAGCACAACAGGTTTTCTCAAGCAATGAGTATCGAGACTCACAGTCTGTGAATTTCTTACTCAGATAATATACGGCATGTTCCTTTCTTCCAGTCTCATCTTGTTGACCAAGCACACATCCCATAGAGTCTTCCAATATAGTCAGGTACATAATCAAAGGTCTTCCTTCCACCAGAGGAATCAAAATGGGAGGTTCAAGCAAATATTCTTTGATGCTATCAAAAGCTCCCTGACAATCTTCCGTCCACACACATCCTTGGTTCTTTCGGAGAAGCTTGAAAATCGGCCCACAGGTAGCAGTCATATGAGATATGAACCTAGAAATGTAGTTCAGTCTCCCAAGGAAACCTCTTACTTGTTTTTCCGTCTTGGGTGCGGGCATTTCTCGAATAGCTTTGACCTTATCAGGGTCTACTTCAATACCTTTCTGACTGACAATGAAACCCAGAAGTCTTCCAGAACGAACACCAAAAGTGCACTTGTTGGGATTCAGACGGAGTTTGTACTTTCTCAAACGCTGGAATAACTTCAACAAATGTTCCAAGTGATCTTCCTCAGTCTGTGATTTGGCAATCATGTCATCCACATACACTTCTATCTCCTTATGCATCATGTCATGGAACAAAGCAGTCATGGCCCTTTGGTATGTCGCACCAACATTCCTTAAACCAAACGGCATAACCCGATAACAAAAAGTTCCCCAAGGTGTAATGAAAGCGGTCTTCTCCATATCTTCTGGTGCCATCTTGATTTGATTGTAACCAGAGAAGCCATCCATGAAAGAAAAGACTTTGAACTTGGCGGTACTGTCGACCAATACGTCAATGTGAGGTAATGGGAAGTCATCCTTTGGGCTAGCTCTATTCAGATCTCTATAGTCTACACACATCCTAACCTTGCCATCTTTCTTTGCAACATGCACTATATTGGCTAACCACTGAGGATAGACCGATGTAACGAGGAAACCTGCATTAATCTGTTTCTGAACTTCCTCTTTGATCTTGTCAGCCATATCGGGACGAGTCCTTCTCAACTTCTGCTTGATCGGCGGACATTCAGGTCTCAACGGTAAACGATGCTCCACAATATCGTTGTCCAAACCCGGCATATCTTGGTAGGACCAAGCAAACACATCAACATACTCTTTGAGAAGCTCCAACATTTTCTCTTTAACCTCTGGGATAAGCAATGCTCCGACTTTGACTTCCTTTCTATCTTCTTCATCACCCAAATTGACTAACTCTACAGGTTCTTCAAACGGTTGAATGATCTTCTCATCATGCTCAAGCAAACGGGAAATTTCAACAGGAATTTCTTCACTATCCTCTTCTTCGGCTCTGAACACAGGGAATTCAAAGTTGGGAGAGGGCATAGGATCATTGTTTTCGATGGTTAAGTCATGGATTAATCTGCACATATGATTATGCTTTAATTTAGAAATCGATTTGTGCAAATAAAACAAAAGGTTATTATATTTCCTATTACTACCAATTAATTTTCGTTATTATTTCCCAGAAAAAGTGAAAAAATAAAACAGTAGTGGACAAAATAACATTTTTATTCATTGAAGGGAAATACTTGAAACAAAGGGCCCAGACATTTCTCTTTTGCCTTGGGCAGAGCAAAAGGAATTATTTTCATAGCCCGACACAAAATACTTTTCGCCTTGGGCATAGCGAATTTTTTCAAAGAAAAACAAAACAAAACATTACTCGGAAATGTGCATAACAATAGGAACATCAACAGCTATCCAGTTTTGGCAAGCCAACCCAGGCGTCACAAAATCGGGAAAATCTTCCTCGGAATCGTTCTCTATGATAGCATCAACCTCAGGATGTATAAAACCTGCACTTCGGAAGACCTCTTGAATCGGACGAACAACCACCTCTTGCTTGACTCTCGCAGACACGGGACGAAAACCAAGACCTTCCCCAGATTTTTTCTCGGGCAAAGTCAACACCTGGCCCCATCCTTCGGCCGAACCACTTTCCACCACTCGTCGTGCATCCTCAAACGAAGAAATGGATGCCCCTTGCTTCTTCACTTCATTCTTGGCAACAGATATACCTTGGAACTGGGTTCCAACATCCTCATCAGCATCAATAAAAGAGAAGGATGATAAATGGCTTACCACCATAACATGCTCTCCCCCAATCATCACTAGCTTCCCATGCCTCACAAACTTCAGTCTCTGATGGAGCGTGGAGGTGACTGCCCCTACATCATGGATCCATGGACGACCCAATAAGCAACTGTAGGCAGCACGAATATCCATCACTTGGAAAGTGATTTGAAAAGTATGAGGACCAATTACTATAGGAAGATCCACTTCACCAATGACTGTCTTCCTAGAACCATCGAACGCTTTAACAATTACTCCACTAGGTCTCATGGGAGCACCTGGATATGAGAGTCGAGATAAAGTATTCTTGGGCATCACATTTAACGACGAACCTGTATCCACCAACACGCTTGATAAGGTATCATTTCCACAACTTACTGAGATGTGCAAAGCCATATTATGGTTTCTCCCCTCCTCCGGGAGTTCTTCATCACTGAAACCAAGATTGTTACACGAAGTAATATTTCCCACAATTCCATCAAATTGGTCAACCGTCACATCATGATCCACGAACGCCTGGTCCAAGACCTTCATCAAAGCCTCTCTATGGGCACCAGAATCTCTCAGTAAAGCAAGCAAAGAAATCTTGGAAGGAGTTTGCAAAAGTTGGTCCACAATCTTGTATTCACTTCTCTTGATAAGCTTCAGAATCTCATCATCCTCAGGGCGAGGGATAGGTTCACTGGATCGGCCTATCTCAACCCTTGGTTCAACATTTCTCACTGGAATTTCCGCCGGTATGGGCCTCCAGACTTGAACTTCTGGTCTCTTCAAAGGTATTGCTGCAAAGACACGCCCACTTCTCGTAACTCTACTCACATCAACAATGTTAACAAAAGACGGTCTTGTCAGTATAGGGACTTCTACCCAATTCTCAATCATTGTGGCATTATACTTATACGGTACAGCTTGGTCCGAGTTGTAAGGCACAGGACCAGGTGGGTAAATAATCAAAGGATCAACAGGTGCAGTCTGACTGTCGTAAACGATCTCTACTGATTCAGGCAAATTGAATTGTGGTATGATAACATTCACCTCATCCTCCGGATCTCTGTCATACGTAATAGTGATAACTCTCTGGTCTAACAACTTCTGAATATCCTCCTTCACAATAGGACAATCAACCTCTCTTGAACAAAGTTCACAAACATCATAATCATGCTGGTGCTTAACAAAGGCAAGTCTTCTCAAACTCGGATGTAACCTGATCAACGACTCTCTTATGTGTTCAACTTGAAAAACTCGAAACTTCCCCGGACATCCTTCCACCATATTCACTGATGCTGCCCCATGTCGAGGCAAAGGATTATCTCTAACATTTGGATTAACATCCTTGAAAGACAAGATACCATTCTTAATCAACCTCTGCACGTCCGCCTTCAGAGCAAAGCAGTTCTCAAGGTTGTGCCCCGGCGACCCTTGATGATATTCACAAAACTGATCCGCCTTATACCACGGAGAAGTACTATTTGGTGCGATAGGAGGAGGCTTTGTCGTTATGAGATTCTTTCTGATAAGAGCAGGGAACAATTCAGTATAAGTCATAGGAATGGCATCGAACTGCGGTTTTCTTGGTGAACGGTTCTGATTGTTGAATGGATAAGCCTGTTGTCGAGGCTGCTGCTGAAATGGCCGTTGTTGAGTTGGTAGGGTTTGATGAGCTGGGGTCATCAAAGCTGGGCGGACAGCCGGAGTGACTACCGCAACGTGAGAGTAACCTCTCCTTGGTCTCCCTGGGAACAATGCGCTGACATCCTGCTCTTTTCTTTTCGGGAAAACACTTCCAAACTTCTTAGTACTGCTAGACGGACTTCCTTCTTTAACCAAACGCCCTTCACAAATCCCTTCCTCTAACCGCATGCCCATGCTTACCATTTCGGTGAAGTCACTGGGTGCGCTGGCGATCATTCTTTCATAGTAAAAGGAACCTAAAGTCTTCAAGAATATCTTCGTCATCTCTTTCTCCTCAAGAGGTGGATAGATTTGAGCAGCAATTTCACGCCACCTCTGGGCGTATTCCTTAAAAGATTCTCTGTCTCTTTGCGACATTGCCCGGAGTTGATCCCTGTCCGGCGCCATGTCAACGTTATACTTATACTGGTGGACAAAAGCTTCGCTAAGATCGTTGAAGTTGCGGATCCGAATACTGTCTAAACCCATATACCACTTTAGAGCAGCACCCGTCAAACTATCTTGAAAATAATGAATCAACAAGTCATGATCATCGGAATACGTAGACATCTTTCTCACGTACATAGTCAAATGACTTCTAGGACACGAATCACCCTTATATCTCTCAAAGTCTGGGACTTTGAATTTTGCTGGAATCTTGACATTCGGAACCAAACAAAGGTCATGCGTGTTCTTCCCAAACAGATCCTTCCCCTTTAACGCTCTAAGCTCCTTCTGCATTTCTTGGAACTGATCCTGAAATTCTTCCATTCTATCAAAAAGACCCAAACTTTCAGCAGGCTCGGTAGGATAAGTAGGTTCATTCAAGTATGGCACGAAGTGAACCACAGGAGCGACAGTTGTCATAATCGGTTGCGGAAAAGGTGTCACAGACGGAATTACCGGCGGCAAGGCAGTTGTCTCTGGTTGAGGAAGAGACAAAGCAGGTTGAAACAAAGGCTGTACGGCAGGCTGATACCCCTCTGGCACAAAATTGTAAGGCATTCCCCACGGAAAACCTTTCGGCATCTGATGTTGAAGCGGGGAGTTGATTTGAGTCACAGATGTAGGAACGGTGACAATCTCGGAAACCACTGGAGTTGAAGTCTGAGTCTCGGCAGCTGTAGTCGATGGCTGATTCTGAACAGCCACCAAACTTTCCACTAACGCAGTTAACTTTTCCATCTCGATACGAAGGGTAGCAACTTCCCCACTAAGCTCATGATTTTCCTGTTCCATATCTTCCATTTTCCTCCGACGATTGGCTCGAGTGTCGTATCGGTGAGACAGCTTGACAACCTTTGGAGTGGAAAAAGAAACAAGGATAAGACTCTAGAAAACATGTGAAGTGGAATGTTGAATGATGCATGATGTGCGATGCAAATGATGATTCATTTTAATAGTTTTTTCAAGGAACTTCGATAATTTTGCACATATCAATGGTAAAGGAATTTGGAACAACAAAAACTCAATCCATTAATCAAAAACAGTAAATTACAACTTACAACTTTGAAACAACAAAATAATAAATTATACTTTGGGATAACAACCCAATAATAAAAGCAGTAAATTACAACTTTGGAACATGAAGCCCATAATAAAGCAATAAATTACAACTTTAAAACATGAAGTCCATAATAAAACAATAAATTACAACTTTGAAACATGAAGTCCATAATAAAGCAATAAATTACAACTTCGGAGCATGAAGCCCTTTTACATAGTTTTACAAAATGACATAAATAAAATAAAACTAAAAGCTAAAGATCACTCTGAAACATCGGATGAAGGGCCAAACACCAACTGTAACCGGAGCTTCTTGATCTTCTCTTCATAAAAGTCTTCCATCTCTTTCTTCTCATCTACCAGTCGATCAATGATTTCCTTCTGCGGATTAGGAACAAGAGCAACGCTTACCGAACCTTCCTTCTTTCTCTTCCTATCACTAGCATACTTCTTCAGTAAAGCATCCTTTTGACGAAGCTTCTCATCATGATCAACGAACCAGCCGTCTTGAATAAAGAGTAACTCCTCCTTTTCCTTTAGCTGTCGAGCCAGGACTCGATTCTCATATTCAGACATATTGTACTTTTCTTTCCAAGCATCCCTCTCGGACTTCATCCTAGCCAGATTTCCTTGGTATTCTCCTATGTTCGCGATAGGGATAACAACAGATGATGATGCAACGGTAGGGAATAAAGGTTTCTCAAGTTTATAGGGCATCTTGAGAGCACAGGCCCTAGCACGGACCCATTGTAGGTAAGGTTCCAAAGAAACGGCACCTCTATGTCCTAACATATCTCTCCCTTTCCTATGGATGTGGCGCCAAGCTCCTTCGATCTCCCTCTTGGCTGCCTGATGATCTTGTCCTTCCTGTAGAAAAAAACCACTCACATGGATGTTGTTTGGCTTATCCCTCATCGGGTACCCAAACTGACGGCGCGCGAGAACAGGGTTATAATTAATTCCACCTCTCGTACCAAGAAGGGGAACGTTAGGAAAAGCGCCACAGCTATCGATGATCTTCACGTCGTAGTAAACTCGATTATACCAATCAATGTCGAAATGAGTGAGATCCATAATCTTTGGCGCCCAACGCAGCTCCTTCTCGAGATCCCAGAAAGCATCAGACCCAAGTAGATGCGAAACATACCACTGATACAGCAACGGTGCACAACAAATAATCATTCCTCCTTGATAAGAGTTTCGAAGATGGATGGAGTAGTAGGTATCTCCTAGCAGCGTAGGGACCGGATTTCCAATCAAGAAAATTCTGATGGCGTTGATATCCACAAACTTATCAACGTTAGGGAACAAGAATAAACCATAAGCAAGTAAAGCAAAGACGTCTTCAAAGGCAATAGTATCTTTCATCTCAGCGAAATGACGAGCTTTCCTCAACAAAAACTGCGCAGACAGACCTCAGATTCCCCCTTTTGTAGTCATGTTCTCCTCTATCTCTGACTTCTTCAAGTGGGTGATGGTCGCTATCTCGTGAGATTTGGGCTCCTCTTCTAAGCCAGAAAAAGGAACACGGTCGGTGATCGGCAAACCAAGTATGTAGGAGTACTCTTCTAAGGTGGGCATCAACTGGTAATCCGGAAAGGTGAAACATCGGTACAAAGGATCGTAGAATTGAACCAACGTATTAAGAATGCCTTCCTTCATCTTGCGCTTCATGAGAGGTATAATGGACCCATACTTCTTCTGAAAATCCGTCGGGTTCTCAATCTTCGGAATCAAACTCTTCAGCTCTTCGATCCCGGGCTCCTTAAAACTAAAGCTTCGAGTGTTTCTCCTTCCAAATTCCATAATAACCTGAGATGTCTGCAAAAATCATTCCGAAGTTCCTTGAAAAACAAGTTTTTTACAAAGATGTTGATGAGTGCATGAATGAATGATAATGCAACAGTCACACACAAGTTCACAAACATGGGGTTCAAAGGTTCAACGTTCAACATGGAGTCGAGGGTAAAGCCCACCCAAAGGTATGTACTAATGGTTCAATCACACCTGTAAGACAAGGTTCTAAGAGTTCCCAGAGTCTACGTTCCTCCTTCGGATATTACCAACGTCTTGATTACTCAATAATTAGCAATATTTTCAAGAGAAACTCGTCCGAGCGTAGCATCGCGTAACAACTACTTCCGAATTACTCCGTTATAGTCTCCGCGCTACACCTAAAAAGGCCAAGATGGGTTAGGGTTCTACGGTCCTCAACTTCTCGGGCTCCTAGGTAGAAAATAATAATGTCTTCCCGATTACTCGGTAAACAAATATTAAGTTCAAGAGGGCCTTCCATTGAGTGGGGGATCTCATGCCTCCTTCTTCGGGATTACTCCCTCAAAGTTAACATGACTGTACCGCCCGTCCTATTCTTAAGTGTTACTTAATCCGAGTATAGGATTCGTCCCTTGCAAAAAAACCAAACACCCCAATTTAAACACATAATCAAGCAAATCAAATAATAATAAAACAGATAAAACAAATTAGGCTTAACCCACTTAGGGATGGACCAGCAAGAGGTCAATCTTTCCCCAGCAGAGTCGCCAATTCTATAGCGATAAAAAATGTAGCGGGGTAAATCGGAGATCGAATTATTGATTAATTCGTCTCACAAAAAGCAAGAGTCGCCACCGCGCTTTATTGTTTCCAAGGGAAAAGGGAAAAGAGCGAAATAAAACCCTAAATATGCAATGTAAATAATACTTTTTAAAAGTAAATAAAAATACAAGGCATTTTTGAAAAGAGATCTATGGTTCGGGGGTTGGTTATACAGTGGGAAGGTATTAGCACCCAATGTATCTATAGTACTCTATAGGAACCTTTTGAAATATCTGTTTATTAAAGTTCGTTTGATTGAAAAATGAATTGTTTTGGCCGAAAAAAGGGGTGCGGACGGGTTTTTGAAGATACGACGACCTAATGTCGAAGTTTTTGCTTAAAAGGTATGAGTTTTGAAAAGATCGAATATTTGAGGAAAAATTATCCTAAGTTTTAATGAAATGCGAATGTTCGCGTGATCGGACTTGAGGACATGAAGTCAACAAATTTAATCGTTTTTCCCTTGGATTTAGGCGTAAACAGATTAATCATGTAAATATGAAATGATTAAACAGAAAAATTATGCGGATAATGATATATAACAATTAAATAAAAGACTAAGTGTGTGAACGTGCGTTTTTGTATTTTTGTTTAATATTAATAACGCAAGAGAAATAATAAAACGTTTTTTTTAAGTTTTTCATTATATGTATTTTTTTATATGGATAAAGCAAGAGAATTATCTAAAAAAAAATGTTTTTTAGTTCTTAAAATTTCTATTTTTTTATATTTTTGTATTAGTATTAATATAAAGTATTTATTTATTAAATAGATCTAAACTATATTAAACTTTAAAAGTTATTTAGATAAACCTAAAAAGATACTAAAATTACTAGATTAAACCTAATGTTAAACTAATAAAATTAATCAAATATTAAAATGTTTTCATTAAATTATCTATTATTTAATTAAGTTTTACCAATTAACTAAAAAACTAAAGAAAACAAATAAAAGTCAAGAAATAAAAGGGGGGTAAAAATAAAGACAAAGCAAATGGGCCAAAGGCTTAAGGGAGGCCCAAGACAAAGAGACATGGAAGGGGGGTGTAAAAGCAGTTTCGTTGGGCTTAGGGGAGGTAAACAGGGTTAAGGCCCATACATTTCATAATTCTGTTTTAGGGTTAAACGCGTTTTGGTAATTTGGAAAAAGGGATTAGGGTTCTGGACAGAGCGGCGCTCATCGTTTCGTGTTCTTCTTCGTCTCATCTTCTTCGCTGTGAGCTTCTGAATCCTTTGCTCGAACCACCAACATGTCTAAGCTTCTGACCTCCCTTTGCCCGAGCCACCAACGTGCCTTCTTCCCCGTGCATTGCTCAGCGACACAAGGAAGGTGATGCTTCGTTCTTACAGTGCGTTATGTTTTATGATTTTTGTTGCATGTTTCTGATTTCGTTCATTTTCGATTCTGACTTCGTTTTATGTGTGATTATTGTTGAGGAAAAAGAAAAAAAAAGGAGCAACGAAAACTACCTTTTATGAAGGAGGAATGAAGGGTGTTATGGAGGCTTGCTGGCGGAGGGAGAAACACAGTGGGCTATGAACTTGGAGACCCAGGTTTGTCTTCTTTAATGATTTTTAGGGTTTTATGATGACAGTTGAAAACCCTTTTGCATGATATCTTTTCTTCTTCTTCTTTTGCTTGTTTCCTTTTCAGATTTTTTGGCCTATGATGATGTATCTGAGGTCTTGACGGTATTGGACATGTTATTGTTTTGACATTGGTTTGAGGTTAAGGCTTGTGTTGTCCTGGGTTTTGCTTTGGTTGGATGGACAAGGGGTTATGGTTTTAGGCTATTACAGGTTGCACTGGTTTTTTTGGTTTGGCCAAAGTTGTGTGACAGGTTATTGAAACAGGTTTATCGGTTTTAATATGGTTTGATGGTTTATGAGATAGCAGGTTAATGGTTTTTAGGCCATAGTACTTGATATGGTTTTTGAGATAGCAGGTTAATGGTTTTTAGGCCATATTATCTGATATATTATGCAGGTAGCAGGTTTTTGAAATGGTTGAGGCCATGTTATTTG
The DNA here is from genome assembly GCA_948472305.1 of Vicia faba. Classification (NCBI taxonomy): domain Eukaryota; kingdom Viridiplantae; phylum Streptophyta; class Magnoliopsida; order Fabales; family Fabaceae; genus Vicia; species Vicia faba. The sequence goes on along the minus strand of OX451738.1, from coordinate 82,439,520 downwards.
ATATATGGTTTTGATTTTTGTGATGGTTGTACTGGTTTTATGCAGTAGGCTCTATGGTTTTTGTTTTTGGTTTTATGTATGTTGATGGAAACTGGTTTATGGTTTATGTTGATGGTGTTTGAAAAATGGCTATGATTTTAATGCAGGTTGTGTATGGTTGAGGCCATGGTTGAGGTTTTGACAAATGGTTATGGTGGTAGGTTTGAACATTTAGGCTATAAGGTTTTGGTTTATGAGATAACATGTTCTTGCCTTGTTGAGAGCTCGGTTACTGGTTTTGTATTGTGTTTTTTTGACAAAATCCGTGTTGGAGGCTTTTGGGTAGATTTAACTCTCTGAATCTTGAAGGGGGTTTTGTTTATTGTTATGTCCGTTGCTGGCTTTTTGGTTATGCTACATGTTTGAATATTTTAACTATATTTCCTTGGCCTCTGCACAATACTGTTTCATATGGTTTGTTTGTATTCCTTTTTTATGCTTTCTTTTCCTTACTGCAATACTGCTGATTTGTTTTGTATCTCTTCCTGCCTAAACCAAAACCTGCAAAACCATACTTCTATCTCTCTTCTCTCTCTTAGTACAAATTGATACATTAAAATGATGTATGCTGTACTTGTTCTGAAATTGCATAGGTTGGAAAATGATGAGAATGGAATATTTCATGCTTACATCTTTGATTTTAAACTGCACACTTCTTTTTGACTTGCAATGTAACAGTAGGAGCCTATTATTTTGGCTTCTTCTTACCTCTTGGCATAGTTTACGTTGGCTTTTGTTGTGTACATTGCATATGGGACTTGCATATGTTGTTGCTATGCATATGATGTTAATTCTTTGTATGCTATTTTGACAAACAATGGAATTGATGCATATGCTGTTTGAAATATGCAGTGGACTTTTAAAAATGCAATTGATTTTTTAATTATGCAGTTGTGAAAACAAAAATGAATTTGTGCATGTTTTTAAATTGTGCATTCATTTTGAAAATAAAATCCATCCCTTTTTGTGAACCGGGAGAAATCCCGCGATTTGCAAAAAGGGTAAAAAACTGATTCCAGCCGTTTGCTTTTAATGATGAACACTAAAAATAATTTCCTGCTTTTAATTATTTATTTATTTCTAACTTTTTCTTTTAATTGTTTTTGCAGGTAAAATTAAATGAGCAGACAAAGAAGCATTGGATAGAAGATGAAGAATTAGAATTTTAGAAAAATAGTTTTTATTTTACTTTAAACTTTTTATATAATTGTCATTATAAATATTTTGTAAATAATACAATATTTAAATACAATTGTAATAAATAGAATAGAGTGAATAAAATTCTATTATTTCCCAATTAATTCTTTTTCTTTCCAATTATTTATTTATCGTTTATAATTCTTTAAATTGTATAATAACTGAAAATCAATTTCAATTACTTAAATTCAGAATAATAAACAAATAAATAAACATCATTGATCAATTAATAACTTCAATTATTTAATTCATTATTCATAATTCTCTAAATTATAATAATTAAAAATAGAATTTCAATTATTTAACTTAGAATGATAAATAATTAAATAATCATTGTTGACCAATTAATAAACCTCTTTCCAAATGTTTATTTCATTATTCATAAATCTTTAAATTATATAATAACCGAAAATAGATTCCAATTATTTAAATTTAAGATAATAAATAATTAATAAACATTGTTTGATCATTGATCGATTAATAAATTCAGCGTTCAAAAATAAACAGCTCTCGACCTGAAAAAGTTATGAATTTTTAAAAATCAATAGATCAAAACGCTTGCAATGTAATGATGCAGATGGGAGATGGTATCTTAGGTCAAAATTTGGGGTACAACAGCAATGTATATAGGCCTATGGGACTTGATTGAACCCTTGAAAACCTCAAATTCCTTGAGAGAACCAAAACCCTAATTTTGACTAGCTTAGGAGGCATTTGGAATGTGCAATCCTTGAGTAGTCTTGAACCATTTAAAGATGATCCTTGATAAACCTTGAAGAATATGGGAGGGAAAATTTTGGGGTACAACATGCACCATTGCTGGTGAGGTGGTTTATTTCTCACCTCCCCAAATCTGTTTTGAAGAACAAGGAAGGCATGGGTTGGGCCTACAGAATTATGTCCCTTGCTCACACAGACATCATCTGGAGTACTAAAGACATGGAAGAAGTGGTCGTTATTGATCGTTGTGGGGAATACCCCAATGTTCCATTGCTGGGAATTAGAGGAGGGATCACCTATAATCCTTGTTTGGCCTTACGACAGTTTGGCCTCACACCACGTCCCAATTTTATTTCATGTTTTTCTTGGACAGGTAATCTAGTGTATCACATGGTAAGGGACCTATCACGCGCTACCCATATCTGACCATTCAACCCATCAAGGCTTCAGATCCAACGCCTTCTCCCATGAGGGTCCACCATGCGCCCAGTCAAGCGTACACACAGGATCTGGCAAAGTCAAAAGGGGCCAGGAATTGTTGGGCTCAGATTTGCAAACCACACCCCCTTTTTGCTAAAAGCTACCAGGCCCATTCTTTTTTCCTTTCTATTTATTTCATTTATTTATTTATTTTTCTTAATTGTTTTTAATAAAATTAATTTCTTTTTTCAAAAAATCAAAAAATCAAGAGTTTCACAAAAATTAGAATTAGGTTTTATTTTATCAAATTTAATTTTAATGTTAGTTAAATTTAATTTAGGGTAATTCTAACTTTTTGTATATAATTAAAATCAATTAGAAAAAATTAGGGTTAACTCTTGATTTAATTTTCATTTCTTTTCTCAAATAAAGTAAAAATACAAAAAAATAGGTTAATTATTTTTCTTAATTAAAATTAAATTAGTAATTAGGTTTTTGTTATTATTCAGTTAAACTTTATTTTCTCAAAATAGCATAAAAACTACAAAAAAATGATTTTCCTTTTACACTACGATTAGGTAGTTGGGGTCAAAACCCTAAATCTCTCGTTTTCGATTCATCGCGCGCGTTTGTTATTTTTGCAATATTAATGTAACTGCCCATGGTATGTAATAGTTTAATCTAGGATTTTCTTTATTTATCATCTTTTACGGGTTTTTTTTGCTATGTAATTAATCCCTACCCTGAAGCCATGTAATAGCGTAGATTTTATTTTCTCGCATTTTAATTCTCGCAGATATTAACTGTTTAGATGTATGTTAATAGGATTGTATGACAAGATTGCATGATAATTTAAAACGGCTAGAAAACCCTAATGTGCAAAGATAATATCTGAAATCAAGTCACTCAACATTTTCTATACTTAGAAAATTTTCTAAGTGTTTTAAACATAATAATTTCATAACATCATGACATATTTTCACCAAGATGATTCAAAGGAAACTTTCAATATGAAATTTGTATATTTTGATGAATTCTACAACTTTGTAATAGAGGTTTTATGTCCAAAAAACGCTTAGATTTGAAGATATAAGCCCATGAAGTCATGACATTTTCATCTAACACTTAGAGAAATTTTCAATAGATTTTGGTCAGGATTTTATCCCAACTTCTTGGCATTTTTCACATAGTTCCAAGATTATTTTGTCAAAATAGCCAACATGAAGGTTGTAGAGGATGTTTCAAGCTTTCCAAAACATCCAAGAGAATGAATTTATCATACTTGAGCTAGGATATTCAAGGGCCTGAAGTGTGGCATCCATTCTTGAACTGCAAGTCCTTTTGTTGAAGAACATATAACTAAATCCTTATGCCATGCTGCATAATCTAACTTTACAGGTCTTTTGACTTGCAAATCTATCCATAATCAGATGTTTACACAATTGATTGAACCATTATCCAATAGATTTAAGTATTGTCCATTGCATCATTCCATTTATGGAACAAAGGCACAATTGTCATTCACATAAAGCATGCTTTATGCAATTGTCAACTCCTTGAGCCTCTCAATTGTTTTCTCTGCACATACACAATGTCAAAGCAAGAAGAAACATGCCTATAATACTCTAGAAACTTCAGACCATGCTTGTACCATGCATTAGAACACCAATTTTCATAATAACTTTTTTGTTTCATCTCAACTAAACCTGAATTTTGACTGCTTATAAAATAAACTCTCTCAATCTCTCAAACCTCCTCTATAAATAGAGAGGCCATTTTCAAGTCAAGAGGAAGTTTTTTTTGTAGACAAATCCTCAAAATCTCATACTCTCAAAAAGCCATAAGTGCCCATAAAACCCCCACTCTTGAGCTTTGAACTCCAAATCTTTGAACCTGTCACACCTTGCAAGTTCTGTCCAAATAAACCATCCACATACTTCATATACCTCATATAGATGTTGTTCAAATATAAGAACAACTTCTGTTACATCATCTCCACCATTTACCAAAAAAATCCACGTACAACTTGATCTCTCCAACTCTAAGTCAAAACACAAATTTCAATTTCAAGGCAAGTCTTCTTGATTTTGAGCTCTTCATTTCAAACATCATTAGTGATTCATTTTTGAAGATAAATGTAGATATCATAGCCTTGAAGCAAAGCATATGCTTGCTTTTTATTTTTATCAATTATATGTTGAGAAATGACTAGTACATGTAGAAGAACAATGTTAGAGGTGAAAAAACAGGTTATGAGTCATTGCATATCTCTATGTGTCGATACATATATGGTGTAAAACATGATATGAGTCGATACAAGGCCTTATGCATCGATGCATATTGTTATCTAGGCACAATACAGAGAGATAAAAGGTGTATGAGTCGACCTAAAACACGAATGTGTCGACACAAACAAGAAATGAGTCGACACATACCATTATGTATCGACTCATACTGAGTTGATTTTGATTTTTCAGAAATAGGAATTGGCATGCATTGATGCATAAGGATGTGTGTCAATACATAAAGTTTGTTTTTTCTTTCTTTGTACACTATTTTCCTTTTTATATTTTTTATTGTTATTCATTTATTCAATATGGTTGTAATAATTTAATTAGGCTTCTACTTCATCCCCATTTGTAAATTGTACCCCATCCCCCAAATGATGTAATAGCGTAGGATTTTAATTTCCACAAGTTATCGCTTTTAATATAATTGTTAGTAATTAGGGTGTGTATGGCAAGATAAAATCAATCTTAGAGAACCCTAATTTTAAAAACAAAAATGCATGCAATCAAACACTTTTTCACACGCGCACCTCTAGGATAATCTCGCTTGTTACCTACGAGTAAATAGTCATATCCCTCAAATATGGGACACTTTAGCAAAGACCCTCGATAAAAAAGATGGTAGTCCCTCGACGACCCTTCGACGTTGCCTTCGGTAAAACGATCTTAGTTCCTTACGACAATTGCTAAAGCGTCTCATAAGTTTCCTTATATGACTACACGACGACCCACGTCCGTCCCTTCACATCCAATGATAGGGCTTCTTATCAAATCAATGGTAAGATAGCAATATCTAAAGGAAGAGGAAAAGAACTAAGACTTTTTGAGTAGGTAGAACGCTCATAGTTGCTTGCTCACAACCATTTTCAAAATAACATAATTTCAAACACACCAACACTTTCAAATGAAATATTTTCAAAATTCAACACTTTGTATGCATTCTTATAGAGACGAGAATCATTACAAAGTTCGCCTAAACGAAGGAACTTTTCAAAAATACTTTCAAAAACAATCACAAACACATTTCAAACAAAGCATTTCAAAGTGATCAAGCAACTAAGATCCCGTAGATAACTACGGATGAAAATGATGCTAATACCTTCCCTTTTCATAACCTACCCCTCAAACTCAAGAAAATTCTCAAAAGGTCTTTCATGTTCTTTTCACCCTTTCCTTTATTGGATAAAAGAAAAGTCAGTGGCGACTCTTGTTATCCGCAACAATTGCAATAAAACACAAAACTCGCAAGTCAGTTCTCCCACCGTATTACAATGGGGGTATTGATATGATTTGAGAGATCAAGCCTACTGCTTCTAATGGACATTGCTTTATCCTTGTCGCCAATGATTACTTCACAAAGTGGGTTGAAGCAGCCTTGTTTACCTCTGTTACTAAGAATTTCGTTGCCCGATTCATTAAGCATAACCTTATCTATCGGTATGGCATCCTAGAAAGGATTATCACAGATAGTGGTATCAATCTCAACAACACTATGATCATAGAACTCTACATGCAGTTCAAGATCAAGCACTACAATTCTTCTTCGTACCGACCGAAGATGAATGGAACTGTGGAAGCCACCAACAAGAACATCAAGAAGATTATACAGAAGATGACAATGACATATAAAGATTGGCATGAGATTTTGTAATTTGCTCTTCATGGCTATCGTACCTCGGCACGAACATCAAAAGGGGCAACCCCCATTCTCTCTAGTCTATGATATGGAAGTTGTCCTACCTGTCGAAGTTCAGATTCCTTCTCTGAGGATCATGAAGGATGAAAATTTAGACGAAGACTAATAGATTTAAACTAGGATAGACCAGTTGAATTTGATTGACATGAAGAGGCTTACGGAAGTCTGTCACAGTCAGATGTATCAAAAGCGTATGATCAAAGATTTCAACAAGAAAATCAAGCGCCGGGTATATCAGGCTGGTAATTTGGTAATAAAGCGCATCATTTTATTGCAGGGTGATCCCAGGGGAAAATGGACTCCTACCTACTAAGGGCCATTTATAATCAAGAATATATTTTCGGGTGGCGCTATGATACTTACCATCATGGACGGTGAATATCTTCCACACCCTGTGAACGCAAACATAGTTAAAAGATACTGCGCATGAAAACGTCCTGCTAGGTTGACTGGCCTAGGAAAAAATAAGGGAATCCTAGCGAATCAAAAGGGTTCCGGAAAAAATCAGGGATATATATACAAAAGACTATACACCCGGCAAGTTGAAAACCTGAAAAGGCTGCTTGGGCAAAAAAGGGTATCCCGGTGGACTGAAAACCCCAAAGGGCGGTCCAGGAAAAAATTAGGGATTAAAGTGTATGATTATGTCCCGTTGGATCACTTACAACCAACTTTATTACCAACGTAAAATTCAAATGGTACAGATTAATTCAGTCAACTTCTTTCAATAGTAAGGGATGAGATGCTCGAAGACATAGGGGCAATAACAAAGTTGAAACCTCACGAGATCATTTACACATAGCTATATATATTGTTTTCACTTTGTACTCTCTTCATTTCACGAAGATTTCCTCTTACTAGGATTTTTGTCTCTGTGTACAACAATAGCCTGTTTATAGGAAAACTATCAATATAAACACAATTTCAAAATTCAAATTTTATTTTAACTTTTTCTATTTTGTTTGAAAAAACTTCCAATGACTAAATTGAATGAACATATGCATATGAATATGATTACTGTTAACAAGTACATGCATAAAAACAGGAATAAGTATTTACTCAAGACTCAAGGAGACGGGATAATGTTCATGTTGTCCATAAATCCCCACAGAGCAACCTCTATGGGATAGTCCTCACAGAGCAGTTCCCATAAGATTATCCCCCGCAGAGTCATCTTCACAAGCTCATCTTCAACAAAGATACCAGCCCCACAAGTCTGAAATGCCTTAAGACAAGAATCAGGACATTTTCCAACAATTATCACACTCCCTACCAGATCCCTCTAGCGGACAAAGGAGTATGATCTTTTCCCCGACAATGTCGCCAACCTATGGAGTCCCAATGTTTGTCAGAGATTATGACATCAGCGCAATTCAAGAGAATTCTCTTCCCCAGCTGACGACTATTTTCCGGACTCGATTCCTATATCCTGCCAGGGCACGTCTGAAGAGTTTGAAGATCCGATTCCTGTATCCTTCCAGGGTGTATCTGTTGACGACTATTTTCCGGACTCGATTCCTGTATCCTTCCAGGGCACGTCTGAAGAGTTTGAAGATCCGATTCCTGTATCCAGCCAGGGCGTATCTGTTGACGACTATTTCCGGACTCGATTCCTGTATCCAGCCAGGGCACGTCTGAAGAGTTTGAAGATCCGATTCCTGTATCCAGCCAGGGCGTATCTGTTGACGACTATTTCCGGACTCGATTCCTGTATCCAGCCAGGGCACGTCTGAAGAGTTTGAAGATCCGATTCCTGTATCCAGCCAGGGCGTATCTGTTGACGACTATTTCCGGACTCGATTCCTGTATCCAGCTAGGGCACGTATGAAGAGTTTGAAGATCCGATTCCTGTATCCAGCCAGGGCGTATCTGTTGACGACTATTTCCGGACTCGATTCCTGTATCCATCCAGGGCACGTCTGAAGAGTTTGAAGATCTGATTCCTGTATCCATCCAGGGCGTATCTGTTGACGACTATTTCCGGACTCGATTCCTGTATCCAGCCAGGGCACGTCTGAAGAGTTTGAAGATCCGATTCCTGTATCCAGCCAGGGAGTATCTGTTGACGACTATTTCCAGACTCGATTCCTGTATCCAGCCAGGGCACGTCTGAAGAGTTTGAAGATCTGATTCCTGTATCCAGCTAGGGCGTATCTGTTGACGACTATTTTCCGGACTCGATTCCTGTATCCTGCCAGGGCACGCCTGAAGAGTTTGAAGATCCGATTCCTGTATCCTTCCAGGGTGTATCTGTTGACGACTATTTTCTGACTCGATTCCAGTATCCTACCAGGGCACGTCTGAAGAGTTTGAAGATCCGATTCCTGTATCTTGCCAGGGTGTATCTGTTGACGACTATTTTCCGGACTCGATTCCTGTATCCAGCCAGGGCACGTCTGAAGAGTTTGAAGATCTGATTCCTGTATCCAGCCATGGCGTATCTGTTGACGACTATTTCCGAACTCGATTCCTGTATCTAGCCAGGGCACGTCTGAAGAGTTTGAAGATCCGATTCTTGTATCCTGCCAGGGTGTATCTGTTGACGACTATTTTCCGGACTCGATTCCTGTATCCTGCCAGGGCACGTCTGAAGAGTTTGAAGATTCGATTCCTGTATCCTGCCACGGTGTATCTGTTGACGACTATTTTCCGGACTCGATTCCTGTATCCTACCAGGGCACGTCTGAAGAGTTTGAAGATCCAATTCCTGTATCCTTCCAGGGTGTATCTGTTGACGACTAATTCCAGACTCGATTCCTGTATCCTGCCAGGGCACGTCTGAAGAGTTTGAAGATCCGATTCCTGTATCCTGCCAGGGTGTATCTGTTGATGACTATTTCCGGACTCGATTCCTGTATCTTGCCTGGGCACGTCTGAAGAGTTTGAAGATCCGATTCCTGTATCCAGCCAGGGCGTATCTGTTGACGACTATTTCCGGACTCGATTCCTGTATCTTGCCAGGGCACGTCTGAAGAGTTTGAAGATCTGATTCCTGTATCCAGCCAGGGCGTATTTGTTGACGACTATTTTCCGGACTCGATTCCTGTATCCTGCCAGGGCATGTCTGAAGAGTTTGAAGATTCGATTCCTGTATCCAGCCAGGGCACATCTATATAAAGAGTTCGAAGATCAACCCCTGTAACAGGCCAGGTAATTATCTTTCTTTCTCAGGTACGCAAATTCTCGCTAAGGAATCTCTTACGCGATCGACACCTAGGTGGCATCTATAAGCCCATTCACATACCAACAATCTCCAAATGGCATCTATAAGCCCATTCCCGACAAGGCTCTGTCACAGCTCCAGATGGCATCTATAAGCCCATCCTCCTATCCACCATCTCCAAATGGCATCTGTAAGCCCATTCCCTACATCACGCTGCTAACATTCTACTATGCAAGTACAAATTTCTGGGCACTCTAGTGTTCAATCATCTTCCACCTTCGGATTACGAAAGGCACGCCAACCAATCTACATCCTCAGGTCTAAGAAGATTGAACAGGGGCAATTGTTATACCCCAAAATTTGCCCTCCCATGTCCTTCAAAATTTGCCAAGATCAATCTCCAGATCAAGCTTCAAAATCCCTCAAGGGTTGCACAGTCCAATTGCCTCCTAACACAGTCAAAATTAGGGTTTTGGTTCTTGCAAAGAAATTGAGGTTTTCAAGGGTCCAATCAAGTTCCATATGCCTATATACATTGTCAAGCATCCATATGTCAAGTTTCAAGACTCACAGCATCAAGTTGCACAGTCAAAAACCCTAATTGCTTCACAGTCAACTGCAGGGGTAAAATGGTCATTTGACAGTCAAAAGTCAAAATTTCTGGTCAACATCTTATTTTGGAGCCACAATCATCATTTGATCAATTCTTGATCATGATTCCACAAGCATGGCCCAAAAAGTATCAAGATGCAAAAGTTGCTATTTCTGGACAGCTGAAAAATCAACTGCAAATTGACCAAGGCATAACATCTTCATGGTTTATCAGAAAAATCCCACCCAAAGCTCATTTTGAAGGGGATGACATTTCCTACAACTCATCTTCACACTCCAAGTCCAAGAAATGCTCTCACAAAAAGTTATCAATTTCAACATTATAGGTCATTTTTGAAAGTCAACAAAAAGGCACTTTAAGTCAAAGACCATAACTTGAGATTGGTGAATCAAAATGACATGGGACCAAAGACATTGGTTAGAGGACTTCAAGACCTTTCCAAAATGTCCAAGAACATGATCATAGCTTCAAAATTGAGCAAGATATGCAATGGAGAAGTTGGGAAATTTTTGGGAACTTTCAAAAGTCAACTTTGCCTAAAACACTTCAATTTTGCTAATGGGCCTCAAATTCTTTCTTGAATATTTACCCAAAGCCTATCCACGACCCATTGAACTTAAAATGATTTATTTTCTTATTTTTAATTAATTAATTGAATTTTTATTATTATTGATTCATTTAATTGGTTTTAATTGTAGAAAAATATCAAAACATGGTTGTCTAATCTTTTTATGAAGCAAATACACTCCACACATGCTAAAGATTTCGTGCATCACTCTAGGGAACAAGATCTTCCATAATTGGCAAAGTTTTCATGGAAAAAGATTGAAAATTACATGATTGAAAATCAAGGATTTGAAACATTAATTCATGGACTTTTGGGCCAAGGTTTTGACCTAATTTGCATCACATACAAAGGCATAAGCGAACCCTAAAGCTGGACACACACGAAAAAGCTGCCAAAAACTCCATAGCCAATTTGCAAAAACTCAAGAAAATTGTGAAACTGACTTCATACTTGCAGCGCGTTTCAAAGCCTAAAAAGGATTCTAATCCCTTGCTGAGAGTCTCCTGAACGTATTGCAAACACTTTCCAACCTCATAGCTCAAGGAAACGGTAAAACAAAGTCATGGTTTGATCAAATATTTTCTTAATCGAAATCTAATTTACATGCATCATTAACATGTTTTGCTTGTTGATTTGTATTACTGACACCTTCCTGAAGAGTTTGAGATAGCTTAATTGTGCTAAGGCTGCCTGAATCGAAATCCACCATGGACAAAATCTAGGGTTTAGAAGCTTGAAAATTAGGGCTTTCTTACTGAGAAAAAATCAGACCTTGAGACCTATACAGTTAAATTCAGAAGCTCAGTATGAACAAGATGGACCTATCGCGCCCTTTTTATATTTCCTCTACTTCTATTCGCTATTTTTCACTATTATACTTAGTGGGGGTTTAAAACCCCCGCTATCTTATTCATGTTGCAGGTGAAAACGAGGAAGAAGATGGGCGTGGCACCATGTGATTGGGGAGTTTAAACCTTAGCGCGCTTTTTTAATGTTTCAGCATAATGGGCACTTTTCATATATTATACTTCTTTATTATTATGTATACAAACACGCTTGGTAGCTCAGATGGTGGAGGACGTGTCTTGCAAGCATAGGGACCTGGGTTCGATTCCCAGGTCCCCCCACATAATTGATAATTTTTGTTCTAATGTATTCTAGTGCAGCGCCTCATCCAACGTCCCACCATACGTACTCACGCGTAGCTTGCCAGATAGTCTTGATCAACGATCCAATGGCCACAGAATGAAGTCCATCATATGGTCCAGTCAATGAGCATCCACACGATCAGGAAAAGTCAACAAGGCCTTGTGCTTCTTGGGCCTAAATTCCTCAAAGTTCACCTCCACATGGGCCAGACACCCCCATTGGTTTGCATATTCAATTTAATTTTCTTTTCTTTTCTTTTCTTTTCTAATACTTTTAATTATTTTTAATTATTATTATTAATTCACCATAAAATAGTTTTTCCTAATAAAAAATCAGAAACTCAAAAAATGTTTTATTTTTAATTATTTATTAAATTTACCATTAATCTATTTTTGTAAATAAAAATTAATTGATTAGTTTAAATTAGGTTTTAATGTTAATCCTTTTCTTAGTAAATAAAAAATACATAGAATTAGGTTTTTGACATTTTTATCTTTTTCTTAATTAATTATTTTCATCATTATTATTATCATTATTAATTACTATTATTTTTGTAAATAACATGTAAATTAATTCATTAGCTTAAATTAGGTTAACTTTAATATTTTCATTAGTAATTAAAATAAACTTAGAATTAGGGTTTTCTCTTGATTTTATTTTTCTTATTTTCATTAAATACAAAAAAACATAAAAACACTTTCTTTTCTTTAATTAAATAATTAATTAGGCTTTAATTTAATTTAATTTCTCAAAAGGGCCCAACACCTTCGGACGTCCCGATTTTAATTCTTTTCGCGCATTATTTTTTATTGATTATTATGTAACTGTTCAAGGATGTAATAGTAATTAGGTTTATTGCTTTTTTTTACTTTCCGCATTTTTTTAAAAACGGGTCTTTGTATTTTGGCGATGTATAGACCCGCGCCTTGTAATAGCGTAGCTTTTATCTTTCTGTATTTAATTTCCCGCAAATTATTAAACTGTTAAACTTGCATGAAAGAATGTATGGTAATTAAAAATAACTCGTAGCTCACAATGCCATGATCAAAGATAAACATAACATGAAAACAACACACAATACATACACCACTTCTAGGGTACGCCTCACTCGTTGCCTTCGAAACGTGGTCGTCAAGTATAGGACGTTTTAGCGGTCGCTCTTATGTCCAAGATCCAGTCGCCTCGAAACGGTTGCCTCGGATTAAAAAGGATCTAGGACATTAGGGTTGCTTCTAAGGTGTCCTACTGTTGCTTTGGTGACCACACTGTCCCTACAATCGAATTGACCCGAACACCTCCAACGGTGGTGCTACCTACCTCTCAATGGTGGGATGGCACTATCTTAAGGACTTTTACACAGCCTAATTCCTTAGGGTAGGTAGATGACTCATGGATACTTGCTCTTTTCAAACAAACAAAAACATCTTTTCACACTGACACTTTCAAAAAGTTTTCAAACAAATTTTTCAAACACTCTTGAGGACAAATACAAGAGTCATTCAGAAATCTTTCAATGAAACTTTTTCAAACCCACTCACATTTTGAAAAGCAAACATTTTGAAAACATAAGAGCAAGTATCTAAGAGCCCATAGATAACCATGGATAGAAAGGGTGCTAACACCTTCCCTTTCTATAAATCTATCTCCCGAAACGAGAAACGTTCTCATAAGGAATTTTGCTGTGCTTTTTTCCTGTCCATGTTGGAGAAAATAAAAGACGGTGGCGACTCTTGCTTCCGCGACATTTCGCGAACCAGCGTTAAACAGTCAGTTTTATTTCCACCGATCACAGTGAGGAATAAATTTGCTTCAGAAAGTTTCTCTAAATTCTTCCTACATCTTGAGATATAATTGTGAGAAGAAGGCACCATGCAAGCTGAATTTTTTTCCCAGCAAAGCCTCACGCGTGCGCAGCAAGCCCATTCAGGCTTGGCATTTTATCAAATAGTTTGTAATCACGTGTTCATTTCCAAATATCTCATTTATTCAAGCTTCATTTTGAAAAAATTTGAACATGAAAGTTGGAGTATGAAGTGTACTCTCCATTTTTGATTCAAACTTCGTGAGGTTTCATGCACCATAGAGAGAGATATAAGGGAGAAAATAGATGTTCATGAAATAGCATATTTACATGGGAGTTCATGGATTAATTTTGTGCAACAAGGTTCAAATTGCCAACTCACACTCCATCCCCTCCTCACTTAACCCAAAATGCATAATTTTCACCATATTTGCACACAAAACGCACAACCCTCACTTCATTCTCATTTTTTCTCTCACTTCCAATTTCTATTACTCTCTTATTCCCACACTCTATAAAAAGAAAGGCATTCAACAAGAAAAGGGGTTAGTTGGAAGATTGCAAGTCAGTAGCAAGCTATTCTCTCCCTCTCTCACGTGAAGCATTCCCTCTTCTCTCTCTTCAAATCTCAAGCTTCACATCCACCATTGTTAAGCAAGCTTTCTACATTTTTCAAAATTTCTTTGCATCTCTCTCCATTTTATCATCTCTGCATCATTCAAGCAAGCTTCTCTCCATTAATTTCTCTTTATTTGAGCTCAATCTTCATCAAGTTCATTTTAAGGTAATTATCCATTTTTCTCTCTCTTGTTGCAACTTGTCTTTTGTTTTAATCCATGAGCTTTTTGCAAAATCCAATTACATATTCACAATCCTTGCATTTTTGTGATCAATTTTCATTTTTGGATCGTGTAATTTGGTGGAGAATTGAAGGAGAAAAGTGAATCATAAAACAATTTTATGTAATGTTCAATTCAAAAAAGTGTTCATGCAGTCACATTCGCGTGTGTTTTTCTCACTCATCCAGGCATCATTTCATGATATTTTTTATCCTAGCATGTTCTACTAATTTCCCTCTTGAATGTTGATGTTTGAATTTTTGAATTTCATCAAGAACTGAATGAGATATTGTGGCATGAAAATGGTGTTTCAAATTGAAAAAACTGGATAATATGGCTTTGGTAGGGACGATGATGTGTCCCTGTTTGATTGAACATGGTTTCACTTTCTTTTACAGCGCCTTTTCTAAACAACAGGTGTAATAGCCTTTGAATTTTTTTTCTTCTCATATTTTCTTTTAATATTTTCTTCACTTCAAAAATCATGATTAAAATATTTTAAATTCTTTTTTCAATATATTTTTATATTTTCATTTTTTTAATCATTTTTCTTGATTAAATAAATTTATGTAAATAATTAGGGTTTTATTATTCCTTTAAATATTGAACTTTATTTTCCTATTTCTATTAAATCAAAAAATCCATAAAAAATATTTTTTGACTCCTCTCTGAGCTTATTACTTGAAAATATTTTGTCTTATTTTATAAAACTTTGGGATCACTCATTAAAATCATTTGGACATATCATCTTTTATTTGTATTAATTTTGGTTGAATTGTGTAAATAATTTCCATTTACTTTTTCCTTTTAAGATAAAATTCAAGAAAAATATGCTTTCTGATCCTTAGAATTTTTTAACATTTAGGTTATTTTACATCAAATTTATTTGAACTTTAGATCGAATTGATTAAATTTTGAACTTAATTTCCTTTTTTAGGGTTTTTGCTTGAACATTCACATTAATTGATTTAAAGTTCTAACTTCCCATACCTATAAAATCAGAAATGAAGTTGTTTAGAGTGGTTGAGCATGTTGAGGCCATAAAAATAATTTTTCTGGAATTTTACAATGTGATCTCATATTTTTTTCACAAATTATTTCCCAAAACCATCTAGTTTAAGGCTTATACTTGCTAGTTTCCAATTTTGCCTTTCTAAAGCAAATTTCCACCTCAATCGAGGGACTCCAAATTTTATTTCTGACTTTTGTAGGACTTTAGGAATTTAGGGTTTTAATTTTATATTTTTTCAAGTTATATTCCTATTTTAAAAATAATTTTTGACTTACGTTTTCATTTAGGGTTTTACCTTTGATCAGTGCATGTAATTGAAAACTTTTGTACATGATTCTTGTTTAATTCTTGAAATAGCGTGTGGTACTGACTTGAGGCATATTTTGAGACAAATTCTTCAACATCATTGGGTATTGGGTGTTGATAGGTTGATAAACCAAATCCATTAAAATGGACGAATGGTGTAGATGATATTTGAAACTCTAACCCATTCCCTCTTCATCTTATCCCACCTTTTTTATTGTAGTACATGCTATGGGATAATTATCTCTATATCATTTATCCAAACATGGAATACATACATTACTATTGACCGACCTCAAAATAGATGCGACTTCTATATAAGTCCACTTACGATTGCTTAACATAACGCTAAATTTTGTCCCAATTTGAGAAAATGATAATTCGTGGCCCAAACCTATGTTTGCAAGCCCAAGTATGTTAATTTGAACCCTTTAATCCAATAAACTTGAGATTTATTGTTATGAGGCTTTGGTTCTACCAATCCTCCAATGGATCTTCATCAATTTTGGTCAACGCGGATAACTTAAACATCATTGGTCGTTAAATGTTGCCTTGAGATTTCTTAAATGGATGATATACTTGACAAAAAGCTAATACAACTTGTTGTTGAGAGGCTTTGGTTCTACCAATCCTATAATGAGTTCCAAATTCAAGTTTCAAGATGGTCATCCAACTAACCATTAATTTCTAACAACTGACATTATTTTATGCTTTTATTTTATGCATTTACATTTCATGTTATTTTCATCTTTGCTCATTTGAGCATTTATTTTTATGCCATTTTCATTTTGCTCACTTGATCTTTTCTTTTACTTTTTGAAGATACTTAATAATCAACATGAACCATAAAAAACATTAATGATACTTGGACTACTTGGTTACTATCCTTGGCATTATGGAGTATTGGACTTCTTGGGCTTAGGATTAGAGACCTTGATCATATGTTGGAGACCTTGTAACCTTAATTGATATTTTGTCTGGAGCTCTTGAGGTTTACCTTAAGACATTGGGTTTTTTTGTGTGCAGGTTATTGTGATTACACACTTTATCTGTAATCTAGAATTCATCTATATACAGTCGTTACTCTGCCCAATTTTTCGAAGACTTAATACACTTGAATTTTGGTTCTCTCAAGAGGTCTAGTATCTTTGATTGCTTGGTTTCAATCCAAAGAATGGGAATTCTATCTTGACTCATAATTTCAATTATTGGCTTCTTGTTGGTTAGATGGTTCTTCTCCTTAGCTTTTACCTTATGCTTTAGGATAGTCCCTTCATCTACCCCCATCTTCTTTAATTTTAATAATCTTCTCCCTCCTTTTGAAAACTCTTCTTGTTTCTAAACTTGAATCACTTTCATAATAAACTTGGACTTAGGTCCATGCATTTTCAAAACATTTTCATAAATAAACTTTAATCAACTTAATAATACCTTGACATTTTTATGAGAAGACTAAAAGTCAATCAATCTCATTCAAACCATTTTTCCATTTTGGCTCTTATCCTTAAAACTTTTCTCAAAATATTAGAATCTTGTCAATCCTTGTAGTGATGCAAACAACTATACTTCTATAATATGTAGTGAAGAGAGATATTTTCCACTTGGGTGTTGAGTGAGGCATTGTTGATTTTAAAATCCAATCCATATCCTCCACTTTGAGATGATGCAAATTCTCATTTCTCATGATTGTGGGTAGTAAGTATGTTTTCCGCATGGACAATGACGATGATGTCTTATCTCATAAAATTAACCAACACACTTGTGTTTTAAATTTTTTTTAAGAGGAACTACGTGTACTCTGATCCACTATTGCACGGAAGGTGGTACGTAGGCACTAAAGATTCACAACCGTGGTGGGTGCAAAAAGCATAAAAAATATTTCTTTTCTCACCTCCACCATCTATTTTTATACAACATTTTATAGCCAAAATATACAGATTTTACAAAGAGGTTCCTGAAGAGTACCGTAGATGTTTAGGGTGTTAATACCTTCCCTTTGCATAACCAACCCCCTTACCTTGAATCTTTCTCCCTCTTTTGGGTTATTCGCTCTTTTCCCATTCCTTTGGAAACAATAAAGCGCGGTGGCAATTTTTATTTTGATATGTACAAGTCTAGTCAATCCAATGGCTTAGTCTTAAACATTTCTACCCCTACAAAAAAAATGGCGACTTCACTGGGGAAAGACTGACCTCTTGTTGGTCCATCCCAAAGTGGGTTGAGCCTATCTTTGTTTATATCTGTATATGTGCTATTGTTGTTTATGTGTTATATGTTGTATATATGTTTGTCTGGATTTTCCTGGTTTTCAGGGTGCTTGGTGATTACTCATGAGTCCTATACCCGGACTTGGGAAAACTTAAGATAGGATGGGCGGTATAGTCATCTTAAATTTAAAGGAGTAATCCTAAAAAAGGAGGCATGAGATCCCCGACTCAGTGGAGGCCCCTTTGACTGTAGTGTCGTTTACCGAGTAATCGGGAAGACGTGTTGCTTTCGACCTGGAAGCCTGCTGAAGCTGAGGACCGTAGAATACCTAACCCATCTTGGGCTTTTAGGTGTAGTAAGAAAGCTATGACGTAGTAATCCAGAAATAGTTGTCACGTGATACTATGCTCGGACGAGTTTTTCTTGAGAATATTACTAATTACCGAGTTAATTTAGAAGTTGGTAATATCTGAAGGAAGGATGTAGACTCTGGGAACCCCTAGAACCTTGTTCGGCAAGTGATAACTCTTAGACCAACACCTTATGGGTAGTACCATCGACCTCATGCTCGTGGCGTTGAACTTATGAACCCTTTGTTTGTGATCTTGTGTGTGATTGTTGCATCATGCATCTATGCATTCATAAGCATCTTTTGAAGACGCTCTATTTCAAGGGACTTACAAGTTGACCATTTGTGAATATCTCAAGTACTTTTTGACTATGGATTCTGGAAAAAGAAAGACCGGAAAGTACAGTTTCAAAGATCCTAAGATAGATGAGTTGATGAGCCTGATTCTCGAGATTGAGTGTTTTGCAGATTTTTAGAGGAAGTATGGGTCCATCATTTCTCTCATGAAGCATAGGATGAAGGAGAGTATTCTCTCAACCTTGGTCCAGTTCTATGATCCGATGTATTATTGATTTACTTTCCCTGACTACCAGTTGATGCCTACACTGGAGGAGTATTCTTATCTGTTGGGTTTACCTATTATTGATCATATTCATTTTACTGGTTTGGAGGGTGAGCCAAAACGACATGAGATTGCTGCTTTGATCCACTTGGGGAAGTCTGAGGTTGAAGCCCACATGACTACTAAAGGAGGGATTAGAGGATTACCAGCTCAATTCTTATTTGAGAAAGCTCGTTACTTTGCCAGGATAAAAAGTACAATCTCTTTTGAGGCCATCTTTTCTCTACTCGCTTACGGGTTGTTCTTATTTCCTAATATGGACAAATTTGTTGACATTAATGCCATTAGGATCTTCATGATTGGAAACCCAGCTCCTACATTGTTGGGTGATGCTTATTACTCTATTCATCTTCGAGATTCTTATCATGGGGGGATGATCATTTGTTGCACGCCTCTATTGTACCATTGGTTTACTTCTCATTTGCCTCAGTCTGATGCTTTCTGGGATGTCAGGAAGGAACCCATTGGGCTCCTAAGATCATGGAACTTACTCACTCAGATATTGTTTGGTATCATCAGGCTTACCATGATGTAGAGATTGTCGATAGTTGTGGTAGTTTGCCCAATGTACCTCTTCTTGGTACAAAGGGAGGAATTAACTACAACCATGTTCTTGCACAATGACAGCTTCGTTATCCGATGAGGGATAAACCAAATAGTATTCATTTGAGTAGTTTCTTCATGAAAGAGGGAGAAGACCATAAGGAGTCTAGGGAGCAGATTGAAAAGTCCTGGAATCACATTCACAGAAAGAGTAGGAAAGACTTGGGACCTAGGGAGGTTGTTTCTTTAGAGCCTTATCTTCAGTGGGTCCAGGCGAGAGCTATTCAATTGAAGATGTCGTATTCTTGGGAAGCACCTATGCCTAATTTGTTTTTGAAGACCACTCCTCCCTTATTGGATGATATGGAAGAGCTACAACTTGCTTTAGTCGGGATGCAACAGGAAAAGGAAACTTGGAAGAATAAGTTCCAAACTCTAGATATTTCTTACAGAGTAGACTTGAAGGAGAAAGACGACTTGATTGAGATTCTTGAGAGTCGGGCTATAGAGACGATCGAGAGGCAAGGGAATTTATTTTCCCCTAAGCCTCAGTCGGATGCTAGTTGCTCACTTCCTGATTCAAGTGATTGGAAGGATGTCGCCACCAGATATGCGGAAGAAAACCAAAGGTTGAAGGCTCAGATTGCTAGACTTACAGGGAAGCGTCAGCGTATATAGTGATCTCTATCAGCTTTACTTCTTAGGGTTTTAGACTTTACTTTCATCTTGTACTTGGGATTATTAAAACTTGTAATCCATTTTGAAAGTTATAATAAAAAATTTCAGTATTTCAAATGTGTTATTACTTTTATATTTGCAATGATTATCTATAAAAAATTTAAGTCCCTTGAAATATTAATAATAAAAATAAATCATGTGCATTACACATAATGCATCATATTGTACATATTTCTTGCATTTTTACGCATAACCAGGTGTCTTACTGAGCTTCTTTACTTCGTTCAGCAAGTTGTCTCACCAGTACAATATTTGGGCTAATTTCAGAAGGAAGATGGACAACTTAGAACAAGAGAATCGTAAGGTGCGCGAGGAATTTTCTGCTATGAAGGCCGGTATGGCCAATCTTACTGCTCTTATGGAATCTTTGGTGGCTGCTTAGAATCAACCACCAATTGCTCAGCCTCAATAGACAATAGTTACTACTGAAGCTCTGACTGCTCCTATGTCTGCTACTCCAGTTGATATTCAGAATCGCATGTCTCAAAGTTATCCATGGGGAACTCCATGGAACTTTGTTCCTGAAGATTTTAATCTTGGTCCTCAAGTTACACCAGTTGTTCAGACTACTGTTACTCCCACACCTCCTGTGGTGCATGTTACCCCTGTTGTTAGAAATGAGATTCGTTATGCTGCACCGCCGTTGGTGAATGTGGTCCCATTTACTAATGATGATGTGTATCATCATTTTCCTCCACCAAGTGAAGGCTTAGGTCTCTATGATCGAATGGATGATTTTCAAGATCAGTTTGACAAGATGTAGAGGGAGATGAAGGCCCTCAGAGGAAAGTAATTGTTCTGGAAGAACGTGAATGATTTATGCTTGGTCCCGAATGTCAAGATACCTGCAAAGTTTAAAGTTCCAGAATTCGAAAAGTACAAGGGAAATAATTATCCTCGTGCTCATCTTGTGATGTATGTAAGAAGAATGTCTACCCACACTGATGATCAGTGTCTGCTGATTCACTTTTTTCAGGACAATTTGACTGGTGCTGTGTTGAAGTGTTGCATGAGTTTGGACAGTGCCAATATTCATACTTTCAACGACTTAGGCAAAGCATTTATCAGACAATACAAATATAATGTGGACATGGCGCCTGACTGTGATCAACTCAGGGACATGGTCCAGAAGGATAGGGAATCATTCAAAGAATATGCATAGAGATGGCGTGAGGTAGCCGCCCAAGTGATTCCTCCAATGGAAGAAAAGGAGATGACTGAGATTTTCTGAAGATTATGGGTTCTTTCTACTATGAGAGGATGGTGGCGAGTGCGCCAAGTGACTTTACTGAAATGGTGGGCATGGGTATCCGTTTGGAAGAGGCTGTAAGAGAGGGCCGTCTAATAAAAAGCGAAAGTTCCTGAGGTACAAAGAAGCCATCCTATCGGTTTTCCAAAAAGAAGGAAGGAGATAAAAACAATGTTATGCAAGAGAGAAGCGTTAATCCCCCTAGAAGAAATTATCAGCGTCATCAGCAGGTCTCCTCAGTGACTGCAGTTTTTGGTGTGGCTCCAACCACCATTGCTATCAGAGACCATCCCATATAGGGAATCAAGGATATAATCAGAGGAGAGAGAATTATGACCCTATCCCTATGAGCTATGCAGAATTACTCCTAGCGTTAATTCAAAAGAAGTTGGTTCATACCAGACCATCTCCTGGTATACCATCACCATTGCCTTAATATTATAAGGCAGGCCAAACATGTATTTTTCATCAGGGAGAACCAGGGCACAATTTTGAGAACTGTTATCCTTTGAAAACCGAAGTACAAAAATTGGTGAGGACTGGTATCTTATCCTTTAAAGATGTTGGGCCTAACGTGAAAGATAATTTGTTGCCAAAGCATGGGGGAGAAAATGTTGTGAACATTGTGGCTGGTTGTCCAGGAAATTTCCTCATTTTCGTTATTAATTTGGTTAGAGGAGATTTGGTAAAAATGCATGCTGACCTCTGCGAGTTTAGTTACTATACTCATGATCATGCTGGTTGTGGTATTTGCATCAAAGATATATAGGTTTGTGACAAGATAAAGTCTTATTTGCAAGAGATGATGGATGAGGGCCTCATCCATATAATCAGGCCTAGGGCAGAGTATGAGGAGGAAGTAAATATGGTTTTTGGATGCCCTGGAGATTTCATAATCTTTGATGTGGAATATATGAACAAGGATTTGGTGCAGTTGCATGCCATTATGGAAGATGAAGCAGAGCCAGAAATGCCAAATTATGTGACGCGCGAAGTTAGGGTTCAGAACTGGATCACCTTTGATGTTCCCTCTTGCATGCATGTCTCAAAGTAATTTGTTTTTGTTAATCTTTTCAAAAAGATTTCACTCTTCCCAAGGTGAAAGTATTGATATTGTATGTGCTTATCTGTTTCCTTTGATCTTTAAAATCAATAATAAAAGTTGTCTTTGATTCCTAAATTGTGTTTTTTTATTTTCTATTTTTTTCTTGGAAAATGGTAATCAGAAGAAAAAAAACCTTTTAAAATAAATAATAACTGAAATTGAATCTTCATAATCACTTGTTATATGTGTCATTTTCTAAAAGCAGTCATAAATCATATGTGCGGATTAATTAAAAAACACGTTGAATACAATGACCCTGCACCCTCTGCCAACTTTGAATGTCCTGTGTATGGGGTCGAAGAAGAAGACTATGATGAGGTTCTAGAAGAGGTCTCACGGTTGCTTGAGCGCGAGGAGAATGCCATTCAGCCATATAAAGAGCCATTGGAAGTACTCAATTTGGGTTCAAAAGAATATCCGAAGGAGGTCAAGATCGGAGCATTGTTGCATCCTGATGTGAAGATCAGGTTAATTGAGATATTGAAAGAATATGTGGACATTTTTGCTTGGTCTTACCAAGATATGCCTGGTTTGGATATACATATTGTAGAGCACCATTTGCCGCTGAAGCCAAAGTGTTCGCCAATCAAACAGAAGTTGAGAAGAACTCACCTAGATATGGCAGTAAAAATCAAAGAAGAAGTTCTAAAGTAGATTAATGCCGATTTTCTTGTGACATCAGTGTACCCTCAATGGATTGCCAATATTGTCCCAATACCGAAGAAAGACGGAAAAGTTCGCATGTGCGTGGATTATAGAGATCTAAATAAATCTAGTCTAAAAGATGATTTTCCATTGCCACACATTGGTATGTTAGTGGATAGCACAACAAAATTCAAAGTTTTCTCGTTCATGGACGGATTTTCCGGATATAATCAAATAAGGATGGCTCTTGAGGACATGGAAAAAACAACATTCATCACACCCTGGGGAACATTTTGTTACAGAGTGATGCCCTTCGGGTTGAAGAATACTGGTGCAACATACCAGAGGGATATGACAACCCTATTCCATGATCTGATGCACAAGTAAATTGAGGTATATGTTGATGACATGGTTGCTAAATCCCAGACTGAAGAAGGGCATGTAGAAGATTTGTTGAAATTGTTTCAGCGTTTGAGGAAGTATCGTCTCTGCTTGAATCCAAATAAATGTACCTTCGGTGTTCGATCAGGGAAATTGTTGGGTTTCATTATCAGCCAAAGAGGGATTGAAGTTGATCCTGATAAAATCAAACCAATTCAAGAAATTCCAGCACCGATAACTAAAAACCAAGTCAGGGGTTTCCTCGGCCGTTTAAATTACATCTCCAGATTCATTTCCAATATGACTGCAACGTGTGAACCGGTCTTTAAGTTGTTAAAGAAAGATCAAGGTTGTGTGCAGACAGATGACTGCCAAATTTCATTTGAAAGTATTAAAGAATATCTACTTGAACCTCTTATCTTGCTCCCTCTTGTTGAAGGAAGACCATTGATCATGTATCTGAAGTGTTAGACAATTTCATGGGTTGTATTATGGGACAATAAGATGAAACAGGGAAGAAAGAGTATGCCATTTATTATCTCACTAAAAAGTTTACTGATTGTGATTCGCGGTATTCTATGCTGGAAAAAACATGTTTTGCTCTGGCCTGGGTGACAAAATGTTTGCGGCAGTATATGTTGAATCACACCACTTGGTTGATCTCCAAAATGGATCCAATCAAGTACATTTTTGAAAAGCCTGCTCTTACTTGGAGAATTTACCACTGGAAGATGTTGTTATCTAAATATGACATTTAATACGGCACTCAAAAAGCTATCAAAAGTAGTGTGTTGGCAGATTATCTTGCTCACCAACCAGTTGATGATTATCAGTCTGTGAAATATGATTTCCCCGATGAGGATGTGATGTTTCTGAAAGTGAAAGATCATGATGAACCATTACCTGAGGAAGGTCTTGATCCTGAGTCTCATCGGAGCATGATATTTGATGGAGTTGTGAATGCTTATGGTAAAGGAATTAGTGTTGTGATTATCACTCCTCATGGATCACATATACCTTTTACTACAAGGTTGACATTCGATTACACCAATAATATGGCAGAATATGAGGCTTGCATCATGGGTCTCGAGGAAGCTATTAATCTCAGAATTAAAATTCTAGATGTGTATGGAGATTCAACTTTGGTAGTAAATCAGATTAAAGGAGAATGGGATACTCGTCACCCTGGCTGGATCCATTACAAAGATTATGCTAGAAGATTGTTACGCTTCTTTAATAAAGTTGAATTCCATCACATCCCCAGAGACGAAAATCAAATGGCGAGTGCTCTGGCAACTCTGGCTTTTATGTATCAAGTGAATACTTGGAATAATATACCTCGAATTATAGTTCGGCGACTGGATAGGCCCGCTCATGTGTTTACAACAAAGGAGGCAGCAGATGAGAAACCTTAGTGTTATGATATCAAGCATTTTCTCCAGACTCAGGAATATCCGACTGGTGCATCAAATAAAGATAGAAAGACATTGAGAAGATTGGTTGGCAGTTTCTTCCTTAGTGAAAATGTGTTGTACAAGAGAAATTATGATATGGTCTTGCTCAAATGCATGGATAGACATGAAGCAGACATGTTGATGCATGAAATTCATAAAGGTTCCTTTGGCACTCATACCAATGGACATTCAATGGCTAAGAAGACGCTAAGGGTATGTTACTATTGGCTGACAATAGAATCTGATTATTACAAATTTGCAAATAAGTGCCATAAATGCCAGATTTATGCGAACAAAATTCATGTGCCTATGACACTTCTCAATGTTATTTCTTCCCCGTGGCCTTTCTCTAGGTGGGGTATTGACATAATTGGAATGATTGAACCCAAAGCTTCAAATGGACACCGTTTTATCTTGGTAGCAATTGATTACTTCACCAAATAGGTGGAGGTTGCTTCATATGCTAATGTTACTAAGCAGGTGGTAGTGCGCTTCATTAAGAAAAATCTCATATGTCGGTATGGCGTGCCGAGCTAAATTATCATTGATAATGGCTCAAATCTGAATAACAAGATGATGACAGAACTTTGTGAAGAATTCAAGATTGTCCATCACAATTGATCTCCTTATAGACCAAAGATGAATGGGGCTTTTGAAGCTGCTAATAAGAATATCAAGAAGATTTCAGAATATGGTTATTACTTATAAAGATTGGCATGAAATGCTCCCTTTTGCTTTACATGGATATCAGACATCTGTCCGCTCTTCAACAGGAGCAACCCCGTTCTCCCTTGTGTATGGAATGGAAGCAATGCTCCCGATCGAGGTTGAGATTCCCTCTTTGCGTGTGATAATGGAAACCAAGTTGTCAGAGGATGAATGGGTCCAGAACAGGTTTGACCAATTGAATTTAATTGAAGAGAAGAGAATGACGACTTTGTGTCATGGGCAGTTATATCAAAAGAGAATGACAAAATCATTTGTTAAGAAGGTCAAACCTCGTGAATTCAGGGAAGGCGACCTCGTGCTCAAGAAAATCATTTCTTTTAATGCTGATTCTAGGGGCAAGTTGACTCCCAATTTTGAAGGCCCATATGTTGTATAGAAAGCCTTCTCTGGCAGTGCATTAATTCTTGAAACTATGGACAGTGAGGAGTTCCCACATCCCATGAATGCTGATGCAGTCAAGAAATACTTCGCCTAAAGAAATAAAAGAATAGCATGCTAAGTTGAAAACCCGAAAGGGAGGCTTAGGAAAAAATGAGCGTCTTGGTAGGCCAAAAACCCGAAAGGGCGGTCTAGGAAAAAATTAGAGACATAAACAGAATACATTTTCCCGCTAAGTTGAAAACCTGCAAGGGCAACTTAGGCAAAAGTTACGGACTTTCTTGGCAAGTAACTACATGAGACAAGACTTAATCATTGAAGCAACAATCTTCTTGGATCCTCACCATGCTTCGACAGAAGCTGCTGCTCGGGATTTCAAAGTTATTAGAGAGAATAGTGGACATTGTATTCCAATGTATCTTTTCCATTATATATTACCATTTTCTGAACTTTGTAATCATCCATGGAGTCTCACCATTCGCAGACTACCATTCTATTTATAAAATTTGAGCTTTTATCCAATTCTTTATAATTCTTATTTTATTCTGCTTACAAAGACTTCATTTATTATTGATAGTAATTTTAAAAGCAAAAAGATTAAAAAAAACAAAATTGTTTTTCGAAAAGAATTTACAAATTACTTTTTACTTTAGACTTTATGACCCAAGAGGAAAACAAAAGTGGTGATCCCAGGAATGGAAGAACTCCAGTAAATTTAGGAAGTTTTGTTTTCCCCATGAAGGCTCTCTCAGGTCACTTTTGCTGGTATGCGCATAATTTTTGTGTGTTTCTCACATGGTTGGAGATGATACCAATTAATGTATGGTGTGATGTTGGATTTGTTATCCCATTTTCCCCAGTCAAGTCTTGGTTCATTTTGATTTTGGGTTTACATGGTCTAAAGCCTCTATCCCAGATTCCCCCAGTGAGGTCTTCACTTATATGACGAAAGTTCCTTCTCCCTTTGTGTGTTAAGATGAAACTATTTGCAAAATGTCGCTCTTTTTGCAGTGTTGGCATTATTGTTGGTATTTATTTCCCAGGCAACTAGACCAGGGTAGTATCTTTTCTAAGAAGTTTTGAGACATTTGTCAATTTTTTGGGTTTTCACTCGCCAAGTGTTGGGTTTGATGTAAAATCCCCATAAGTTTGACCTCCTGCTATAATGTTAAATTCTTGGTTCCCCAGGAAGGCTATCTCAGGGTACTTTTGTTGGAATAAGTATGATCTTCTTGTGTTTCTCAGATAATTGAAGATGATACCAATGGATGTATGGTGTTGTATAGAGTTTGTGATCTTGTTTTCCCAACTGAGTCTTGTTTCATTTGAACCTCAGGTTTGCATGATGTGAAGACTCTATCCAAGATTCCCCAGTGAAGGCTTCATTTATTTGGTAAAAGTCTTGTCTCCCCGTACATGCTGAGATTGGACTCATTTGCGGAACACCTTCTTTCGGTAGAATTTGCATATTGTTTGTTTGCTCGGTAGTCATGCAAGGGAAATGTCTTATCGAAGAAGTGTTGAGGTAGTCATCAACCTTTTGGGTTTTCACCCGACAAGTGATGGGTTTGATTTAAAATCCCCATAAATTTTATTTCTTGCTGTAATGTTTGACTTCTTAACTCTCCAAGTTTTTATCCCCGTGAGGTTTCATACTTTCTCCCCAGAGAAGTTGGTGCAATAGTCACTCTCAATATTGAAGAATGTATCTTGGTTTCCCCTTGATGATATGGTGTTGTCCTCCCCACTGAAGGCAGCGCGAGGTCCCTAGTTGATATCTCGATGATGAGGCACTATCTCCCCTAGTGAAGTTTGTATGATGTTTCCCTATTGAAACCAGTATTGCAATACCCAGTAGAAGTACATATCGTGAAACATTTGTTTTCTCCATAGAAGTCTGTGTGGTATTCCCCGGTGTAGCCTGGAGGAGGATCTTATATCCCTGTATCTGTACTTATTTATTGTTATGATTTGATTACTTTCAAATTATGTTCCTTCCCAGTAAAGTTAAGCCGCGAAATAGGATTTTATTTCCTCAGTTGGTGCTTACTTTCTTATAGAATCTTCATCTTGGATGTGATTTAGCCGAGTATTGACGTTACTCGAGTTGGTTTTGGCTGGTTATTCCCAGTGTTATATGTCTGTTTTGTCAGCATATACATGATAACACTCATACATTCATACATACATCGTGCATAGTTGAATTTAGAAAATCATTGCTCATTCACATTCATTAATGTTTTGTTGACATATTACCCTATTTTGCAGAGTTGCGTTATCCTCTCTCCAATAGAGTGCCAACCTTAAGCAGAAAGTGTACATTCTTTCAATTTCCCCACTGACTTATCCCTTGTGGAAGATTTTTGCTTCAGCCTTCCTATACAGCTCTTTATCTGGATGGATTGGATTTCCATCATGAGTTTATTTCTCAAAGGATGTATTACGGTTGACTGTTTCATTCCAGTTTATTTTTGGCTTGAATCTTTGGTTCCCAACAATATTATTACTTTGGATTTCTGCATGCTTCGAGCATTGGTTTGAGAATATGCATTTATTTTGGCACGAGAAGACTCTATCTCCTCAGCAGGAATATGTTGATACTTCCCCCCAGGAAACCATATTTCTTTCCCCAAGAAGCCATATTTTTTCCCTAGGAAGTCATTTTTACAATTCTTCCCATAACAGAAAGTAGTAGGTCTCTTTATTTGAGCAACTTGTACTTCCCCGTAAAAGTCGGCGTTACTTTTTTTGCTATCATCTCTGTGAGTGGATAGTTTCCAGTTCATTTTCGAATTGCTCCAATGGATGGCAACTCTTTCAATATGGCAAAGACAGTTCGTTGTGAAATATTTACAAGTGGTAGTATCTTTATTTGAGATAGCTTATATATTACCCTTTCCAGGCAGAATGCCTTGGTTAAAGAAGAAGTAGAAACCCGTTCTAGGTGAAACACCATAATTTTGGGAAACTTGTTATTGTCAATACGTTATTTTTGATACTTTCAGTGAATGTTGGTAGTTCGCCTTTAGTGAACGTTGGCGTTATATGTTTCTCTCTATCTTCAGTGAATGTTGGTAGCTCACTGTCACTGAACGTCGATGTTGTTTTCTTTTTTCTACCTTCAGTGAATGCCGGTGGTTTCACCTTCAGTGAACATGGGTGTTATTTTATTTTCTCTCTACCTTCAGTGAATATTGGTAGGTCACCTTCAGTGAACGTTGGTGTCATTCTTTTCTCTCTACCTTCAGTGAACATCGGTAGTTTCACCTTCAGTGAACGTGGGTGTTATGTTTTATTTTTTCTACCTTTAGTGAATGTTGGTATTTCACCATCAGTGAACATTGGTGATTATTCTTTTCTCTCTACCTTCAGTTAACTTCAGTAGTTTCACCTTCAGTGAATATGGGTGTCATGTTATTTTCTCTCAACCTTCAGTGAACGTTGGTAGGTCACCTTCAGTGAATGTTGGTGTCATTCTTTTCTCTCTACCTTCAGTGAACGTCGGTAGTTTCACCTTTAGTGAACGTGGGTTTTATGTTTTCTTTTTGCTACGTTCAGTGAATGTTGGTAGTTCACCATCAGCGAACGTTGGTAGTTTACCATCAGTGAATGTTGGTGATTATTGTTTTCTCTCTACCTTCAGTGAGCGTCGGTAGTTTCACCTTCAGTGAACGTGGGTGTTATGTTTTTTTCTCCCTACCTTCAATGAACGTTGGTAGGTCACCTTCAGTGAATGTTGGTGTCATTATTTTCTCTCTACCTTCAGTGAACGTCGGTAGTTTCACCTTCAGTGAACATGGGTGTTATGTTTTCTTTTTGATACCTTCAGTAAACGTTGGTAGTTCACCATCATTGAAAGTTGTTGTTATATTCTTCTCTCTACCTTTAGTGAACATCGGTAGTTTTAACTTCAGTGAATATGGGTGTTATGTTGTTTTCTCTCTACCTTCAGTGAATGTTGGTAGGTCACCTTTAGTGAATGTTTGTAGGTCACCTTCTGTGAATGTTGGTGTCATCTTTTTTCTACCTTCAGTGAACATTGATAGTTCACCATCAGTGAATGTTGGTGATTATTGTTTTCTCTTTCTACCATCAGTGAACGTTGGTAGTCCACCTTCAGTGAATGTTGGTGTATCCTTTGATCTTTTACCGTCAACTGTGAGTCGGTATCTTCTGATCTTCTCCTTCGACTATTGAGTTGGTAGTTCATAGTTATCTGTCAATCACTTTCATCTTTTACTGCCTTTCCTCAATATTTGAGTTGATATTGCTTTATCTCCTCTTTGGGCTCTCCATCAATAGAGTCAAGTCTTTTGTTAACCAGTGATTTATTTTCCTGGTCTGGTTTCTCTTTTGATCCTTGTTTCTTTTGCTACATCCCCAGCGGTGTCTTGCGTCCTTTTGAATTTGTTCATATGCGTTCATAATCATAAGCATTGCATGGCATCTTAGGGCCAAAAATAGGGTTTGTCTTATATTTAAGTATCTTCGATCACGTCGACACGAAGATTTTTAACCTTCGTATCTCCTGATAGAAGACACTTAAATAAGGTCAGCTTTTGTACCCCAATTTTTGCCCTTAAGATTCCTTTATCATGTCCTATCATCACAATGCAACTAGATCACAAACTAGGGTTTGGGGTTTTTCTCCTACTGCATCATGTCTTTAGGTTTGCCTATGGGAGTCACCAAGCATCTTGAAACACATTGAATTGTATATCTTTGTACATGTGTTATTTTAACTAACCTCAAAATGTGTATATTTTGTCTCTTGGAATATCATCTTGTAGGTCATGGCACAATTGCAGTCATCTCACCATCTCCTAACACACAGGATCAAAACTAGGGTTTGGATTTTAATCAGGAGATATTTGGATTTTTTGGCAATACTTGATCCCATACTTATCAACATGGTCATGACCATCTATAATTTGAAGTTTGATCATCAACTTTGGTTTGAAAATGTTCAATTGATGAAAAGGGTAAAATGGTCATTTTATCAGAAGATAGCTGAAATCAACTGTTGACCAAGTGAAATTTTGGTCAAATATCAATTCAATATCCCTGTTCTCACATTTCATGGTCAATAGTGGAAAAAATATCAAGAGGAAGTGTGAATTGGAGATAACTTGTCAAGGAAGTTATTTGAAGTTTTGAAATTTTTCTAAGTATCCATAGGGCTGAATTTTGATTGACCACAACTTTCTCAATTTTTATTGAAAATGTGAAAACTTTATATGCCTGGAAAGAGGATGAAAAATTCTCCAACTTTGTAGGAGAGGCCACAAGTTCAAAAAATGAAAGGAAAAAAATTTATGAAGCTTGGAAGTTTTTGACACTTAGTGAAATTTTGGATAAAAATGCAAAAATCTGACTTTTCATGTCCATTTTTGAATGACCATTTGGACTCAAATAAAAAAGTTGGCAACACGAAAGTTGAATATTGAAGTTTTATCTTCAATTTTCATTCAAGAATCATCTCAAATGGCTAAGTGTAGAGAAAGATATGGCGATTAGGATTTTGAGCTTTAAACTGAATTTTTGCCCAGCACAAGGACAGTCACGCGCGCTAGGCAGGAATTTCATCAAACATGTTATGGGCGCACATTCATCACCACTTTTCTATGAGAAATATTCATTATTTTGAAAAATGTCCAACATCAAAGATCAAGCCCTAAATGTGAAGAACAAATTTGCTTCAGAAAGTTTCTCCAAACTCTTCCTATATCTTGAGATATAATTGTGAGAAGAAGGCACCAAGCAAGCTGAATTTTTTGCCCAGCAAAGCCTCACGCGTGCGCAGCAAGCCCATTCAGGCTTGGCATTTTATCAAACAGTTTGTAAGCACGTGTTCATTGCCAAATATCTCATTGATTCAAGCTTCATTTTGAAAAAATTTGAACATGAAAGTTGGAGTATGAAGTGTACTCTCCATTTTTTATTCAAACTTCGTGAGGTTTCATGCACCATAGAGAGAGATATAAAGGAGAAAATAGATGTTCATGAAATAGCATATTTACATAGGAGTTCATGGATTAATTTTGTGCAACAAGGTTCAAATTTCCAGCTTACACTCCATCCCCTCCTCACTTAACCCAAAACACATATTTTTCACCACATTTGCACACAAAACGCACATCCCTCACTTTATTCTCATTTTTTATCTCACTTCCCATTTCTCTTACTCTCTTATTCCGACACTCTATAAAAAGCAAGGCATTCAACAAGCAAAGGGGTTGGTTGGAAGATTGCAAGTCAGTAGCAAGCTATTCTCTCCCTCTCTCACGCGAAGCATTCCCTCTTCTCTATCTTCAAATCTCAAGCTTCACATCCACCATTATTAAGCAAGCTTTCTCCATTTTTCAAAATTTCTTTGCAACTCTCTCAATTTTATCATCTCTGCATCATTCAAGCAAACTTCTCTCTATTAATTGCTCTTTTTTTGAGCTCAAGCTTCATCAAGTTCATTTCAAGGTAATTATCCATTTTTCTCTCTCTTGTTGCAACTTGTGTGTTGTTTTAATCCATGAGCTTTTTGCAAAATCCAATTACATATTCATAATCCTTTCATTTTTGTGATCAATTTTCATTTTTGGATCGTGTAATTTGGTGGAGAATTGAAGGAGATAAGTGAATCATAAAAATGTTTAATGTAATGTTCAAATCAAAAAAGTGTTCATGCAGTCACATTCGCGCGATTTTTTCTCACTCATCCACGCTTCATTTCATGAAATTTTTATCCTAGCATGTTCTACTAGTTTCCCTCTTGAATGTTTATGTTTGAATTTTTGAATTTCATCAAGAACTAAATGAGATATCGTGGCATGAAAATGGTGTTTCAAACTTAAAAAACTGGATAATATGGCTTTGGTAGGGACGATGATATGTCCCTGTTTGATTGAACATGGTTTTACTTTCTTTTGCAGCGCCTTTTCTAAACAACATGTGTAATAGCCTTTGAATTTTTTATTTATTTTCTTCTCATATTTTCTTTTAATATTTTCTTCACTTCAAAAATCATGATAAATATATTGTAAACTCTTTTCTCAATATATTTTCATTTTTTTATTTTTATTTCATTTTTTAAATCATTTTTCTTGATTAAATAAATTCATGTAAATAATTAGGGTTTTATTATTCCTTTAAATCTTGAATTTTATTTTCCTATTCCTATTAAATAAAAAAACCCATAAAAATATTTTTGGGCTCCTCTATGAGCTTATTACTTGGAAATATTTTTTTTCTTATTTTATAAAACTTTGGGATCACTCATTAGAATTATTTGGACATATCATCTTTTATTTGTATTATTTTTGTTGAATTGTGTAAATAATTTCCATTTCCTTTTTCCTTTTGAGATAAAATTCAAGAAAAATATGTTTTCTGATCCTTATAGTTTTCTTAACATTTAGGTTATTTTACATCAAATTTATTTGAACTTTAGACTAAATTGATTAGTTTTTGAACTTAATTTCCTTTTTTAGGGTTTTTGCTTGAACATTCACATTAATTGATTAAAAGTTCTAACTTCCCATACTTATAAAATCAGAAATGAAGTTGTTTAGAGTGCTTGAACATGTTGAGGCCATAAAAAACATTTTTATGGAATTTTACAATGTGATCTCATATTTTTTCACAAATTATTTCCCAAAACCATATAGTTTAAGGGTTATACTTGCTAGTTTCCAAGTTTGCATTTCTAAATCAAATTTCCACCTCAATCCAGGGACTCCAAATTTTATTGATGACTTTTGTAGGACTTTAGGAAGTTAGGGTTTTAATTTAATATTTTTTTCAAGTTATTTTCCTATTTTTAAACTAATTTTTGACTTAGGTTTGCATTTAGGGTTTTACCTTTGATCAATGCATGTAATTGAAAACTTTTGTAAATGATTCTTGTTTAATTCTTGAAATAGCATGTCGTACTGACTTGAGGCATACTTTGAGACAAATTCTTCATCATCATTGGGTCTTGGGTGTTGATAGGTTGATAAACCAAATCCATTAAAATGGACGAATGATGTTGATGATATTTGAAACTCTAATCTCTTCCCTCTTCATCTTATCCCTCCTTTCTTATTGTATTGCATGTTATGGGATAATTATCTCTATATCATTTATAAAAATATGGAATACATAGACTTCTATTGACTGGACTCAAAATAGGTGTGACTTCTAGATAAGTCCACTTACAATTAGTTAACATAGCGCTAAATTTTGTCCCGATTTGAGAAAATTATCATTCGTGGCCCAAACCTATGTTTGCAAGCCCAAGTATGTTAACTTGAAACCTTTAATCCAATAAACTTGAGATTAATTGTTAAGAGGCTTTAGTTATACCAATCCTTCAATGGATCTTCATCAATTTTGGTCAATGCGGATCACTTAAACATCATTGATCATTAAATGTTGCCTTGAGATTTCTTAAATGGATGATAGACTTGACAAAAAGCAAATGCAACTTATTGTTGAGAGGCTTTGGTTCTACCAATCCTATAATGAGTTCCAAATGCAAGTTTCAATATGGAAATCCAAATAACCATTAACTTCTAAGAATTGACTTTATTTTATACTTTTACTTTTATGCTTTTATTTTATGCATTTACATTTCATGCTATTTTCATCTTTGCTCTTTTGAGCATTTATTTTTATGCTATTTTTATTTTGCTCACTTGAGATTTTCTTTTCCTTTTTG
The DNA here is from genome assembly GCA_948472305.1 of Vicia faba. Classification (NCBI taxonomy): domain Eukaryota; kingdom Viridiplantae; phylum Streptophyta; class Magnoliopsida; order Fabales; family Fabaceae; genus Vicia; species Vicia faba. Next base: position 82,404,616 of record OX451738.1, on the reverse strand, counting down.
AAGATACTTAATGATTGTTTTACCCTAAAATTTTCCCTCTCATTTATCAAATATTTTCTCACAAAGATCTCTCTTGGTTCAAGACTGCACTAGGGTTGATCAGCTCAAGACACCTCCTTAAGCACTAATGACCAAAGATAGGGTTTGAGATTGCACAAGGATAATTGAACTTTAAATGCTTCATATGACTTTCATGGATCATTATGGACCCTCAAGATTACTCATGTCATATTTCAAGCCTTGGATCCCACTTTTGCTCAGTCAATTGAGCAGTTGACCTAAAAATCAGTTGTATTAGGGAAAAAGTCAACTATGGCCAATTTACAGTAAAACTTCATAATTTTTTATCCAAATCAACATTATAAACACATATGTATAATTTGATCAAGTTTGGACCATAATTCCTCAAGAAATTTGATAAATCATCAAAAGGGCAAAATGGTCAAAATTAGGGTTTTGATAGAGAAAGGGCAATTTCTGATTTTTGACCTAGAAAATGGTCAATTGGTTTGGAGAATGATTTCAAGAGTTAAATTTCATCATTTTGACCTAATGAAATTACCTAAAACATTTCTCAAGATCAATTGGATTGATAGTGAATTTTCAGTCAACTAATCAAAAAGTCAATAGTACACTGAAAAGTCAAACTTTGACTTTTTGGTCAAAATTCGATGTCAAAGATCACAATTCATCAAAACATGTCAAAATATGAAACTTATTCATCAAGAAATCAAAAAGTCAAGATTTCATTTTGAAAAGTCAAAGTTTTCTAACTTAGAAATTTTTCTAAGTGTTTAAACTTCATGTTTTTTTCATAACTTTGGGCCAATTTTTCACCATGATGCAAGAGGATTCAGAAGAAACTTTCAACATGAAAGTTTTAGATCTCCATGATATCTACAATATAACTTTACACAAATTCTTCTAAAAATTATTGTATCTCAAGTTATTGATTCATAAAGTCATGGTCTTGAAATTGGACACTTAGTGAAATTTTGCCCTAGTTTTGGTCAGGATTTTGACCTAACTTCATGGCACTTTTTCATATAGTTCCAAGGGGAATTTCCAAAATTTATTCAAAGAGGGGTTTTAGAGCACATTACAAGCTTTCAAAAATATCCAAGAACTCCTTGAGATCATTCTTGAGTAGGGAGAATCGAAGAGATGAAGTTAGGGTTTTCACACATGAATTACAAGTCATTTTGTGATGAACAAGAATTCAATTTCAAACCTATGTTGCACAATATTTGTTTGCAGGCCTCTAAACCTCAATATCTCTCCATAATCATAATATTACACTTGCTTTTGAGATATTATCCACTTGATTCAAGCTTTATCCAAGCAAATTTTCCATTTATGGCACAAAGTAACCATTCCATTCTTGTAAAGAAGCTTTAATCACAAAGTCGATGCATAGAGCTTTTCACTTGTTCCTTATGATCACAAGCAATGTCAAAGGCAAAATCAACATGTCTAGAGCCTCCCATAAACTCAAGCCATGCTTGTACTTCATCTTGGAACCATATTGTCATTTTTCTTCAAAATCAAGTAACATAGCCATAAGTCTATATCTTGCTTTTCTGACCTCCTCAAGTCATAAAATCTTTTTCATATAACCATACAAGTATATTGCAACAAAACACATGATTGAACAAGCCCTCAAACTCCCCAAAACAAGAAATTGCTATACAAGCACAAAAACTTGTCATTTCTGATTTTTGAATCCAATCCCCAAATCCCCTTGTGCGTTTCTTGGCCAAACCATCCACAAAGCTTCTAATACACATATAGAAGCTATCCAAACCCTTGTTTTCAAACTATAATACCATTTGCACCATCCTCCATTTTTAAAAACAGGGCATTGCACATTGACTTCTTCAGCTTGATTCAAGAACTCTCAACATAAAGTAAGCTTTGCAATAGCTTCCTGGAGGTTCAAGGAAGCCAACCCAATCACCAAAACACTTTGAAAGCAGCTCTAACTCAAAACACGATCTCCAGTTGCAAGGTGAGTTTTCTGACTTTTCATCTCATTATTTAGGCATTGTTAGGCTTGCATTTTCAAAGACTAAATGTAGATATCATTGTCCTGAAACTATACATATCTATAGATTTCATTTATATTGCCTGAGTAGAGAGAATTTTGGACCTGAACTTTATAGAAAATTTATGTTAAATTTGGTACTGTTTAAAACTCATGCTTGTCTTAGATTCATAGTTTTAATACTTTACATTTCTGGAATCGTGATGGAATTTGCCACAAGTTTCATGTTCATATTTTTCAATTTGGTTGAGAGATGACTGGGATGCAGGAGTTCAGGAAGGCGTGAGGTTGAAGATGAAGTTGTCTTCAGGAAGTGTCTTAAAATATAATACATTGGTTTGGTATTAAACACCGAATGTATAGCCACCCCAGTGATAAGGCAACGCACGTATTAGGCAGAAGGCGTGGGTTCGAGCCCCAGCGCTGCCATTTTTGCAATTTTCACATATTTTTCTCATTTTTTTGTTTGTTTCATCTAGCGCTTGGGCCTCCTTTGTTGGGATTTTTGTTTTTGCTAACCTTCCAACCCCTGACTTACTTTAGCACCCCCTGGCCCAATCTCATTATTATTTTCTTTTTTTATTTTATTCTTTTTTTCCTTTATTATTATTATTACTATTATTATTATTATTATATTTTTTTTATTAATAAAAAAAATCTAAAAATATTTATTTTATTATTGTACACTCATTTATATTTTATTTTTCATTATAAAAAAACTAAAAAGGACAAAAACAATTTTCTTAATAAATTAATTTCCCTTTCTTGATTAATATTTAGATAATTAGGTTTAATTATTATATTATATTATTTTCTTGTGAATTAAAATTAATTTAGAACTTAGGTTTATTTTAATTAAATTTCCTATTATTTCTATTTATTTAAAACCTTTTCATAAAAAACTCTAAAAATCCTTTTCAAATTAATTTCTTTTCTTAAATAGTTTAAGATAATTTTATTTAGTTTTAAGTAATCATTTCCTTTATTTAGGCCAAAACTAAACCCTTTCATAAAAACAACAAAAATCATAACTTTTTACATTTATATTCTTGCATTTTTATTTTCATTTTTGTACAATATTCAATATGGTTGTAATAGATAATTAGGTTTAATTTTCTTACAATCCCCATTTGTAAATTTGTATACCCCCTCCCCTAATGATGTAATAGCGTAGTAATTTTACTTTTCACAATTTATCGCTTTATATAAATGCTAGTAATTAGGGTTTGTATGGGAAGATAAAACCAATCAATTAGCAAACCCTATCAAAGACTAAACAAAGCATGAAAATCAATACACTTGCACACAAGCACCCCTAGGGTAAAATCCACTTGATTGCCTTACAAGAAATGACCATATTATGTATGTGAGGTATCTTAGCAAAAACAAGCAAAAATACAAGATCATAGTCCCTCGATGACCCTATCAAAAGTTGTCTTTCAAAATGATCTTAGTCCCTAAAGAAAGATGCTAAGATACCTTGCAATATTTCTAATCATGGTTATACGCTGACCCACGCCCGTCCCGTTCACATACAAAGATAGGGTTACTTACCAAACCAATGGTAAAATAACAATGTCAAAGGAGAAAGGAAATGAACATGAAAGGCATTTGAGTAGGTAGATTGTTCCTAGTTACTTGCTCAATTTCAAAACTAAACATCCTTGCTATTTTCAAAACAAACACCAACACTTTCAAAAAAAACATCTTTCGAACTTGAAAACATTTTCAAAATACCAACACTTTGTATACATTCTTACGAACGAGAATCATTACAAAGTTTGCCTAAACGATGGCGCCTTTTCAAAAATACTTTCAAAAACCACACAAAGCACAATTTCAAACAAAAGCAAGTGATCTAGCAAGTAACTAAGAGCCCATGGAAAACCATGGATGAAAAGGGTGCTAACACCTTCCCTTTTCATAATATACTCCCCGAACTCAAGAAAACATCTCAAAGGTCTTTCCTGTTATTTTCAGCCTTTCCTTTTGGATAAAAGAAAAGTCGGTGGTGACTCTTGCTAACCGCAACATTTGCGATAAAACACAAAACAACCAAGTCAGTTCTCCCACTGTATCACAGAACTGGCGACTCTACTGGGGATAATTCTAAAAGTGGGGTTACCTTAGGGTTAGATCACATTTACTTGCTTTCTTTATTTTGACTTGTGTGCTTTACATTATGGTTCTTTGTTTGGGTTTGAATCCTCTACCCGGATTTGGGATACCTTATAGCTAAGTAGCAATACATTTTGGAAACTGTGCGGGGTATACCGACACGGTGTAAACAATAGCTATGTTAGTGCGACATATTTGTGGGTACCGGTAGCCCTTGAGTAGTCCAGGAGAATACGGGGCCGCTGTGTGATGTCATGAAGCACTCATGAACTTTTAGAACCTTTACTTGACCAACTTGGCCTTTAGGATGTAGTGAGAGGACCGGCTTTGGTGCAATCCAAAGTTGGTAGATACTCGATACTACACTCATTGAGGTTTGTTTTTTGGGATATTTCGGTCGCCATTTAAGAGGCTTGCGCTGAAACAATGCCCGAGAAAACAAACTAGTGATATTGAGCTCCTTAAAACCCGGTTACTACTATTAGGACATGTTTGAGCCAACTAAACTTCAAGAGGGTACTTACCTATGAGACCCCATGCAAGCCTAAACCTAAGTACTTGTTTGCTTTGTTTGTATATATTTACTTGTACATAACATCATAAATATCATAACATCATACTCATACTCATTAACCATTTCAAGGATTTTTGGGATTTATCTTTGTTCTGTTTTGTAGGACATGAATTCTATTCGCAGGAAAACCATTCAAGTCAATCTCGTAAGGATCCCTCCTCAACTCAAAGAGTTAACATCAAGGATTTCTGAAAATTCTCCATTTACCGAAAGACATGGTCGCCTACTAAACTTGGTCACCTCCAACACTAATGAAGACATGATGAAGGTGCTCTTTTAGTTCTATGATCCTCTACACCATTGCTTCACATTTCCGGATTATCAACTTGTGCCAACTTTGGAAGAATTCTCCCAACTCTTGAGGATTCCCATTCTCAATCAACTACCTTTCAACGGTACGGAAAGAGATCCAAAGCCAGAAGAGATTGCTCAAGCTCTACACTTGCAACCATCTGATATCACAACTAATTGGGAAACAAGGAGTGGTGCCAAAGATTTCCTAGAAAAGTTCTTGTTTGAGAAAGCCCAAAACTGTTGGAAATCTTTGAATTTGCACGCATTTGAGGAAATTGTGGCTCTCCTCGTCTATGGGATGGTTTTGTTTTCAAATCCTGACCAAATCATAGATGTGAACGCCGTCAAAATCTTCATGTCTCGTAACCCGATGCCTACTTTGCTAGGGGACATCCTACATTCATTTCACACTCGTACTATGAGGAAGAGGGTTATCCTCATGTGTTTCACTCCTATCTTGGCAAGATGGTTTATTTTGCATCTTCCCCAATCTGTGTTGAAGAATGATCAAGGTTCAAGGTGGTCACATAGGTTGATGACACTCAGACATTTAGATATTCATTGGTGTTCCTGCTCTTTGGAGAATGTTACTATCATCGACCGTTGTGGAGAATTTCCTAATGTCCCTTTACTTGGCATTAGAGGAGGTATCACCTACAACCCTTGCTTAGCCTTAAAACAATTTGGTTACGCCCGAAGGGATGGTCCACATGAGATGCTTATCCAAGGATTGGTATTTGACTACGAGAGTGACGATCAAGGTCACCGCCAGAGATTTATCTGAGCTTGGAGGATGTTGAACAAGGTGGATAGCAAGACGCTAGGACGAAAGAATTCCATTCCCCTCGAGCCTTACCTTAAATGGGTGCGAGCTCATGCTCAGAAACTGGTGATGCCTTATCCCTCTATCCTACCAGTCATCATGGATCCTGTGGTTGAAGGAGATGTTGCCTACACTATCCTCCATTCTGACATGCCTACCTCTCTCGAAGACTTACAAAAGGGTTAGATCCAACTGAAGGAAGAATGACATACTTTCAAAGCTCAATTCTATGCTAGTGAGAAGAGGGTCTTGGAGCTTACGAAACAGCTACAAGAAGAGAAAAGTGTGAACGCTTATTGTTTTGTTTAAGTTAACGGATGTATCACCACCCCAGTGGTTAACCGCGCGCCTGTCACCTTAGGGACCTTGGTTCGAGCCCCAGTGGTACCCTTTTGTGCATTTTCACATTTTTTCACTCTTTTTTTGTTCAGCCAGCGCCTGGGCCCTTTTTGTTGGGCTTTCCACTTTTTTTTCTACCCCCTGACTATGTTTCTACCCTTGCCCCCCTTTATTTTATTTTTTCTTTTTCTTTTTCTTTATTTTATTTTCATTTTCACATTACTTTTATTATTTTTATTATTATTTGTATTATTATCATTATTATTATTTATTAATAAAAAAATCCAAAAATATTTTATTTATTATTTACACTTATTTATTTTATTTTCTTCATAAAACAAAAAGACGAAAAACATTTTTCTTAAAACAAATTAATGTCTTTTCTTAAATAATTAATATTTAGATAATTAGGTTTAATTATTATTTTATTTTATTTTCTTTCTTTTAAAATTAATTTAGAACTTAGGTTTATTTTAATTGATTAACTTTCATTTTATTTTCATTAATTTAAAACCTTTTAATAAAAAACCCTAAAAATATATTTTTAACATAATTTCCTTCTTAATTAATTTAGGTTTAAATTTTGTTTGTTTTTCATTAAGGAATGCCCCAAATTCATTAAAACTCAAAAATTGCTAAATTAGGGTTTCTATAGGAAAAGTCAACAAAACTTTGACCAGGCATAACTTTCTCATACTTTATCAGACATTTCCCATTCAAGGCTCATTTTGAAGAGGATTCAATTCCCTACAACTCATCTTCATTCCTCAAGTTAAAGCTCAACACTTTGTATACGTTCTTACGAACGGGAATTATTACAAAATTTACCTAAACGAAGGCGCCTTTTCAAAATACTTTCAAAAACCACACAAAGCACATTTTTAGACAAAAGCGAGTGATCTAGCAAGAAACTAAGAGCCCGTAGATAACTATGGATGAAAGGGTGCTAACACCTTACCTTTTCATAATCTACCCCCCCGAACTCAAGAAACAATCTCAAAGGTCTTTCATGTTCTTTTCAGCCTTTCCTTTTGGATAAAAGAAAAGTCAGTGGCGAATCTTACTAACCATAACATTTGTGAAAAAACGCAAAACAACCAAGTCAGTTCTCCCACCGTATCACAGAACTAGCGACTCTGTTGGGGAATAACTTAAAAGTGGGGTTACCTTAGGGCTAGATCACCTTTACTTGCTTTCCTTGTTTGATTTGTTTGCTTTACATTTTGGTTCTTTGTTTGGGCTTGTTCTAATCCTCTACTCGAATTTGGGATACCTTATAGGTAAGTAGCAATACATTGTGGAAACTGTACGGGGTATATCGACATGGTCTAAGCAATAGCTACGTTAGTGTGACATATTAGTGAGTAGGTAACCTTGTCGTTGGATGTTTTGAGGGACAATTGGAGGGACGTTACAGTCACGAAGGCAACTTACGGAGATGCTTTAGCAATTTTGTTTTAGGGACTAGATCATTTACCGAGAAGGCAACTGTAGGGTCATCGAGGGACTATAATCTTTTGATTTATGGGTCTTTGCTAAAGCATTCCTGCCCCATGACTGTTTTTTTTAAGGCAACCAAAGTGGGATACCCTAGAGGTGCTTGTATGCAATTGTGTTCAATTCAGTTATTTATCTTTTTATCAAGTTTGCTAACGTTTGATTTCAGTTTTGTCATACAAACCTAGTTACTAAAATTTAATATATTGCATAATATTAAAGTGCATGAATTTAAATCTATGCCATTACAATGCTTCGGGGAGGGGATTTACATTATACAAGGATAAAGGGGATAACGCATTAATTATCCTAATTTTTATGTATTACACCTAGTAAGCAGATACAATAATAGTAAAAATACGAAATTAAATAAAAGCGCGTGTTGTACCCCAAAATTTGCCCTCTCATTTTATTCAAAACATGCTCATGGAATTCCTCAACTTGCTCAGGGATGCCCAAGAATTAACCAGACAAATTCTCTCCTAAGGTAATGAAACTTCAACTAGGGTTTCCACTTTCATCAAGATAGGTGAACTCCAGGGGTCCTAAATAGTTTCCATTGCCCTAACATGTTCCCAAGATAATTCATGTCAAGTTTCATGCCTTGCATAAGAAGTTTGCTCAGTCAACTGCTCAAATGCTTGAAAATCAACTGTATTAGGTCAAAAGTCAATTGTGACCCTCATGCAGTCAAACTTCAAGATTTTTGGTCAACATATAAATTTTGAAGTAAAATCCATCATTTGATCAAGGTTTGATCATGATTCCTCAAGGAATGCCCCAAATTCATCAAAACTCAAAAGTTGCTAAATTAGTGTTTCTATAGGAAAAGTCAAATAAACTTTGACCAGACATAACTTTCTCGTACTTTATTACAAATTTCCCATCCAAGGCTAATTTTGAAGAGGATTCAATTCCATACAACTCATCTTCATCCCTCAAGTTCATGAAATGCACTCATGAAAAGATATGAATTCAGACATTATAGGTCATTTCAAAAAGTTAACAAAAACACCTTTTGGGTCAAGGTTCCTTACATGAACATAGAAGATACAATTGAGATGAAACTAAAAGGTTGTTTAAAGGACATCCTAAGCTTTCTAAAAAGTTCAAGAACACCCTCTTAGGATCAAAATTGAGAGAGATGTGCATTTTCAAAGTTGGCCATTTTTGGAAATTTGCACAAAGTCAACCATGCCCAAAATGCATTTTTCTTCAAATGGGCCCAACCTTTTATGCTTGAATATTGTTCCTAACATGGCCCACGACCCCTGAGATCATTCATACTTTATTTTATTATTTTTAATATTTATTTTGATTTTTTTATTCATTAAAAGTCAAAATTAAATAAAGAAATAATAGGAAATATGTAAGATATGATTTCCAAATCTTTTCTCATCAAATAATGGACAACAAAAGCTGGCATATCAAGATAAAATCGTGGAGGAAGGAAAAGATTGGATTGGGAAGCTTGAAACACCCTCTATAACTTTCATGTTGGCCATTTTGACAAAATCATCTTGTAACAATGTGAAAAAATGCCAAGAAGTTGGGATAAAATCCTGACCAAAACTGCTGAAAATTTCTCTTAAGTGTTTATTCAAAAATGCCATGACTCCATGAATTTATAACTCAAAATCCAAACATTTCTAGAAAAAGTCCTGCCCGATAATGTTTTAGATCTCATTGAAATCTACAACTTTCATGTTGGAAGTTTTCCTTGAATCATCTTGCTTCATGGTGAAAACTTGGCATGAAGAAAAAATTATCATGTATAAAAACACTTAGAAAAATTTCTAAGTCTTGAAGAGTTTGAATTTTCACATTGACTTTTGACTTTCTTGATTTCTTGATGATCAAGTTTCATATTTTTGAATGTCTTGATGAATTTTGATCTTTGAGACTTAATGTTGACCAAAAAGTCAAAGTTTGACTTTTGGTGCTACAGTTGACTTTTTCATCAATACAACTGATTTTTGGTCTCTTGGTCAATTGACTGAGAAGACTTGAAACTTGACATGAACATTCTTGAAGGTCCATAATGATACAAGAACGTCACTTGAAGTATTAGAAGTCTGATTGTCCTTATGCAAATTCAAACCCTAATCTTGAGGTATCAGTGTTGAGGAGATGGCTTGACCTAGTCAATACTGGTGCAAGCTTGAGCTTTCGCAGGTCTTTGTGAGAAATGAGAGGGAAAATTTTGGGGTACAATAACTTCCTATTCAAAATGAACTTTCAATATCCGAACCATCACTGAAACATCAAGGACAGTACTCCATGACTCAACTGGGATTCTAAACACGCAACTAACTGAGCATAGGACTGAAGGACATCACGAAGAACGGTGGGTACAAATAAATTTTGAGCCTTTATCATTTTTTTCTTAAACCGTGAACCAGGCCACGTTATAACCCTTAAAAGTCCTAGCTGAAGCATGTGTTAGTTCGAAAGCATATTGTTACAAAGGTATCCTGACTCCTGTAGGACTTGTTACGAATCCTAAGTTGATATCACATTCTTGCAAATTTTGTTTTACTACACAAAACACATTTTCAAAAAAAAATTCAAGCCGGACATGATTTTTGCATTCTTTAAATGACATTCTATGCATATGATTAATTGTTTGACAGTAGAGAAATCTGCACAATAGATATTCAATAAACAAACATCTTCTCAATGGATAGAGTCACCTCAGTGGTAAAGACACTTCCAATAACATGTCTCCCATAAGCAAGGGGCATGACGTGATGTATGACACACCTGGGGCGGTCCCTCCAAAAGTACCAAATAACCAGGGGCAGATCTCCATCTGAATCACTTGGGGCATTCGACATGAATTTCAACAACGAATCATGTACGACTAAGCAAGCACCTTCTGGAAGTATGACAACACTTACTACTATGAACAGTGAAAATTATCTGTACCTGGTGAACGTGGACATAGTCAGAAAATACCACGACCCGCTAGATTGACTGGCTTAGGAAAAAATAAGGGCATCCCGACGAACCAAAAAAGGTTCGGGTAAAAGTTAGGGATATTGTGATACGGTGGCAGAACCGACTGTTTAATACTGGTTTGTGTTTTGTATTTGTAAATGTTGCGGTAAGCAAGAGTCGCCACCGACTTTTATTTCATCCTACAAAGGAAAAGGAAAAAGAACAGAAAAAACATTTTTCGAGATGTTTCTGAGTACGGGGGAAGGTATTAGCACCCTTTCTATCCGTGGTTTTCCACGGGCTCTTAGGTACTTGCTCATTTTGAAATTGCTTGTGTGTTTTAAAAAATTTTCGTTCAACTTCGTGATAACCCTTGTATCTGTCCTCAAGAGTGTGACGAAGTTGTTTTTGAAAACTATTTTAAAAGTGTTTGTGAAAAAGAGTTTTTATTGTTTTTAGCAAGTAATTAAGAGTTTCTACCTACTCGAAAAATATTATTCAATTTCTCGTTTCTTTAGACAGTGCTATCCTACTATTAGTGAGTAGGTAGCCCTATTGTTGGATGTTAAGGGACTATCAAAAGGGACGCTATGGTCATCGAAGGCAACATGTATAGATATCTTAGCATTCGAAGGGACTGTCATCATATAGGCAACATCGAGGGACAAGATCTTTTCTCGTAGGCAACTCGAGGGACATTAGGGACCATGATCTTTATGATGACTTTAGAATTAAGGGTCTTTGCTAAGACATCCCTACATTCGAGGGACATGACCATTATTTTCTGAGGCAACCAAGTGAGGTATACCCTAAGGGTGCATATGTGCAAGGTGTGTTATGTTCAGCTATTTTAGTCTTATGTTAAGTTTACTAATGTTTGATTATTCTTGCCATACAATCCTATTAGTCATACATCTAACAGTTAATAATTGCAATAATTTAAAAGTGCAGAAATATAAAACCTAGCTATTACAAGGCTTCGGGGAGGGGGATTATGTACATATCCAAAACTGGGGGGAAAAATAAATAAAAGCGGTAAAGGTCCTACTAATCATCTATTACATCCCAATATACAGTTACAATAATAAAATGAAGTGCGAAAGAATAATAACGCGCAAATTTGAAAAGACGTCTAAAAGTCCTAAGATATAAAAAACTTTTTGTTGTTTTTTGTTTTAATTTATAAAAATGGTTTAAGTTAAAAAATAATTGATCTAGATCTATATTTAAAAAAAAAGTTAATTATTAAAGAAACATGAAATTTAAATAAAAGAAATTAATTCTATGTTTTTTTGGTATTTTTGTTACAAAAAGGAAAATGAATTAAAATGAAATTAAACCTAAGTTCTTTCAATTTTAATTTAAAAAAAAGTTAAAGTGATTAGTTAATTAATTTACCAAAATTAAAATTTAATTAAGAAAAACTCCTAAATCTATTTTTATGTGATTTTTATATTTGTTTATTGATTAAAATACAAAAGGGATTAAAAGAAATAAATGAAATGAATAAAAAAAGAAAATAAAGATGGGCCTAGTAGCAAAAGTAAACAGGGGGTGCAATCATCAGAAATCCATAGGCCCGAATTTTCGAAAGCTTCATGCTCTAACTATAGTGTTTTCAGATTCTTGCGTAGAACCTTTAATTCAACCATCCATAAATGTTCTATATAAACTCAAACAAACGTTAGCATGCCATGATATGTGATTAAAATTAGAGATTCGAAGTTTAAAATTTTACCAAACCGATGTTGTCAAATAGGGGCGTGCTAGGCATGTGATGGATTGCTCTTGGGCCTTGTAAGACTCCCGAGGACTTCAAGAGGATGGTTTGAGGCTTGATGTCAATTGAGATAGACCGAAACCTCGAGATATGACTTGCACCAATTCTTTGATTTCTGGAGAGCTTTTTGAAGAGCTTTTGGAGAGCTTTTTGAAGAACTTTTTGAGATATTTTTAGCGATGAATTTCGCGTCTTTCAAGCTTTTATGGATCTATATTTATAAAGGAGAATGAGGAGACGAGAAAGCATGGAAAGAATCTCCCTCATAATGTTGTGTTTTAAGACCATGATCAAAATTTGAAAAAAATGTCATATTTGATGATTTTATGCCATTTTCACATGTGGATGAACCTGGACATACTTGAAGGGTTATTGCACGAAATCAATTGACATAAACCAGCATAAAACTTTCCCAAAATGGATTCACATCAAAATTTACATTATTTCTACTATTTATTTTTTTAATTCTAAATTTTAATGAATAAAATATCAAAATAAATAGCATAAATAGTATAAAAATGCATGGGTGGGCTTAGAGGTCGTGGACCATGTTAGGAATGAGTTTCAAACTTGAAAAGATAGGCCCATTTGAAAAAAATCCAACTTTTGTCAATATTTGTTTCATGCATTTTTTCCAAAAACTGGCCAGGTTTGACAATACATATCTCTCTCAATTTTAACCCTATGAGGGTGTTCGTGGACTTTTTAGAAAGATTAGGATGTTCCCTAAGCAACCTCTTTGGTTTCATCTCAATTGGATCTTCCATGTTCATGTAAGAAGCTTTGACCCAAAGGTGTTTTTGTTGACTTTTGAAAAGGACCTAGAATGTCTGAATTTATATCTTTTCATGAGTGCATTTCTTGAACTTGAGGGCTGAAGATGAGTTGTAGGTAATTGGATTCTCTTGAAAATGAGCCTTTGATGAGAAATTTCTGATAAAGTATGAGAAAGTTATGCCTGGTCAAAGTTTGGTTGACTTTTCCTATAGGAACCCTAATTTAGCAATTTTGAGTTTTGATGAATTAGGAGCATTCCTTGAGGAATCATGATCAATCCTTGATAAAATGATGGATATCACTGCAAAATGTTGATGTTGACCAAAAATATTGAAGTTTGACTGTATGTGGGTCACAATTGACTTTTGATCTAGTATAGTTGATTTTCAGGCATTTGAGCAGTTGACTGAGAATAATTCTTGTGCAAGGCATGAAACTTGACATGGATGGTCTTGAGAACATATTAGGACTATGGAGATCATATGAAGCCTTTGGAGCTCACCCATCTTGATGAAAATGGAAGCCCTAGTTGGAGGTTCATTGCTTTATGAGAGAGTTTGTCTGGTCAACTCTTGGGCATCCTTGAGCAAGTTGAGGATCTCAATGAGCATGTGTTGAGTAAGATGAGAGGGAAACTTTTGGGGTACAATAGCTGCCCCTGTTCAATCTTCTTAAACTTGAGGATGTAGATTGGTTGGTCTGCCTTTCGTGATCTGAAGGTGGCAGATGATTGAACACTAGAGTGCCCAGCAATTTGCACTCGTCTGAAATGATGCTGATTGGTGATATCAGGAATGGGCTTACAGATGCCATTTGGAAGTCGATAGAGAATCGGCGAATATGGGCTTAAAGATGCCATCCAAAATAGATATTTGTTGCATAAGAGATTCCTTTGCGAGAATTCCTGTACCTGCCGTTGAGGAGGACTTCGCCGGGGAATGTTGATTTATGTCCTGGGAAATAGAGTATATGATCTTTGGTTGTCCATTACTCTACTAGGGAATTAACTCCTAATTGAGGAGGTGGGAGCAAACTGCATGTCTGGTCAGGGTCCAGGATACACAACGACTTACTGGGGAAATGTGAAATCGACCATATCTGGTCGGGTCCAGGTCTTACAGTGTTGTAAATTGTTGTCTGGAGATAAGAGAGAAGGAACCTGGATAGTAGGGTTGCTTCGAAATTAAAGCCTGGATAGTAGGGCTGTGAGAAGGAACATGGGTCGTAGGGTTACTTCGAGATGAAAGCCTGGATAGTAGGGCTATGAGAAGGAACCTGGATAGTAGGGTTACATCGATATGAAAGCTTGGATAGTAAGGCTATGGGAAGGAACCTGGGTCATAGGGTTACTTCGAGATGAAAGCCTGAATAGTAGGGCTATGAGAAGGAACCTGGGTCCTAGGGTTACTTCCAGATGAAAAGCCTGGATAGTAGGACTGTGAGAAGGAACCTGGGTCGTAGGGTTACATCGAAATGAAAGCCTGGATAATAGGGCTATGAGAAGGAACTTGGGTCATAGGGTTACTTCGAAATGGGAGCCTGGATAGTAGGGCTATGAGAATGAACCTGGGTCGTAGGGTTACTTCAAAATGAAAGCCTGGATAGTATGGCTTATGGGAAGGAACCTGGATTGTAGGGTTACTTCGAGATGAAAGCCTGGATAGTTGGGCTTATGGGAAGGAACCTGGATAGTAGGGTTACTTCAAGGTGGAAGCCTGGATAGTACGGCATGGGAAAAAACCTGGATTGTAGGGTTACTTCAGAATAAAAGCCTGGATAGTAGGGCTTATGGGAAGGAACCTGGATAGTAGGGTTACTTCAAGGTGGAAGCCTGGATAGTAGGGCTTATGAGAAGGAACCTGGATAGTAGGGTTACTTCAAGGTGAAAGCCTGGATAGTAGGTCTTATGAGAAGGAACTTGGGTCGTAGGGTTACTTCGTGGGAAGTTTGGGTAAAACTGCATCTGAACCGAGAAGGAACCTAGGTGAGGTTGCTTCGTGAGGAGTTTGGGTAAAACTACATCAGAACCGAGAAGGAACCTAGGTAAGGTTGCTTCATGAGGAGTTTGGGTAAACTACATCGGAACTGAGAAGGAACCTAGGTAAGGTTACTTCGTGAGGAGTTTGGGTAAAATTGAATCTGAACCAAGAAGGAATCTAGGTAAGGTTGCTTTGTGAGGAGTTTGTGTAAAACTACATCGGAACCGAGAAGGAACCTAGGTAAGGTTGCTTCATAAGAAGTTTGGGTAAAAATGCATCTGAACCGAGAAGGAACCTAGGTAAGGTTGCTTCATGGCGAGTTTGGGTAAAACTGCATCTGAACCGAGAAGGAACCTGAGTAAGGTTTCTTTGTGGGGAGTTTGGGTAAAACTGCATCTGAACCGAGAAGGAACCTATGTAAGGTTGCTTCGGGATAAGTCCGTGTAGGGCTTCAGGAGGAACCTGGATAAGGTTACTTCGGGATGAGTTCGTGTAAAACTTCAAAAAGGGACATGTGTGAGATTTTTCAGGATAAACCCGTGTGAAGCTACATTTAGGAGAAACCTGTGTAAGATTGCTTCGTGACGAACCCGTGTAAAGCTGTATTTGGTCGCGTAGATAATTAATCTATTTAGTTTCAGGAGTTAATCTTGGACCTGCTGGTAATTGTTGATGATAACCACCTTTCCTAAAAAGGTACATGATTAATTGTATGTGATGCATGAAATGCATTGTATGACAATGTTCTCAAAATAAATGAGATTAAGCTGTCTGCAATATGTATGCGCATGTCATGATGTATGAACATGAAATGCTATTGTGACATATCTGAGTGGGAAAATAAATCCCTAACCTCTGCTGGAGAGTAATGGAAATTGAGATCCTGACCGTCATAGAAAAAGTGGTTCTTCTACTTCCGCTGGAGATGGTGAACCGAAGATGACTATGCTGGGGATTTTCCCCTTGTTTATGGATATTCTACCGATGAGAGACTCTGCTTGAGAACAACTCTGCGGGGGAATAATTCTGTTGGAAAGAGAAGCTTCCATAGTTGAAGGGATAAACTCTGTCGGGGATTGAGCTTCTGTATTCAGAGAAATAAACTCTATCTGGGAGAAAAATTTATGACCCACTTGCAATTATGAAAATCGGTCGGGGAATATAGATGTCGATTCTCTGAAGGAACTTTGCTGGGGAACATAGCTCCTGTTTGGGGAAGCCGATGTCAAAGCTTTAGTTGCCTCTACTATGTGGGGAGTGTAGATGTCACATGGGTCGTATGCTGAGGGTACGACAATGAATTTGCATCAGGACTTTTCTGCCCCTGTACCTGCTAGAGAAAGTACCCGCGGAGGCTTTGTGGACGGCTTGAGTGTTATCCCAACTCTTGGAGTCCTTGGTGAATGCAGATCAGGGTAATAAACCTTCTACTGATTAGACAAATGACGAGATGATGGGACGTAGTCGTACTCTTCAAATCCCTAACTTTTATTGGGGCCATTTCGGGTTTTTAGTCCACCAGGATACCCTTTTTTACTCAAGCCGCCTTTTCAGGTTTTCGGCTTGCCGGGTGTACATATTTTTTTTGTGTTTTTATCCCTAATTTTTTCCCGAACCTTTTTTGGTTTGCCGGGATGCCCTTATTTTTGCCTAGGCCAGTCAACCTAGCGGGTCTTTGTTCATGCATAGTATTTTCTGGCTATGTCTATGTTCACCGGGTACGGAGAATTGTCACTGTCCATAGTAGTAAGTGTTTCCATACTGCCAAAAGATGCTCGTTTGATCGTACATGATTTATTGCTGGAATTCATGTCCAATGCCCTAAGTGATTCAGATGGAGATTTGTCCCTGGCTACTTGGCATCTTTGAGAGATTCCTTGAATCTTGACTTGACTGCCCCAGATGATGGACAATGATCCTGCCGTGCCCCTTGGTTGGAAGTGTTTTTCCACTTGAGGTGATCCTTTTCATTGAGAAGATTTTTGTTTATCGAATATCCGTCGTGTGAATTTCTCTGTTGTTGAACAAATAGTCATATGCAAACAATGGTATTTTAAGAATGTGAAGCTTATGTCTGTCTTGAAATTTTTTTTTTTTGAAAATGCAATTTTTTTAGTAAAACAGATTTTGCAACAGAGTGATATCAACTCGTGATTTATGGCAAACCTTACAGGAGTCAGGATACCTTTTGTAACAGTATGCTTTCAAACTAACCCATGCTTCAGCTAGGACTTTGAAGGGTTATAACGTGGCCTGGTTCACGGTTCAAGAAAAAAAGGATAAAGGCTCAAAATTTATTTGTACCCACCTGCTCTTCGCGATGTTCTTCAGTCTTATGCTCGGTTAATTGCACATTTAGAATCCCAGTTGAGTTCTAGAATATTGTCCTTGATGTTCTGGTGATGGTTCAGATACTGACAGTTTATTTTGAATAGGCAGTCATCTTTTTTGTCGAGGATTTGTAGGACCTCTTTCTTTACTATCCATGTCTTTTGCCTGAACTGTTCTTTTTATGGTTACAATCAGCGGGATGCCCTAGTTTTTTCCTTAAGTCTCCTTCATAGGTTTTGACTTTGAGGGCTTTTCTTTTGAACAATAATAACTGCCTCTTCTTAATGATTATGCGGAACCATCACCATCTTCTGATTTGGAAGGATGTCTTCGATGGCATTCATCGTGTATGAAGTAGAATATTGCGACTAAATGCACATCTAAATTAACTGAGCAAAATACCCTGCCCCAGGTTATGATTAAGGGTTTTAATTTGTGTGAAAATAAAAACTCCTACTTCTTAGGCTCAAAGGGGTTGACTAGAGATTATCTTCCTTATTACTCCATTATTTTGGATTTAAAACAACGCCTGTACATCATCAGTAAGGTCGGTTCAAAAGCACATTGTATTGATTGTGGTATCGTTTTTGTCATCCTCCCTCTAAAGTCTCAGAGCTTTTGATTGAGAGTTGAATATCACAAAAAGGAAAGCAGTTTAAATATAGTGAATATGGATGAATTAGTTAAAAACAGACATATGCAATTCATTGATAAAGTAACAAAGTTTGACATGAATAAATGTTTGAACAATCAAAAGAAAATTACAAATTGAAAATTCTGATGAAGGAAAATCCCTCTTGTCAAAACTTCTCACTTCAAATGGTGGGCCTTGGAGGAATGACAAACATTCTAGTTGACCATCTTGTGTGAATTCCAATGCTCCTTCATCAATCAGGTCTTGAATTTTGTATTTCAACCTCCAACAGTCGTCAGTGTCATGTCCCAGGCTGTTGGAGTGGTATGCACATATTGCATCAGGATTGTAGTTAGGGGAATAAGTCTTGGGATTTGGATGAGGTCCTATCAATGTAATCAGATTCATCCTTAACAGGTGTTGCAAATCTTGAGACAGTGACATTTTGAGTTTGGTAAACTGCCTTTTGGGTATATTCGGCTTACTCTGATTAAACCATTTTTTTAGCGAGGTTGTTGTTGGACCCGTGATGTGGTAGCAATTTGGAAAAGTCCACTCTTCACAAAACCAACCTCTTGTCTTCTCGGGAGTTGATCAATGACTTGGTCCCTAACCTCAACTATTTGCTTCATACGGTTGCAGCCGTCTTGATGAAGTTTCTTGATAATGGCTCTCAACTTTTCTTGTCCACGGGTTAGGCCTTGGATAAGAGCCATCTTCCCTAGCATCTGGGTTCTCATCGCTTCTACCTCAGCTTGCAGTTGTTCCAAATGTTCATCCTTATTATCTTCAGGACTTTTCTTGGCTAGGTCTCCAACGAGGAGTGCTTTCAACTCTTCCTGCCCCTTGAATAGGTTTAGGAACATTTGCATGAATTGACCCTCTTGAGTTTGGAGATCTTTGTTGTCTTGTTGGAGAGCCATATTCCTTGCTGAAATAAATAGCGAGCACATGAGATACCTATACTGGAAGACCTGTTATGCAAATGAAGTGTGTTGTACCCCAAAATTTTCCCTCTCATTTTATCAAGATTTCCCCTCACAAGACTCTTTGAACTCCAGACAGGATTAGGGTTTTGCTCTGCTCAAGACATCTCCTTGCACTGATGACCTAAATTAGGGTTTGAGTTTGCACAGGAATTTTTGGAATTCCAATGCTCAAAGTGACTTTCATACTTCATGTTGGACTTATAAGATTGCCTCTACCAAGTTTCAAGCTTTGAATCAAATTTTTGCCCAGTCAATTGGACAATTGACCTAGAAATCAGCTATATTGGGGAAAAAGTCAACTGTGGCCAATTTACAGTCAAACCTCACAATTTTTTATCCAAATCAACATTATAGACTCATATGAACCATTTTATCAAGTTTGGACCACAACTCCTCAAGAAATTTGATCAGATCATCAAAAGGGCAAAATGGTCATTTTTAGGGTTTTGACTGCACAAGGGCAATTTGTGATTTTTAACCTAGCCAATGGCAAATTGGGTTCAAGCATGGATTAAAGGACTTAATGGCATTGTTGAAGATGAAGTTCAGTGGGCTGGGCTTGGTTCTGGCATTGTTTTTGACACCACCTCTTTACTGATTGCACCCCCTGGCCTATTTCTTTATATTTTTGTATTTTTCATTTTTACTTTTATATTTTTATTTTATTTTTCTAACATGAAATTAATTATTAATTAGTATATATTTTTATTTTCTTTAATAAAAAATAAATAAACATTTTAGATATATTATATATTTTTATTTTTATTATTTATACATATAAAATAATATTTTTCCACATGTTTTTATTTCTTAAATATCTTTGTATACATTTATGTTTATTTTCTTATACATAAAATAAATAGTATAGTATATATTATCTTAAAACAAAAACTAGGGTTTCCACCCTTATTAAAAATAATATTTTTCTAATATATTTTCATTTTTTGACATTTGTACATATTCCATTATTTTATTTTATTGTATATAAACTATATAATTAATGTACTTTCTTAAAAGAAAATTAGGGTTTTTACCCTTAATAAAAATAATCTTTTTATTTCTTTTGTTTTTTACATTAAATATTATATTTTTACATACATAAAAATAAACAAAAACATCTTTTGCATATTCATAATATTTTGCATATTTATTTAATTGACCATTTAACTACTTGTCTATTTATTTATTTGTACCATTTATTCAATTAGGATGTAATAGTAAATATTAGGGTTTTATTGCAAATATCCCCCATTCAAAAATTGTATCCCTCTCCCCATATCAATATTGTAATAGCTTAGGTTTAGTTTGCGCACTTTATGCTTTCAAATATGCCATGATTAGAGATTAGGGTTTGTATGCAAAAATCCAAAATCAAACAAATAACTTGACTAATACAAAGACAAAAAGCATGTAAATTGACAACACAATGCACACATGCACCCCTAGGGTTTCATCCACTTGTTCCCTTGAAAATGGCCATGTTATGCATGTTGAGTATCTTGGAAAAACAAAAACAAAACAAAAGATCATAGTCCCTCGATGACGCTATCTTGGTTGCCTATACAAAAAATGATCTAGTCCCTCAAAAAAATTGCTAAAGATACTTGGCACAATTGTTATCATGGTCCATACGATGACCCGCGCCTGTCCCGTTTAACATCCTAATACAAGGTTGTTTACCAAATGCAATGGTAAAACAACACTGTCAAAAGGGTTAAAAATGTGTAGGAAAGATCTTTGAGTAGATAGGGTAGACAACTCTTAGTTACTTGATAAAAACTTGCAAAACATCCTTTCTATTTTCAAACACACATCACAACACAATTTCAAAACATTTTCCAAAACAAACTTTCAAAACTTTCAAAACATTGAAACATCTTTTCAAAAGACAATACACCTTTGTATACATTCAAACAAGAATCATTACAAAGGTTGCCACAATGATGGCCTCTTTTCAAAACATTTTCAAAACCATACACGCAAAGCACCATTTCAAACAATTGGAAAAGCAAAGCAAGTAATCTAAACAAGTAACTAAGAGCCCATGGATAACCATGGATGAAAAGGGTGCTTGCACCTTCCCTTTTCATAATCTACCCCCCGAACCCAAGAAAACATCTCAAAGGTCTTTCCTGTGCTTTTTGACCTTTCCTTTGGATAAAATAAAATGTCGGTGGCGACTCTTGCTAAATCAAAACATTTGCGAACACAAACGCAAAACCTCAAGTTAGTTCTCCCACCGTATCACAACGTGCATGCAATGTTTTCAAGGATCTCGCAGGGTAAACAAGAAAATGTCAGAAGTTTAAATTTGCAGCTTTGATTGAAGAACTTCGTATCGTTGAAATTCCTTCTACGAGAGTCAAGCTCACCATATCATGTGGGTCATCGCCCCTGACTCAAGTTGTCGTGTTTTGGTCTTTTGACGACATTGGCTAAAGGAAAATAAATCTCGTTGCCCCTTGCTAGACGTCTGATTTATCATAACCTGCATCACAAACCCTTGAGATCCTTGAAATGGTTAAAGAAATGTTGTGGCATGATGTTATGATGTGTATGCTATGCGTTAAGAGAAAATGCAAGGTAAGAAACCAATTTATTAGATTTGTACAAACAAGGTCCTGCAAGGAACACAAATAAAGCCCTGCAATGAGTTCAAATTGTTAGGCAAAGAAAGCAAGCAAGTCACACAAGCAGCCTTAGGTTTAGGCTTGCATGAATTCCATAGGTAAGTACCCTCTTGAAGTTTAGTTGGTTTCAAACCTATCTTAGAAAAGTAACCGGGTCCTAAGGATTCTCAATATCACTAATCATCCTTTATCGGGCATTGGTTCAGCTCAAGCAATCTTTACTTACGGCCGAAATATCCCGAAAGTCTGATCTCAATGAGTGTAGCATCGAGTATCAACCAATCCTCAGCTTTATATCGAGTCCGGCTATCTCACTACTTTCTAATGGCCAAGTTTGTACAACTAAGGTTCTAAGGTCCGTTAGTGCTTCACGTCACCATGCGGTGGCCCCGTATTCTCCTTGTTTCCACATGAAGGATACCGGTACCAACCAAAGTGTCACACCAACACAGCCATCGCTTAAACCATATCGGTCTATGTCGTACAGTCTCCACGATCTATTGTTGTTTACCTAAAGAGTGTCCCCAGATCCGGGTGTAGGATCTTCAACAATACCCAAGCAAAAACCCTTAAAGATAAAGCAAGCAAAACAAACAAGAAAGCAATTTTAAAAATTACCTAGATCATAAGGTAAACCCCACTTTATTTTAGTCCCCAGCAGAGTCTCCAGTTCTATGATACAGTGGCAGAACCGACTGTTTAATACTGGTTTGTGTTTTGTATTCGCAAATGTTGCGATAAGCAAGAGTCGCCACTGACTTTTATTTCATCCTACAAAGGAAAAGGAAAAAAAACAGAAAAAACCTTTTTCGAGATGTTTCTGAGTACGGGAGTAGATTATAGAAAGGGAAGGTATTAGCACCCTTTCTATACGTGGTTTTCCACAGGCTCTTAGGTACTTGCTCATTTTGAAATTGCTTGTGTGTGTTTTGAAATTTTTTTGTTCAACTTCATGATAACCCTTGTATCTGTCCTCAAGAGTGTGACGAAGTTGTTTTTGAAAACTATTCTAAAAGTGTTTGAGAAAAAGAGTTTTTATTGTTTTAAGCAAGTACTTAAGAGTTTCTACCTACTCGAAAAAGATTGTTCAATTTCTCGTTTCCTTTAGACAGTGCTATCCTACTATTAGTGAGTAGGTAGCCCTATCGTTGAATGTTGAGGGACTATCGAAAGGGACGCCATGGTCATCGAAGGCAACATGTAAAGATATCTTAGCATTGGAAGGGACTGTCATCATATAGGCAACATTGAGGGATAAGATCTTTTCTCGTAGGCAACTCGAGGGACGTTAGGGACCATGATCTTTATGATGACTTTAGAATTAAGGGTCTTTGCTAAGACATCCCTACGTTCGAGGGACGTGACCATTATTTTCCGAGGCAACCAAGTGAGGTATACCCTAAGGGTGCATATGTGCAAGGTGTGTTATGTTCAGTTATTTTAGTCTTGTGTTAAGTTTGCTAATGTTTGATTATTATTGCCATACAATCCTATTAGTCATACATCTAACAGTTAATAATTGCAGTAATTTAAAAGTGCAGAAATATAAAACCTAGCTATTACAAGGCTTCGGGGAGGGGGATTATGTACATATCCAAAACTGGGGGAAAAAATAAATAAAAGCGGTAAAGGGCCTACTAATCATTTATTACATTCCAATATACAGTTACAATAATAAAGTGAAGTGCGAAAGAATAATAACGCGCAAATTTGAAAAGACGTCTAAAAATCCTAAGGTATAAAAAATATTTTTGTTGTTTTTTGTTTTAATTTATAAAAATGGTTTAAGTTAAAAAATACTAGATCTATATTTAAAAAAAAGTTAATTATTAAAGAAACATGAAATTTAAATAAAAGAAATTAATTCTATGTTTTTTTTGTATTTTTGTTACAAAAAGGAAAATGAATTTAAATGAAATTAAACTTAAGTTCTATCAATTTTAATTTTAAAAAAAAGTTAAAGTGATTAGTTAATTAATTTACCAAAATTAAAATTTAATTAAGAAAAAATCCTAAATCTATTTTTATGTGATTTTTATATTTGTTTATTGATTAAAATAAAAAAGGAATTAAAAGAAATAAATGAAATGAATAAAACAAGAAAATAAATATGGGCCTAGTAGTAAAAGTAAATAGGGGGTGCAATCATCAGAAATCCCTAGGCCTGAATCTTCAAAAGCTTCATGCTTTAACCATAGTGTTTTTAGATTCTTGCATGGAACCTCTGATTCAACCATACATAACTGTTCTATACAAACTCAAACAAACATTAGCATGCCACGAAATGTGATTAAAATTAGAGATTCGAAGTTTAAAATTTTACCAAACCGGTGTTGTCAAATGGGGGCATGCTAGGCGTGTGATGGATTGCTCTTGGGCCTTGTAAGACTCCTGAGGACTTAAAAAGGATGGTTTTAGGCTTTATGTCAATCGAGAGAGACCGGAACCTCGAGATATGACTTGCACCAATTCTTTGATTTCTGGAGAGCTTTTTGAAGAGCTTTTAGAGAGCTTTTTGAAGAACTTTTTGATAGCTTTTTAGAGAGGAATTTAGTTTCTTTCAAGCTTGTATGGCTCTATATTTATAGAGGAGAATGAGGATACGAGAAAGCATGGAAAGAATCTCCCTCATAATGTTGTGTTTTAAGACCATGATCAAAATTTGAGAAAAATGCAATATTTTGATGATTTTATGCCATTTTCACACGTGGATGAACCTGGACATATTTGAAGGGTTATTGCATGAAATTAATTAACATAAACCAGCATAAAACTTCCCCAAAATGGATTCATATCAAAATTTACATTATTTTTATTATTTATTTATTTAATTCTGAATTTTAATGAATAAAATATCAAAATAAACAACATAAATAGTAGGAAAAATGTATTGGTGGGCTTAGAGGTCGTGGACCATGTTAGGAATGAGTTTCAAACTTGAAAAGATAGGCCCATTTGAAAAAAATCCAGCTTTGGTCAATATTTGCTTCATGCATTTTTTCCAAAAATTGGCCAGGTTTGACAATGCATATCTCTCTCAATTTTAACCCTATGAGGGTGTTCTTGGACTTTTTAGAAATATTAGGATGTTCCCTAAGCAACCTCTTTGGTTTCATATCAATTGGATCTTCCATGTTCATATAATAAGCTTTGACCCAAAAGATGTTTTTGTTGAGTTTTGAAAAGGACCTAGAATGTCTGAATTTATATCTTTTCATGAGTGCATTTCTTGAACTTGAGGGATGAAGATGAGTTTTAGAGAATTGGATTATATTTAAAGTGAGACTTGTATGATAAATTTCTGATAAAGTGTGAGAAAGTTATGCCTGGTCAAAGTTTGGTTGACTTTTCCTATAGGAACCCTAATTTAGCAACTTTTGAGTTTTGATGAATTAGGAGCATTCCTCGAGGAATCATGATAAACCCTTGATCAAATGATGGATATCACTTAAAAATGTTGATGTTAACCAAAAATATTTAAGTTTGACTGTATGTGGGTCACAGTTGACTTTTGACCTAGTACAGTTGATTTTCAGGCATTTAAGCAGTTGACTGAGAAAACTTCTTGTGCAAGGCATGATACTTGACATGGATGGTCTTGAGAACATCTTAGGAGTATGAAGAGCATATGAGGCCTTTTGAGCTCACCCATCTTGATGAAAATGGAAACCCTAGTTAGAGGTTCATTGCTTTAAGAGAGAGTTTGTCTGGTCAACTCTTGGGCATCCTTGAGCAAGTTGAGAATCTCAATGAGCATGTGTTGAGTAAGATGAGAGAGAAAATTTTGGGGTACAACAGATATACATATGAAAAAACTATACACTCGGCAAGTCAAAAACCTGAAAAGGAGGCATGGGCAAAAAAGGGTATCCCGGTGGACTGAAAATCTAGAAAGACAGTCCAGGCAAAAGTTAGGGATTAAAGCGTACGACTATGTCCCATCATCTTGTCCCTTGACTATTAGTAGAAGACTTAGCATTCCGATCGGAAGTTACCAAGCACCCCAAGAGTTGGGATAACACTCAAGATATCCACAAAGCCTCCGCATGTACTTTCTTCAGCAGGTACAGGGGCAGAAAAAGTCCTGATGCAAAGTCATTGTCATATCCTCAGCATGCGTCCCAGTGACATCTACACTCCCTACAGAGTAGAGGCAACTAAAGCTTTAACATCATCTTCCCCGAACAAGAGCTACTTTCCCCAGCAAAGCTCCTTCAGAGAGCCAACGTCTATATTCCCCAGCCAAATTTTTTAATCGCAAGCAATTCATATAGTTTTCTCCCGAGCAGAGTTTATTTCCTTGAATACAGAAGCTCAATCCCCGACAGAGCTTATTACTTCAGTTATGGAAGTTCACCTTCCAACAGAGTTATTCTCCCGCAGAGTTATTCTCAAACAGAGTCTCTCCTCGGAAGACTATTCACAAACAGGAGTAAATCTACATCACAATCATCTTCGTTCACCATCCCTAGTGAAAGTAGAAGAACCACTTTTTCTACAATGGTCAGGAATTCAATCTCCAGTACTCTCCAGCAGCAGTCAGGGATTTACTTTCCTAGACTCAGACGTGTCACAATAGCATTTCATGTTCATACATCATGACATGCGCACACATATTGCATACAGCATAATCTCATTTATTTTGAGAACATCATCATACAATGCATTTCATGCATCACATATAATTAATCATGTACCTTTTATGGAAAGATGGTTATCATCAACAGTTTCCAGCAGGTCTAAGATTAGCTCCTGAAACTAAACAGAGTAATTATCTGCGTGACCAAATGCAACTTTACACGGGTTTGTCATGAATCAATCTTACACAGGTTTCTCCTAAATGCAGCTTCACACGGGCTTATCTTGAAGAAAAAAATCTCATATATTTCCAAATAAAGTCTCACACGAACTCATCACGAAGTAACCCTATAATTCAGGTTCCTTCCCATAGCCCTACATGGACTTATCCCGAAGTAACCTTACCCAGGTTCCTTCTGAAGTTTTACACAAACTTATCCCGGAGTAACCTTACCCGGGTTCCTTCTGAAGTTTTACACGAACTTATCCCTAAGTAACCTTGCCCATGTTCCTCCTGAAGTCCTGCACGGACTTATCCCGAAGTAACCTTACCTAGGTTCCTCCTGAATTTTTACACGGACTTAGCCCGAAGTAACCTTACCCAGGTTCCTTCTGAAGTTTTACAACGGACTTATCCCGAAATAACCTTACCCAGGTTCCTTCTGAAGTTTTACTCGGACTTATCCTGAAGCAACCCTACCTAGGTTCCTTCTTACAATTTCCCGATGTAGTTTTACCCAAACTCCTCACGAAGCAACCTTACCCAGGTTCCTTCTCAGTTCAGATGCAGTTTTACCCAAACTCCTCACGAAGCAACCTTACCCAGGTTCCTTCAAGGTTCAAATTCATTTTTATCCTCACGAAGAAACCTTACCCAGGTTCCTTCTCAGTTCAGATGCAGTTTTAACCAAACTCCTCATGAAGCAACCTTACCCAGGTTCCTTCTCGGTTCAAATGCAGTTTTATCCTCACGAAGTAACCCTATTATCCAGGTTCCTTCCCGTAAGCCCTATTATCCAGGCTTTCATCTCGAAGTAACCCTACGACCCGGGTTCCTTCCCATAAGCCCTACTATCCAGGCTTTCATCCCAAAGTAACCCTACGACCCAGGTTCCTTCCCTTAAGCCCTACTATCCAGGCTTTCATCTCGAAGTAACTCTACGACCCAGGTTCCTTCTCATAGCCCTACTATCCAGGCTTTCATTTCGAAGTAACCCTACTATCCAGGTTCCTTCTCATAACCTTACTATCCAAGTTCCTCCTCTCTTATCTCCAGACAACAGTTTACAACACTGTAAGACCGGACCCAACCAGATACGGTCAATTTCATATTTCCCCAGTAAGCCGTTGTGCAGCCTAGACCCTGACCAGATATGCAGTTTACTCCCACCTCCTTAATCAGGAGTTAATCCCCCAATAGAGTAATGGACAACTGAATCTCCTATACTATATTTCCCAGGACATAAATCAACATTCCCCAGCGAAGTCCTCCTCAACGGCAGGTACAGGAATTCTCGAAAAGGAATCTCTTATGCAACCGATATCTTTTCTGGATGGCATCTTTAAGCCCATCTCTGAATATTCTTTGTCGACTTCCAAATGGAATCTTTAAGCCCATTCCCGATATCACCAACCAGTATTACTCTATGTGAGTGCAAATTTCTGGGCACTCTAGTGTTCAATCATCTTCTACCTTCAGATCACGAAAGACAGACCAGCCAATCTACATCCTCAGGTTTAAGAAGATTGAACAGGGGCAGATGTTGTACCCCAAAATTTTCCCTCTCATTTTATTCAAAACATGCTAATGTAATTCCTCAACTTCCTCAGGGATGCCCAAGAATTAACCATACAAATTCTCTCCTAAGGCAATGAACCTTCAACTAGGGTTTCCACTTTCATCAAGGTATGTGAACTCCAGGGGTCCTAAATGGTTTCCATAGCCCTAATATGTTCCCAAAATAATTCATGTCAAGTTTCATTCCTTGCACAAGAAGTTTGCTCAGTCAACTGCTCAAATGCTTGAAAATCAACTATACTAGGTCAAAAGTCAACTGTGACCCTCATGCAGTCAAACTTCAAGATTTTTGGTCAACATCAAAATTTCGAAGTAAAATCCATCATTTGATAAAGGGTTGATCATGATTCCTCAAGGAATGCCCCAAATTCATCAAAACTCAAAAGTTGCTAAATTAGGGTTTCTATAGGAAAAGTCAACAAAACATTGACCAGTCATAACTTTCTCATACTTTATCAAACATTTCCCATCCAAGGCTCATTTTTAAGAGAATTAAATTCACTACAACTCATCTTCATCCCTCAAGTTAAAGCTCAACACTTTGTATACGTTCTTACGAACGAGAACTATTACAAAATTTGCCTAAACAAGGCGCCTTTTCAAAATACTTTCAAAAACCACACAAAGCACATTTTCAGACAAAAGTGAGTGATCTAGCAAGCAACTAAGAGCCCATAGATAACTATGGATGAAAGGGTGCTAAAACCTTCCCTTTTTATAATCTACCCCCCGAAATCAAGAAACAATCTCAAAGGTCTTTCTTGTTCTTTTCAGCCTTTCCTTTTGGATAAAATAAAAGTCAGTGGCGAATCTTACTAACCATAACATTTGTGATAAAACACAAAACAACCAAGTCAGTTCTCCAACCGTATCACAGAACTACCGACTCTGTTGGGGAATAACTTAAAAGTGGGGTTACCTTAGGGCTAGATCACCTTTACTGGCTTTCCTTGTTTGATTTGTTTGCTTTACATTTTGGTTCTTTGTTTGGGCTTGTTCTAATCCTCTACTCGAATTTGGGATACCTTATAGGTAAGTATCAATACATTATGGAAACTGTATGGGGTATACCAACATGGTCTAAGAAATAGCTACGTTAGTGTGACATATTTGTGGGTACAGGTAGCCCTTGAGTAATTCAAGGAGAATACGGGACCGCTGAGTGATGTCATGAAGCACTATCTGACTTTTAGAACCTTTACTTGACCAACTTGGCCATTAGGACGTAGTGAGATGACCGGCTTTGGCGCAGTCCGAAGTTGGTAGATACTCGATAGTACACTCATTGAGGTTTGGCTTTTCGGGATATTTCGGTCGCCGTGAAAGAGGCTTGCGCTGAAATAATGCCCGAGAAGACAAACCATTGATATTGGGATCCTTTAGAACCCGATTACTATTTCTAGGACAGGTTTGAGCAAACTAAACTTTAAGAGGGTACTTACCTATGAGACTCCATGCAAGCCTAAACCTAAGTACTTGTTTGCCTTGTTTGTATATATTTACTTATAAATACATCATAAACATCATAACATCATAATCATTCTCACTAACCATTTCAAGGATTTTTGGGATTTATCTTTTTTCCATTTTGTAGGACATGGCTTCTATCTGCAGGAATACCATCCAAGTCAATCTCGTGAGGATTCCTCCTCAACTCAAAGAGTTAGTGTGATACGATGGCAAAACCAACTGTGTAATACTGGTTTGCATTTTGTGTTCGCAAATGTCGCGGTAATAAAGATTCGCCACCGACTTTTCTTTTATCCAAATTACTGAAAGGGTGAAAAGAACAAAAAAAGACCTTTTTGAGAATTTTCTGAGTAAGGGGGGTAGATTATGGAAAGGGAAGGTGTTAGCACCCTTTCCATCCGTAGTTTTCTACGGGCTCTTAGAGTTTTTCTCATTTTTCAATATGCTTTTGTGCTTTGTGTTTGAAAATGTTTTGAAGACGCCTTAGTACGGCGAACTTTGTAATGTTTCTCAGAATAGTGGAGAAAGTATACAAAGTGTTTGAAAATGTCTTTTGAAAAGAATAGTATTTATGTGTAAGTGCAAAATATTTTGAGCAAACTTCTAACAGCTATCTACTTTTTTACTAAAAAAGGTTGTTCTTTTCCTCTTTTCCTTTAGACAGTGCTATCCTACTATTAGTGAGTAGGTAACCTTGTTGTTGGATGTTTTGAGGGACAATTGGAGGGACGTTACAGTCACGAAAGCAACTTATGGAGATGCTTTAGCGATTTTGTTTCAGGGACTAGATCATTTACCGAGAAGGCAACTGTAGGGTCATCGAGGGACTATGATCTTTTGATTTATGGGTATTTGCTACGGAATTCCTGCCCCATGAATGTTTTTTTAAGGCAACCAAAGTGGGATACCCTAGAGGTGCTTGTATGCAATTGTGTTCAATTCAGTTATTTATCTTTTTATCAAGTTTGCTAACGTTTGATTTCAATTTTGTCATACAAACCTAGTTACTAACAGTTAATATATTGCATAATATTAAAGTGAATGAATTTAAATATATGCTATTACAATGCTTCGGGGAGGGGATTTACATTATACAAGGATAAAGGGGGATAAAGCATTAAATATCCTAATTTTTATCTATTACACCCAGTAAGCAGATACAATAATAGTAAAAATACGAAATTAAATAAGCGCGCGTGTTTTACCCCAAAATTCTCCCTCTTTATTTTATTCAAAACATGCTCATGGAATTCCTCAACTTGCTCTGGGATGCCCAAGAATTAACCAGACAAATTCTCTCCTAAGGCAAGGAAACTTCAACTAGGGTTTCCACTTTCATCAATATAGGTGAACTCCAGGGGTCCTAAATGGTTTCCATAGCCCTAACATGTTCCCAAGATCATTCATGTCAAGTTTCATTCCTTGCACAAGAAGTTTGCTCAGTCAACTGCTCAAATGCCTGAAAATCGACTGTATTAGGTCAAAAGTAAACTGTTACCCTCATGCATTCAAACTTCAAGATTTTTGGATAACATAAAATTTTTGAAGTAAAATCCATCATTTAATCAAGGGTTGATCATGATTCCTCGAGGAATGCCCCAAATTCATCAAAACTCAAAAGTTGCTAAATTAGTGTTTCTATAGGAAAAGTCAAACAAACTATGACCAGGCATAACTTTCTCATAATTTATTAGAAATTTCCCATCCAAGGCTCATTTTGAAGAGGATTCAATTCCCTACAACTCATCCTCATCCCTTAAGTTCAAGAAATGCACTCATGAAAAGATATGAATTCAGACATTATAGGTCATTTCAAAAAGTTAAGAAAAACACCTTTTGGGTCAAGGTTCCTTACATGAACATGGAAGATACAATTGAGATGAAACCAAAGGGTTGTTTAGAGGACATCCTAAGCTTTCTAAAAAGTCCAAGAACACCCTCTTAGGGTCAAAATTGAGAGAGATGTGCATTGTCAAAGTTGGCCATTTTTGGAAATTTGCACAAAGTCAACCATGCCCAAAATGCATTTTTCTTCAAATGGGCCCAACTTTTTATGCTTGCATATTGTTCCTAACATGGCCCACGACCCCTGAGCTCATTCATACTTTACTTTATTATTTTTATTATTCATTTTGATTTTTTTATTCGTTAAAAGTCAAAATTAAATAAAGAAATAATAAGAAATATGTAAGATATGATTTCCAAATCTTTTCTCATCAAATAATGGACAACAAAAGCTGGCATATCAAGATAAAATCGTGGAGGAAGGAAAAGATTGGATTGGGTTTCAAAAAATGAGCAAAAATCAAATAATTGAATGCAAATATTTTCTCACTAAAAGCATGGATGTTCTTCCTCTTTTGTTAACCTATTTGATTCACATACATATAGCAGAGCATTCTGAACCCTAAGGACGAGATTATAGAGGCGCAGCTTGCTCCAAAGAGTCAAACAAAATTTCAAAATTCCAAAGAAATGTGTAGA
This sequence comes from Vicia faba, assembly GCA_948472305.1. Classification (NCBI taxonomy): domain Eukaryota; kingdom Viridiplantae; phylum Streptophyta; class Magnoliopsida; order Fabales; family Fabaceae; genus Vicia; species Vicia faba. The sequence goes on along the minus strand of OX451738.1, from coordinate 82,372,537 downwards.
TTGGAACTTTCTTTACAGACCAATTCAAGCAATTTCAAAGCCAGCAATCTGTTCCTGGACGTGTTCTGAAGCTATTCTAATCACTCATTTTCGATTACATGCATACATACTTTTTCAATGAAATTTAACCATGTAGTCTTATTTATTAGAATGTTTCGATGCTTTCTGAATTATTTGATTGAGTTTTAAGTGTAGGAATCAAAGGGTACCATGGCTAGGGTTCCAAGCTTCAAATCAGGGCTTTCTGATTTAGACATAATTGGGACAAATCAATGCCATCATCGTGTTCAGGGGACCAAAACGAGTTGATTCATAGACTCACCATTAATTTATATTGTTGTAGAGGTAGAATTCTTCAAGACTAAGCCATCAGATTGACTAGACTTTGTACAAATCCAAAATAAAAATCGCCACCGCGCTTTATTGTTTCCAAAGGAATGGGAAAAGAGCGAATAACCCAAAAAGAGGGGGGAAGATTCAAGGTAAGGGGGTTGGTTATGAAAAGGGAAGGTATTAGCACCCTAAACATCTGCGGTACTCCGCAGGAGCCTCTTTGTAAAATCGGTATATTTTGGCTATAAAAAATGTTGTATAAAAATGGATGGTGGAGATAAGGAAAGAAATATGTTTATTTTATAATTTTTGTACCCGCCGAGGTTGCGAACCTTTAGTGCCTATGTACCACATTTTTGTGCAATAGGGGATCGGGGTACACCTAGTTCCTCTTTTAAAAATTTAAAACACAAATGTGTTGGTCAATTTTATGAGATAAAACATCATCGTCATTATCCATGTGGAAAACATACCTACTACCCACAATCATGAGAAAGGAGAATTTGCATCATCTCAAAGTGGAGGATATGTCTTGTATTTTAAAATCAATAATGCCTCACTCAACACCCAAGTGGAAAATATCTGTCTTCACTTCATGTTGTAGAAGTATAGTTGTTTGCATCACTACAAGGATTGACAAGAGTTCATCCTTTTTGAGAAAAGTTTAAAGGTAAAAGCCAAAGTGGCAAAAATGGTTTGAAATGAGATTGATTAAATTTTAGTCTTCTCACAAAAAAAAGTCAAGGTATTATTAAGTTGATTAGAGTTCATTTATGAAAAATTTTGAAGATGCATGGACATAAGTCCAAGTTTATTATGAAAATGGTTTAAGTTCAAAAAACAAGAAGAGTTTTCAAAAATGGGGAAGAAGATTTTTGAAAGTAAAGAAGATGGGAAGAGAAGAAGAGACTATCCTAATGCATAAGATAAAAGCTAGGGATAAGAACCATCTAACCAACAAGAAGTCAATACTTGACATTATGAGCCAAGATAGAATTCTCATTCCTTGGATTGAAACCAATCAAGCAAAAAAATACTAGACCTCTTGAGATAACCAAACCTCAAGTGTATTAAGTCTTCATAAAAATTGGACAGAGTAACGATTGTATACGGGTTAATTCCAGATTACAAACAAAGGGTGTAATCACAAAAACCTGCACACAAAAACAAACAAGCAACCCAATGTCTTGAGGTAAACCTCAAGAACTCCAGAAAAAATAATCAGATAAGATCATAAGGTCTCCAAGTTAGGTCAAGGTTTCTAATACTAAGTCCAAGAAAAGTCCCATGCTCCATAATGCCAAGGATAGTAACCAAATAGTCCAAGTACCATTAAATATTTTTAGGGTTTATGTTGATTATTAAGTATCTTAAAAAAGGGAAAGAAAAGCTCAAGTGAGCAAAGTAAAAATTGCAAGAAAGTAAATGCTCAAATGAGCAAAGATGAAAATGGCATGAAATGTAAATGCTAAAAGTAAATAGTACATAAAGCATAAAAAAAGAATAAAAGTATATGGTAAACAAGTCAATAATTAGTGGTTAGTTGGATGACCATCTTGAAGCTTGAATTTGGAACTCATTAGAGGATTGGTAGAACCAAATCCTCCACACAACAAGTTGCATTTGCTTTTTGTCAAGTATATCATCCATTTGGAATTCTCATAAGTACCATTTAATGATCAACGATGTTTAAGTGATCCGCGTTGACCAAAGGTGTTGTAGATCCATTAGAGGATTGGTAGAACCAAAGCCTCCACACAATGAATCTCAAGGTTATTGGATCAAAGAGATCAAATTAACATACTTGGGCTTGCAATCATAAGTTTGGGCCACGAATGGTCATTTATTCGAATCGGGACAAAATTTAGCGTTATGTTAAGCAATCATAAGTGGACTTATATAGAAATCGCACCTATTTTGAGGTCGGTCAATAGCAATCTATGCACCATTTATTTTGAGACATGATATAGGGATCATGTTCCAACAACACTTAGTGCAATAAGAGAGGGATGAGATGAAGAGGGATGGGGGAAAAATATACAAACCACATTTGAATTAAATTTTAATCAAACTATTATTAAAATCATTCATTCACTTTTGTGGAGTCAAACTCAACACCATGAATCCAATGATGTTAATAAAGTTCATGATCCAAAATCTAACCCAAGATCAACCAGAAAATAGTCACAAAATAATATCACATTTAATATACACAAAAAAGGGTTTAAAAAGTTTTTTTAAAAAAAGAAAATAATGAGAAAAATATCAACTATGTTCAAATTAATCAAGAAATGAAAAGTAACACCATAGAAGAATCAGAAAAAGGCTCAAATAATTTTATAAATTTTATGGTAATTTTTTAAAGTCAGAAACTATTTTCAAAATTAAAATAAATGGGTAAAATAAACAAAAAATGGTAAAAATAATAAAGTCAGAAAAAAAAATAAGGTCAACAATATTTGTCACAATATCATTTGATGATTCTATAATTTTTTCAAAACTCAAAAATGTATAAAAGTATTTTTAAACATTTAAAACAAATCAAATAAGTGTAAAATTCATAAAAAAATACCAAAACACAAAATTAAATTGTGAAAAAATAAAAATTTGAAAGAGAATAATCAAAAATATTGTTCATAATTTTTTCAGATTTTTTGGACTAAAAATGAATTTTCTATGATTTTTTGAAATTTAAAAAAATTAAAATATAAAAATCAGAAAAAGAAAATAAAAGTAAAATATATGGACCATTGGATAAGAGTCAAAACGCGTTAGTAATCAAATCCAACGGATCTGGTGCATTGTGCGTATCATGGTCATTAGTGAATATTGTACATGATCATTAATTAAATCAGAATTTGAAAAATACAGATGGCGCGCCTTTATTGGTTTGAAGATGACACGTTGGCCATCTTCAACCTCCAGCCATCACGAATTGCAGGTCTCTCAAACTATAAAATCAGAAGCTCACACCTATGCCATTCGCTTCGTCTCTCCAAGATGAAGACAACCACACCGTCGCGCCAAATTTATATAAATTGTAGCTCAAGCAATTTGGAAGGAAAGTTTTGAAAAGGGATTTGAAATTTCATGGTCAAAACGTGTTTCCAGTAAAAGGTAAATGTTGCGACTAGAACCAGGGCAATGAGAGAAACACAATGATATTAGAGTTTTGAAGAATTGATGAAGGAATCTACCTATTGAAGTTGAGTTGCAGAGCTTTGAAACTGGACTTCTATGGAGCGGTATAGGGCACGGTTCTTAAATGTAATTATGTGGTTAGCTTCAGGGAAGGTTAAGAAAGGTGAATTGATGAAAAAATTGGATTGAAAAAAGGTCAAGAATGGATTTTGAAGTTGCTGAATTCTGAGTTGTGAAACAAGTTTGGCAGGGTGATTCTGGCTATCCAAGCTTGGGAAATTGAATGGGATAGTTCATGTATTTATAGGAGAATCGAATGGGATCAAAAGGAAGAGTGAATGATGCATTTTGGAGGGAATTCGTGCAAACCTGATGCACGAGTGAAGTGTGATCCAAACTTCATCAAAACTCATCCAATTCTTGCGTTTTGACGCGCTAAACAAATATGGAACTTCACTAAACATGTTTAGAGGCAAAAACGCATGGAAAACTTGTGATTAGAGGCCACATTATGGATTTCAAAATTCTGACTTGGTGAGAAATTTAATTTCAAAGTGCCAACTTCTGACCAATGGCATTTTCAACTCAAGGGGTCTTAGGGCGTGATTCTTGATGCTTTAGAAAGATGAGGTTACAAGCTTTGCAATGGAAAAGAATGGAGTTAAATGGATGCTTGAGATGAAAGTTGCATTGAGTCAAAGTTGAAGAAAAAGGGTTGACTTTCCATACTTAGAAATATTTCAAATTCTTCTTCAAAAATGACCTATAATATTTTGCATCAAAACATGGCCTTCCACTTGGAATTTTCTCTTGACCAAAAAATATGGCATGAAGTATATCTCTTGAACGACATTTTGAAACTTGAATCATTTAAAATCTCCAAAACTTGAGCAACTTATGACTTGTTGAAGTTGGCAAAAAATCATGAAATTACCTATAATCTTTTTCATCTTTAAGGAAACTTCCATCCATTTTCCAACTTTTTACATTGTTGTACCCCAAAATCTGCCCTCTCACTTGTCAAGAAATTTCTCACAAGATCTCCTTGGGCTCAAGACTGCACTAGGGTTTGATCAGCTCAAGACACATCCTTAGGCACTGATGACTAAAATTAGGGTTTGAGTTTGCACAAGTACTTTTGAACTATAAATTCTTCATATGACTTTCATGGACCATTATGGACCCCCAATATTACTCATGTCAAGTTTCAAGCCTTGGATCACCCATTTGATTAGTCAATTGAACAGTTGACCTAAAAATGAGTTGTATTGGGGAAAAAGTCAACCATGGCCAATTTACAGTCAAGCCTCATAATTTTTATCCACATCAACATTTTTAACTCATATGAACCATTTGATCAAGTTTTAACAACAACTCCTCAAGAAATTTGATCAAATCTCCAAAAGGACAAAATGGTCAAAATTAGGGTTTTGACTAGGAAGGGGCAGTTTCTGGATTTTTTGACCTAGAAAATGGTCAACTAGTTTAAGGCATGATCTAAATAATCCATTTGCATCATTTTGACCTAATGACATGGTTCAAAACATTGCAAGTCCATTGGATTGACAGATGAATTTTGCAGTCAACTGATCAAAAATCAATTGTATACTGAGAAGTCAAACTTTGACCTTTTGGTCAAATTCAAGTGCCAAAGATCATAATTCATAAAAATATGTCAAAATGTGAAACTTATTAATAAAGAAATCAAAAAGTCAATATTTCATTTTGAAAAGTCAAAATTTCTAAACTTTTCTAAGTGTTGAAAATTCATGTTTTTTTTCATAATTTGAGCCAATTTTTCACCATGATACAAGATGATTCAAGAGAAACTCCCAACATGAAAGTTGTAGATATCCATGAAATCTAAAACTTTTCTTCACACAACTTCTTCCAAAATTGCTTGTATCTCAATTTATAATTTCAAGAACATAGGGTCATGAAACTAAACACTTAGTGAAATTTTGCCCTAATTTGGTCAGGATTTTCACCTAACTTCATGGTACTTTTTCATATATTTCCAAGGGGAATCTTCAAAATTAATTCAAATATGGTTTGTAGAGCATATTGCAAGCTTTCTAAAATGTTCAAGAACTCCTTGAGATCATTCTTGAGTAGGGAGAATCGAAGAGATGAAGTTCGTGTTTTATCACTGAAATTATAGGTCATTTTCATGATGAACACAAGTGCAACTTAAATTCTAGGCTGCATAATCTTGCTTTGAAGGCCTCCTAACTTATGTATCTATCCATCATTAATGGATTACACGAACTTTTTATCTTTAATCCAAGTGGTTTAAGCTTTATCCAATCCATATTTCCATTAATGGCACAAAGTGAACACTTCCATTTTAGAAAAGCAAGCTTTTGTGTAAAGTCAATTCTTGAGCCTCTAACTTTTTACCTCTGATCACACTCTATCCACAAAGCCATAATAAAGCTTGTTTAAAGCATAACCACTCTATCTTAGCAAGTACACAATGCTTGGAAACTTGAAATTCTCAAAAATCACATGTTATGCATAAACTTGTGATTTTGAATTCTGATCAACAACTAGTCTTCAAACTTGTTAATTATAAATAGAGGCACTATTTGTGAGCTAGAGGATGAGTTTGAGCACCCTGAAATACATCAAAACTCTCTCAAATCGGAATTTGCCCAAAAACTCCATTGTTGCACAGTTTCTGACCTTGAACCTCAAACTCACATTTCCCTCGTGCATTTCTTGGCCTTTTAATTTCTAAAGCTTACTTGCATAAAGGGTAACTCATCCCTGTACCTGTTTCACTTCTATAACACCATTTACCCTGTCTTCCATAATAAAAAACAGAGCATCACAGTTGGACTTCTCCAGACTATTCCAGCCACCCTCAGCTCAAGCCAGCCATTGCATTAGTTTCCTAGAGGTCTAAGGAAGTTAACCTGATCATCAGCACTGCCTGAAACAAGCTCAAATCCATTTCACGATTTCCAGTTTTGAGGTATTTTTCTTGAACTTCTATCTCATTACTTAGTCATTGTTAGGCTTGCATTTGTGAAGATAAAATGTAGACATCATTGCCCTGAAGCTGTACATGTCCATAGATTTCATTTATTTTGATTAAGCTAGGAGAATTTTGAGTTTGAACTTTTTGAAATATTTAGGCAGAATTTGGTACTTTTAAAAATTCTCATTCATCTTTGATTTATAGTTTATAATATTTATATGGTTGGATTCGTGTGACAAAATGGAGCAATTTTCATGTTTACATTTTTGCAAATGATTGAGAAATGAGCAAGTTATAGATCCTTTGACTGGAGGTTGAAGATGAAGTACAGTCAGGGCGCGTTTTGTGTTATGTATTTATCATTTCATACAAGTTAACAGATGTATAGCCACCCCAGTAGTAAAGCACGCGCCTGTTCACCCCATGGTCCTGGGTTCAAGCCCCAGCGTGACCATTTTGTTATTTTTACATTTTTCTGACTCTTTTTTTGTTCTTTTTTGGCAGCATTTGGGCTCCTCATTGGACTTAGTTTATTTTTGCTCATGATACTCTTTTGTTTACTAATGAACCCCCCTGACTTTTTTATTTATTTTTATTTTCTTTTTCTTTTATTTATTATTATTAATATTAATATTTATTTTATTGACAAAAAGATTAAAAAATATATATTTTTATTTATGCTATATACATTTATTTTGTTTAGACTAAAACATCAAAAATATTTTTGTTACAAACTTAACTTTTTTAATTAAATAGATTTAGGCTTATTTTATTTTCTTAAAATAAACATAGAATTTATACTTTTCCTAATTTAATTAATTTTCATACTATTTACTTTAATGTTAAAATATTCTTCATAAAACTTAAAAATATTATCTCTTTTAAATTAAATTAGTTTTTTTTAAACATTTTTTTTAGTCATTAGGTTAAAAAATAAAAACTTTTTTTAACAAGGATAAAACCAAATAAAATTCATTCTTTTTTTTATTCATTACTTTATACATTATTCCTTTTCATATTTTTGTACATTTATTTATTCAATTCAATATGGTTGTAATAGATTAATTAGGGTTTAATTCTTTGCAATCCCCATTTATAATTTGTACACCCCCTCCCACAAATATTGTAATAGCGTAGTAACTTTAAAATCCCGTAATTTATCGCTTTTATATACAAATGCTAGTATATAGGGTTTGTATGAAAAGACTAAAATCAACACTTAGAAAACCCTAATTCAAGACAAAAACAAGCATGAAAACAATACACTTGCACACAAGCACCCCTAGGGTAAAATCCACTTGGTTGCCTTACAAAATGGTCATATTACGCATGTGAGGTATCTTAGAAAAAACAAACGAATACAAGATCATAGTCCCTCAATGACGCTATCTAAGTTGCCTTACAAATGATCTTAGTCCCTAAAAGAGAATACTAAGATGCCTTGCAACATTGCTAATCATGGTCATACTATGACCCACGTTCGTCCCGTTTACATCCAAAGATAGGGTTACTTACCAAATCGATGGTAAGATAACAATGTCAAAGGAAAAGGAAATGTACAAGAAAAACGTTTGAGTAGGTAGAGTGCTCCTAATTACTTACTCAATTTCAAACAAACATCCTTGCTATTTTCAAAAAAAATAAACACCTACACATTTCAAAACATCTTACAAACTTGGAAGTATTTTCAAAAGATCAACATCTTTGTATACATTCTTACGAACAATAATCATTACAAAGATTGCCTAAACAATAGCCTCTTTACAAAATACTTTCAAAAACCACACAAAACATAACTTCAAACAAAAAGCAAGTGATCTAGAAAGTAACTAAGAGCCCATGGAAAACCATGGATGAAAAGGATGCTAATACCTTCCCTTTTCATAATCTACCCCCCCCCCCCCCCCCCCCCGAACTCAAGAAATAATATCAAAGGTCTTTCCTGTGCCTTTTCACCTTTCCTTTTGGATAAAAGAAAAGTCGGTGGCGACTCTTGCTAACTGCAACATTTGCGATCAAACACAAAACCTTCAAGTCAGTTCTCCCACTGTATCACAGAACTGGCGACTCTGCTGGGGAATTTTTTTAAAAGTGGGGTTACCTTAGGGTTTAGATCACATTTATTTTCTTACATTGTTTGACTTGTATGCTTTACATTATGGTTCTTTGTTTGGGTTTGAATCCTCTACCCGGATTTGGGATACATTATAGGTAAGTAGCAATACGTTGTGGAAATTGTGCAGGGTATACCGACATGGTCTAAGCAATAGCTACGTTAGTGCAACATATTTGTGGGTACCGGTAGACTTTGAGTTAATCAAAGAGAATACGTGGCCGCTGAGTGATGTCATGAAGCACTAATGAACTTTTAGAACCTTTACTTGACCAACTTGGCCTTTAGGATGTAGTGAGATGACCGGCTTTGGTGCAGTCCGAAGTTGGTAGATACTCGATACTACACTTTTTGAGGTTTGGTTTATTGAGATATTTTGGTCGCCATTAAGGAGGCTTGAGCTGAAACAATGACCAAGGAAACAATCTAGTGATATTGAGTTCCTTAGAACCCGGTTACTATTATTAGGACAGGTTTAAGCCAACTAAACTTCAAGAGGGTACTTACCTATAAAACTCCATGCAAGCCTAAACCTAAGGATTTGTTTGCTTTGTTTGTATATACATACTTGTACATAACATCATGAACATCATAACATCATATTCATTCATTAACCATTTCAAGGGTTTTTGGGATTCATCTTTGTTCTTGTTTTGTAGGATATGGTTTCACTTCGCAGGAAAACTATTCAAGTCAATCTTGTAAGGATCCCTCCACAACTTAAGGAGCTAGCTTCAAGGATTCCTGAAAACTCTCCATTCACCGAAAGACATGGTCGCCCACTCAACTTGGTCACCTCCAACACTGATGAGGACATGATGAAGGTGCTCTTTCAGTTCTTTGATCCTTTACACCATTGCTTCACATTTCCCGACTATCAACTTGTGCCTACTTTGGAAGAATTCTCCCAACTCTTGAGGATTCCCATTCTCAATCAACTACCTTTCAACGGTACGGAAAGAGACCCAAAGCCATAAGATATTTCTCAAGCTCTACACTTACACTCATCTGATGTCACAACTCATTGGGAAATAAGGAGTGGTGTCAAGGGTTTCCTAGCAAAGTTCTTGTTTGAGAAAGCCCAAAGTTGTTGGAATTCCTTGGATCTACAAGCCTTTGAGGAAATTGTGGTTCTCCTCATCTATGGGATGGTTTTGTTTCCAAACCTTGAACAACTCATAGATGTGAATGCCGTCAAAATCTTCATATCCCATAATCTGGTGCCTACTTTGCTAGGAGACATCCTACACTCTTTTCACACTCGCACAATAAGGAAAAGAGGTGTCCTTATGTGTTGCACTCCTCTCTTGGCAAGATGGTTTATTTCTCATCTTCCCCAATCCGTATTAAAGAATGAGCAAGGTTCAAGGTGGTCACAAAGGTTGATGACGCTCAAACATTCATACATTCATTGGTGCTCCCGATCCAAAGAGAATGTTATCATTGTCGACCGTTATGGAGAATTCTCTAATGTCCCTTTACTTGGAATTAGGGGAGGTATCACCTACAACCCCTGCTTAGCCTTACGACAGTTTGGTTATTCCCGAAGAGATGGCCCACATGAGATACTGATTCAAGGTTTGGTATTTAACTACGACAACGACGATCAAGGTCTTCGCTAGAAATTTATCCGAGCTTGGAGGATGTTAAACAAGTAGATAGCAAGACTTTGGGGCACAAGAATTCCATATCTCTTGAGCCTTACCTAAAATAGGTATGAACTCGCGCTCAGACTCTTATGATGCCTTATCCCTCTGTTCTCCCGGTAATTATTGATCATGTTAAGGAGGGAGATGTTCCATACACTATCCTACACCCTGACATGCCCACATCTCTTGAAGAATTACAAAGAGATTAGATGCAACTCAAAGGGGAGCGAGATACTTTTGAGGCCCAGTTTTATGATAGTGAGAAGAAGAACCTGGAGCTTACCAAGCTACTTTACGAGGAGCGGACTCTCAATGCCTACATCGCGCCAAAGAGGATGCGCACTACCTTTTTATCTTAGAGTTTATTGTATTTGTTTTGCCCAAGAAGGCATTGATGTACTCAAAAGCTTTAATTTATTAATATAACGTGTGTTTCCTTTTTGTCTAAAACGAATTTGAATCTTAAAATCCTTGAAATCATTGCATACGCATTTACCATTCATCATAACATAAGCAGGTTTCTTGCAATAAGTCTCCTCATCTCTCTACTGTTTATTTCAGTGAGATGGATCTCGAGCAAACAGTGAAGGACCTCCAAGCTCAGAATGCACAGTTTCAACAGTTGTTCTTGACCCTAGCTAAAGGACAAGAAGAGTTGAAGACTTTGCTGGCTGAGGAGAAGAAAAAGAAGACAAAGAAGGTAACCAGAGTCCTAAACATGGGAAGAAGATTTCATGGGAAGACAAGAAGGACCCTAGACTTTGCAACGACATCCGGTGAGAGAGACAATCAAGATGGGAAAGGCAAGGAAACAGTTGTCCCGTCGGAATTAGAAGAGGAAGAGGAAGAAGAAGACTATTCTGAAGAATAATACCCTCCAGCTGATGACAAGTATAAACATCTCGAAGAGCGGTTGAGCGCAATGGAAATCCCAAAAGTGCTTGGCTTGGACTTTAAGGAATTGGGTTTAGTATCGGGGATTGTCATTCCTCCGAAATTCAAAGCACCTGTGTTCGCCAAGTATGACGGAGTCTCATGTCCAAAAATGCATCTCCGGTCCTATGTGAGGAAAATCCAGCCCCATACCGCTGATAAAGACTTATGGGTACACTTCTTCCAAGACAGTTTGTCTGGAACTCAACTTGACTGGTTTTAACAACTAGAAAGAGACAACATTCACAATTGGGAAGATCTTGTTGCAGCCTTCTACAAACAATACCAATACAATGATGATCTTGCGCCTACCCGTACTCAATTTCAGAGTATGGCCATGGCTTCAAATGAAGGCTTCAAGGACTATGCGAAAAAATAGAGAGATTTAGCCGGAAGAGTTCAACCTCCTCTATCTGAGAGAGAGTTAGTAGACATGTTCTTGGGCACCTTGTCTGGTCCTTTCTTCAATCACTTAATTGGAAGTTCATTAGCAAGTTTTACTGAGTTGATATTGATCGGAGAAAGGGTAGAAGTCGGGATAAAGAGTGGAAAGATTCAGAAAGATACATCCTCTGCTGCTATAAGGAAGACATTTATCGAAAAGAAAGAAGTGGTTGTCGTTTATCCTCAGAGAAATCAAGATAGGGCCGAACGCCGTCCAATGGTGGGGGCTGTTATGATTCCTAAACTTGCGCCTGATCAACAAAGAAATAATCAGCCAAGGATGGAAAGACCAGTCAGACAATTCACCAAAATTAACATGACCCTATCTCAGGTATTGCCACATCTGTTAAGATCCAACCTAGTGACCTTAAAAGAACCTCCAAAGAATCCTAATACAAAATATCCTCACTATCATCCTAATGCCCGATGTGCATACCATTCTGTGAGTTCTGGTCATGACACTAATAACTGTTGGGCTCTAAAGAACAAAATACAAGACCTCATTGAAGCCAAAGAGATTGAATTCGATGCGCCTGAAAATCCAAATGTCATTTCTACCCTTAGGCCCAAACATGGCCATAATACCAATGCCATTGAAGAAGATATGTTTGTTACTTCAGTTGATGAGCTTATGACCCCACTCCTGACTATTAAAGTGAACTTGTTGAATATCGGTGTGTTCCCTGGCTGTAATGAAGGTTGTCATTTCTGTTTGTCCTCACCAACCAGCTATCCTTTGTTGAAAATTAGCGTTCAGTACCTAATAGATAACAAAGAAATTTTGTTTGAAAAGACTTTTGTTCAACCTGTTCCTTTTAAATATGTTTCTATCATTACCATTTCCGCCAATTCTTCCAGGGTCTCTACCAAAAGACCCGTTAGAATTATATCAGTTCCGAAATTAACTTCTTTGATAATTACAATGCCTAGACCAGTCCCGTATTCGTCAGAAAAAACCATACCATGGAATTATGGAGAGGATGTCTACTACCATGATGTCAAGCAAGATTGGCCAGCTGCCGAAGATTCAAGGTCCGAGAAAGTTAACTCTAATATCAGCAATATTGTAGGGACTAGTAAGATTACCCGAAGTGGTAGGATCTTCTCTCTAGAAATTGCTCCCTCAAAGTTTGTTTCTGGACCCGTAATCATTCTTGTTGTTGTTGCCCCTCCGAAGGTTACTGGCAATCCCATTATCATCTTTACAAGTACTCCTATTGACGAAGCTGTTACAATCCCTGTTATCACCCCTACTGATACTCCTGCTGCCGAGTTAACCGAGACTCAGGGAAATTTTTTTCTGATTGAGCATGTCCAGATGAAGGCACAATCATTGACTATCCCTGAGACCTCCAGGAAAGAGATGGAGGAGATTCTAAAAATCATAAAAAGAAGAGACTACGATGTAGTTGAACAACTGGGGCAAACTCCATCTAAAATCTCCATGTTGGCTTTATTGTTGTGTTCTGAGGCGCATGCAAAGGCCTTGGTAAAGTTCTTAAAAATCGCCCATGTACCTCAAGAAACATTTGCCGATCAGTTCCAAGACTGCGTAGCCAGCTTGACTGCAGATAATGGCTTAGGTTTTTCAGATGATGATCTAACGCCAAGGGGGAGGAAGCATAATAAGTCATTGCATGTCTCAGTTGAATATGGGGGCACGACGTTGGCTCATGTGTTAGTTGATACCGGTTCATCCCTGAATGTATTGCCTAAAAAGGCTCTTGATAGGCTTGACTGTGAGGGATTGACATTAAAGCCAGGAAACATAGTAGTAAGGGCTTTTGACGGCTTGAAAAGGATGGTGCATGGGGAAGTGGATATCCCCATAAAGATTGGAACCCAAACATTCGATTCAACTTTTTATCTAATGGACATCTGCCCTTCATACTCCTGCTTGCTAGGTCGACTGTGGATTCACAATGTCGGTGTTGTTACTTCTACACTGCACCAAATGCTAAAATATCCAATTCAAGGTAAGATTATCACCGTTCATGGAGAGGAAGAGTACATGATTATCCATCTCAATTCCTTCAGATATGTGGAATTAGATGGTGAATTTATTGAAACTCCATTTCAACACTTTGAAGAAGTCCCCCAAGATGTGGCAGTGACCAAGGCTGTGTCTCAGGTTCCCAAGATTACAAGGCCTCCACTCCGGATGTCATCTCTGAAGGATGCCAAAGCAATGGTAGAAGAAGGTGGGTGTACTATCCGGGGACAACTCCAAGATATCCCATATAAGTCTGACAAATTTGGCCTGGGTTTCACTTCAGGTGCCCAAAAGGTTGTGTGCCGCGCTCGTGCCAGAGGACCACCCCTGAAGATCAGCAACCGCGAGGTCAACGCTGTAGAAGATGATGAAGATAGTTGTGACTTGGAGGACTGGATATTCCCAACTGTCAGTGGAGGGCTCAGCAACTGGGAGGCTAGAGATTTCATCCCGATCACTTTTAACCCACAGTAATATGTCTTTATATTTTGTTGGATCTGTAATATTAAAACAATTCACACTCTTAAAACCTTGAGTCTTACCCGAGGCATAATGGTCCATTTGTAAGGGTTATTATCTCATTTTCATATGACATCAATGAATCATGAACGTTTTCACATACAAACTTTTGTGCTCTTTGTTTTCCTTTTTACATTTTCATTTCCTTCAAAAATAGTTATACCCTTACACACACTCACACTCATAATGCATGTATACATCCATTCGGGATCCCATGGGTAACGATCTTGCTATGGCCTTTTGTGACTGTGAGAGTCTAATCTACCAAGCCGGAGACAAAGGTGAGGAAGATTGTGAAGTACCAGGGGAATTTTCCAGACTACTACAACAAGAAGAGAGAACCATTCAGCCTCACGAGGAACCCGTGGATACAATCAACCTAGGTACCGAAGAAGACAAAAAAGAGGTCAAGGTGGGTGCCAATCTGGAACCCAGTGTCAAGGAGCGTATGATTTAGTTGTTACACGATTATATTAAAGTATTTGCCTGGTTGTATGAAGACATGTCGGGACTTGATGCAGACATTATGGTACATCGTCTGCCTACAAGAGAGGATTGTCTGCCAGTAAAGAAAAAGGTTCGCCGCATGAGGCCTGATATGTCAGAAAAGATTAAACCAGAAGTCATGAAGCAATTCAACGCTGGATTCTTCGATGTCACCTCTTATCCATAATGGGTTGCCAATGTTGTTCCCGTCCCCAAAAAAGACGACAAAGTGAAAATGTGTGTGGACTACAGAGATTTGAATAGGGAAAACCCTAAGGATGATTTTCCACTCCCCCGCATTGATATTCTAGTTAACAATACGGAACGACACAAAGTGTTTTCCTTCATGGACGGATTCTCAGGTTACTACCAAATAAAAATGGCGCCTAAGGACATGGAGAAAACAACATTTGTCACGCAGTGGGGCACTTTCTGCTATAAGGTGATGCCATTCGGACTAAAGAATGTTGGGGCAACCTATCAGCGTGCCATGGTAGCTTTATTTAATGACATGATACATCATGAAATAGAGGTCTATATGGAAGATATGATAGCCAGATCTCAAACAGAAGAAGAGCATCTTGATCACTTACAAAAATTGTTTGAGAGACTGAAGAAGTACAAGCTGAGGTTGAATCCAAACAAATGCACATTTGGGGTACGGTCTGGTAAACTCCTAGGCTTTGTCGTCAGCAACAAAGGTATCGAAGTCGGTCCTACCAAAGTTAAAGCGATACAAGAGATGCCTGCTCCTCGTACTGAGAAGGAAGTCAGAGGATTCTTGGGGCATTTGATTTACATTTCCAGATTCATCTCTCACCTGACAGCTACTTGTGAACCAATCTTCAAATTGTTGAAGAAAGATCAAGTAGTAAAATGGAATGAAGAGTGCCAAGTTGCTTTTGACAAAATCAAAGAATACTTACAAGAGCCTCATGTGTTGATGCCACCAATCGAGGGAAGACCATTGATCATGTATCTGACTGTTTTAGAAAATTCAATGGGGTGTGTATTGGGGCAGCATGACGAGTCTGGCCGAAAAGAGCATGTTATTTACTACCTGGGCAAAAAGTTTACCAACTGTGAAACTAGATATTCACTGCTTGAGAAAACTTACTGTGCTCTGGCATGGGCTGCTCGCCGGCTAAGACAGTATATTCTGACTCATACTACTTTGTTGATATCTAAAATGGATCTAATAAAATACATCTTCGAGAAACCTGCTCTCTCTGGGAGAATAGCGAGATGGCAGATGATCCTAACAGAGTATGACATACATTATACCACCCATAAGGCAATAAAGGGTAGTGTATTAGCTGATCACCTTGCTCACCAAGTTGTGGAAGACTACCAATCCATGAAGTTCGAATTTCCGGATGAAGACATCATGATGTTAGACAACTGTGAAGAAATCAGGCCACATGACGGACCTGAACAAGGATCCCAATGGACCCTGTTCTTTAATGGGGAATCCAATGCACTTGGAAATGGTATCGGTGTTGTACTCATATCTCCAGAAGGGTGTCATACTCCCTTTACTGTCAAACTCTGCTTCAATTGTACAAACAACATGGCGGAATACGAAGTGTGCATCGTTGGTCTCAGAGCTGCCATAGACCTATGGATCAGATCTTTGAGTGTGTTCGGATATTCAGCTTTGGTCATTAGTCAGATTAAAGGGGAATGGGACACCAAACACCCTAACCTTATCCCTTACAAAGAAAATATTTTGACATTGCTACCACATTTTGAGAAGATTACCATCGAGCATTTCTCGCGAGAGGAAAATCGGCTAGCAGACGCACTAGCCACAATGTCATCCACGTTTAAACTTAAATGGGATAACGAGGCTCCCCAAATCACCATCGAATGAATGGATGAACCATCACACTGTCACGAGATTAATACTGAAGAAGTAGTGGACCAGCCCTGGTTTCACGAAGTCAAGAGGTATCTCGAGGCTCAAGAATATCCGGAAGGAGCTTCAGTTAATGACAAGAAGTTCTTAAGGAGATTCTCCGCTAAGTTATTCCTTAG
The DNA here is from genome assembly GCA_948472305.1 of Vicia faba. NCBI lineage: Eukaryota > Viridiplantae > Streptophyta > Magnoliopsida > Fabales > Fabaceae > Vicia > Vicia faba. The sequence goes on along the minus strand of OX451738.1, from coordinate 82,355,906 downwards.
AAACGACATCCTGTACAAACGCAATCATGACTTTGTGTTACTTCGGTGCATATATAAGGTTGAAGCTGAAAGGATCATGGCTGAATTGCATGAAGGCACTTTTGGCACCCATTCATGTGGGCATATGATGGAAAATAAAATCCTACAGGCGGGCTATTACTAGTCTACCATGGAAGCAGATTGTTATCAACACTATCGAACCTGCCATAAGTGTCAGATTTATGCTGACAAGGTGCACGTACCTCCGGTTCCTCTGAATGTCTTGACGGCTCCTTGGCCCTTTGCTATGTGGGGGATTGATATGATTGGGGAAATCAAGCAAACAACCTCCAATGGGCACTCCTTCATCTTAGTGGCCATTGACTATTTTACAAAGTGGGTTGAGGCGGCCTCCTTCGCCTCCGTTACCAAGAATGTTGTTGCCCGTTTCATCAAGCAAAATCTCATTTGCCAGTACGGTATCCCGGAAAGGATCATCACTGACAATGGTACAAATCTCAATAACACTATGATCACTGCCTTGTGTGAGTAATTCAAGATTTAGCATCACAATTCTTCTCCTTATCGACCGAAGATGAATGGTGTTGTCGAAGCTGAAAATAAGAACATTAAAAAGATCATACGGAAAATGACAGTCACATACAAAGACTGGCATGAGATGCCACCATTCGCTCTCTAAGGGTATTGTACCACAGCTCGCACATCAACTGGGGCAACACCTTATTCTCTGGTTTACGACATGGAGGTTGTCTTGCCTATCGAGGTCCAGATCCCCTCTCTGAGTATTATGAAGGATGTAGGGTTGAACGAAGACGATTGGATTCAAATTCGACTTGATCAACTGAACTTGATTGATGATAAGAGACTTACTACTGTTTTCCATGGTCAAATGTATCAAAAACGGATGATCAAGGCTTCCAACAAGAAAGTCAGACGCCAATTGTATCAAGTTGGGGATCTATTGATCAAACGCATCATACTGCCACAAGGTGATCCTAGGGGAAAATGGACTCCTACTTATGAAGGACCATTTGTAATCAAAAACATATTCTCTGATGGGGAAATGATCTTGACCACCATGGATGGCGATGACCTGCCGCACCCTACGAACGCGGACATAGTCAAAAGATACTATGCATAAAACACCCACTAGGTTGACATACCTAGGCAAAACAAGGGCATCTCGGCGAACCAAAAAGGTTAGGGCAAAAATTAGGGATAAAACAAAAATCTATACACCCGACAAGTTAAAAACTCGAAAGGGCGACTTGGGCAAAAAAGGGTTTCCCGGTGGACTGAAAACCAGAAAGGGCGGTTCAGGAAAAAGTTAGGGAATTAAAGCGTATGACTATGTCCCGTTTGATCACTTTGAGGACAATCTTTAGCTTCAACTTGCAAACTCGACATTTCTGATCAATTCAATCATCTTCGGCGAACAGAGATACAGAGGCTATAGTAGAATGGGAACTCCATGGAATGATTACACATAGCTATCTTTTTTTTGTATTAAAATTTTCATTTTTTACGACGGCGTTCTCCTACTAGAATGTTTGTCTCACTGTAAAAAAATACTTGCTCAAAGTCAATACAAAGATATTCCTTTGAAAGTGAAAAACTATCTGTTTTTCTTTACTCTTGTGTTTTGTTTATAAAAACGTCCAATGATTCATTGTTGAACATATGCATTTGAACATAATTACTGTTTACAAATAAACAAAATAAAAGACAATTACTTATGGATTTAAGGGATAGGGAAATCTCTCCAAGTTATTTTCCATAAAAAAAATTTCTCCGCAGTGTACAGTTTAATCCCCAGCGGAACAAAGCTTCCAATTATCATTCCCCGGTAGAAATCATCCAATTTCTCCATATTCACCAAACAGATTTTTCAAGCAGTGCATGGCATTTCCCTTACAAAAGAGTTTATTTCTCTAAATGGTAATTCATCAACACTTTGCCTTCAAGACATGAAGACTTACATATCCTCAACAACATTCAGGGATTTATTTTCCCCAATCCAACAAACAGCGCAATAGACTAGCTCATATACGCATACATTGCATCCGTATATCATAAACATTGATAAAACGAACTCATTATATCATACATTTCATACAGCATGACTTTTCATTTTAGCTAACATTTTACCCTTTTCAGGATAAGATTAACAACTATCATTAACAATGTTCAGAGTTTTCAGATACAGTTCAGATACGCTCCAAATACGGACGCCATTCTAATACTCATCCAGATTCAAATCTCAGATACAGTTCAGATACGCTCCAAACACGAACTCTATTCTGATACTCATTCAGATTCAACTCTTAGATACAGTTCAGATACGCTCCAAACACGAACGCCATTCTTATACTCATTCAGATTCAACTTTCAGATACAATTCAGATATGCTCCAGACACAGATGCCATTCTGATACTCATTCAGATTCAACTTTCAGATACAGTTCAGATACGCTCTAGACACAGATTCCATTCTTATACTCATCCAGATTCAACTCTCAGATATAGTTCAGATACGTTCCAGACACGGATACCATTCTGATACTCATTCAAAATCATCCCCCAGATACAGTTCAGATGCGCTCCAGATACAAACGTCATTCTGATACTCATTCTTTCAGCTTACAAGTTACAATTCAACAACCACTCTTGGATGGAATCTACAAGCCCATCTCTAACAACTTTCTATCACCTCTCAAAATGGCATCTTTAAGCCCATTCCCTCAATAATCACATCATCGAGTGCAAATTTCTAGGCACTCTAGTGTCCAATCATCTTCCACCTTCGAGTCACGAACGTCAAAGCTTACCAATCTAACCCTTCAGGCTTAAGAATTTGCTCACAATCTCCTTGGGCTCAAGACTGCACTAGGGTTTAATCAGCTCAAGACACCTCCTAAGGCACTGATGACCAAAATTAGTGTTTGAGTTTGCACAAGGATTTTTGAACTATCAATGCTTCATATGACTTTCATGGACCATTATGGACCCCCAAGGTTAATCATGTCAAGTTTCAAGCCTTGGATCACACTTTTGATTAGTCAATTGAACAGTTGACCTAAAAATCAGTTGTATTGGGGGAAAAGTCAACCATGGCCAATTTACAGTCAAACCTCATAATTTTTATCCACATCAACATTTTTAACTCATATGAACCATTTGATCAATTTTGGACCACAACTCCTCAAGAAATTTGATCAAATCTCCAAAAGGGCAAAATGGTCAAAATTAGGGTTTTGACTGGGAAAGGGTAATTTATGGTTTTTTTGACCTAGCAAATGGTCAATTGGTTTAAGGCATGATCTCAAGAATCCATTTTCATCATTTTCACCTAATGACATGGTTCAAAACATTTCAAGTCCATTGTGTTGTACCCCAAAATTTGCCCTCCCATATTTCTCAACATTTCAATAGAGATCCTCAAATTGCTCAAGGAAGTCCAAGGGTTGACCAGACAAACTCTCTCCTAAGGCAGTCTACCTCAAATTATGGTTTCATGTGACATCAAGATACTTGAGTCCAAGGGATCCCAAATTCTCACCATTTTACTAATATGTTCTCAAGATCATCCTTGTCAAGTTTCAAGCCTTGAAGAGGAAGTTTGCTCAGTCAATTGCTCAAAGGCCTCAAAAATCGATTATGCTAGGGCTAAAGTCAATTGTGGCCCACATACAGTCAAACTTCAAGATTTTTGGTCAAAATTCTAATTTTGAAGTATTATCCATCATTTGATCAAGGGTTGATCATGATTCATCAAGGATTGCTCACAATTCATCAAAACCCAAAAGTTGCTAAATTAGGGTTTTGCAGGAAAAGTCAACTCAACTTTGACCAAGCATAACTTTCTCATATTTTATGATAAATGACCCATACAAATCTCATTTTGAAGAGGATTCAATTCCCTACAATTCATCTTCAGCTAAGTTCAAAATATGCACTCACAAGAAGTTATGAATTTGGACATTATAGGTCATTTTGAAAAGACAACAAAAACCCATTTTTTGTCAAAGCTTCATACATGAACATGGAAGACTCAATTGAGATGAGACCATAAGGGTTGCTTATAGGACATCTCAAGCTTTCTAAAAAGTCCAAGAACAACTTTATAGAGTCAAAATTGAAAAAGTTATGCATTGGTGAAGTTGACCTTTTTTGCAAAATTGTCAAAAGTCAAATGTGCCTCAAATTGCAATTTTTGTCAAATGGGCCCAACTTTTTGTACTTGGTTTGAGTTTGTAACATGGTCCACGAGCCCTGACTCTTCCCACTTGCCTTTATTTTATTTTTCCATTTATTTTTATTTTTTATTTCAATTAAATCAATTTAAATCAAAATAAATCATGGAAATATCAAAATCATTTAAGTCTTGATATTTGGTGCATGTTTCAGGTTCCTTATACAGCTAGCAACAAAATCAAATCGTGTAAGGCCTATGTGTGCATGAAAAGATTGGTTTTTGGCTTATTTTGGAAAGATCTTCATGAGAATCAAATCATGATCAAAGACCATAATTGACAAAGATTGAGAGCATATTTGTAACCCTAATTCAATCAGTGGTATATACTGGACAAGTGCAGACGAAAAAAACAAGGTTTTGAGGCGTGTAGAGAGAAGTAAAAACTTGAAAAAACTCAAGAAAAGTGGTGATATGTGTGATACGGTGGGAGAACTGACTAGTGTTTTGCGTTCGTATTCGCACTTGTGCGGTTGAGCGAGAGTCGCCACCGACTTTTTATTTTATCCTAAAGGAAAGGTTAAAAAAGCACAGCAAAAACCTTTTGAGATATTTTGTGGGTTTGGGGGGTAGATTATGAAAAGGGAAGGTATTAGCACCCTTTTCATCCATGGTTATCCATGGGCTCTTAGTTACTTGGTTTTTTAGATCACTTGCCTTGTTTTTCGATTGCTTTAAAAATGGTGCGTGTGTGGGTGCTTTTTGAAAATGTTTTGGAAAAAGATGCCTTGTCTTAGGCAACTAATGTATTTGACTCGTGTTTGAGTGTTTTACAAAAGTGTGAATCTTTTCGAAAAGATGTTTTCAAATGTTTTTGAGAGTTTGTTTGAAAGTGTTGTGGATTGTGGTTTTTGAAAAGAAGGCAAGTGTTTTTGCAAGTTTGATCTCAAGTAACTAAGAGTTTTGTCTACCCTATTGTACTCAAAGGTTTTTGTCATGTTTTAACCCTTTTTAACAATTTTGTTCCACCATTGAAATTGATGGACAATCTCGCGTTTAGGAAGTTTATTCGGGACGGGCGCGGGTCATCGTATGGACCATGAATGCAATGATGCCAAGTGTCTTTGGCAATTCGCTTTGAAGGGACTATGATCATTCCGTTTAGGCAACACTTTGAGACTTATGATCATTTGATTTTGTTTTGCCAAAGATACTCGACGTGCAAGCATGGCCCATTTTGGAAGGCAACATGTGGGATTACCCTAGGGGGTGCAAGTGTGATTGTGTATTGATTACATGTATTTGTCTTGTATTAGGTTATCTAGCGTTTGATTTTATGTACATACAAACCCTAGGTCTAACCATGGTATAATTGGAAAGCTGTAAATTGCGGAATGTAAAATCTACGCTATTACAAAATAGTGTCCGAGAGTGGGGGTAGAAATGTACAAGGGGATGAGACTTATAGTACCCAATAATTTACAACCAAATCGAATGTGCGATCAAATGTAAATATCGAATATACAAATATAAGATAAAAATGTGTATAGGGCAAATGTGAATGTATTTGTGTAAGTGTAAATGTGAGATGTATTGTGTAAGTGTAAATATGTACAAGTGCGAAATGTGAAGTTGAAACGTATTAGGGTTTTTGACCTAGATAAATGTATTTTAACGAATCTTTGATTTTTGTATGATTAATTATGTACAAAAGAAAAATGAAGTGTTTTGATTAAAATGTTAAGTTTTAATTGGAAAGTATTTTAGTCCAAATGTTTGTGAATTTGATATTAGAGAAAAAAATGTATTGAATTGTTATGTATGAAAAAAGAATGTTAATTAAAAAAGTTTCAATTTTAATTATGTATAAAAATGTATAATATGTACAAAATCAATGTTTTAAAATGTATGTACAAATATATTTTAAATGAAAGAGTAAATAAATAAATGAAAATAATTATTTTGAAACTTAATATATGAGGTAAAGATGTATTTTTAATTAGGTTAGTATGTTTAATTAAATTAAGAAATAAATTGTGTATGTTAAAAAAAATGAATTAATTGAGTTAGTATATAAAAAAAAGTGAACATTGTTTTTTATAAAAATGAAAAGAGTTAATATTTTATCAAAAAGAAGAAGTAAATATAAAATAAGGTTAGTGTGTATTATATATAAAAAGAATGGTTAATTGTAAAATACTAATTTAGGTTAGTAAATAGTAAAATGTTAATTTGTATTGTTTAGGAGATGAATGGGCTTCAGGTAAATTCCAAAACGGGTCAGGCCCAACGCTGTAAACGAATTCTTTTAGGGTTCGCGTGGAATTTGTCAATTGAGACGAAAACGTAGGGTTTGAGCGGCGCCGTTCGTTGGGTTCGTTCAACGTTCTTCTCCATCTTCATCTTCCTGAGCCATCCATCCCTCCGGCCACCAACATCACTCTCGAACCTCTCTTCCCTCCCTAGCACGGTCTCCACATCTTCTTGAAACAAGGTTGGTTCTTAGTTGTTTATGTTTTCCTCTTCTTTTCTGGATTCGCGTGTTTTACTTTGAGTTCTTATTTTTCGTTTTTTATGAGGTGAAGGGGAAGAGATAGAAGGTTCGTTACCTGATTTTTGGAGATGGAGGAGAGAAAAGGGGTGACGTTGAGGAGGCCGGAGTGGCGATTCTGTGACGAAGCTTTGAGCTTTCCTGGTATTTTCGTTCTTTTGATATGTTAGGGTTTTGATGATGCTAGATTTGCCTGAAAACCCTTCTTAAAAACTCACTTTTTTTATCTTCTTCTTCCACTGTGATGCCTTTATATTGTTGCCTGAGTGACTTGAGTTGCTGCCTATGTTGATATTGCTTATGTTGTTGCCTATGTTGCCCTTGACGCTTTCTCTCTTCTTCTCTTGTTGCTTATGATTTTGCCCCTTGAATGATCGTTGAGTTAGATGCCTTCTGGTGCTTTTTATTGCCCGATGATGTTCATACTGAGGGCCTAGGTTGCCTCACCTGTATTGCCTTGAACTTTTACGCTAGTGAGTTGGTTTCTAGTTGGTGTTTTGAGACAGGGGTGCTGGTAGTTCAGTTTCTGGTGCAGGTTCTGAGTTTTTGTTGTGTTTGATGGCTTTAGTTTGATGACAGGCAGGTTAAGGCATTAGCAGGTATGTGCTTGGTTGGCTCAGTATGTTATGTTGTTTTTACTTCTATCCTGCCTGAACTGTGTTGTGTTTTCTGGTTTCTTGGATGGTTTTTTAGGTGTGATGGTTTGGGTTTGTGAGAGTGATGCAGGTTATGGTGAGGTTTGTGTTATGACAGGGTTGTAGGCAGCAGGTTATGCTGGTGCAAGTTCTAGTATATGTTTTCTGTTGTTTGCCTTTGCTTCTTGTTTTTGTGGTTAGGCAGGTATGAGGTTATGACAGATGCTGGTTTAGTTCTGAGTTCTGAGATGTGTTATGTGAGGCTAAAGCTGGTGCAGTAGGTTTTTGTATATTTCTTCTATTCTCACCTGCTATGCTGCCTGCTGAACTGAGTTTGTATCTTTTCTCTTTTATCTCCTCACTTCCTTCTGCCTGCTGCTGAACTGTCTTGTGGATTTGTATATCTTTTCTGTCTTGCTTTTCTACTGTCTGCCTGAAAACCTGCCTATGCTTTATCTCTTTTTTCTTCTCTCCTAGTACAGTTTAGAATTTTATATGTTATTATTCTGTACTTGTTCTGAAGGGGCTATGATGGGAAGTGATGAAAAGATTTCTTGCATAATACATTACTGCATCTTTATCTCCAGCTTTTGACAGTTTGTGTGCTTTTTTCTTTTCCTTGATATCTTGGGATTTGACTTTGTACTTTGATATCCTTCCAAAATCTTCTTTGACAGCTTTTGAGTACTTTCTTGATTTTCTTTCTTTGAGTAAACTGACAGTAGTGCCTTGGCTTTGGATGGAAAGTTTGAGATTGGATTTGAACTATATGGTTTTGAATTGGAAATTGAGATTTTAAATTTCTATGCAGCTTGAAATTTGTAACTTATGCACTTGCATTTCATGAAATAAAAATCTTCCCTCTCTGTGAACCGGGAGAAATCCCGTGATTTGCAGAGAGGGTCAACTGATCCCAGTCAGTGGCCCCTAATGATGAGCACTTTTAACTGTCTTTTCCAATTTTAATGCTTTCTGACTTTTCTTCTCTTTTTTTGCAGATAAAACAATGGAGCACCGGAGCGGAGTGAAGAATGAAGAATATTTAGAAAATAGGATAGTTTTAATTTTATGTAATATTTAAATTAAATGTAAATTATTGTCTATAATTTAATTTATAAACAACAATTTGTACAAATAATTCAAATATCAATAAAAATCCAAATTATCCAATTGGTTCTAATTTTCTTTATTGCTTATTTATTTATTTAAAATTCTTAGAATTAAAACAATTGAAAGATAAATTTCAATCATTCAATTTTTAGAATAATGAATAACTTAAATAAAACAACATTGGCCAATTAAGTCTGTCTTATTCAACATCCAGAGCAAAGCAGCAGCCAATCCAAATAGACTGATCAAACGCATAAACACTGTGAATCCAATACTGCATCTTGTATCTGACTGGCCCAATCAAAACGTACTGAATTCAAACCACTGTCTCTTTTACTGATTAAACCAAGATAACGCGAATTTTAACCCGAATCTTGAAATAAACCGCAAAGTGCTGTGGAATGTTAAATTCTTCTGAGAATATGCCCATAAAACCCTAATTCCCGATTAAATGCCAAATCACGCTCGCTTGATCAAAATTGAACCAAAAATCAACCAAACCCTAAGCCCACTGTATGAAACAATTCAGAGCTCTGAAAATCAGTAAAAAAACCCTAGTTTTGCTTGACTGTCAAGAAAAGTCCGTTTGTCCGATTCTTGAGCCAGTTTGAGAAGTCAGGAAATGTTTGAAGCTGAGATTTCTTGTGGAAAAGCGCGAGGGCAAATTTTGGGGTACAACAGTTGCCCCTGTTCAATCTTCTTTGACCTGAAGAGTTAGATTGGCAAGTTTGCCTTTCGTGACTTGAAGGTGAAAGGAGATTGGACACTAATGTGCCCAGAAAATTTGCGCTCGTCGATGTGACGGTTGAGGTGAATGGGCTTGAAGATGCCATCCGGTGATGGGCTTAAAGATGCCACCTGGTGCTAGAGAATTTTGTCGGGGGATGGGCTTAGAGATGCCATCTGAGAATGGGCTTATAGATGCCATTCGGCGACTGCTGGTAGGAGGATGGGCTTACAGATGCCATATGGTGATGTTGAACTGTAGGTCAATGGTGAGTGGACAAGTGTCCGAAGGGCATCCCTGTTTTGGGACATCTCTGAATCGGGGTCTGAACAAGCAACAGATTGACGTCCATGTCCGGAGAATCTGTAAACTATCCTCAGGAGTTGTGAAGAGTCTGAATCAATTGGTAGATTGACATCCGTTGTAGGGAAGAATCCGTAAACTATTTTCAGAAGTTGAGAAAAGTCTGAACAAATCGGTAGATTGACATCCGTTGTAGGGAAGAATCCGTAAACTTGTTTCAGAAGTTGAGAAAAGTCTAAACAAATCGGTAGATTGACATCCGTTGTAGGGAAGAATCCGTAAACTTGTTTCAGAAGTTGAGAAAAGTCTAAACAAATCGGTAGATTGACATCCGTTGTAGGGAAGAATCCGTAAACTTGTTTCAGAAGTTGAGAAGTTGAAGAGGAACCGGTGTAAGGTTTCTGCGGATGCGTCTGAATGAATCTGGAATAAGTATCAGAATGTTGTCGTGTCTGGGTCACATCTGAACTATTTCTGGATGAATCTCGGGAGATGATCTGTGTCTGTCGACTGATCTCTCCTGAAAAGGCAAAGGGTTAGTTGTATGCAAGGTTATGATGCATGATGCAATATACATGACATTGATGTTTATGATATGAATGTAATGAATGCACATGTAAGCTGATGAGCTAATCTTGCCAAGGATACATGATTCCGAGATGGCTGAAGATAAAAGCATCTTGACTGCCGCCGGGGAAAATAAATCCTTGGCTGTCGCTGGGGGAAGAGAATTCCTGATGACCTCTACTGGGGGGTCCAAACTAAGAGACCCACGCTGGGGGAGGCCAGGTTGAGAATCTTCGGCTTGACGGGAAATAACTCTGGAGACTTCACTGGGAAACCCAAGATTTGCCTTCCCAAAACTCTGTGGGGAGAAGGTTTGAAAGTCTGACTCCGCTGGGGATTGAAGGAACTCCGCTGGGGATAGGGAGAATTTTGGCGAGCGCGATTTTCCGTGGTGGTTAGCTTTGAGAAGAATCTGAACAAGCGATAGGTTAACATCCGTTTACTTGGAGAGCCCGTGAACTGTTTTCAGAAATCTTGAAGTTGAATCAGCAATAGAACAACATCCGTTGTTGGGAAGCGTCCGTAAACTAAATTCAAAGGTCGCATCTGAACAAGCTGATAGATTAACATCCGTTGTTGGGATGAATCCATGAACTGTTTTCAGAAGTCTTGATAAGAATCTGAACAAGTCGGTAGATTGGCGTCCGTTGTTGGGAAGAATCCGTAAACTGTTTCAGAAATCTTGAAGGGGAACCGGTGTAGGGTTTCCTGATGATGAGCTTGTGTAAAACTGCATCGGTTTTGAACACTTTTGACATTCGAATGCCCCAAGTGGTGATGTAGATAAAATCCTGGTTTATTACAGGTGTTGGTCTACAATCGATCGTTCACAGATGTTTCCTGGGTTGTTGCAGGTGTTGATCTGGAATTCTTCAGATATGCCCTGGCTGGATATAGGAATCGAATCTGGAAAGGTGATAGTTAATAGATATGCCCTGGCTGGATACAGGAATCGAATCTTCAAACTCTTCAGACGTGCCCTGGCTTGGTACAGGAGTCGAGTCTGGAAATAGTCGACAGATATGCCCTGGCTGGATACAGGAGTCGAATCTGGAAAGGTGATAGTTGATAGATATGCCCTGGCTGGATACAGGAATCGAATCTTCAAACTCTTCAGACGTGCCCTGGCTAGGTACAGGAGTCGAGTCTGGAAATAGTCGACAGATATGCCCTGGCTGGATACAGGAGTCGAATCTGGAAAGGTGATAGTTGATAGATATGCCCTGGCTGGATACAGGAATCGAATCTTCAAACTCTTCAGACGTGCCCTGGCTAGGTACAGGAGTCGAGTCTGGAAATAGTCGACAGATATGCCCTGGCTGGATACAGGAGTCGAATCTGGAAAGGTGATAGTTGATAGATATGCCCTGGCTGGATACAGGAGTCGAATCTTCAAACTCTTCAGACATGCCCTAGCTAGATACAGGAATCGAGTCTGGGGATGTTGTAGTTGATTTGTTGAACACTTTTGACATTCGAATGCCCCAAGTGGTGATGAAGGAATCTTGAATCAGATTACCCTGCACATTGAGAGATTTCTTGAAATCTTGACTGGACTGCCCCAGGTTAACTGAACTTTTGAAAGATCTGTTGGACCTTGACTGGACTGCCCCAGGTTAACTGAACTGTGCTATGTTATGCCCCTTGTTGATAGGAGATTTGATGGAAGTGTCATCCTCTTGAAGTGATTTCGACTTACTGAGAGAGTTTTCGTTCCTCCGAACATTCGCTGCATGAATTTCTTCGCTGTCAAACAAAAGGGGTTAAATGCAGACAGTGATATTCGAATAATGCAAAGTTTATGTTTGTCTCGAAGTTTTGAAAAATGCATTTTTAGCAGAAAACGTTTCATAAGACAAGTTAACATGAGATTTAGAGCAAAGCCCTACAGGAGTCAGGATACCTTTTGTAACAGTATGCTTTCGAACTAACCCATGCTTCAATTAGGACTTTTGAAGGGTTGTAACGTGGCCTGGTTCATGGTTTAAGAAACAAAGGATAAAAGGCTCAAAGTATATTTGTACCCACCCGCTCTTCGTGATGTTCTTCAACCTAAGCTCAGTTAATTGTGCGTCGCACTCTGTTTTGAGTGACTTTTGGGCGATGGTTCACCAGTTTGAATTTTTGGGAGACAATCATCATCTCCTTTTTCTTTTTCCAACACTTTTCATGTTGTTGAGGATTTTGCAATGACCTCACTATTTTGATTTTGATTTGTTATCCCTAACTTTTGCCTGACTGTTACCGTTTTCGGGATTACTGTCAGCGGGATGCCCCAGCTTTCTTAAGCCTCCTTTATAGGTTTTGGCTTGGTGGGCTTTTCTCTTTTGAGAGATTGACTGTCTATGTGATAGGGAACCACCCTTGTCTTTTGATTCCAAAGGAACGCTTTCTTTTTGACGTCGTTCGTTGTATTGCGAACTGAGAGTTTGCGACTTCAATGCGCATTTTCTTTTGAATTAACTGAGATACTACCCTGCCCCGGGTTTATATCAAAGGTTTTGATTGTTTAGAACAGAAAACTCCTACTTCTTTGGCTCGAAGGGGTTGACTAGGGATTAACTTCCTTATAACTCCAGTGTTTGGGAATTGAAAGAAATGCATGTACATCATCAGCAAGGTCTGTTCAAAAGCATACTGTATAAGATCACGGTATTGTTTCGTCATCCTCCCTCTAAAGGCTTGCAGCTTTTTATCAAGAGTCAAATATCATAAAGAAAAGCATAAAAGTAGTGAAACGAATGGATGCATTCAAGACAAACATATGCAATGCATTAATGAAAACAGAGTTTAACATCAACAAATAATTGTTTGACAGCAAAAGAAATTACAACTTTGAAAATTCAAAAAGAAGCAAAAGTCTTTCAGCTTCGAGCCTCGTCACTTCAAGCGGAGAACCTTTTAACGGAAGATCTTCATCTCGCCGTCTGGCATGAATTCCAACACCCCAATGTCAATCAGATCTTGAATCTTGTTCTTCAAGGCCCAACAGTCGTTGGTACTGTGTCCTGGGCTGCAGGAGTGGTAAACACAAAATTCGTCGGGATTAAAGCGAGGAGAGGAGATATTGAGCTTCTGAGGAGGGTCCTTTAAGGTGAGCAAATTGACCTCCAACAGGCGCTTCAGTATGAAGAATGATGGTATTTCAGTCTCCGTAAACTGTCTTCCCGACTTTTCTTGTTCACGCCGATTGCCCCGTTGACGCTGGCGAGGTTGTTGATGGGTTTGTGACCCTGAAGCTAACAAAGGAGCTTTCCCCTTGTCTTCTTGAGTGGATGGAGGCTGAGCGGTGACTTGCTCTTCAACCTCAGATGTTTGCCCCAGTTGGTTGTTTGGAAGCAGTTGGCGGACAAGAACTCTGAGTTCCTCTTGTCTTTGGGATAAGTCTTAGATGAGAGCCATCTGGCCCACCAACTGTCCCATCATTTGAGTCCTCAGTGTTGTCAGATCAAACTGCAGCTCCGCAATCTGATCACTCCTGGCATTGTTGGAATTCCCCAAGTCCTTGGTGAGGAGAGCTTTCATCTCTTCTTGCCCCAGAGACAAGTTCAGGAACATCTCTTGCAGTTGAGCAGTCTGGTCTTGGATGTCTTTGACAGACCGTTCTAGAGCCATCTCTTGCTGAAATAAACAGCAGGAGAGTAAGGAAACCTGAAAAATGAAAGATTGTCAAAATGCAATGCATGATATGTGGATGCATGCTTTCAAGGATCTCTTGGGGTAAACACAAGAAAATGTTAGAGGTTGAACTCTGCTCTTGGATTGGAGAGCCCTGTACCGGTGGACGTCCTTCTACTAGAATCAAGCTCACCATGTCGAGTGGGTCATAGCCACTGATTCAAGTTGTTGTACTTGATCTTTTGGTTGGAGAACTTTGTATCGGTGGATGTCTTTCCACGAGAATCAAGCTCACCATGTCGAGTGGGTCATAGCCACTGATTCAAGTTGTTGTACTTGATCTTTGACTGGATTGGTTAGAGGAGAAACCCCCTTGCCCCTTGGTAGATGTCGGGTTCAACATAACCCTGCATCAACAGAACCCTCGAGATCCTTGAAATGGTTATTGAAAATGCTAAAATGCTATGGTATGATGTTATGATGTCATGTACATGTATGCACAAGCAAGTAAGTGTATATACAGGCAAACAATATTCACACAAAGCACACAAGGCCTTAGGTTTAGGCTTGCATGAGGTTCAGGTACTACCCTCTTTCAGTTTGTTGGTTAAAACCTGTCCTATCAAAAGTAACCGGGTTCTAGAGGATCTCATATCATTGGCTACCCTCAATCGGTCATAACTCCAGCATCGCAACCTTTTCTCGCGGCCGGAACCATCTCGAGAGTTTAGCCTCAATGAGTGTAGCATACTGCTACTGTTCTAATGGCCAAGTTGGTCAATTAGGGTTCTAAGGTCGGTTGGTGTTTAATGACCCCTTAGAAGACCTATATTCTCCCCGTTACAACACAAGGGATATAGGTACAGACTAAGACGCCACACCAACGTAGCCACTGCTTCACCCATGTCGGTCTACGCCGGACAGGTCCCTCACAGATTATGCTACCTAAAAAGGGTATTTCCCAGATCCGGGTTAGGATCTATGAAACTCCGATGCAAAGCCCACAAATATAAAAGCAAACAAAGCAAACAATTGAAAACAAAGGTGATCTAAACCCTAAGGTTACTCCACTTTTAGAAGTTTTCCCCAGCAGAGTCGCCAGTTCTGTGATACGGTGGGAGAACTGACTAGTGTTTTGCGTTCGTATTCGCACTTGTGCGGTTGAGCGAGAGTCGCCACCGACTTTTTATTTTATCCTAAAGGAAAGGTTAAAAAAGCACAGCAAAAACCTTTTGAGATATTTTGTGGGTTCGGGGGGTAGATTATGAAAAGGGAAGGTATTAGCACCCTTTTCATCCATGGTTATCCATGGGCTCTTAGTTACTTGGTTTTTTAGATCACTTGCCTTGTTTTTCGATTGCTTTAAAAATGGTGCGTGTGTGGGTGCTTTTTGAAAATGTTTTGGAAAAAGATGCCTTGTCTTAGGCAACTAATGTATTTGACTCGTGTTTGAGTGTTTTACAAAAGTGTGAATCTTTTCGAAAAGATGTTTTCAAATGTTTTTGAGAGTTTGTTTGAAAGTGTTGTGGATTGTGGTTTTTGAAAAGAAGGCAAGTGTTTTTGCAAGTTTGATCTCAAGTAACTAAGAGTTTTGTCTACCCTATTGTACTCAAAGGTTTTTGTCATGTTTTAACCCTTTTTAACAATTTTGTTCCACCATTGAAATTGATGGACAATCTCGCGTTTAGGAAGTTTATTCGGGACGGGCGCGGGTCATCGTATGGACCATGAATGCAATGATGCCAAGTGTCTTTGGCAATTCGCTTTGAAGGGACTATGATCATTCCGTTTAGGCAACACTTTGAGACTTATGATCATTTGATTTTGTTTTGCCAAAGATACTCGACGTGCAAGCATGGCCCATTTTGGAAGGCAACATGTGGGATTACCCTAGGGGGTGCAAGTGTGATTGTGTATTGATTACATGTATTTGTCTTGTATTAGGTTATCTAGCGTTTGATTTTATGTACATACAAACCCTAGGTCTAACCATGGTATAATTGGAAAGCTGTAAATTGCGGAATGTAAAATCTACGCTATTACAAAATAGTGTCCGGGAGTGGGGGTAGAAATGTACAAGGGGATGAGACTTATAGTACCCAATAATTTACAACCAAATCGAATGTGCGATCAAATGTAAATATCGAATATACAAATATAAGATAAAAATGTGTATAGGGCAAATGTGAATGTATTTGTGTAAGTGTAAATGTGAGATGTATTGTGTAAGTGTAAATATGTACAAGTGCGAAATGTGAAGTTGAAACGTATTAGGGTTTTTGACCTAGATAAATGTATTTTAACGAATCTTTGATTTTTGTATGATTAATTATGTACAAAAGAAAAA
Source organism: Vicia faba (assembly GCA_948472305.1). Classification (NCBI taxonomy): domain Eukaryota; kingdom Viridiplantae; phylum Streptophyta; class Magnoliopsida; order Fabales; family Fabaceae; genus Vicia; species Vicia faba. The sequence continues at coordinate 82,339,856 of OX451738.1, read as the reverse complement.
TGAAGTGTTTTGATTAAAATGTTAAGTTTTAATTGGAAAGTATTTTAGTCCAAATGTTTGTGAATTTGATATTAGAGAAAAAAATGTATTGAATTGTTATGTATGAAAAAAGAATGTTAATTAAAAAAGTTTCAATTTTAATTATGTATAAAAATGTATAATATGTACAAAATCAATGTTTTAAAATGTATGTACAAATATATTTTAAATGAAAGAGTAAATAAATAAATGAAAATAATTATTTTAAAACTTAATATATGAGGTAAATATGTATTTTTAATTAGGTTAGTATGTTTAATTAAATTAAGAAATAAATTGTGTATGTTAAAAAAAATGAATTAATTGAGTTAGTATATAAAAAAAAAGTGAACATTGTTTTTTATAAAAATGAAAAGAGTTAATATTTTATCAAAAAGAAGAAGTAAATATAAAATAAGGTTAGTGTGTATTATATATAAAAAGAATGGTTAATTGTAAAATACTAATTTAGGTTAGTAAATAGTAAAATGTTAATTTGTATTGTTTAGGAGATGAATGGGCTTCAGGTAAATTCCAAAACGGGTCAGGCCCAACGCTGTAAACGAATTCTTTTAGGGTTCGCGTGGAATTTGTCAATTGAGACGAAAACGTAGGGTTTGAGCGGCGCCGTTCGTTGGGTTCGTTCAACGTTCTTCTCCATCTTCATCTTCCTGAGCCATCCATCCCTCCGGCCACCAACATCACTCTCGAACCTCTCTTCCCTCCCTAGCACGGTCTCCACATCTTCTTGAAACAAGGTTGGTTCTTAGTTGTTTATGTTTTCCTCTTCTTTTCTGGATTCGCGTGTTTTACTTTGAGTTCTTATTTTTCGTTTTATATGAGGTGAAGGGGAAGAGATAGAAGGTTCGTTACCTGATTTTTGGAGATGGAGGAGAGAAAAGGGGTGACGTTGAGGAGGCCGGAGCGGCGATTCTGTGACGAAGCTTTGAGCTTTCCTGGTATTTTCGTTCTTTTGATATGTTAGGGTTTTGATGATGCTAGATTTGCCTGAAAACCCTTCTTAAAAACTCACTTTTTTTATCTTCTTCTTCCACTGTGATGCCTTTATATTGTTGCCTGAGTGACTTGAGTTGCTGCCTATGTTGATATTGCTTATGTTGTTGCCTATGTTGCCCTTGACGCTTTCTCTCTTCTTCTCTTGTTGCTTATGATTTTGCCCCTTGAATGATCGTTGAGTTAGATGCCTTCTGGTGCTTTTTATTGCCCGATGATGTTCATACTGAGGGCCTAGGTTGCCTCACCTGTATTGCCTTGAACTTTTACGCTAGTGAGTTGGTTTCTAGTTGGTGTTTTGAGACAGGGGTGCTGGTAGTTCAGTTTCTGGTGCAGGTTCTGAGTTTTTGTTGTGTTTGATGGCTTTAGTTTGATGACAGGCAGGTTAAGGCATTAGCAGGTATGTGCTTGGTTGGCTCAGTATGTTATGTTGTTTTTACTTCTATCCTGTCTGAACTGTGTTGTGTTTTCTGGTTTCTTGGATGGTTTTTTAGGTGTGATGGTTTGGGTTTGTGAGAGTGATGCAGGTTATGGTGAGGTTTGTGTTATGACAGGGTTGTAGGCAGCAGGTTATGCTGGTGCAAGTTCTAGTATATGTTTTCTGTTGTTTGCCTTTGCTTCTTGTTTTTGTGGTTAGGCAGGTATGAGGTTATGACAGATGCTGGTTTAGTTCTGAGTTCTGAGATGTGTTATGTGAGGCTAAAGCTGGTGCAGTAGGTTTTTGTATATTTCTTCTATTCTCACCTGCTATGCTGCCTGCTGAACTGAGTTTGTATCTTTTCTCTTTTATCTCCTCACTTCCTTCTGCCTGCTGCTGAACTGTCTTGTGGATTTGTATATCTTTTCTGTCTTGCTTTTCTACTGTCTGCCTGAAAACCTGCCTATGCTTTATCTCTTTTTTCTTCTCTCCTAGTACAGTTTAGAATTTTATATGTTATTATTCTGTACTTGTTCTGAAGGGGCTATGATGGGAAGTGATGAAAAGATTTCTTGCATAATACATTACTGCATCTTTATCTCCAGCTTTTGACAGTTTGTGTGCTTTTTTCTTTTCCTTGATATCTTGGGATTTGACTTTGTACTTTGATATCCTTCCAAAATCTTCTTTGACAGCTTTTGAGTACTTTCTTGATTTTCTTTCTTTGAGTAAACTGACAGTAGTGCCTTGGCTTTGGATGGAAAGTTTGAGATTGGATTTGAACTATATGGTTTTGAATTGGAAATTGAGATTTTAAATTTCTATGCAGCTTGAAATTTGTAACTTATGCACTTGCATTTCATGAAATAAAAATCTTCCCTCTCTGTGAACCGGGAGAAATCCCGTGATTTGCAGAGAGGGTCAACTGATCCCAGTCAGTGGCCCCTAATGATGAGCACTTTTAACTGTCTTTTCCAATTTTAATGCTTTCTGACTTTTCTTCACTTTTTTTGCAGATAAAACAATGGAGCACCGGAGCGGAGTGAAGAATGAAGAATATTTAGAAAATAGGATAGTTTTAATTTTATGTAATATTTAAATTAAATGTAAATTATTGTCTATAATTTAATTTATAAACAACAATTTGTACAAATAATTCAAATATCAATAAAAATCCAAATTATCCAATTGGTTCTAATTTTCTTTATTGCTTATTTATTTATTTAAAATTCTTAGAATTAAAACAATTGAAAGATAAATTTCAATCATTCAATTTTTAGAATAATGAATAACTTAAATAAAACAACATTGGCCAATTAAGTCTGTCTTATTCAACATCCAGAGCAAAGCAGCAGCCAATCCAAATAGACTGATCAAACGCATAAACACTGTGAATCCAATACTGCATCTTGTATCTGACTGGCCCAATCAAAACGTACTGAATTCAAACCACTGTCTCTTTTACTGATTAAACCAAGATAACGCGAATTTTAACCCGAATCTTGAAATAAACCGCAAAGTGCTGTGGAATGTTAAATTCTTCTGAGAATATGCCCATAAAACCCTAATTCCCGATTAAATGCCAAATCACGCTCGCTTGATCAAAATTGAACCAAAAATCAACCAAACCCTAAGCCCACTGTATGAAACAATTCAGAGCTCTGAAAATCAGTAAAAAAACCCTAGTTTTGCTTGACTGTCAAGAAAAGTCCGTTTGTCCGATTCTTGAGCCAGTTTGAGAAGTCAGGAAATGTTTGAAGCTGAGATTTCTTGTGGAAAAGCGCGAGGGCAAATTTTGGGGTACAACAGTTGCCCCTGTTCAATCTTCTTTGACCTGAAGAGTTAGATTGGCAAGTTTGCCTTTCGTGACTTGAAGGTGAAAGGAGATTGGACACTAATGTGCCCAGAAAATTTGCGCTCGTCGATGTGACGGTTGAGGTGAATGGGCTTGAAGATGCCATCCGGTGATGGGCTTAAAGATGCCACCTGGTGCTAGAGAATTTTGTCGGGGGATGGGCTTAGAGATGCCATCTGAGAATGGGCTTATAGATGCCATTCGGCGACTGCTGGTAGGAGGATGGGCTTACAGATGCCATATGGTGATGTTGAACTGTAGGTCAATGGTGAGTGGACAAGTGTCCGAAGGGCATCCCTGTTTTGGGACATCTCTGAATCGGGGTCTGAACAAGCAACAGATTGACGTCCATGTCCGGAGAATCTGTAAACTATCCTCAGGAGTTGTGAAGAGTCTGAATCAATTGGTAGATTGACATCCGTTGTAGGGAAGAATCCGTAAACTATTTTCAGAAGTTGAGAAAAGTCTGAACAAATCGGTAGATTGACATCCGTTGTAGGGAAGAATCCGTAAACTTGTTTCAGAAGTTGAGAAAAGTCTAAACAAATCGGTAGATTGACATCCGTTGTAGGGAAGAATCCGTAAACTTGTTTCAGAAGTTGAGAAAAGTCTAAACAAATCGGTAGATTGACATCCGTTGTAGGGAAGAATCCGTAAACTTGTTTCAGAAGTTGAGAAGTTGAAGAGGAACCGGTGTAAGGTTTCTGCGGATGCGTCTGAATGAATCTGGAATAAGTATCAGAATGTTGCCGTGTCTGGGTCACATCTGAACTATTTCTGGATGAATCTCGGGAGATGATCTGTGTCTGTCGACTGATCTCTCCTGAAAAGGCAAAGGGTTAGTTGTATGCAAGGTTATGATGCATGATGCAATATACATGACATTGATGTTTATGATATGAATGTAATGAATGCACATGTAAGCTGATGAGCTAATCTTGCCAAGGATACATGATTCCGAGATGGCTGAAGATAAAAGCATCTTGACTGCCGCCGGGGAAAATAAATCCTTGGCTGTCGCTGGGGGAAGAGAATTCCTGATGACCTCTACTGGGGGGTCCAAACTAAGAGACCCACGCTGGGGGAGGCCAGGTTGAGAATCTTCGGCTTGACGGGAAATAACTCTGGAGACTTCACTGGGAAACCCAAGATTTGCCTTCCCAAAACTCTGTGGGGAGAAGGTTTGAAAGTCTGACTCCGCTGGGGATTGAAGGAACTCCGCTGGGGATAGGGAGAATTTTGGCGAGCGCGATTTTCCGTGGTGGTTAGCTTTGAGAAGAATCTGAACAAGCGATAGGTTAACATCCGTTTACTTGGAGAGCCCGTGAACTGTTTTCAGAAATCTTGAAGTTGAATCAGCAATAGAACAACATCCGTTGTTGGGAAGCGTCCGTAAACTAAATTCAAAGGTCGCATCTGAACAAGCTGATAGATTAACAAGCGCGAGGGCAAATTTTGGGGTACAACAATATGATTTGATACTTCCAAGCATTTTCAAGACTCCTAAGCCATCTCATTCGCTTCCTGGGAGTACAAGGAAGCTATACCAATCAAGCGCAAGCCTCTTCGTGCCCAGAATCCGGTTTCACGACCCCCACGGTTTGCCACTATTTCCAAAATCGAATCTCTTCATTCTTGCATCTTTATCATGTTTCAATAGCATATTTATAATCCCTAACGTGTTTGCAAGCTCATGGTGACAATTAATTGCATTTTTGTTGGCTATATAGAGAAACACCATTGCTAGGGTTTTCTGTTGCGTTTTGGGATCTTTCTATACAAGCAAAATTGGTCCACAAGAAGGGCACCATGATGCTCAGCAGGCCAAGACGAATTGGTCCACAACATTAGATTTTATGTATTGTGCTTGTATGTGATTTTGAAATATGCAGGAGTTATAGCGACGAACCTATGTCCGTAGGTAAAAGTCTCTGACTTTTACCAACGGGGAAGGGAAGAAGATGACCTGCGTAGCACCACCCCATTCGCCTGTTTGAAATTTGGCGCGTGTTTGGTAGCTAGCTTTGTTTTATTCATTTTATTGTTTTTGTTTCATATATTGACAAGTTGAATCAAGTGGCCCAGTGGTAGCCAAGGAGGCGCTAAGGCGTTGCAGGCATGAGGTCAGGGGTTCGACCCCTGCCTCCAAACATTTGCAATTTTTCTTAAATATTCTTTACAGATCCCATATCCCACACAGGCGTGAAGACCATCATGCGCCCTCAGGATTCAACCATTGGATCTCCAGAAGGCTAGATCTGAAGGCCATCATTGGAGGACCATGATGCACCCTGGTCAATGCACAGCATGGAATCTGAAAGTCAAACGTGGGCCAAAGGTTATTGGGCCCAGAAAATTGCTAAAGGCACCCCTCCAATTGCTGTTTATCAGGCCCATTTTCTTTTTCTTTTCTTTTATATTTTATTTTTTTAATTCATTTAATTATTTTACTAATACAAAAATTAATTGTTTTCATCAAATAAATCATAAAAATAATTTTTCATCAAATTAGATTTAGGTTTTTTTATTAATTAATTTAATTAAATTATTTAATTTTAGGGTAATTTTAATTCTTTTTATAAATAAATTGAAATCAATTAGAAAAACTAGGGTTTTTGCTTAATCTAATTTCTATTTTATTTTCTTAAAAATAAACAAAACATAAAATTAGGTCAAATGTAAATAATTTTCTTGATTTAAATTAATTAATAATTAGGTTTGTACATATTTAATTTAAAACCTTATTTTCTTACAATAATAAAAAACAACCAAAAAATAAATCTTTTCTTTTAATTAGGTTAGACGGGGTCAAAACCCTAATTTTGCTCGTCCTCGATTCATCCCGCGTGTTTACCTATTTTTACAATATTGATATAATTGCTCATGGGATGTAATAGATTAATTAGGACTTTTTTTTGTTTACTTATCGTTTTGCGGGTTTTTGGCTATGTAATTAATACCCAAAGCCTTGTAATAGCGTAGCTTTATCTTCTCGCACTTTATTTCTCGCAAATATTAACTGTTAGATGTATGATAATAGGATTGCATGACAAGACTGTATGTAAATTTTAAAACGGTTAGCAAACCCTAAATGTGCAAAGATAATAACTTGAAATTGAATCACTCGCACATGCGCACTCCTAGGATATACTCTCACTTTGGTTGCCTTCGGTAAACGATCATTAACTATAGGGTGTCTTAGTGGTTTCCCTCCTGTCTAACAAAAGATCAAAATGTCCTATTCGGAAATGTTGCCTCGGAAATGTTGCCTTGGAAATGTTGCCTCGAATATTGATCTTAAGACATTAGGGTTATTACTAAGACGTCCTAACTTTGCTTAGTGATCGTACGTCCCTTTCGAATTGACCCTTAAAACTCCAACGACGGTGTTACCTACTCACTAATAGTGGGATAGCACTGTCTAAAGGAAATAAGAACATAAACATTCTCTTTTTTCGAGTAGGTAGATTCTAGTAGGTACTTGCTCAAGACAAACTTTTTCACACCAAACACTTTTCAAACAAAGTTTTCAAAACAACTTCGTAACACTCTTGAAGATAGAAGCAAGGGTTAAATCGAAGCAAAACAAAAAAAATTTCAAATCAAACACACACAAGCAATTTCAAAAGATGAGCAAGTACCTAAGAGCCCATGGAAAACCATGGATAAAAAGGGTGCTAACACCTTCCCTTTCTATAATCTACCCCCCGTACTCAAAATCTCGAAAAAGGAATTTTTCTGTGCTTTTTTTCCTTTCCTGTTAGATAAAATAAAAGTAGATGGCGACTCTTGCTTACCGTGACATTTTGCAAACAAAAAATGCAAAATGCAAACCAGCGTCAAAACAGTCCGGTTCTGCCACCGTATCACAGAACTGACGACTTTGCTGGGGAAATAATAAGTGGGGTATACCTTAGGATCTAGGTCATTTAAAATTGCTTCTCTTGATTGCTTTGTTTGCTTTATTTTTTAGGGTTTTGTTTGGAGTTACTATAGATCCTAACCTGGATCTGAGGACACCTTTTAGGTAAGTAGCAATAGACTGTGAGGGAACTGTACGGCGTAGACCGATACGGTTGAAGCAGTAGCTATGTTGATGTGGCACATTGGTTGGTATCGGTATCCCTTATGGAGAAACGAGGAGAATACGGGGCCGCTGCGTGGTGTCATTAAGCATCAACTTACCTTAGAACCCTTAATCGACCAACTTGGCCATTAGAAAGTAGTGAGATAGCCGGTCTTGGTGTAAAGCTGAGAGCTCGTTGATACTCGATGCTACACTCATTGAGACCATACTCTCGAGATAGTTTCGGCCGCAATAAAAGATTGCGTGAGCTGAAACCATGACCGATGGAGGATGGTCAGTGATATTGAGAACCTCTAGAACCCGGTTACTTTTCTAGGACAGGTTTGAACCAACTAAACTTCAAGAGGGTACTACCTTAAAGCCCATGCAAGCCTAAACCTAAGGCTGTTTGTGTGACTTGTGTGCTTTCAACTTGAACTGCTTGCACAATTTTATTATCTGACAACATGAGTTCCTTGCAGGTTTTATTTACAGTCCTTATCCAATAACTTGGATTTCTTTCCGGATTTACTTGCTTACATCACCTCACACTTTTGCTTAAACGCATAGCATACACATCATAACATCATGCCTTAATATTTCCTTAACCATTTCAAGGATCTCAAGGGTTTGTGATGCAGGTTATGGTAAATCAGACGTCTAGCAAGGGGCAAGGGGATTTATTTTCCTCTAGCCAATGTCATCTAGAGATGAAAACACGATAACTTGAGTCAGTGGCTATGACCCACTCGATATGGTGAGCTTGACTCTTGAATAAGGACTCTTAACGACACGAAGTTTCTTCAATCAAAGCTGCAAAATTCAACTTCTGATATTTTCTTGTTTACCCCGCGAGATCTTTGAAAACATTGCATACATATATAATACGTATCATTTCATAACAGGTCTTCCAGTACAGGTCTCTCATGTTCTCGCTGTTTATTTCAGAAATGGCTCTCAAACAAGACAACAGAGATCTTCAAACTCAAGAAGCTCAGTTCAGGGAAATATTCCTAAACCTATCCAAGGGGCAGGAAGAGTTGAAAACACTCCTTGTTGGGAACTTGGTCAAGAAAAGTCCTGAAGACAATAAGGATGAACGACTGGAACAACTGCAAGCTGAGGTAGATGCAATGAGAACCCAGATGTTGGGGCAGATGGCTCTTATCCAAGGCCTAGCCCGAAGACAAGAAGAGCTGGAAGCCATCATCAACCAACTTCATCAAGACGGATACAACAGTATGAAGCAAACAGTCGAGGTCGGGGACCAAGTCATTGATCAACCTCCAAGAAGACAAGAGTTTGGTTGGGTGAATAATGGACCTTTCCAAATTTCTACTGCCTCACGGGCCCAACAACAACCTCGCCAAAAACAAAGGGTTAATCAGAGTAAGCCAGATACACCCAAAAGGCAGTTTACCAAACTCAACATGTTATTGTCTCAAGCTTTGCAACACCTAGTAAGGATTAATCTGATTATGTTGATAGAACCTCATCTGAATCCCAAGACTTCTTCCCCTAACTACAACCCTGATGCAAGGTGTGCATATCAATCCAACAGTCTGGGGCATGATACTGACGACTGTTGGAGGTTGAAATACAAAATTTAAGACCTCATTGATGAAGGAGCATTGGAATTCACACAAGATGGTCAACTGGAATGTTTCTGTCAATCCTCCAAGGCGCACCATTTGAAGTGACAAATTCTGACAAGAGAAGACTTTTTGTTCATTAGAATTTTCAATTTGTAATTTTCTTTTGATTGTTCGAACATTTAGTCATGTCAAAACTTTATTATTTCATTAATGCATTGCATATGTCTGTTTTGAATCAATCCATTCGTATTCACTATTTCAAAAATGCGTTCTTATTTCCTTTTGTGATATTCAACTCTCGATTAAAAAACTCTAAGCCTTTAGAGGGAGGATGACGAAAATGATATCAAAATCTCTACAGTATGCTTTTGAACAGACCCCACTGATGATGTACAGGCGTCATTTCAAATCCTAAATAGTGGAGTTATAAGGAAGATAATCCCTAGTCAACCCCTTTGAGCAAAAGAAGTAGGAGTTTTTCTTTTCACACAAATTAAAACCCTTAATGACAACCTGGGGCAGGGTAGTTTTCTCAGTTAATCCAGGTGCACAATGAATGGCTTCAAAGACGTCCTTCAAAACCAAAAGACAGTGATGGTTCCCTATAATCATCAAGACAGGCAATCATTATCTCTCGAAATAAAATCCCATTAAGTCAAAACCTATGAAGGATACTTAAGAAAAAAAATTGAGGCATCCCACTTACTGTAATCACAAAAAGAAACAGTTCAGGCAAAAGACAGGGATAATAAAACCAAAAAAAAGAGGTTACTACAAATCCTCGGCAAAAAAAAAAGAGATTACAAAATGACTGTCTTTTCAAGTAAACTTTCAGTATCCGAGCCATCACCGGAACATCAAGGGCAATATTCCAGAACTCAACTGGGATTCTAAACGTGCAATTAACTGAGCATAGGACTGAAGAACATCACGAAGAGCGGGCGGGTACAAATAAATTTTGAGCCTTTATCCTTTGTTTCTTGAACCGTGAAACAAGCCACGTTATAACCCTTAAAAGTCCTAGCTGAAGCATGGGTTAGTTCGAAAGCAGACTGTTACAAAAGGTATCCTGACTCCTGTAAGACTTGCTGTAAATCCTGAGTTGACATCACATTTTACAAACTTTTCCTGTTTTAATGAAAAATGCATTTTCAAAAATTTCAAGACAGACATGAGCTTTGCATTCTTAAAATATTATTGTTTGCACATGACTATTTGTTCAACAGCATAGAGATTCACATGACGAATATCTAGTGAACAAAAAACCTTCTCAATAAAAAGGATCACCTCAAGTGGAAAAACACTTCCAACCAAGGGGCACGACATGATCATTGTCTATCATCTGGGGCAATCAAGTAAAGATTCAAGGAATCTCTCAAAGATGCCAAATAGCCAGGGGCAGATTTCCATCTGAATCCCTTGGGGCATTGGGCATGAATTCCAGCAACGAATCATGTACGATCAAACAAACATCTTCTGGTAGTGTGGCAACACAACACTACCGACAGTGACAACTCCCTACACCCTGAGAGCATGGACATAGTCAGAAAATACTGCGCATGAACAAAGACCCGCTAGGTTGACTGGCCTAGGAAAAAATAAGGGCATCCCGGAGAACCAAAAGGGTTCGGGAAAAAATTAGGGATGAAAAATGAAAAATCTGTACACCCGTAAAGTCGAAAACCTGAAAGGGCGGCTTGGGCAAAAAAGGGTATCCCGGTGAACTGAAAATCTGAAAAGACAGTCCAGGCAAAAGTTAGGGATTAAAGCGTACGACTATGTCTCGTTATCTTGTCACTTTCCTATCAGTAGAAGACTTATCATTCCGATCGGCAGTTACCAAGCACCTCATAAGTTGGGATAACACTTAATCCATAAGGCCTCTGCAGGCACTTTCTCCAGCAGGTACAGGGGCATAAAAGTCTTGATACGAAGTCATTGTCATATCCTCAGCATGCGTCCCAGTAACATACACTCCCCGCAGAGTAAGAAGTATCAAAAGACAGTGGTGTTAGCTTTCTCGAACAGGACACAACTCTCCCCAGCCGAGATTCACAATCGCGAGTGAGTCGGCAAAATTCTCCCCAAGCAGATCTTGTTTATCACCAACAACAGAAGTTCATCCCCAGCCAAGGTTATTTCTCCAAATCAGCGGATCTTTCAGACAGAGTATCTCTTCCCCACAGAGTCATTTTTTCGTCAGTTTATTCTCCAGCAGGATTATTCTCACAATCACCTTCGGACGTTATCCCCAGCGAGAACGAAGAATTTAACTCCTTGCATTCTCCAGCAGCAGTCCGGGATTTATTTTCCCAAGTTAGAGAATATCATAAAAACATCGCATATCCATACATCATGACATGTGCATACAAATCATACAGCACAATCTCATTTATTTTGAGATTGTAATTCTGGCAACAGATACTTAATGTCACAGTGAATGTTATGACACCGTATCTGACAAATTGTACACACACCAAACAGTAATTTAAAAGACAGTAAAGAACACAATCAATTGTTAACCCTGTTCAGTGTATAACAACACCTACTCTGGGGGCTACCAAGCCAGGGAGGAAATTCACTATAAGAGGTATTAATTTAGGAATAAACCAACCAGTTTATCTCCTTCACTTAAGACCTACCCAATGCAACTTCAATCTAAGTCCTACTTAAATCTGAGTTCCTACTCACTCCCCCTCAATCACAGTAGTGATACTAATCTACTGATTAATAAGATTATGAAGACATTCTTCAATACACACGCTTGATTTTTTCTTCAAAGCTTTAATCAAGAGACACAGCACTCGTGCTTCAAAGCTTTGAGTGATAAACAACCCTTACAACCAAATCCTACTCCAAGTCACTTATCTAGTGATAATTGCTTGGCTCACAGTAGTTACTTAAACTATCACAGCTATACAATGCCTTATTGATCTTCTATCAAAAGCGCTGCTCACCATTAGGCTTCGTGAGAAATATATAAGCAGACTATTCTTCATTTAGGGCTTCCATAAAAATAGCTAGGGTTAACCAAAGTTAACCTAAAGACTTGGTCTTGGGCTTTCATCATAACAGATTAGGGTTAAGCAAGGTTAACCTAATATCCACATGAGCATCTGATCTGGACAATATACTTCAACTCAAAATAGCACACCAGATTCTTGAAAATTCTCAGGAACAATAAATCTGCACAACAACTTGATCAGTACAGGAAGTCTTAACATTGGTTATGACATCATGTATCCTGCTCACTGATTTTGGTAGAATTCAGTACATATGATCATAGCTTAATCATCATGATATTCACTCATACTGAGTTGTTCCTGTAGAACATTCCTTCTGTAGAATTTACCTTTATCCCATAATGTTATGACATCAGTCATGACATTCGCAAATCTGGTTTTACCAAAAATTAAACACTTACAGAGAACATCATTGCTCGATACATGTCATGCATTACATACGACTAACCCTTTACCTTTCAGGAAAGATACAATCAAATTCTCACCAAGTTCAAGCTATGAAGCCCGGATCCTACCGGATAGTATCTTGATTTCCCCACCATATTGTGAAGCCCGGAGACCGACCGGATAACAGTATCAAACACCACGAAGCCTGGAATCGACCAGATAATGGTTTATCTTTAAGCTATGAAGCCCGGATTCGACCAGATAATAGCTTAATCCCTAGCAAGCCGTGAAGCCCGGATTACAACGGGATAACAGCTCAGCAAGCCGTGAAGCCCGAATTACGACTGGATAACAGCTCAGCAAGTTATTGTGAAGCCTGGATTACGACCAGATAGCAATACAAGTTACTATGAAGCCTGTATTACAACTAGATAGCAGCCAAAGACACCACGAAGCCTGGATTACGACCAGATAGTGGTATATCTTTAATACAAGTTATGAAGCCCGGGTTCGACCAGATAACATCTTGATTTCTCTAAACACCATAAAGCCTGGATTCGACTAGATAATGGTATGAAACATCGTGAAGCCTAGATTACAACCAGATAGCGATACAAGACACTGTGAAGCTTGGATTTCGACCAAATAACAGTTTTACCTGGACAGTTACTAAGAAGCCCGGAGTTGACCGGATATTAGTGTGCCCTAAATTCAAGTTAAAGCCCGGATGCGACCGGATAACAACTGAATTCCTTCTGAAGTATGGATTACGACCATATAAGAATTGAGAAATTGTGAAGCCTGGATTACGACCGGATAGTAAGTTTAATCTCATATCCCCAGTAAGTCTCTGCAAAGCCTGGAGCACGACCAGATAGAAGTCGATCTTATCACTATTAAGCATGGATCATGACCAGATAATAGTTCATTTTCACCTCTTCGACCAAGAGACGATTCCCTAGTAGAATAACGGACCACCGAAGCTCCTAGAATTCAACTTTCTTTCAAGACAGAGACCGGCCTTCCCCAGCAGAACCCTCCTCAACAACAGGTACACAAGCTCTCGCTAAGGAATCTCTTATGCGATCGACACTCCTTCGGATAGAATATTTAAGCCCATTTTCTGTCATCAGTCTCCAAATGGCATCTATAAGCCCATTCCCGATGACACGAGACAAGTACCACTTCATGCGAGTGCAAATTTTTGGGCACTCTAGTGTGCAATCATATTCAACCTTCAGATCACGAAAGGCAGGAAAGCCAATCTACATCCTCAGGTTTAAGAAGATTGAACAGGGGAAGCTGTTGTACCCCAAAATTTTCCCTCCCATATTTCTCAAAACATTTCAAGAGAGATCCTCAAATTTCTCAAGGAAGTCCAAGGGTTGACCAGACAAACTCTCTCCTAAGGTAGTCTACCTTAAATTAGGGTTTCATGTGGCATCAAGATACTTGAGTCCAAGGGATCCCAAATGCTCACCATTGTCCTAATATTTTCTCAAGATCATCCTTGTTAAGTTTCAAGCCTTGTAGAGGAAGTTTGCTCAGTCAATTGCTCAAAGGCCTGAAAAATCGACTATGTTAGGGCAAAAGTCAATTGTGGCCCACATACAGTCAAACTTCAAGATTTTTGGTCAAAATTATCATTTTGAAGTATTATCCATAATTTGATCAAGGTTTGATCATCATTCATCAAGTATTGCTCACAATTCATCAAAACCCAAAAGTTGCTAAATTAGGGTTTTGTAGGAAAAGTCAACTCAAGTTTGACCAAGCATAACTTTCTTATTTTTTATGATAAATGACCCATCCAAAGCTCATTTTTAAGAGAATGCAATTCCATAAAATTCATATTCAGCTCCCAAGTTCAAAATATGCACTCACAAGATGTTATGAATTTGGACATTATAGGTCATTTTGAAAAGTCAACAAAAACCCCTTTTTTATCAAAGCTTCATACATGAACATGGAAAAATCAATTGAGATGAGACCAAAAGGGTTACTTAGAGGACATCTTAAGATTTCTAAAAAGTCCAAGAACACCTTCATAGAGTCAAAATTGAAGAAGTTATGCATTGGTGAAGTTGACCTTTTTTGCAAAATTGTCAAAAGTCAAATGTGCCTCAAATTGCATTTTTTGTCAAATGGGCCCAACTTTTTGTACTTGGTTTGAGTTTGTAACATGGTCCACGAGCCCTAACTCTTCCCACTTGCCTTTATTTTATTTTTCCATTTATTTTTATTTTTTATTTCAATTAAATCAATTTAAATCAAAATAAATCATGGAAATATCAAAATCATTTAAGTCTTGAGATTTGGTGCATGTTTCAGGTTCCTTATACAGCTAGCAACAAAAGCAAACCGTGCAAGGCCTATGTGTGCATGAAAAGATTGGTTTTTGGCTTATTTTGGAAAGATCTTCATGAGAATAAAATCATGATCAAAGACCATAATTGACAAAGATTGAGAGCACATTTGTAACCCTAATTCAATCAGTGGTATATAGTGGACAAGTGCGGACCAAAAACACAAGGTTTTGAGGCGTGTAGAGAGAAGGAAAAACTTGAAAAAACTCAAGAAAAGTGGTGATCTGATTTGATACTTCCAAGCATTTCCAAGACTCCCAAGCCATCTCATTCGCTTCCTGGGAGTACAAGGAAGCTATACCAATCAAGAGCAAGCGTCTTCGTGCCCAGAATCCGGTTCCACGACCCCCACGGTTTGCCACTATTTCCAAAATCAAATCTCTTTATTCTTGTATCTTTATCATGTTTCAATAGCATATTTATAACCCCTAACGTGTTTGCAAGCTCATGGTGACAATTAATTGCATTTTTGTTGGCTATATAGAGAAACACCATTGCTAGGGTTTTCTGTTGCGTTTTGGGATCTTTCTATACAGGCGAAATTGGTCCACAAGAAGAGCACCATGATGCTCAGCAGGCCAAGACGAATTGGTCCATGATATTAGATTTCATGTATCGTGCGTGTATGTGATTTTAAAATATGCAGGAGTTATAGCGACAGACCTATGTCCGTAGGTAAAAGTCTCTGACTTTTACCAACAGAGAAGGGAAGAAGAAGACCTGCGTGGCACCATCCCATTCGCCTGTTTGAAATTTGGCGCGTGTTTTGTAGCTAGCTTTATTTTATTCATTTTATTGTTTTTGTTTCATATATTGACAAGTTGAATCAAGTGGCCCAGTGGTAGCCAAGGAGGCGCTAAGGCATTGCAGGCATGAGGTCAGGGGTTCGACCCCTGCCTCCAAACATTTGCAATTTTTCTTAAATATTCTTTATAGATCCCATATCCCACACAGGCGTAAAGACCATCATGCGCCCTCAAGATTCAACCATTGGATCTCCAGAAGGCTAGATCTGAAGGCCATCATTAGAGGACCATGATGCACCCTGGGCAATGCACATCATGGAATCTGAAAGTCAAACGTGGGCCAGAGGTTCTTGGGCCAAGAAAATTGCTAAAGGCACCCCTCCAATTGCTGTTTATCAGGCCCATTTTCTTTTTCTTTTCTCTTATATTTTCTTTTTTTAATTCATTTAATTATTTTACTAATACAAAAATTAATTCGTTTTCATCAAATAAATCATAAAAATAATTTTTCATCAAATTAGATTTAGGTTTTTTATTAATTAATTTAATTTAATTATTTAATTTTAGGGTAATTTTAATTCTTTTTATAAATAAATTAAAATCAATTAGAAAAACTAGGGTTTTTGCTTAATCTAATTTCTATTTTCTTTTCTTAAAAATAAACAAAACATAAAATTAGGTCAAATGTAAATAATTTTCTTGATTTAAATTAATTAATAATTAGGTTTGTACATATTTAATTTAAAACCTTATTTTCTTAAAATAATTAAAAACAACCAAAAAAATAAATCTTTTCTTTTAATTAGGTTAGACGGGGTCAAAACCCTAATTTTGCTCGTCCTCGATTCATCGCGCGTGTTTACCTAGTTTTACAATATTGATATAATTGCTCATGGGATGTAATAGATTAATTAGAACTTTTTTTCTTTTACTTATCGTTTTGCGGGTTTTTGGCTATGTAATTAATACCCGAAGACTTATAATAGCATAGCTTTATCTTCTCGCACTTTAATTCTCGCAAATATTAACTGTTAGATGTATGATAATAGGATTGCATGACAAGACTGTATGTAAATTTTAAAACGGTTAGCAAACCCTAAATGTGCAAAGATAATAACTTGAAATTGAATCACTCGCACATGTGCACTCCTAGGGTATACTCTCACTTCGGTTTCCTTCGTTAAACGATCATTAAGTATAGGGTGTCTTAGTGGTTTCCCTCCTGTCTAACAAAAGATCAAAATGTCCCGTTGGGAAATGTTGCCTCGAATATTGATCTTAAGACATAAGGGTTATTACTAAGACGTCCTGACTTTGCTTTAGTGATCGTACGTCCCTTTCGAATTGACCCTTAAAACTCCAACGACGGTGTTACCTACTCACCAATAGTGGGATAGCACTGTCTAAAGGAAATAAGAACAAAAACATTGTCTTTTTTCGAGTAGATAGATGCTAGTAGGTACTTGCTCAAGATAAACTTTTTCACACCAAACACTTTTCAAACAACGTTTTCAAACAAAGTTTTCAAAACAACTTCGTAACACTCTTGAAGATAGAAGCAAGGGTTAAATCAAAGCAAAACAAAAACTTGTTCAAATCAAACACACACAAGCAATTTAAAAAGATGAGCAAGTACGTAAGAGCCCATGGAAAACCATGGATAGCAAGGGTGCTAACACCTTCCCTTTCTATAATCTACCCCCCGTACTCAAAATCTCGAAAAAAGAATTTTTCTTAGCTTTTTTTCCTTTCCTATTGGATAAAATAAAAGTCGGTGGCGACTCTTGCTTACCGCGACATTTTGCGAACAAAAAAAGCAAAATGCAAACCAACATCAAAACAGTCTGGTTCTGCCACTGTATCACACATTGGATTGACAAATGAATTTTGCAGTCAACTGATCAAAAATCAATTGTATACTAAAAAGTCAAACTGACTTTTTGGTCAAATTCAAGTGCCAAAGATCATAATTCATCAATACATGTAAAAATATGAAACTTATTCATCAAGATATCAAAAATTCAAGATTTCATTTTGAAAAGTCAAAATTTCTAAACTTAGAAATTTTTCTAAGTGTTGAAAATTCATGTTTTTTTCATAACTTTGAGCCAATTTTTCACCATGATATAAGATGATTCAAGAGAAACTCCCAACATGAAAGTTGTATATCTCCATGAAATCTACAACTTTGCTTCACACAACTTCTTCCAAAAGTGCTTGGATATCAAGGTATAATTTCAAGAACATAGGGTCATGAAACTAAACACTTAGTGAAATTTTGCCCTAATTTGGTCAGGATTTTGACCTAACTTCATGGCACTTTTTCAGATATTTCCAAGGGGAATCTTTAAAATAAATTCAAAGATGGGTTGTAGAGAACATTGCAAGATTTCCAAAATGTCCAAGAACTCGTTGAGATCATTCTTGAGTAGGGAGAATCGAAGAGATGAGGTTGGTGTTTTGTCACTGAAATTATAGGTCATTTTCATGATGAACACAAGTGCAATTTCAATGCTAGGCTGCATAATCTTGCTTTGCAGGCCTCCTAACTTGTGTATCTATCCATCATTAATGGATTACACAAACTTTTAAGCTTTAATCCAAGTGGTTTAAGCTTTATCTAATCCACATTTCCATTAATGGCACAAAGTGAACACTTCCACTTTAGAAAAGCAAGCTTTTGTGTAAAGTTAATTCTTGAGCCTCTAACTTGTTCCCTCTTATCACACTCCATCCAAAAAGCCAGAAGCAAGCTTGTTTAAAGAATAACCACTCTATCTTAGCAAGTACACAATGCTTGGAAACTTAAAAATTCTCAAAAATCACATGTTATGCATAAACTTGTGATTTTGAATTCTGATCAACAAAAATTCTTCAAACTTGTTGCTTATAAATAGAGGCACTATTTGTGAGCTAGAGGACGAGCTTAAGCACCCTAAAATACACAAAAACTCTCTCAAATCATAATTTTCCCAAAAACTCCATTGTTGCACAGTTTTTGACCTTGAACCTCAAACTCACATTTCCCTCATGTGTTTCTTGGTCTTTTAGTTTCTAAAGCTTCCTTGCACCAAGGGTAACTCATCCCTGTACTTGTTTCACTTTTATAACACCATTTACCCTGTCTTTCATAACCAAAAATAGAGCATCACAGTTGGACTTCTCCAGACCATTCTAGCCACCCTCAGCTCAAGCCAGCCATTGCATTAGCTTCCTAGAGGTCCAAGGAAGCTAACTTGATCATCAGCACTGCCTGAAACAAGCTCAAATCCATTTCACGATTTCCAGTTTTGAGGTATTTTTCTTGAACTTCTATCTCATTACTTAGGGATTGTTAGGCTTGCATTTATGAAGATAAAATGTAGACATCATTGCCCTGAAGTTGTACATGTCCATAGATTTCATTTATTTTGATTGAGCTGGGAGAATTTTGAGTTTGAACTTTCTGAAATATTTAGGTCAGAATTTGGTACTTTTAAAAATTCTCATTCATCTTTGATTTATAGTTTATGATATTTATATGATTGGTTTTCATGTGACAAAATGGAGAAATTTTCATGTTTACATTTTTGCAAATGATTGAGAAATGAGCAAGTTACAGATCCTTTGGCTGGAGGTTGAAGATGAAGTACAGTCAGGGCACTTTTTGTGTTATGTATATATCATTTCATACAAGTTAACGAATGTATAGCCACCCCAGTGGTAAAGCGCGCGCCTGTTCACCCCATGGTCATGGGTTCAAGCCCGAGCGTGACCATTTTGTTATTTTTATATTTTTTGACTCTTTTTTTGTTCTTTTTTGGCAGCATTTGGGCTCTTCATTGGGCTTAGTTTATTTTTGCTCATGATACTCTTTTGTTTACTAATGAACCCCCCTGACTTTTTTATTTATTTTTATTTTATTTTTCTTTTATTTATTATTATTAATATTAATACTAATATTTATTTTATTGACAAAAAAGATAAAAAAATATATTTTTAGTTATGCTATATACATTTATTTTGCTTAGACTAAAACATCAAAAATATTTTTGTTACAAATTTAACTTTTTTAATTAAATAGATTTAGGCTTATTTTATTTTCTTAAAATAAACATAGAATTTATACTTTTCCTAATTTAATTAATTTTCATACTATTTACTTTAATGTTAAAATCTTCTTCATAAAACTTAAAAATATTTTCTCTTTTAAATTAAATTAGTTTTTTTTTATTAAAACATTTTTTTAGTCATTAGGTTAAAAAATAAAAACTTTTTTTAACAAGGATAAAACCAAATAAAATCCATTCTTTTGTTTTATTCATTACTTTATACATTATTCCTTTTCATATTTTTATACATTTATTTATTCAATTCAATATGGTTGTAATAGATTAATTAGGGTTTAATTCCTTGCAATCCCCATTTATACTTTGTACACCCCCTCCCACAAATGTTGTAATAGCGTAGTAACTTTAAAATTCTGTAATTTATCGCTTTTATATACAAATGCTAGTAATTAGGGTTTGTATGGAAAGACTAAAATCAACACTTAGAAAACCCTAATTCAAGACAAAAACAATCATGAAAATAATACACTTGCACACAAGCACCCCTAGGGTAAAATCCACTTGGTTGCCTTACAAAATGGCCATATTACGCATGTGAGGTATCTTAGCAAAAACAAACGAATACAAGATCATAGTCCCTCGATGACGCTATCTAAGTTGCCTTATAAATGATCTTAGTCCCTAAAAGAGAATGCTAAGATGCCTTGCAACATTGCTAATCATGGTCATACGATGACCCACGCTCGTCCCATTTACATCCAAAGATAGGGTTACTTACCAAATCGATGGTAAGATAACAATGTCAAAGGAAAAGGAAATGTACAAGAAAAACTTTTGAGTAGGTAGAGTGCTCCTAATTACTTGCTCAATTTCAAATAAACATCCTTGCTGTTTTCAAAAAAAAAAAACACCTACACATTTCAAAACATCTTACAAACTTGAAAACATTTTCAAAAGATCAACATCTTTGTATATATTCTTACGAACGAGAATCATTACAAAGATTGCCTAAACAATGGCCTCTTTACAAAATACTTTCAAAAACCACATAAAACACAATTTCAAACAAAAAGCAAGTGATCTAGCAAGTAGCTAAGAGCCCATGGAAAACCATGGATGAAAAGGTTTATAATACCTTCCCTTTTCATAATCTACCCCCCCCCCCCGAACTCAAGAAATAATCTCAAAAGTCTTTCATGTGCTTTTTCACCTTTCCTTTTGGATAAAAGAAAAGTCGGTGGCGACTCTTGCTAACCGCAACATTTGCGATCAAACACAAAACCTTCAAGTCAGTTCTCCCACCGTATCACACACATAAAAGAAGGCATAAATTTCACATCTTTAAGATCATTATGGAAAAGGAATGGACTCAAGGTGATAAAAATTGACCAAGTTATGATCATTTGAAGTCACTCATGTAAAATTTTGGATTCATCTGGAGGACTTGTAATCTTTCTTCTTCACCAAGTTTCTTCTACATGAAAACTCCTTGGAACTTTTGAAGTGATTTGTTGATAACCCTTTGAAGAGAAGGATATCTTTGTAATCACTCAAAAATACCAAAAGGTGAGCAAGATGTACTCCTTTGAAGTTCAAAACCCTAGCTCCTAGATCAAGGAATGCTTTGAGGAACTTTGACAAGCTTGAACAAACTTCTTGTACCAACATTCTTGCTTTGTGAATAGAAGTTGTCGAGGATGATAATGAGGACTCATAGCCACCAAAACCACTTCCATATCTTGAAATTTGATAGAAATATGCCCTTGCGACCAATAGGAACAAGGCCTTGCCCAAACATGACAACTTCTCCAATCAACCCCTTGTACTTTTGAGTCAAATCTAATAACTTTGAAATGTGATGAACCAAAGCAACCTTGTCATGCCAATTCTTCCAAAACCAATCCAATGGTGAGGTTTGAAATTCTCAATATATATTGACTAGGGCATGGAAATAAACTCATGAACCCATGGGGTAGCTTGTTAAATCTCATTGCCTTCACCTACATGGATAACAAGCAAGACAAACCAACATTGCATTTTATTAGTTAAATGAAGAAATCAAAACAATATTCCTGATCACAAAAGGAGCATAAGTCAAGGTTCTTGGTAATCCCTCAAAAAGGGAAAAACTAAATGTAGGGAGGGGAACCAAGAATCCTAGTGTGATCTTGTTGTGAGTGAATCAATCATGGTATGATGAAGGGATCTTAGGGGGGAAAATTAGGGTACAACAGCTGCCCTTATTTAAGTTTCTTCTATTTGGATATACGAAGGTTAAAAATATTCGTGTCGACGCGATCGAAGATACTTAAATATAAAACAAACCCTATTTTTGGCCCTAAAATACCATGCAAGTGCTTATGATCATGAATGCATACGAACAGGACCAAAGAGACGCAAAACAGCACTGGGGATGTAACAATAATAAAGAAACAAAGGAGCACCCCCACCAGGAAAATAAATCACTGGTGGACCAAAAGAACTGAATCAGAGAGGATGGTAGAATGGTCAAAGGACACCCCAACTTCTACTGAAGGTGAAGCTACCGATGTTTACTGAAGGCAGAGAGAAAGATAATAAACATCGACGTTCACTGCCGATGGTCTACCAACTTTTCATTGAAGGTAGAAAGAGAATATATCATAGCATCACCGTTCACTGACGATGAACTACCAACGTTCACTGAGGGTAGCAAAAAGATAACAAACATCGATGTTCATTGCCGATGGTCTACCAACTTTCACTGAAGGTAGAAAGAGAATATATCATAGCATCGTTGTTCACTGACGATGAACTACCAACATTCACTGAGGGTAGAAAAAAGATAACAAACACCAATGTTCATTGCCGATGGTCTACCAACTTTCAATGAAGGTAGAAAGAGAATATATCATAGCATCGCTGTTCACTGACGATGAACTACCAACGTTCACTGAGGGTAGCAAAAAGATAATAAACACCGACGTTCACTAATGATGGTCTACCAACTTTCACTGAAGTTAGAAAGAGAGTATATCATAGCATCGTCGTTCACTGACGATGAACTACCAACGTTCACTGAGGGTAGCAAAAAGATAACAAACACCAATGTTCACTGCCGATGGTCTACCAACTTTCACTGAAGGTAGAAAGAAAATATATCATAGCATCATCGTTCACTAACGATGAACTACCAACATTCATTGAGGGTAGCAAAAAGATAACAAACATTGACGTTCACTGTCGATGGTCTACTAACCTTAACTGAAGTTAGAAAGAGAATATATCATAGCATCGTCGTTCATTGACGATGAACTGCCAACGTTCACTGAGGGTAGCAAAAAGATAACAAACACCGAAGTTCACTGCCGATGGTCTACCAACTTTCACTGAAGGTAGAAAGAGAATATATTATAGCATCATCGTTCACTGACGATGAACTACCAACGTTCAATAAGGGTATCAAAAAGATAACAAACACCAACGTTCGCTTTCGATGGTCTACCAACTTTCTCTGAAGGTAGAAAGAGAATATATCATAGCATCGCTATTCACTGACGATGAACTACCAATGTTCATAGAGGGTAGCAAAAAGATAACAAACACCAACGTTCACTGCCGATGGTCTACCAACTTTCACTGAAGGTAGAAAGAGAATATATCATAGCATCACCGTTCACTGACGATGAACTGCCAACATTCACTGAAGATAGCAAAAAGATAACAATTTTCCCCAATATTCTGGTGTTTCACCTAGAACGGGTCTCAACTTCTTCTTTAACCAAGGCATTCCTCCTGGAAAGGATAATATATAAGTTGTCTCAAATAAAGAGACTTCAACTTGCAAATATTTTGCAACGAGCTGTTTCTGTGATATTGAATGTCTTGCCATTCGTTGGTGTCATCTGATGATAAACTGCGAACTATTCACTCATAGAGGAGATAGCAAAAAAAGTTACGTCGACTTTTACAGGGAATCACAAGTTACTCAGATAAAGAGACCTTCTAGTTGTTTTCACGGAGGATTGTAAAAGGAAATGGCTTTTTGGGAAGGAGGTATGACTTCCTGGGGAGATGCCATGATATTCTTGCTGAGGGGATAAAGTCTTCTCGTGCAAAATAAATGCACCAACCAAACTTGGAGTTTTCAGCAATCCAAAGTGAATAACATTGCGGGGGAACCATATATCTAAACCAGAAATAAACTGGAACGAAACAGTCAACCAAAATATATCCTTTGAGAAATAAACTCAAGAGGGAAAACCAAATCCATCTAAACAAGGAGCTGTACCGGAAGGCTAAAGAAAAAATCTTCTATAAGGGACAACTCAGTAGGGAAATTAAAAGAATATATGTTTTCTGCTTAAGACCAATACTCTATTGAAAATAGGGCAACGTAACTCTGCAAAACAGGGTAATATGTCAAAAAATATTAACAAATGTCAATGAAAAATGATTTGCCAATTTTAGCTATGCATGATGTATGTATGAATGTATGAGTGTTATCGTGTGTATGCTGACAAAACAGATACACAACATTGAGAACAACCAATCAAAATCACCTCGGGCACTAACAACGCTCGGCTAAACTTCAACCAAGATGATCATTCCAAGAAAGGTAAAGGCTAGCTGAGGAAACAAAACCTACTGCCTGTTTTAACTTTACTAAGGAGAAACATAATCCGGAGGTAGACAAATCAAAGTGATGAAATAAACGGATACCGGGATAGAACATCCTCCCTCATGCTTCATCGGGGAAACCAGTGTTTTTTCAAAAGTAACATGCCTACTGGAGATTGTAAGACCAGTCTTAAATAAAGCAGACTGACACTGAAACATCCAAACTTCGCTGGGGAATTCAGGCCTACTTCACTAGAGAAAATGCATATTGAAACTTCACATCATGAAAACTCAGAAAAGAGGAGAAATAAATCCAAACTTGATCGAGGATACCAGAATCATAAACCTAATACGGAGAAAACATCTCGATTAGACATTCTCGAGGGGAACAAAAGCTTCTCAAAACAACTGGAGTTTGTCCATTTCTGGGCTCACAATTTTTGTTGTCATTGTTTCATCATAAATCTCAAAGTAAAAGTAAATTGTAAAAAATCTTTTTTTTTGAAAAATCTATTTTGTTATTTAATCTCTTTGCTTTGAAAGTTATTATCAATAATAAATGGAGTCTTTGCAAGATAAATAAAATGAGAACTATAAAGAATTGGGTAAAAGCTCGAATTTCATTAATAGAATGGTAATCTGCGAATGGCGAGACTCCATAGATGATTACAAAGTTTGAGAAATGGTAATACATAATGGAAAAGATACATTGAGATACAATGACCATTATCCCCCCTTACAACTTTTGAAATCCTGAGCAGCAGCTTCTGTTGAAGTATGGTGAGGATCTGAGAAGATTGTTGCTTCAACGATCAAGTCCTGTCTGACGTAGTTACTTGCCAAGAAAATCCCTAGCTTTTGCCTAACCTGCCCTTGTGGGTTTTCAACTTAGCGGGAATCTATTCTATTTAGGTCTCTAATTTTTTCCTAGACTGCCCTTTCGGGTTTTCAGCCTACCGAGACGCTCTTTTTTGCCTAAGCCGCCTTTTCGGGTTTTTAACTTAGCGAGTTGTTCTTTTATTTCTTTAGGCGAAGTATTTCTTGACTGTGTCAGCATTCATGGGACGTGGGAAATCCTCGCCATCCATAGTTTCAAGAATTAATGCACCGCCAGAGAAGGCTTTCTTGACAACATATGGGCCTTCAAAATTTGGAGTCCACTTTCCCCTAGAATCAATGTTGAAAGACATGATCTTCCTGAGCACGAGGTCGCCTTCTCTGAATTCACGAGGTTTGACCTTTTTATCAAAAGCTTTCTTCATTCTTCTTTGATATAACTGGACATGACACAAAGTTGTCATTCTCTTCTCCTCAAGGAAATTCAATTGGTCACACCTGTTCTGGACCCATTCAGCCTATGTCAACTTGGTTTTCATTATCACACGTAACGAGGGAATCTCTACCTCAACTGGGAGTACAACTTCCATTCCATACACTAGGGAGAACGGGGTTGCTCCTGTTGAAGTGCGGACAGATGTTCGATATCTACGCAGAGAAAAAGGGAGCATTTCATGCCAATCCTTATAAGTAATGACTATTTTCTAGATAATTCTCTTGATATTCTTATTAGCAGCTTCAACAGTCCCATTCATTTTTGGCATGTATGGAGATGAATTATGATGGACAATCTTGAATTCTTCACACAGTTTTGTCATCATCCTGTTGTTCAAATTCGAGCCATTGTTAGTGATGATTCTGCTCGACACACCATACCGGCATATAAGGTTTTCTTAATGAAGCTCACAACGACCTACTTAGTAACATTGGCGTATGAGGAAGCCTCCACCCATTTGGTGAAGTAATCAATTGCTACCAAAATAAACGGTGCCCATTCGAAGATTTGGGTTATATCATCCCAATCATGTCAATACCCCACATAGAGAAAGGCCACAGAGAGGAAATCACATTGAGAAGTGTCGGAGGCACATGGACCTTGTCTGCATAAATCTGGCATTTATGGCACTTCTTTGCAAATTTGTAACAGTCAGATTCCATTGTCAGCCAATAATAACCTGCCCTTAGCATCTTTTTAGCCATCGAATGTCCATTGGCGTGAGTGGCAAATGAACCTTCATGAATCTCATGCATCAACATGTCTGCTTCGTGTCTATCCACGCAACTGAGCAAGACCATGTCATAATTTCTCTTGTATAACACATTTTCATTTAGGAAGAAACTGCCTGCCAATCTTCTCAATGTTTTTCTATCTTTCTTCGACGCACCAATCGGGTACTCCTGAGTCTGAAGAAAATGCTTGATATCATAATACCAAGGTTTTTCATTTGCTACCTCCTCCATTGTAAACACATAAGCGGGCCTATCCAGCCGTCGAACCGTAATTCAGGGTATATCATTCCAAGTATTCACTTGGTACATAGAAGCCAGAGTTGCCAGAGCATCCACCATTTGATTTTAATCTCTAGGGATGTGATGGAATTCAACTTTATTTAAGAATGGTAATAATCTTCTAGCATAATCTTTGTAAGGGATCAAGCCAGTGTGACGAGTATCCCATTCTTCTTTAATTTGATTTATTACCAAAGTTGAATCACCATATACATCTAGAATTTTGATTCTGAGATCAATAGCTTCCTCGAGACCCATGATGCAAGCCTTATATTCTGCCATATTATTAGTGTAATCAAATGTTGACCTTGTAGTAAAAGGAATGTGTGATCCATGAGGAGTGACAATCATAGCACCAAATCCTTTACCATAAGCAGTCACAGCTCCATCAAATATCATACTCCAATGAGATTCAGGGTCAGGACCTTCCTCAGGTAATGGTTCATCATAATCTTTCACTTTCAGGAACATCACATCCTCATCTGGGAATTCATATTCTACAGACTGGTGATCTTCCACTGGTTGGTGAGCAAGATAATCTGCCAACACACTGCTTTTAATAACCTTTTGAGTACGGTATTCAATATCATATTCAGATAACAACATCTACCAGCGGGAAATTCTCCCAGTAAGAGCAGGCTTTTCAAAAATGTACCTGATTGGATCCATTTTGGAGATCAACCAAGTGGTGTGATTCAACATATACTGCCGCAAACGCTTTGCCGCCCAGGCCAATGCAAAACATGTTTTTTCCAGCATGGAATACTGCGACACGCAATCGGTGAATTTTTTACTGAGATAATAAAAGGAGAATTCCTTCTTCCCTGTTTCATCCTGTTGTCCCAGAATACAACCCATGGATTTATCTAACACTGTCAGATACATAATCAACGGTCTTCCTTCTACGGGAGGGAGCAAGATAGGAGGTTCAAGCATATATTCCTTAATACTCTCAAATGCCCTTTGGAAGTCATCCGTCCATACACAAACTTGATCTTTCTTTAACAACTTAAAGATCGGTTCACATGTTGCAGTCATGTGAGAAATGCATCTGGAAATATAATTCAAACGCCCGAGGAAACCTCTGATCTGCTTTTCAGTTCTCGATGTTGGAATTTCTTAAATTGCTTTGACTTTATCAGGGTCAACTTAGATTCCTTTCTGGCTAACAATGAAACCCAACAACTTCCCCGATCAAACACCGAAGGTGCATTTATTTGGATTCAAGAAGAGACAATACTTCCTCAAACGCTGAAACAGTTTCAACAAATCTTTTATATGCCCTTCTTCAGTCTGAGATTTGGCAATCATATCATCAACATATACTTAAATTTCCTTGTGCATCAGATCTTGGAATAGGGTTGTCATAGCCCTCTGGTACGTTGAACCAGCGTTCTTCAACCCGAAGGGCATCACTCTGTAACAGAATGTTCCCCAGGGTGTGATAAACGTTGTTTTTTCCATGTCCTCTGGAGCCATTCTTATTTGATTATACCCGGAAAATCCGTCCATGAACGAGAATACTTTGAATTTTATTGTGCTATCCACTAACATGTCGATGTGTGGCAATAGAAAATCATCTTTTGGACTAGCTTTATTTAGATCTCTATAATCTACGCACATGCAGACTTTTCTATCTTTTTTCGGTACTAGGACAATATTGGCAATCCATTGAGGATACACTGACGTCACAAGAAAACTAGCATTAATCTGTTTTAGAACCTCCTCTTTGATCTTTACTTCCATATCTAGGTGAGTTCTTCTCAACTTTTGTTTAATTGACGGACACTCTGGCTTCAACGGTAAACGGTGCTCGACAATATCTGTATCTAGACCAGGCATATTTTGGTAAGACCAAGCAAAAATATCCACATACTCCTTCAACAACTCAATCAACCTTCTCTTCACATCGGGATGTAGTGATGCTCCAATCTTGACTTCCTTTGGATCTTCTTCTGGACCCAAATTGATCACTTCCAACGGCTCTTTATATGGCTGAATGGTATTTTCCTCGTGCTCAAGCAACCGTGAGACCTCTTCTGGAATCTCATCATAATCTTCTTCTTCAGCCCCAAACACAGGACATTCAAAGTTGGGAGAGGGTGCAGGGTCATTGTATTCAACTATTTTTTTATTTAATCTGCCCATATGATTTATGATTGCTTTTAGAAACTGACACATATAACAAGTGATCATGCAAATTGAATTTCAGTTATTATTTATTTTGAAAGGGTTTTTTTATTACCATTTTCCAAGAAAAAGCAGAAAATAAAGACATAATTCTGGAGGTAAAGATGACTTTTATTAATGATCTTAAAAGTCATAGCAAACAGATAAGCCCTACAACATTAATACTTCCACCTTGGGAAGAGTGAAAGCTTTTCAAGAAAAAAGTTTAACAAATCAAATTACTTTGAAACATGTATGCAAGAGGGAACATCAATAGTGATCCAGTTCTGAACCCTGACTCTGTGCGTTACATAATTCGGCATTTCCTGCTCTACTTCATCCTCCTCAATAGCATTAACTCCATAAACAGTTGGATGGAGGTAATGTAATGCCCGGGAATTCATTAATTATTTAAATGAATTATTGAGGATATAAATTATTAGAATTTATTCGAAGAAGGAATTATCAGAATAATTTTTAGGAGCATTATTGGATTGTTAGAATTGATAATCGAATAATTAGACAATTTAGTCAAGAGAAATTAATATTGGATTTAATGTTGATTTTAGTATAATGTTATTTTATTAGTTGGGTCAAGTGGGGTGTGTGAAATAGCAAGATTAGGAATAGAATTAATAGGCCCATTAAAGTTACTAGTAGACCTATTATTATATTAGGTTATAATATATAGAGGTTAGAAACCATAAGCAAAACAATTATCACGTAGAAGTATAAGAAGCAAGGGTTTGGAGGCACCAAGTGGGAGGCAAGCAAATTTAGAGAACTCGTCGTCAAACCAGTTGCAGTTTCAACCGGAGAATTTGACCGACCGAAAAACCAAAAGGTAAGGGTGGGGTTCGGATTTTGTAACCGGGAATATGATGGTTAGTATGTAAGGGTTCATGATGTTTGATATGTGGGTTAGAGGATTGTTGTTTTTGTTCTTGAATTGGATGATGTATGATGAAGATTTGATGCATTTGAACGAATAATGACGTTATGATATCATTTGATCGATATAGTATTATAGGCTAATGTTAGGTGATGATTTATTACGTTTATAATGAGGTTTGTTGGACTGTAATTAGGTTCCCGTAGTAAAATATAGAGAAAACTCACAGAATTTATGCAGGAGGTATCAGTATGTGTCGACCTCAAGTTTCATGTGTCGATACATGAAGGATATTTGACTCAGGATGAGTCGATGCATGGAGGGTTGCGTTGATACATGATGAGTACAAGACTCAGGATGAGTCGGCACGAAGAGAGGATGTATCGATGCATGATGAGTACAAGACTCAGGATGAGTCGACACGAAGAGTGCATGTGTCGATACATGCTGTATTGAAAACCAGAATGAGTCGATCCATGAGGGAGAGATGTGTCGACTCATAGTATGCAGGAGAAGCAGGATGTATCGATCGAAGGAGTTTTGTGTCGATACATAATGCTGGATTTTTGACATAATTGACTTTTAATTGCTGTAACTTGAGTTTTAGGATGCTGTTTGAGATGCCGTCGAAGCGTTGATTAGCTAACGCGATGAATATTATTCTAGATGATTTAAATGATGGATAAGAAGTGTAATTCCAGTAACCAATTTAGGATTTAGAAATTAATTCCGTTGTTGGTCGTTGTGCTGATTTTTGGACAGAATGATGAACAATAGATGTTTAGAGGCTGCTGTTAGAATTATGACAATAGGATTAGTCACAGTAACGATATAAGTTAGCAAAATAACAGGATGGGTTACTGTACTATTATTGTACAGTTGAGTATTAGTGAGATTTTATTGATGAAGTTGTGTTCGATGATTTTTGTGATAATAAATGATGTTTAATAAATTATTTTGATGTTATGAGATGTTGTTAATTGAGATGTTTATGAGATGTTGTTGTTTTGAGATAATTGAGATGTGATTGAATATGTGAAGTGTTAGGCTTATTGCCAGTGATGCAGGGATGTAGGCGAATGCCTCGTAATGAAGTTTGTGGTGAATGATATATATATGATGTTGTATGTTACATGAGTCTCATACATTTGCATTTTGTGAAGGCTTGTATTGGCGGATTTGTGAAGTAGGCTTATGCCTTGTGCCTCTATTAATTGGCAATTAGTGAATAGGGCTGAAGCCCTGTTGGTACCACATGCATATTCACAGTTGTGTCGCATTCGAATTGCATTTTGAATCGCTAATGATAATTGTGAATGTTTATTGATTGTTGTGTGTTGTTGAGAAGCGGTGAAGTTTATAATGCTCTTGTCTAATATATAATTATCATAATCTTATTTATATTATTCGATGTCTCACCCCTTTATTTGTTTCTTCGTTGCCTTTATATTGGTCACGTGCGGGTAACAAGGAGTAAAGACTTAGTAGCTTGTTGGTGTCGTCGCTCTGATACGTAGCACTCAGGGGGGATAAACGCTTATTTGATTTTATGATGTTTTAAGTTTAATTCAAGTTGTTGTTTTAAGAAGTTGTTTTTCTTTTAATTAAGTTGTTTAAAAGATGCTATGTTTCCTTTTAAGCATTAAAGTTATGAATCTGCTGCATATTTATGGAATCAAGTTGAAATACTTTTGAAGACTAATAAATTGTTATAAGTTCTTTGGATCAATATGTGCTATGTATCTATTATGATAGGTTTTTATGTTGTTGGTTTTTGGAATGAGAATGTAATGCCCCATGTTTGCGAATAATTTTGGCACTCTGATTTTAATATAACTGTGGGGTAGATTTGGGGTGTTACATTAGTGGTATCAGAGCAGGTCGGTCCGTCCGGCCAAAGTTGTTGAGTCTTTAATAATTGAGTATTGTTAATTATTATTTTTTACCATTGTTTGTGTTTGTGTTGGTGGAAACTCCAACGGGTAACGAGGACAGAGGTACGTGTTTCGTCGATAGAACTTTGTTAGTTATTATTATTATTATTATTGGTTGAGTTGAAATAGAATTGCACGTGTGCATTAGATTTTAATTTTAGTAAGTTGTGATTATATCGGAAGGCTATAGGTGGAGGCGAAGTTAAGGGAATTGGTTTCGGATGAATTTTCGAGGACGAAAATATTCTAAGTGGGAGAGAGTTGTAACGCCCGAAAATTCATTAATTATTTAAATGAATTATTGAGGATTTAAATTGTTGTAATTTAGTCGAAGAAGGAATTATCAGAATAATTCTTAGGAGCATTATTGGATTGTTAGAATTGATAATCGAATAATTAGTCAATTTAGTCAAGAGAAATTAATATTCGATTTAATGTTGATTTTAGTAGAATTTTATTTTAGTAGTTGGGTCAAGTGGGGTGTGTGAAATAGCAAGATTAGGAATAGAATTAATAGGCCCATTAAAGTTACTAGTAGACCTATTATTATATTAGGTTATAATATATA
This sequence comes from Vicia faba, assembly GCA_948472305.1. Taxonomy (NCBI): domain Eukaryota; kingdom Viridiplantae; phylum Streptophyta; class Magnoliopsida; order Fabales; family Fabaceae; genus Vicia; species Vicia faba. The sequence continues at coordinate 82,307,811 of OX451738.1, read as the reverse complement.
GAGGTTAGCAACCATAAGCAAAACAATTATCACGTAGCAGTAGAAGAAGCAAGGGTTTGGAAGCACCAAGTGGGAGGCAAGCAAATTTAGAGAACTCGCAGTCAAACCAGTTGCAGTTTCAACCGAAGAATTCGACCGACCGAAAAACCAAAAGGTAAGGGTGGGGCTCGGATTTTATAACCGGGAATATGATGGTTAGTATGTAAGGGTTCATGATGTTTGATATGTGGGTTAGAGGATTGTTGTTTTTGTTCTTGAATTGGATGATGTATGATGATGATTTGATGAATTTGAATGAATAATGAAGTTATGATATCGTTTGATCGATGTAGTATTAGGTTAATGTTAGGTGATGATTTATTACGTTTATAATGAGGTTTGTAGGACTGTAATGAGGTTCCCGTAGTAAAATATAGAGAAAACTCACGGAATTTATGCAGGAGGTATCAATATGTGTCGACCTCAAGCTGCATGTGTCGATACATGAAGGATATTTGACTCAGGATGAGTCGATGCATGAAGGGTTGCGTCGATATATGATGAGTACAAGACTCAGGATGAGTCGACGCGAAGAGAGGATGTGTCGATGCATGATGAGTACAAGACTCAGGATGAATCGACACAAAGAGTGCATGTGTTGATACATGTTGTATTGAAAACCAGAATGAGTCGATCCATGAGGGATGTGTCAACTCATAGTATGCAGGAGAAGCAGGATGTGTCGATCGAAGGAGTTTTGTATCGATACATAATGCTGGATTTTTGACAGAATTGACTTTTAATTGTTGTAACTTGAGTTTTAGGATGCTGTTTGAGATGTCGTCGAAGCATTGATTAGCTAACGCGATGAATATTATTCTAGATGATTTAAATGATGGATAAGAAGTGTAATTCCAGTAACCAATTTAGGATTTAGAAATTAATTCCGTTGTTGGTCGTTGTGCTGAATTTTGGACAGAATGATGAACAGTAGATGTTTAGAGGTTGCTGTTAGAATTATGACAGTAGGATTAGTGACATTAACGATATAAATTAGCAGAATAACAGGATGGGTTACTGTACTATTATTATACAGTTGAGTAATAGTGAGATTTTATTGATGAAGTTGTGTTCGATGATTTTTGTGATAATAAATGATGTTTAATAAATTATTTTGATGTTATGAGATGTTGTTAATTGAGATGTTTATGAGATGTTGTTGTTTTGAGATAATTGAGATGTGATTGAATATGTGAAGTGTTAGGCTTATTTCCAGTGATGCAGGGATGTAGGCGAATGCCTCGTAATAAAGTTTGTGGTGAATGATATATATGTGATGTTGTATGTTACATGAGTCTCATACATTTGCATTTTGTGAAGGCCTGTATTGGCAGATTTGTGAAGTAGGCTTATGCCTTGTGCCTCTATTAATTGGAAATTGGTGAAGAGGGCTGAAGCCCTGTTGGTACCACATGCATATGCACAGTTGTGTCGCATTCGAATTGCATTTAGAATCGCTAATGATGATTGTGAATGTTTATTGATTGTTGTGTGTTGTTGAGAAGTGGTGAAGTTTATAATGCTCTTGTCTAATATATAATTATCATAATCTTATTTATATTATTCGATGTCTCACCCCTTTATTTGTTTCTTTGTTGCTTTTATACTAGTAACGTGCAGGTAACGAGGAGTAGATACTTAGTAGCTTGTTTTTGTCGTCGCTCTGATACGTAGCACTCGGGGGGGATGAACGCTTATTTGATTTTATGATGTTTTAAGTTTAATTCAAGTTGTTGTTTTAAGAAGTTGTTTTTCTTTTAATTAAGTTGTTTAAAAGATGTTATGTTTCCTTTTAAGTTTTAAAGTTATGAATCTGCTGCATATTTATGGAATCAAGTTGAAATACTTTTGAAAACTAATAAATTTTTATAAGTTCTTTGGATAAATATGTGCTATGTATCTATTATGATAGGTTTTTATGTTGTTGGTTTTTGGAATGAGAATGTAATGCCCCATGTTTGCGAATAATTTTGGCACTCTGATTTTAATATAACTGTGGGGTAGATTTGGGGTGTTACATGTAACCTCCGCTACGGAAAACATCATGATAGCTGCTCATAGTAGACTTTGACTTCAAACTTTCGCCTTTTCCATTTTTCGAAGAGAACCCCAAGCCAGTTCTGGTCTTGTTCACGGGTGGATCCACAATTCGTCCCCAAACTTTTTTATGACCATTACGCACAACCTGCTTGGCATCCTTCAGCGAAACCATGGATTTCTCATTTCTCCTTATGTTGTCAATGGATAAGGCTTAGAACTGGGTTCCAACAGCAGCTTCGTCCGCTTCTACAATGCTGAAAGAGGACAAATGAGATATCAACAATGCCTGCTCCCCATTTATGATCACCACCTTCTCTTCACGCACGAACTTTAGCTTCTAGTGTAAAGTTGAAGTGACAGCCCCTACTTCATGTATCCACGGCCGTCCTAGCAAACAACTATAAGTGGGAACAATGTCCATGACCTGGAAGGTGGTCTGAAACAAATGTGGTCCTATATGGATAGGTAAGTCCACTTCACCAATGACAGATTTCCTTGACCCATCAAACACTTTCACAATGATGCCACTAGGGTGCATAGGCGTTCCTTGATATTTCAACTTCCTGAGAGTACTCCTCTATATAACATTCAACACGGATCCATTATCAATTATCACATTGGATAGTGAATCGTTCTTGCAGTTCATAGAGATGTGGAGGGCCAGGTTGTGATTCCTCCCTTCATCTGGTAATTCATCATCGCAGAAACTCAAGTTATTACATGACGTAATGTTTCCTATTACGCTGTTGAATTGATCTATTGGCATATCACTCTCCACAAAAGCTTGGTCCAGTACCCCCATCAAGGATTCTCTATTAGCGGAGGAGTTCATCAATAAAGCTAAGATAGATATTTTTGAAGGAGTCTGCAGCAGCTGATCTACAATCCAATAGTCGCTCATCTTAATTATCTTCAAAATATCATCCGCATCTTTCTCTAACGTAGATCCACTAGTCTCTCCCGTAGCCTTCTTAGGTTCATCATTCTCAGCAACTTTCTTTCCAGCATCAACAGCTCTCCGAACAACCGGCGCAAACACACGACCACTACGGGTCACCCTGCTATTTTTAGCTATATTTCCAACATCAGGCATCGGCTGGATGGGAACTTCCACTCCATCTTCTAAGATTGTAGTGTTGTATTTTTAAGGGACAGCCTTATCTGATTTGTAGGGGATAGGACCTGGAAAACTAATCACCAATGGGGTAACAGCTGGCTTGCTATGATACTCCACTTCAAAATGGGCGATTGCACCAAAACAAGGCACAATGGCATTTACCTCTTCTTTAATGCAATCAGTCATTAATAAGTCATTTCTGGAAAACAAATCTTCGTCTGAAGAGAAATACTCATCTGCGGAGGCATACTCTTCGTATGACTCTTCTTTCGTTAAACAAACCTCAACCATATCAACTTTATGGTAATCATCCCTCTGACCTATGCTCTTGATAGTTCCATTTTCTAACAACAACTGAACACCCTTCTTCACGATTAAACATCCTCGGGGGTCTCGACAACAAACTAGGAAAGATCCATATTGGTGTTCCACCTGACCAGCCGTATGGCAGATGGTAGCATGCAACTGCACGAGGTCATCATTCATATGCTCTACATCAAAAATTCTGAATTCACCAGAACATCCAGAAACCATGTTCACTTCCTCTTCGTACTCTTCCCTAGGCCTGATTATGTGGATGAGTCCCTCATCCATTATCTCTTGTAAATAAGCCTTTATCTTCTCGCAACCCTGTATGTTTGTACTGCAAATAGCACAAACGGAATGGTCAAGCGTATAGTAGCTAAATTCACAGAGGTCTGCATGCATTTTCACCAAATATCCTCTAACCAGATTAATATCAAAAATCTGGAAGTCGCCTGGACAACCAGACACCATATTTACAACATTTACTCCCCCGTGCTTGGGTAGAGGGTTATCTTTTACATTAGGTCCCACGTCTTTGAAAGATAGGACACCAGACTTTACTAATTTATGTACCTCAGTCTTCAAAGGATAACAATTATCAACATTATGCCCTGGTGCTCCTTGATGAAAAGCACACATTTGGTCTTCCTTGTAATACCAAGGCAATGGTGATGGTACGGAGGGAGGTGGTCGTGTTTGAACCAACTTCTTCTGAATCATTGCTGGTAGTAAATCTGTATAGTTCATGGGAATAGGGTCATAACTCCCCCTTCTCTGATTATACCCTTGATTCCCCTGCTGGGACGGTCTCTGATAAGCAACGGTAGTTGGAGCGGCATTCATAACAGAAGTAACTGAGGCGACTTGTTGATGACGCTGATAATTCCTTCTAGGAGTGTTTACCCTCCTCTCTTGTATAACAACATTTTCATCTCCTTCTTTCTTATTGGTAAACCCATAAGATGGCTTCTCCACACCTCTGGATCCTTCACTCTTTGTCAAACGGCCTTCTCTTACAGCCTCTTCTAAGCGGATACCCATTCCTACCATCTAAGTAAAGTCACTTGGCGCACTTGCTACCATCCTCTCGTAGTAGAAAGCACCCAGCGTTTTCAAAAAAATATTATTCATCTCCTTCTCTTCCATGGGAGGAATCACTTGGGCGGATACCTCGCGCCATCTCTGCACATACTCTTTGAACGTTTACCTGTCTTTCTAAACCATGGCCCTAAGTTGATCCCGGTCAGGCGCCATATCCACGTTGTACTTGTATTGTTTGATGAATGCTTCTCCCAAACCATTGAAAGTATGGATGTTGACACTTTCCAAACTCATATACAACTTCAGCGTAGCACCGGTCAAACTATCTTGAAAAAAGTGAATTAGCAGACGTTGATCATTAGTATGGGTAGACATTCTCCTCACGTACATTACCAGGTGAGCACGAGGGCAAGTGTTGCCCTTATACTTCTCAAATTACGGGACCTTGAACTTAGCAGGTATCTTAACATTCGGGACCAAACATAGCTCATTCATATTCTGCCCAAATAGCTCTTTTCCCATTAGGGACTTAATCTCTCTTTGCATCTGTTTCCAGTGATTTCTGGTAAACAACCGCTAGTCTTCCAAACTATCGAATAATCTTTCTTAACGTTATTCAATCTCTCTGGTAACTCACAGGATCGACTAGATTGATCCTAGGATTCCTTGGATATTAAGGTTACTCTCACAATCGAACAATTATTCATGGTTGCTATTGTACAAGTGTTTGACTTACTTCGATCTCTCTCTAAGAGTTTAAAATTGTGGTCAAAATGTATATGAAAACTAAGTTATACGAATAAATGCTAATTGTAATGCTGATTGTAGAGACATATAAAACTGAATGAAAAATGAAGTAAATAGTTTCGACTTACAAAACGTTTAACATAAAAGGTTTCTGGAAGGTAGAAGTTTAAAATGTGAAGAAAGCGTTTAATGCAAGAAATCTGTAAATGATTTTAAATAAAAGTATGCGCTTGAAGAACAATACTTGAAAGTAAAGGTATTGAAAATGTGACAGTTCTCTGAAATATAAACTGCTCGAAATATAAAGAAAACAGTAAAACATAAAACTTTGAGGAAAAGACTTTGAAATGAAAAGATAGTAAATAAGAAGACTTGCAAATGTTATTCGACAAAAAGAAAAGAAGAAAATATTGGAAATGGTAAAAAGGCTTTCATTAAGTTAGAAATACATGGTGCTATCATACATACATTTCTCTTGCATTCGTTTCCCTTGCCATGTGGTAGTTTGAATGTTATTGAGTATTTTGTATAACAGATATGACACCCCGAAATCCTAATACTACGACTTCTATTTATACTAATTCGACCCTAACGGTCTCGCTACAGGATTATGCCACGTTTCGAACATGCAAGACAATGCTTCTTTCATCTTTCCACGTGTCCCCAAATGCTCCAACACATAACTTTCAAACTTTGAAAGTCCCGCTTCCATTTGAATTTTAAATGCTTTTGGTGCCTCTCTATTTCGAGCGTTCTTTCCAAACATAGCCTTGCTGTTGTTTCGAGACTCCTTTGGATATGTTCTCATAATTACCGTTCGAAGCTTCAAGCTTTGACACACTTATTCGAAACACTGCTTCTGCAACTTTGAAATATGGCGTTTAATTCCATTTCGATCAGAACGTTTATCCCTTTTGGCTTCTAAATAACTTTATCAAAATCTTCAGCCAACAAATTGCCCCTTTAAAATATGTATTTAGATCTCTTTGAGAAATACCTATTTTAAACATTTATACAAGATTTTGATAGGATTTTCGAATCATCGTAACATTTAATGCATTTGACTCCAGTCACATCAATCATAGCACCTTTTGGGTTCCTTAACCGCCCAGAGTCACTTCACAGCCTGGTGCAGTTATAAGTAATGATTATTCTTTAAATCACGCCTATTACCTATATCAACTTCACGCCACCTCTTCATCACACCAACCCATGATCTCCACGTATCACACCTTTACTCGGTGGATGCTTAATCTTCTCATTATAAAACATCAATTTAATCTTCCTTTTTCTTTTTTACACTCTAAACCTTTCATACTCTGGATTTTTACTCTTCTTCTCTCATCAAACAATCTAAGCTTTTAAACAACAAAAATGTCTTCTTCCACCTCATCCCAACTCAAGAAAGTCTCCAAGAAGAAAGGAAAAACTACAGGAGCAACTATGGAGAGTAAAATCGTCACCATTCAAGGCCAATCTGCTCTTGCACCTCAAATGATTTCCAAAGAAAAATAAATGCTGTACGCATCACAGGTACTCATCCCTACCCATGTTGCTGGTAAGAGGTTAGCCTTAAATGGCCCTCTTACAGTTTTTGAAATATTAAAGGACACCAGGACAATTTTTCCCGTCTGTTATAACTTCAAACCCTTATTCAACAAAATGGATGCCCCTAGGGCAGTAGAATCTCTTAGTTCGAATACCGTAGAAACCCCAACTGTTCCTCCCAAGGACCCATTTATTTTGGATTATGTAAAAAGCAATTTTAAGCCATTTCGATCTTGCCCTACTTCTGATATTGTTTATCAAAATTGGTTCACAAAAGTAGAAGCCAAGAAATCCCAGCAATGGGAAGAATTAGGCATTTATAACCTCATTAAGCTATCGAAACCTGGATTCACCTATAGCCATCCTCTGCTGTTTGCGTCCCTTTATTTCTGGGATAGTACCTACAACACTTTCCATCTCCCAGGTGGAATGATTACCCCAACCTTCTTCGATATAGCGGCCATTACTGGGCTGTCGCCAGTGGGAGAAACTTATGTTCCTGACAATGAAGAGCACTCCAGCATAATTGACTTCGAAGTCAAGTTAGCCAGCTTTTCCAAATTTATCAGCCATTATCATGCTGAAGGGGACAATGTGTCTGACATAGAGCACATTGCATTCTTAACCCTGTGGCTGTCTAGGTACGTTTTCTGCAGTAGATCCCTGCAGGTAGCTAGTAGGTTCATTCCTCTAGCTAGGGATTTACATGAAAATCGCAAAGTGTGCCTAAGTGAATTACTCTTAGTTGACCTCTATGAGAGCCTGAGGTCAGCCGTTTCGAGTCTCAAATCCCACACCTCTAAAAACATTCTATTAGCTGGCCCATTTTGGTTACTCCAACTATGGCTAAATGCCATGTTCGAACCTTCTTTATCAACCGCCAACACCATAGATGAGCAAGATTCGGAAATAAGTGATAGGATAGTCGAAGGCACTAGGCTTCGAAGACTAACTCCTAATGATGACAAGGATGACTTCAAGGTTCAATTCTCGAAGTACATCATGATACTCTCTAAAAGGCATAAGTTAGAAGAGAGCATGGCGCCTTTTGCTTCGAGGGCTCATGGGCCTTCTTGGTTCACCATGGCTCTCTCAGAAGCCATCAAGAGCAAGGAGATCCAAGATGTATGGAGAGCTTTCTTGCTTCCTAGACTCATCTCTTCAAGGATAACCCCAGCTAAGAACCAAATTCTTCTCTTTGCCTACCAACCAAACTTCGTTTCGAGGCAGTTTGGCTTATGCCAACTGATTCCTGAACCTTTGTTCCAAACTGAGAGCGCCATTACATCTGGTCGAACTTTCAAGGCAAGGGAAGCCAAGATCCAGCAAGAACAATATCAAGGCTTTGCCCAATTTGAGCTGATAGCCTTCGAACCTACCCATCTCGCGGCTAAAGGATTTCTGGAGTGGTGGATTAAGTTTTATCAAACTTGTATGTTCGATACACTTACAATTCGACAGAAACTAATTGATGCCTTCGATGTGCAGGTACCAGCAAAGAAAGGTATGTTTACTCATGTCAAAGAGATAAAATCTTTTCAAAATTATTTTGAAACTACTTACGACCCCACGCGCTTGGACTCCACTGTGCATCAAGCAGCTGAGACCTTGAAGGAAAAATTTAAACAAAAAGTTTCTAAGCTAAAACTTCCTTCAGGGCTGTCACCTGAGGATAGGTATAGGTTGGCATTCGAAATGCATCCACCTAAATTTCCCAGATTACCTACCTCAGAACTGGCTCTGGCTTGGTTTCCCCCATATCCATGGTGGTTTACTTGCAAAGAGATGTTCAAATATCTTCAAAGGAAACCAAAGCCATCTGAGACTGTGACATGGGCTCGATACTGGCTTCATGATTTCCCAGGACACCTTCGATACGACCTTTCTGCCATGTCAATTAAATCTGATCAAGGCACAGGTGCGAATGCTTGGGAAAAATCCCAAATGTCTCTTATTTTCCATATCTTTAACCTTTGCTTTAATTGTTTTGATTCTCAGCTATCAGGATAAAGACCGCTGCCTCGAAATCGAAGGAAGGGAGTGCCTCTCAAGCCTCCATCGAAACCACCGAAAAAGCTAATCCACCCGAAACAACTACTACTGCTGCAACCACAACGACAACAATAATGCCAACAACAACAAGTGCCCCAATTCCAACGGTAATCACTTAGTTTTTTATGTTTCGAATTTACTCAAGCTTTGTGGTTTATATCTAACTTCGTTCAAATCCTTTCAGACCAACAAGCTTCCTCCTACTACTCCTAAGAAGCGGAAATTAAGCACTACTGGGGAAGACCCCAAGGCTGGAGGAAACTCAAATACTGCTTCGAAGAAGAAGCTAAAGAAAGATACTCCTAAAAGCACTGTTCCGACTAGTGTCTCTGGACTCGATTCCAGGGATGCTGCTCCCTTACCTAAATCCAAAAATCCACCTTCGACCTCCAACCCAACGTTGGAACGCATAGCTAGTAACCTCTCCTCTGAGGGTCCACAGGTAAATCGAACTTCTTCTAAAAAATGTTTAACTTCTTATTACCTTGGTGAATGTTTTTCTTTAACATTCTACTGCTCTTTGCAGGACATTTTGAATCCCACTTCTACCATTTCGACCTCACTATCCAGAGCTGCTGCTCCGCTTAACTCCTCTCCTCAAGGAGATTCCAGCAACTTGGTCCAAAACAAAGGTTCTTCGAATGTGGCGGTTTTGGCTGGAACTTCTGAACAGCCAGATGACCAAGGTACCTCCATTCCTCTGAAAGAGGTGAATGAAACGATAATTCAAACGTCTGCAGAGGATTCACAAAGGGTTCTTCAAAAGTCCCCTCTTGAAACTCTTCAAGAGGACCCAAAGGATACTCAGACTGAAGAAGAAAAAGCTGATTCTGGGCAAGGAGCCGAAGAATCTGCAGACGAAGAATCTGAGGAGGAAAACGCCAATGATGAGGAAAACGTCAATGATGGTTCGACTGCCGGGACGGAGTCTAACGCAAATAGCGGCGAAAGGGATGGTATCGAAGTGGTAGATTTGGACGAGGATGAAGAAGACCAAGAGCACGAAGCAAATGAAGGGGATGGTGATGCAATCAACGAGACCCTAGAGGTTGAAACAACGTGGTTCCCCTACGCGTGGAATTCCCCCAATCCTCTCTGTCTCGAATGACTGACGAGGAACTGGCACTTCTGAGGCGAAATGACCCCATTGGGTATATGAAGGCAAAGTTGGCTCAGAGGGACGTTCCACTCGCTAGGGCTGGCACAAGTTCAACCAGCTATCCTCTTCCCACAGATGAAAGAGTTGTTCTTCTCAACAAAATTAGGAGAACTATTCTCAATGTGGATATATTCGAAGTGCTTAAGCAAGATAGTACTGCTTGCTATACTATGAAGGAGCTGCTCACAAAGGTTAATCTTTCCAACTGCTCCTTGCCAGTTAGTACTCTCTTGTTTGATCTTCAGAATTTGCTGGACAACGTAACTGGCTACCTTCTCCAAGACGAATCTGCTGCCAAGAAGGTTCATGAGAAACGCATTGCCATGGATGCCGCTTATGAACAAGCTTCGAAACTTTCTCAAGAAGCTGAGGATCAAGCTATGCATCTGAAGCAGGCGAAAACTGAATATGAGGCTCGAGCTGAGTCCATTCTTATTTGGGAAAGGCAGATTCTGGAACTTCAGCAGAAAGTTAAGGAGGCTAAGGAACAACAACTAGCCTTCAAAGCTAATCCTGCAGGTAACCAATTCGAAGAGCTTCTCAACCAGGGGCTTGCAGAAATGGAGACTGCAGAACAACTCAAAGGAGAAATGGCAACCTTAGAAGGTGCCAGGCGGTTCGCTCAGCAAAGACTTGAGACATTTCGAAGCACCTTTAATCGATTGAAAAATAATGTTTATTTCTAGATTTTGATGTTTATCTGACTATAACTTTGGTTTCTTACATGTAATATTCGAACAACGCCATTTTGGCATTCTATCTTGCCATCTTGGCTTTTATAATATTTTGTTTACGTTGTTACTATTCGAATCTCCCGCAGGCTTGGCTTATATTTCTTTAAATATTTCCCATTAACCTTTAGGACACGTTTATCATCCAAGAGTTCTTCGACTTCGTATGCATTGTTTGAGAATACTTTTAATATTCGAAAAGGTCCTTCCCAATGAGGTGACCATTTACCTAATGCTTTGTTCTTCTTATCCATAGGCAATATGACTCTCCAAACCAAGTCATTAATAACGAATACTTTTTTCTTCACCCTTTTATTGTATGTTCTGGCCACTCTTTCTTTTTGCCTCATCAAAATTTCCAACGCATGTAATCTAATTTCGTCCAACTCAACTAATTCATTCATCATCATTTCCCAATATAATGCAGCTGGAATTTCGTTTTGTTTCTGAATTCGAACTGATTGCAGATGAATTTCTACTGGTAACACTGCATCATGGCCAAATGTAAGTTGGAAAGGCGTAGTGTTAGTGGCTTCCTTAGGAGATGTTCTACAAGCCCATAACACTTGGTCCAGAGTTTTGTGCCAATTTCTTGGCTTCTTGCCAATATGCTTCTTGATTAATCCTATTATTACTTTATTTGCTGCTTGGACTTGTCCGTTTGCTTGAGCATAATATGGTGTTGATGTTAGCAATCTAAACCCCATTTCTTGGGCAAATCCTTGCATCTTTCTACCAGTAAATACAGAGCCTTGGTCTGTAGTTATACTTTCTGGCAATCCAAACCTATAGATAATGTGCTTTTGTATAAATTCAATAATTGCCTCTTGATCAGCAACTACCAAAGGTATAGCTTCGATCCATTTGGTAAAATAATCTACTCCCACCAAGATATATTTCTGTCCTTTGGACGAAGCAGGATTTATCTCTCCTATCAAATCCAATGCCCATCCTCTGAATGGCCATGGTTTGATGATCGAATGCAACTCACTTGTAGGGGCATGTTGAATTCCTGCATGTTTCTGACATTCCTCACATCCTTTAGCAAAGTCTATGCAATCTTTGAGCATGCTAGGCCAATACAAACCATATCGAAATAGCAACCATTTCATTTTGTGGCCTGCTTGATGTGCCCCACATGCCCCATTATGGACTTCAGACAATGCTAAATATGCCTCACTTTCTCCTAGGCATTTCAATAGTACACCTTCTTGGGTCTTTTTGAACAATTCGTTCCCCATGAGGAGATATGACAATGCTCTATATTTTGTTTTTCTGTCCACTTTTAGAGTTGGGTCTGCTAAATAACTCTTTAATGGACTTCGCCAATCTGTATCTGACAAAGTATTTATGGCTAGAATTTCGAATCCCTGTTTCTCATCATATCCCAATATCATACTTTCCAGATCCGATGGTGTGAATCTAGTAGCCATAACTCTTCCCCTTATTTCGACCAAATCCTTAAAATTCTTGGTGGATACTTTATAACCTGAAGCCAACTGCGCTAAGTCATTTGCTTCTTGGTTCTCCAATCTTGGTATGTGTTGAATATCCATGTATTCAAACTTCCTTAATAGCCTATTGACTATGACGAAGTATACCATTAAATTTTCCTTTATGCACTTGTATTCCTTTGTGATTTGTTTGACCACCAATTCAGAGTCTCCTTTAATTTCGACTCTGGTTGCCCCCAATTCCAACAAAGCTTCAAGTCCAACAATGAGCGCTTCATACTCAGCTTCGTTGTTCGAACAACGAGGACCATCCAATTTATACTTGAATTTTGTTGGAATTCCTTCAGGAGAAATTAGAAGGACTCCAACACCACTTCCATTCCTGTGGGTTGAACCATCAAAGTACAATTTCCATGGTTGCATTTCGACGTAACTCATGCTTGTCTGCTCAACCAACGAATGATCCACAATGAAATCAGAAATCACTTGATCTTTCATAGCTTTTAAAGGCATGAAAGTCAATGAATATTCTGTTAAGGCTAAAGCCCACTTTCCAACTCTACTATGCATTATTGGCTTTGAAAGCATATGTTTAATGACATCGAAATGAGATGAAACATAAACATCAACAGGTTTTATATAATACTTGAGTTTCATACAAGAGAAATATAAACAGAGACATAGCTTTTCTAAATTGCTATATCTGGTCTCTGCATCATTTAGCACTCTACTTAAATAGTATATGGCTCTTTCGACGCCATTGTTATCCTCTTGTGCTAACATACTACCTATGCTAACTTCAGAGGCAGATATGTACAATCTCATGGGCTTCCCCCATGATGGTGGAGACAAAATAGGAGGCTGGGAAAGGTATTCTTTTATTTTGTCAAACGCCTCCTGGTGAGCTTCGTTCCATTCGAAGGCCTGACCTTGCTTCAGACGAAGTAACGGAGAGAAAGCTTGGGTCCTTCCACTCAGGTTCGAAATGAATCTTCTGAGGAAGTTAATTTTCCCTAGTAGAGATTGCAACTCCCTTTTTGACGCAGGTGCTTTCGTCTCCATTATGGCTTTGATTTTGTTCTGGTTGATTTCAATTCCTTTCTTGTGGACCACAAAACCAAGAAAATCTCCAGCCTGCACAAAAAATGCACATTTAAGGGGATTCATTTTTAAACCATGTTTTCTCATTCGTTCGAATGATTGGCTTAAATGATGCAAATGTGCTTCTGCAGATATAGATTTGATGACTATATCATCAATATACACCTGCATGAAGGTTTCGATGAAGTCATGAAAAATTGAATTCATCGCCCTTTGATAAGTTGCCCCAGCATTTTTTAAACCAAAAGGCATCACCACCCATTCGTAAGTGCCTAAGGCTCCTGGGCAACGAAATGCTGTTTTTGCAACATCTTCTTCAGCAATGAAAATCTGGTTATATCCAGAGTATCCATCTAACATGCTCAAGTATTCGAATCCTGCAGCAGAATCTACTAGCATTTCTGCCACGGGCATGGAATATTCATCCTTAGGGGTTGCAGTGTTTAAATCCCTAAAATCTATGCAAATTCTTAAAGAACCATTTTTCTTAATAACAGGTACTATGTTTGCTAACCATTCAACGTACCTTGTTGTTCTGATGAATTTGCAGCGCAGCAACCTTTCGATCTCAGCTTTAATTTTTGTGAGGACTGCTGGTGCGAATCTCCTGGGAGTTTGTTTGATGGGCCTCTTGCCATCTTTGATTGGCAGTCTGTGTTCGACCAACTCCCTCTTTAAACCAGGCATCTCATCATAATCCCAAGCGAAGCAATCTTTGTTTTCCTTAAGGACTTCGATCACTTTCTCCTTGAGGTCTGGGTTAAGTTTAGCACTTATGTAGGTTACTCTTTTCGTTTTTTCATCCCCTAAGTTGACTTCTTCGAGCGGATCCTGTGCCAACATTTTGACACCTGAGTTTATGGGGTCCCTTTCGAAGCCTAAGGGTTCTTTATCATAGATGGCATCCAACCTTTGATCCATCTCCAACTCTTTGACGGGTGAGCCTTTCGAACCCCCGCCACTAACTTCATTCGTCTTTATAGTTGATTCATTTATTTCGGCCTCTAAGGCCGCTTTTGATTCATTCTCAGCCATGTAGGCCGAAATCCTTTCGAAAAAGGTAGATTCAGTCATGGTTAAGGTTGTCGAAGTTCCAGCCTGCTGGCCGTTTTTGTATAGCACCTTCAACTTCCTCTTCTTCACAGATTATTGTTCTATCCCAGTAAAGGCCATCATGACGAAGTGTCATGTAGTAGTGGGCGTTTCTAGTTTCATTTATCTCATCATTTGGAACACATGGGGCAATCTTTGCCAGATTTTTATCATAATCCCTTTTGTCAACTAAATTGACAGTTGATATAAAGTAACTCTGGTCTGCTTCGATGTTTTCCACTATTCCATCATCTCTCCACAGAACTAGTCGTTGATGCATAGACGAAGGAACTGCCCCCACGCCATGGATCCACTCTCTTCCCAGCAGCAGGTTATAGTTGGCCTTGGCTTCGATCACCATAAACATGGTGGGCCTGCAACTTGAGCCTATTGTCAATTCCAACTGGACCACCCCCAGTGTTTTGCCCACTTTTCCCTCATAATTGGACAGAACCATATTATGGGGCTTGATATCTCCTTCGCGGATCTCTAATCTTTTTAGCATGAAATGGGGTATCAGATTGACTGCAGCACCCCCATCCACTAGAACTTTGTTCACCCCATGGACACCTACTTTCGCCCGAATGAAAAGTGGCTTGAGATGATTCTTCATTGCAGGTTCTGGACGTTCGAAGAACGCATTTTGTTCCTCAACAGCCCCATTGTCCATCACGTAGTAGCACACGGGCCTATGTTTCATTAAATCGGTGGTATCTTCCTCCTCATATTCATTGATTTCGGTTTCCTGCCCAAATTCGCAGGGAAGCACAGACACCACGTTACAGTTTAAGTTGAATGACGACTCCCCCTCTGATTCGAAGTTATCTGTTATCATATCTTCGTCCTCTTCCGGGCCTGGAGTGTATTCCTTTGGTTCGTCTCGTTGGTCTTCAGAAAAAAGCCTCCTATTGACTGGAGGTTTCTCTTCAGTTTGATTTTTTGGTTTGTTGGTGCTCGATTCACCTTGTATCTTCGTTGAAGTATCCCCTTTGTTTGCCACAGCTTCTCTCTCAGCCTTTCGAATCCTTTGCTGTCTGCGCCACTAGGATCTTGACATGGGGTTCCTTCCTTTGTAATTCTCTAATCTCACTTCCTCCCTTTTTTGTGTGTTGAATTGCCTCCTGTATGTCACAGCATGGCGTGCATTTCGTTCAGCACTCCTCCATCTGTCTTTGCCTTTGTCATTTCTGACTTGTAGCCATCTATCGGTTGGCACTTCAGCAGGGAGTTTGAAAGTCACTCTTCGAGCAGCTTTGGGGTGAGGGCTATCAGGCCTTCGCTGTTTGTGTCTGCTGTCGAAATGTGGGCCCATCTGGGCAGCTTCTTGATGGTTCCAGCAAGGGGCGAAGGGAATCGTTTCGAAGGCCCTGGCCATGCTTTGGTCATACACAGCAGAACACCTTGGGCAAATCAAATACTTGGTTGCCCCTTTGTAGCAGCGAAAAACGAACTCCAGCAGACTCTCTCCAGCCTTGGGATAACACCTAAAGAGCTGGTTATCCTGGCGCCAATTGTTGCCAGTTCGAGCCCTTTGTACCCTTTCGAAATTCGCAGCAATCCTTTGGTTGCAGAGGATGCTGCACCTAGGGCACAATATCATGCCTGAATCTCCTTTGTGGCATGTCATGAGATAATCTTTGAGACTAGCATCTCCAGTGTGATTATCCCCCATTCTGTACTTTTCTTTTTCTAAGTATTTTTCCACTTCCTCCATCTCAGAGCGGGGTCTCTCCATATCCACCATATTTATTTCCACATCCCCCTCTTTGGTTTCGTCATCGCCCCACCCTGTGGGCTTTATATCTTCAATCTGGACCTTCGAACTCTCTGGGGCAGAATATTTGACCAGATAGTCAAATTTTCCACTGGGTTCCCCTAGAGTGTCCCATATTTCCTTCTGAGGGGGAATTGGCTGCGTAATTTGGACCTTCTCCAATTCCAGCCTCAAGCCCTCAGTGACTTGTGTTAATCCTTCGTTTTGATTCCCTTGGCCTTCAGTAGCCTGGGTTTCTCCTGCAACAGCCACAGGTGCAGCAATCGAAGTGTCTAGCGTATTCTGGATGTCTTCAGTGACTTCCTCGCTGACTTCGACCATCACCCAGTTTTCGACTCCAGTGTCCTTTTCTTCTGTTAGGGTGTCGCTTCGATCAGTTTCCACCATGTTGACCTCTCCAATGCATGCAGGCTCGGAGTAGTTGGTGTCTGCGACGTCCAAAGGATCTTCGTCCACTTTCATCTTCACCTTATCAGCAAACTTTAGTCTGCCATCTTTGATCGCGTTTTGAATCAAGTCCCTGAAAAGAAAACATTGTGAGGTCTTGTGGCCTAGGAAACTATGATATTTGCAAAATCCCCTCTTCTTCCTCTGATCCAAAGGAGGTATTTTGACATTTGATGGCACAATTAGCTGGCCATCTTTGACAAGCAAGTCAAAAATTTCGTCACACTTAGTGACGTCGAAGGTATAAACCTTCTTTGGAAACTTGTCACTTTTCTCATTTTCAACAATATCTTTCCCTTTTGTGGGAACTAACATTTTGCAGGAGTAAGGCGGGGCCTGTTTTAATTCAGCGAGGTCGATTTCGACCTCTTCGAATTCGAATTCAGGATATTCTTCTACTTCCTCAGTCCCAACATAGGAAATCCTTTCTTTCTTACTATTCTTAAAGACTCTGGCTTTTTCGGCCTTTAGTCTTTCGACCTGTCGAACCCTATCGGCTAACTGAGCCATATCCCTCAAATACTGAGTGTCTAGCTTCTTTCGAATAGAATAATCCAAACCCCCAGCGGCCATTTCGACTAACTCATGTTCAGGCACTACTGTGTAACATCTGGATTTCAACAGCCTAAATCTATTCAAATAATCATCTATGGGTTCGGTGAATTTTCTCTTAACACTCGCCAACTCCTTCAAACTTATTTTCGATTGTCCCATGTAAAATTGTTCATGGAATAGTCTCTCTAAAAGAGCCCAAGTGTCAATAGACCCAGGAGGCAACGTGGTAAACCAAGTGAAGGCGTTTTTTGTCAGGGAACTTGGGAAGTATTTGATCCTGAGATCTTCATTATTGGCTATATCTCCCGCTTCGGTTAGATATCTCGCTATGTGTTCGACTGTTGACTCATTGGTATCCCCAGCGAACTTTGTAAATTTAGGGACTTTGTATACCCTTGGTAAATCAGTATGCATTATACAATCCAGTATAGGAGAAGCGTAATTTGGCCTCCTCATTCCCGTATTGAGGCCATTCTGGGCCATGATCCTCTCTATCATGGTGGTTAGGTTATTTTCTGCCAAGATGTTATCGTTTCGAATCCTATGAACGACGGCATCGGCATCTTGATTTCGACCAACCAAAACAACTCCCCTAGGTTGTTCTTCTCGAAATTCTGGGGCTTCTGGCCTTTCGATCCTTGCCCCTGGTTCTATAACTTCCCTTTGTGGACCCGGAATTATTGGGGCTTCTAACCTTGGTGCTTTGGCCCCTAAGTTAACTTCTTCTCTGGGTGGTCTATGAATTGGGTCGTTAGCAATTTGTTCTATAACAGGCATGTTTGTTCGAAATCCCGCCTGGTTCTGCCTACGCCTTTCTGTGGGAGCAAAGAAATCTGCTATTCGACTCATATTGTCAGTGTTTTCCCTGTTCGTCACAGTCACATTCTGAACTATTGGGGCAAATATTTCCTGCATGGTTTGCGCTAACACCCCTATCATATTGTGGTTGCTGTCATCCATCAATTGCCTAAAAGCCAACTGGTTATCTGTGGTTAGGATAGGCAACGTGCTATAACCCACTGACCCTTGGTTATTTGTCATAAACTGATTCGCCCCAGACCCAGATCCTAGTTGTGGGGATGAATTCGATGTGGAATTGTGTAAACCTGCCATAAAAGATGTTGGCATTCCGTACGAAGAACTTCTAATTCTATTCCCATCGAAGCCGGGTGGTCTAGTCAATGGTGTGGCGAAATGGGATTGTGTCCTTGATGGTGGAACGAATCCCCCAGGGTAGCCCATAGTTCCAGTATTTCCTAAGATCGAACTGTTAGTTGATATGCCACTTACTCCATTGTTGGCTATGTTACTGGTTGAAGATGCAACAGACTGTGCATTCGAAGGGATTACATTAGATGTTCCGCTCGAAATGGATGCGTTAGTGCCTGTTGCATGTGGGCCACCTTGGTCTCCTTGTTGATTTTCTGAATTAGACATTTTGTCCAAACGTTTTCTTCTGGATAAAGGTTGGTTGCTGTTGGTTATCTTACCACTTCTCAGGTTCATAAAACAGCAAACTTCTTAGGTTCCTACGTTTTTGTAATGGCTACGTCTCGACAATCCTTAATTCTGATATCCAATTATTTGTCCCACCGGGCGTGCCAATTTGTTTCCAGTGATTTCTGGTAAACAACCGCTAGTCTTCCAAACTATCGAATAATATTTCTTAACGTTATTCAATCTCTCTGGTAACTCACAGGATCGACTAGATTGATCCTAGGATTCCTTGGATATTAAGGTTACTCTCACAATCGAACAATTATTCATGGTTGCTATTGTACAAGTGTTTGACTTACTTCGATCTCTCTCTAAGAGTTTAAAATTATGGTCAAAATGTATATGAAAACTAAGTTATACGAATAAATGCTAATTGTAATGCTGATTGTAGAGACATATAAAACTGAATGAAAAATGAAGTAAATAGTTTCGACTTACAAAACGTTTAACATAAAAGGTTTCTGGAAGGTAGAAGTTTAAAATGTGAAGAAAGCGTTTAATGCAAGAAATCTGTAAATGATTTTAAATAAAAGTATGCGCTTGAAGAACAATACTTGAAAGTAAAGGTATTGAAAATGTGACAGTTCTCTGAAATATAAACTGCTCGAAATATAAAGAAAACAGTAAAACATAAAACTTTGAGGAAAAGACTTTGAAATGAAAAGATAGTAAATAAGAAGACTTGCAAATGTTATTCGACAAAAAGAAAAGAAGAAAATATTGGAAATGGTAAAAAGGCTTTCATTAAGTTAGAAATACATGGTGCTATCATACATACATTTCTCTTGCATTCGTTTCCCTTGCCATGTGGTAGTTTGAATGTTATTGAGTATTTTGTATAACAGATATGACACCCCGAAATCCTAATACTACGACTTCTATTTATACTAATTCGACCCTAACGGTCTCGCTACAGGATTATGCCACGTTTCGAACATGCAAGACAATGCTTCTTTCATCTTTCCACGTGTCCCCAAATGCTCCAACACATAACTTTCAAACTTTGAAAGTCCCGCTTCCATTTGAATTTTAAATGCTTTTGGTGCCTCTCTATTTCGAGCGTTCTTTCCAAACATAGCCTTGCTGTTGTTTCGAGACTCCTTTGGATATGTTCTCATAATTACCGTTCGAAGCTTCAAGCTTTGACACACTTATTCGAAACACTGCTTCTGCAACTTTGAAATATGGCGTTTAATTCCATTTCGATCAGAACGTTTATCCCTTTTGGCTTCTAAATAACTTTATCAAAATCTTCAGCCAACAGCATCTTGTCAAACTGCTCTCGAAAATCATCCATTCTGTCATAAAGACCTAAGTCTTCACTTGGTGGAGGGAAAGGACGACACACATCATCATTAACAAACGGAACCAAATTCACCGAAGGAGGTGCAACAGGAACAACATGCACCACAGGAGGCGCTGGAGTAACAATAGTTTGAACCACTGGAGTATCTTGAGGACCAAGATTGAAACCTTCAGGTGCAAAATTCTCTGGCATTCCCCATGGATAGCCTTGAGACATGCGATTTTGAACAACAGTTGGAGTAGCAGATACGGGAACAGTCGGAGCTTCAGTAGTTGTCCTTGTTGGTTGAGGTTAAACACTCGGTGGCTGATTATGAGCAGCCACCAGAGCTTCCATCAGAGTAGTCAGATTGGCCATACCGTCCTTCAAAGCAGAAACTTCCTCGCGCAGCTCGCGATTCTCTTATTCTAAGTTATCCATCTTCTATTTTAAATTAGCCCGAGTGTTGTAGTGATGAGTCAGCTTGCTGAACGAAGTAAAGAAGCTTGGTAAGACACCTGGATATGCATAACAAATGCAAGAAATATGTGCAATATGATGCATGATATGCAATGCACATGATTATTTTTACTTTGTAATTTAATATTTCAAGGGATTTAAAGTTTATAGACATATTGCAATCATCAAAGTAATAACGCTTTTGAAATATTGAAAACTTTTTATTATAATAACTCCAAAATGGATTACAAGTTTCAACGATCCCAAGTACAAGATGAAAATAAAATCTAAAATCCTGAGAAAAAGAACTGATGGAGACCACTCTATACGTTGGCGCTTCCCCGTGAGCCTGGCAATTTGAGCCTTCAACCTCTAGTTTTCTTGCACATGTCTGATGGCAACCTCCTTCCAATCATCTGAATCAAGAAGTGAGTGATCAGCACCTGATTGAGGCTTAGGAGAAAATAAATCCCCTTGCCTCTCCATAGACTCTACCGCTCGACTCTCAAGGATCTCAATCAAGTCATCTTTCTCCTTCAGGTATGCTCTGTAGGAACTCTCTAAAGTTTGGAACTTGTTCTTCCAAGCATCCCTTTCCTATTGCATCCTAACTAAAGCAAGTTGCAGCTCTTCTAGATCATCTAATAAGGGAGGAGTGGTCTTCACAAATAGATCAGGCATGGGTGTTGTGATACGGTGGCAGAACCGACTGTTTGACGTTGGTTTGCGTTTTGCGCTTTTTGTTTGCAAAATGTCGCGGTAAGCAAGAGTCACCACCGACTTTTATTTCATCCAATCGGAAAGGAAAAAAGTACCCAAAAAAATCCTTTTTCGAGATATTCTGAGTACGGGGGGGTAGATTATAGAAACGGAAGGTGTTAGCATCCTTTCTATCCATGGTTTTCCATGGGCTCTTAGGTACTTGCTCATCTTTTTAAACTTGCTTGTGTATGTGCTTTGTTTTTGAAAAGTTTGACTTCGTGATAACCCTTGTATCAGTCCTCAAAGGTGTGACGAAGTTGTTTTGAAAATTGTTTTGAAAAGTGTAAGTGTGAAAAGTTTGACTTGAGCAAGTACCTACTAGCATCTACCTACTCGAAAAAAAGATCGTTTCTATTCTTGTTCCTTTAGAAAGCGTTATCCCACTATTGAGAAGTAGGTAGCACCGTCATTGGAGTTTGTAAGGGTCAATTCAAAAGGTACGTACGATCACTAAAGCAAATTCTAGGACGTCTTAGTAATAACCCTAAAGTCTTAAGATCATATTCGAGGCAACATTTCCGAGGCAACATTTCCAAGGCAACATTTCTGAGGCAACATTAGAATGGGACATTTGATCTTTGTTAGACAGGAGGGCAACCATTAAGACACCCTATGCTTAATGATCGTTTACCGAAGGCAACCGAAGTGAGAGTATACCCTAAGAGTGATATGTGTGAGTGATTAGTTTCAGTTATTTATCTTTGCATATTAGGGTTTTCTAACTGTATTAAATTTGTCATGCATTCTTGTTATACAATCCTATTAGCATACATCTAAACAGTTAAATATTTACGGGAATTAAAATGCGAGAAAGTAAATCTACGCTATTACAAGGCTTCGGGGAGGGGGATTAATTACATAGCCAAAAACCCGGGGAAAAGCAATAAGTAAAAAGACCTAGATTAAACTATTACAAACCATGAACATTTACAAAAATATTGGCAAAAATAAATAACACGCGCGCGATGAATCGAATATGAAACAACTAGGGTTTTGACCCTTGCTTAAACCTAATTGTGATTGATTAAAAAAATGTTTTTTGTTATTTTTAATAAAATAATGGAATAGTTAATTTAAAGGAAAATCCTAATTCTAATTAATTTTAAACCAAGAAAAATAAATTAATTCATCTAAAAGCCTGTTTTTATGTTTTTATTTATTTGAGAAAAAAGAGAAAATAAAATTAAAAGTTAACCTAATTTTCTAATTTAATTTTAATTGTGAAAATAAATTAAAGTTTCCCTAGGTTAAACTAAATTATATTAAAATAAAAATTTAAAATAAAAGGCCTAATTCTAATTTTTTGAATTATTGATTTTATGATTTTTTATGAAAAAAATAATTAATTTGTGAATTAAAATAAATAAAGAAATATAAAAGAGCAAAAATAAAGAAAAGAAATAAAAAAGAAGAAGTGAATGGGCCTGGTGGTGGTGCTGAAAAAAGGGGTTGGAATATGAAATTATGGGCCCAAGGTTGATGGCCTGTTTTGACTCTACTGGATTCAGTGCATACGTTGACTGGAGGCGTATGGTAGTACTCCAAGGGGGAAGCCTTAGATATGAGCTAGAGACATGATTGATGGTTGGATCTTGATGGCACACGGTGAACCTCCTGATGTGTAGCATGTTGGATTACCTGTTGAAGAAAAATATGAACAAAGGTTGAGACCTGGGGATCAAACCAAGGTCCCTATGCCCAACACCAAACACACCCAACCATTTGTACCACGCGCTTCATTTGTTCACATAATAACAATAATGCATAATATATAAAGCAAGCTAGTTAATTGGAAAGACGCGCTAAAGTTTAAATTTCCCAACCAGGGAGTGCCACGCATCCATCTTCTTCCTCCCAACTGTCGTTTTAGCATATCAAGCTTTTACCTACAGACGCTTGCTGTAGGTATAACCCTATCCATCTCTAAAATTGCGTAGGTTCAAGATAAATGACTATGGTTGGTACCAATCAACTCGTATCATCCTCACGAGTGTCATGGTACCAGAGTTAACGCCCAATTTTTCCTGCATGAAAAAGCCCTAAACAAGAACACAAAACCCTAGCCATGGCAGATTCAGATACAGTCATCAAAAATACAATTTAATAGAATGATTAGCTTGTAAACATGATGATAAACATGAGTATGGCAATCAAAAACACTAAAGATCCGTAGATTAGTGAAATCAAAATCAAATTTTTGGACAAACCGTGGGAGACGTAGAACGTGATTCTTGAGGTTTCAGGTCGTGTGAATGCTTGCTACAGGTTCAGTGTGTGCCTGGGAATGTGAATTGATCCTTGGAAAAGTCTGAAACGGCCTCTAGAGCAATATATAATCTCCACTTTTCTTTGAAAACTTGGAACTTTGTTTGACACTTTCAGGCAAGTTACGCGTCCAAAAACTCATGTTCTAGGTCTTTAGGATCCTGGCATAAATAGTGAATCAATCTAGGGTAGTAAAATTGGAAAGAATCCAAAGAATAATGGTATGATTTTAAGAGAAAATCAAATCTTGAATAATTGCCCAAATATGGATATTTTGTGTCTATTCTTGACTTGCACGATTTTCTTCTCATTTGACAGCACATAAGATCTTCCTTCAATGCAAAAATCATCCTTAAAACACATTATATGATTTATTTAGATTTATTTGATTTTATTTGAATCATAAGTGAATAAAAATCAAAATAAATTAAATAAATAAATAAATAAAGCATGTAGGGTCCCATAGGTCATGGACTATGCTAGGAATGAGATTCAATCTTGAAAAGATGGGCCCATGTGAAAAAAATGCAAATTTAAGCACATTTGACTTTTGGCAATTTTGCAAAAATGGTTTACTTGGCCAATGCATAACTCTCTCAATTTTGAACCTAGAGATGTGTTCTTAGACTTTTTATAAATATTAGGATGTCCTCTAAGCAACCCTTTTGATCTCATCGAAATTGAGTCTTCCATGTTCATGTATGAAGCTTTGACCCAAAAGGTGTTTTTGTTGACTTTCCAAAATGACCTATAATGTCAAAATCCATATCTTCTTGTGAGTACATATTTTGAACTTGGGAGCTGAATATGAATTGTATGGAATTGCATCCTCTTCAAAATGAGCTTTGGATGGGTCATTTCTGATAAAGTATGAGAAGGTTATGCTTGGTCAAATTTGAGTTGACTTTTCCTACAAAACCCTAATTTAGCAATTTTTGGGTTTTGATGAATTGTGAGCAATCCTTGATGAATCATGATCAACCCTTGATCAAATGATGAGTGATACTTCAAAGTGACGATGTTGACCAAAAATATTGAAGTTTGACTGTATGTGGGCCACAGTTGACTTTTGACCTAGCATAGTCGATTTTCAGGCCTTTGAGCAATTGACTGAGCAAACTTTTTTCTGCAAGGCTTGAAACTTGTCATGGATGATCTTGAGAACATATTAGGACAATGGTGAGCATTTGGGATCCTTTGGACTCAAGCATATTGATGAAAAATGAAACCCTAATTTGAGATAGACTGCCTTAGGAGAGAGTTTGTCTGGTCAATTTTTGAACTTCCTTGAGTAATTTGGGGACCTCACTTGCCATGTATTGTGAAATATGGGAGGGCAAATTTTAGGGTACAACAGCTGCCCCTGTTCAATCTTCTTAAACCTGAGGATATAGATTGGCCCGTCTTCCTTTCGTGATCTGAAGGTGGAAGATGATTGAACACTAGAGTGCCCAGAAATTTGCACTCGCATGAAGTGATACTTGAATTGCGATATCGAGAATGGGCTTATAGATGCCATTTGGAAGTTGATGACAGAAGATGGGCTTAAAGATGCCATCCTAAGAGGTGTCAATCGCATAAGAGATTCCTTTGCGAGGTCCGGTATACCTGTTGTTGAGGAGGACTCCGTTAGGGAATGCTGATCTTTATCTTGAGAGAAATAGAGTTTTAGGAGCTTCAGTTGTCCATTACTCTACTGGGGAATAATTACGGTTTGGGAAGTGGAAGTGAACTGTGTGTTTGGTCGGGGTATATGTTGCACCGTGACTTTCTTAGAAAATGTGAAATCAATTGTGTTTGATTGGGTCCCGGTCTTACAGTGTTGTGGACTGCTGTCTGGGGATACGAGAGGAAGAACCTGGATAGTAAGGTTATGAGAAGGAACCTGGATAGTAGGGTTACTTCGAGATGAAAGCCTTGATAGTAGGGCTTGGGAAGGAACCTGGATAGTAGGATTACTTCGATATGAGAGCCTGGATAGTATGGACGTGAGAAGGAACCTGGATAGTAGGGTTACTTCGATATGAAAGCCTGAATAGTAGGGTTGTGAGAAGGAACCTGGATAGTAGGGTTACTTCGATATGAAAGCCTGGATAGTAGGGTTGTGAGAAGGAACCTGGATAGTAGGGTTACTTCAATATGAAAGCCTGGATAATAGGGCTGTGAGAAGGAACCTGGATAGTAGGGTTACTTCGATATGAAAGCCTGGATAGTAGGGCTGTAGGAAGGAACCTGGATAGTAGGGTTACTTCGATATGAAAGCCTGGATAGTAGGGTTGTGAGAAGGAACCTGGATAGTAGGGTTACTTCGATATGAAAGCCTGGATAGTAGGGCTGTGAGAAGGAACCTGGATAGTAGGGTTACTTCGATATAAAAGCCTGGATAGTAGGGTTGTGAGAAGGAACCTGGATAGTAGGGTTACTTCGATATGAAAGCCTAGATAGTAGGGTTGTGGGAAGGAACCTGGATAGTAGGGTTACTTAGATATGAAAGCCTGGATAGTATGGTTGTGGGAAAGAACTTGGATAGTAGGGTTACTTCGATATGAAAGCATGGATAGTAGGGTTGTAGGAAGGAACATGGATAGTAGGGTTACTTCTATATGAAATCCTGGATAGTAGGGTTGTGAGAAGGAACCTGGATAGTAGGATTACTTCGATATGAGTTTGGGTAAAACTGCAGAGGGAACCTGGGTAAGGTTGTTCTTGTCGCACTGATGATTACTCTGTGTAGCTTCGAGTGTTGATCATGGACCTGCTGGAAGTTGTTGATAATAATTGTCTTTCCTGAAAGAAATACAGGGTTAGTTATGTGAGATGCATGATGTTGTACCCCAAAATTTTCCCTCACATATTTCTCAAAACATTTCAACAAAGATCCTCAGCTTGCTCAAGGAAGTCCAAGGGTTAACCAGACAAGCTCTCTCCTAAGGCAGTCTACCTCAATTTAGGGTTTCATGTTGCATCAAGATACTTGAGTCCAAGGGATCCCAAATGCTCACCATTGTCCTAATATGTTCTCAAGGTCATCCATGTCAAGTTTCAAGGCTTGCAGAGGAAATTTCCTCAATCAATTGCTCAAAGACCTGAAAATCGACTGTGCTAGGGAAAAAGTCAATTGTGGTCCCCATACAGTCAAACTTCAAGATTTTTGGTCAACATCCTCATTTTTAAGTATCATTCATCATTTGATCAAGGGTTGATCATGATTCATCAAGGATTGCTCACAATGCATCAAAACCCAAAAGTTGCTAAATAAGCGTTTTGCAGGAAAAGTCAACTCAACTTTGACCAAGCATAACTTTCTCATAATTTATGAGAAATGACCCATACAAAGCTCATTTTTAATAGGATGAAATTCTATACAATTAATCTTCATCTCCCAAGTTCAAAATATGCACTCACAAGAAGTTATGAATTTTGACATTATAAGTCATTTTGAAAAGTCAACAAAAACACCTTTTTTGTCAAAGCTACATACATGAACATGGAAGACTAAATTGAGATGATACCAAAAGGGTTGCTTAGAGGACATTTCAAGATTTCTAAAAAGTCCAATAACACCTTCAAAGAGTCAAAATTGAGGAAGTTATGCATTGGTGAAGTTGACATTGTTTGCAAAATTGCCAAAAGTCAAAAGTGCCTCAAATTGCAATTTTTGCTAAATGGGCCTAACTTTTTGCACTTGTTTTGAGTTGGTAGCATGGTCCACAAGCCCTGGATCTTGCCATATGTCTTTATCTTATGTTTTCTATTTATTTTGATTTTTATTTCAATTAAATCAATTTAAATCAAAACAAATCATGAAAAAATCCAAATCATTCAAACTTCAAAATATTGTGCATATTTCAGGTCCTATATCCAGCTAGCAAGTGAATCAATTCGTGCAAGGCATAAGTGGGCACAAAAAGATTGGTTTTGGCTTATTTTTAGAAAGATTTTCAAGTGAATCAAATCAAGATCAAAAGCCATAATTGATAAAGATTGAGAACACTTTTGCAACCCTAATTCCATCAGTGGTATATAGTGAACATTTGCAGCCAGAAAGAACAAGGTTTAGAGGCGCACAAAGGCAGAACCAAACTTGGAAAAAATCAAAGAAAGTGGTGATCTATTTTCATATTTGCAGGTGCTTTCAAACCTTTCTAGGTATCCCTTTCGCTTCCTGAGCACTCAAGGAACCTATACCAATCAAGAACAAGGATTTTTTTGTGCTAAAACCCAATGTAAGTAATCCACGACTTTGAACTTTTCTTGAAATCGAATTACATGATTTTGGCATTGATAGCATGAAATACTTATATATCCTTGTTCCTTGAAGCATTTGCAACCTATCTATAACATTTAATTGTGTTTTTGTGGACTATATTAGAATTCACCATTGCTAGGGTTCTTGGTCTCGTTTTAGGGTCTTTGTGTACAGGTGAAATTGGCCCACAAGAAGGGCACCATCATGCTCAGCAGGCCAAGGCGGTTTGATTCATGGCCTTAGACTCCATTTATCACGTCCATGTGAGATTTTGAAACAAGAAAGGGTTGTAGCTACGGACATATGTTCGTAGGTAAAAGTCTATGACTTTTACCAACGAAGAGAGGACAGGGACGACTTGCGTGGCACCATATTACCTATCCATTTGAATTTTTGTGCTTTTTTCCCACTAACCCACATCATTATATATTATCATTTATTATTATTCCATGTACAAATAAAACATGCAGCGCAGTTGGTAGCAAGGCTAGTGGAGAAAGCCATAGGGCCTGGGTTCGAATCCCAGGTCCCCCCATTATTTCACATTATTTTTCTTTAAATGATCAGGCGCGTGTATAAGCAGGGAGACCACCATGGACCATCATCATCCAACCAACCAGGTGTCCAGGAAGCCAGATCTGATGGCTATCATGTGAAGGACCATCATACAGCTCAGTCAACGCATAACACTGGAACGTGGAAGTCAATATGGGTCAGATTTGTTTGGGCCCAGAAGCTACTATTCACCCCCCTCCAAAATTGATGATTGCAGGCCCATTTTATTTTACTCTTCTTTTTATATTTCTCTTAATTAATTTATTTAAATTATTTTTATTAACACCAAATTAATTATTTTTATCAAAAAATCATAAAAAATAATGTTCACCCAAATTAGATTTAGGTTTTATTTTTTATACAAAAATTAATTTAATTAGTTTATTTAATTTTAGGGTAACTTTAATTATTTTCTAAATAAATTAAAACAAGTTAGAAATTAGGGTTTTGTTTAATTTAAATTCTATTTTCTTTTTCTTAAAAATAACCAAAAATACAAAAATAGGTCATGTAAATTATTTTCTCTAAATTAATTTAATTACTAATTAGATTTGTATTTAATTTAAAAACCTTATTCTTTTTCTTAGAAATAATTAAAAACAACAAAAATAATCTTTTCTTTTAATTAGGTTAGACGGGGTCAAAACCCTAATTTCCCTTCGTTCTATATTCGTCGCGCATTTATTTATTTTTACCATATTGATGTAATTGCTCACAGGATGTAATAGATTAATTAGGAATTTTTCGTTCATTTATTGTTTTTTTACGGGTTGTTTTTGGCTATGTAAATTAATACCCGAAGCCTTGTAATAGCGTAGCTTTACTTTCTGCACTTTAATTTCTGCAAAATATTAAACTGTTAGATGTATGATATTAGGGTTGCATGACAAGAATGTATGATTAACTTTAAAACGGTTAGCAAACCCTAAATGTGCAAAGATAATAATTTAAAATTGAATCACTCGCACATGCGCACTCCTAGGGTATACTCTCACTTCGGTTGCCTTCGGTAAAACGATCATTAAGTATAGGGTATTTTAGTGGTCACCCTCTTGTCTAAACAAAGATCAAAGTCCCGTTCAGAAAGGTTGCCTCGGAATTGTCGCCTCAAATATTGATCTTAAGACATTAGGGTTATTACTAAGACGTCCTAACATTGCTTTAGTAATCGTACGTCCCTTTCGAATTGACCCTTAAAACTCCAACGATGGTGCTACCTACTCACTAATAGTAGGATATTGTTGTCTAAAGGAAACAAACATAGAACAATTCTTTTTTCGAGTAGGTAGATTAGCTCTTAAGTACTTTCTCAAACAAAACAAAATTTTTACACACTTACACTCTTTTCAAACAAGTTTTTAAAACAAATTCGTAACACTCTTGAAGACAGAAGCAAGGGTTAAATCGAAGTCAAAAACTTTTTTCAAATCCAACACACACAAGCAATTTTGAAAATGATGAGCAAGTACCTAAGAGCCCGTGGAAAACCACTGATATAAAGGGTGCTAATACCTTCCCTTTCTATAATCTACCCCCCGTACTCAAAATCTCGAAAAAGGAATTTTTCTGTGCTTTTTTTCCTTTCCAGGTGGATAAAATAAAAGTCGGTGGCAACTCTTGCTTACCGCGACATTTTGCAAACACAAACGCAAAATGCAAACCAGCATTTCAAAACAGTTCGGTTCTGGCCACCATATCATACATGAGATGCATTGTGATGAGGTTCTCAGGATAACTGAGATCATGTTATATGTAATGTATGCACATGTCATGACGTATGAACATGAAATGCTGACGTAATAATCTGAGTCTGGGAAAATAAATCCCCGACTGCTGTTTGAAGAGTATGAGAAATGATCTTCTTGACTGCTGTAAAAAACCATGGTTCCTCTATTTCTATTGGGGATGGTGAACAAAGATGGCTATGCTGGGGATTTTCCCCTTGTTTACGGATATTCTGTCGAGGAGAGACTCTGTCTGAGGATAACTCTGTGGGGAATAACTCTGTTGGAGAGGAGATACTCTGTTGATAGATCTGCTGTCTTGGAGAAATAACTCAGATGGGGATGAATTTCCGCTGCTGGTGATAATGATTTCTGTTGGAGATCGAATTTCTGCTGGTGAGAGAAATAAACTCTGCTTGGGGAAAATTTACCGATTCACTCGTAATTGTGAACCTTAGCTGGGGAGAGTTATGTCTTGTTCAGGAAAGCTGACGTCGTTGTCTTTGGATACTTTTTACTCTGTGGGGAGTGTATGTACCACTTCTCATGTTCTCAAGCTGGCTCTAGCACCTTGCGGTAGTATGATGCGTTTGATCACCAGATCCCCAACTTGATATTCTTGACATCTGACTTTCTTGTTAAAAGCCTTGATCATTCGCTTTTGATACGTCTGACCATGACAGATAGCAGTAAGTCTTTTTTCGTCGATTAGGTTCAGTTGATCAAGTCGGGTTTGGACCCAGTCGTGTTTGTTCAAACCCGCATCCTTCATAATCCTGAGAGAGGGTATCTGGACTTCGATGGGTAGGACTGCCTCCATGCCATATACCAGAGAGTAGGGTGTTGCCCCTATCGACGTTTGTGTTGAGGTACGGTACCCATGAAGAGAGAATGGTAACATCTCATGCCAGTCTTTGTATGTCACTGTCATCTTCTGCACAATATTCTTGATGTTTTTATTAGCCGCTTCAACAGCCCCATTCATCTTCGACCGGTAGGGAGAAGAGTTATGATGATGAATCTTAAACTGTTTGCAGAGTTCGGTAATCACCGCGTTGTTGCTATTTATACCATTGTCAGTAATAATCCTCTTTGGTACACCATATCGACAGATCAGATTGTGTTGGATAAACCGCGCCACGACGTTCTTGGTTACTGTAGAAAAGGAAGATGCCTCAACCCACTTTGTAAAATAATCAATGGCTACCAGAATGAAGTGATGCCTGTTAGACGCAGTAGGTCTAATCTCGCTAATCATGTCGATGCCCCACATTGCAAAAGTCCAAGGAGCTGTCAAAACATTCAGGGGAACCGGATGTACATGCACCTTATCAGCATAGACTCAGCACTTATGACAGGTTCAAGAATGCTGATAACAATCGGCTTCCATGGTGGACCAGTAATATCCTGCCCATAGGATTTTCTTTTCCATGGTATGTCTACTGGAATAAGTTCTGAAGGTACCTTCATGTAACTCTGCCATGACCCTTTCTGGCTCGCTCTTGTCTACACACCGCAGTAAGGTTGAATCATGGTTACGCTTATAGAGGATTCCATTACTGATGAAGAACTTCGCAACGAACCTTCTCATAAACTTCTTATCATTAACAGATGCCCCCTCAGGGTATTCTTGAGTATCAAGATACCTCTTTACCTCGTGAAACCAGGGTTTATCTGTTACCTCTTCAGTCTCAATGTCACAGCAATGTGCGGGTTCATCCAACCTTTCAATGGTAATCTGGGGAGCTTCATTGTCCCACCTGACTTTGAACATAGAAGACAAGGTAGCTAGCGCGTCCGCCAGCTGATTCTCCTCTCTCGGGAAATGTTCAAAAGTTATCTCTTCAAAGTGTATGAGCAATGTCAGTACATATTCTTTGTAAGGAATAAGATTTGGGTGCTTCATATCCCACTCGCCTTTGATCTGAATTATCACCAGAGCGGAATCTCTAAATACACTTAAGAACTTAATCCACAGGTCAATAGCAACTCAAAGACCCATGATACACGCTTCATCCTCCGCCATATTGTTGGTGAAGTTAAAACATAATCGGGCAGTGAACAGAGTATGATAGCCCTCAGGAGATATGATTACCGCGCCAATGCCATTACCCAATGCGTTTGAAGCTCCATCAAAATACATAGACCATCGGGATCCTTCTTCGGGTCCTTCATCTGGTCCAGGTTCTTCACAGTTGGTTACCAACATGATATTCTCATCCGGGAACTCGAAATTCATGGACTGATAGCCATCCACGGCCTGATGCGCCAAATGATCCGCCAATACACTCCCCTTGATTGCTTTTTGGGTTGTGTACTAGATGTCGTACTCGGTTAAGATCATCTTCCATCTTGCTATCCTTCTGGAGAGAGCGGGCTTCTCAAAAATATACTTGATTGGATCCATCTTTGATATCAACAAGGTAGTGTGAGTCAGCATATACTGTCTCAGCCGGCGATCAGCCCATGCCAAAGCACAACAAGTTTTCTCGAGCAATGAGTATCGGGTCTCACAATCGGTAAACGTTTTGCTAAGGTAGTAAATGGCGTGCTCTTTTCGACCAGACTCATCATGCTGCTCCAGCACACACCCCATTGAATTGTCTAGCACTGTCAAGTATAATATCAAAGGTCTTCCTTCAACTGGAGGCATCAAAATTTGTGGTTTTTAAAGGTATTATTGATTCTTTCGAAAGTGGTCTAGCATTCATCATTCCACTTTACCACTTGATCATTCTTCAGCAGCTTGAAGATTGGCTCACAAGTAGCAGTCAGATGTGAAATGAATCTGGCAATGTAATTCAGACGTCCCAAGAAGCCTCTAACTTCCTTCTCTGTGTGGGGAGACGGCATCTCTTGTATGGCTTTTAGCTTTGCAGGGTCCACCTGAATACCTTTGTCACTGACAAAAAAACCCAGAAGTTTACCAGACCTTACCCCGAAGGTACACTTGTTCGGATTCAACCTCAGCTTGTACGTCTTCAACCTGTCAAACAGTTTCTGGAGATCATCAAGGTGCTCTCCCTCAGTCTGGGACCTGGCTATCATGTCGTCAACATAAACCTCGATCTCATGGTGAATCATGTCGTGGAACAAAGCGGCCATGGCGCGCTGATAAGTTGCCCCAGCATTCTTCAAACCAAAAGGCATTACCTTGTAACAGAAGGTGCCCCACTGTGTGACGAAGGTTGTCTTCTCCATGTCCTCAGGAGCCATCTTGATCTGGTTGTAGCCAGAAAAACCATCCATGAAGGAGAAGATCTTATGTTGCACGGTGTTGTCGACCAGAACATCGATGTGAGGAAGTGGGAAGTCATCCTTGGGGCTTGCCCTATTCAGATATCTGTAATCTATGCACATTCGTACCTTACTGTCCTTCTTAGGTACCAGAACCACGTTAGCAACCCATTGTGGATACGAAGTGACAGCTAAGAATCCTGCATCAAACTGTTTCATGACCTCTGCCTTGATCTTCTCTGACATTTCAGGGCGCATACGACGGACCTTCTGTTTAACCGGGGGACAGTCTTCTTTAGTTGGCAGGCGATGTACCACAATATCAGTGTCTAAACCAAGCATGTCTTCATAGGACCAGGAGAAGATTTCAACATAGTCGTGCAGCATCTGTATCAACCTCTGTTTGATGCTAAGCTCCAAATTTGCACCTATTTTAACCTCTTTTCTGTCTTCCTCAGTACCCAAGTTCATTGTCTCAACCGGCTCTTCATGAGGCTGTATGGCCCTTTCTTCCTGCTGTAGTAGTCTAGCAAGTTCTCCAGGCACCTCACAATCATCCTCACCTTCATCCTCGGCTTGGTTAATCGTATTTGTGAAGTTATAACTGGCAATAGCAGAGCTGTTATCAATGGGATCCAGAGTGGATATGGATCTGCATTATGATACGTGAGTGTGTGTAAGAGAATAGCTGTTTTGATAAAGTGAAAGACAGAAATGAAAAACAAGGAGCTCAAAACTTGTAATGCAAGAAACGTCCAATTCTTTATTAATGATAGATGAAATGACAAATAATAAGCCCTCACAAGCAAAACCAAGGTGCCTCGGGAAAGGCACCGGGCCGTAAAGTTTCAAACTGTTTATTACAAATCTTAAAGCAAAATTCAATTACTGCAGAATAAAAGAAACAGGTATGAAGTCCTTCGTCGTCCAGTTATTTAGTCCACCGTTGGTTGTTGGGTAGATCCAGATGTCGATGTCCGAATCTTCTTCACTGTCCTCAATCGTATTAACTCCCTGATTACTGATGTGCAGAGGAGGTCTTCCAATCCGTGCGCACCTAACAGCCCTTTGAGCCCCTGTAGTAAAGCCCAAACCAAATTTGTTAGTTTTGTGAGTAAAATCAGGGAGCCGACCCCAATTGGTACACCCACCTTCTTTAACTACAAACTTGGCGTCCTTGAGAGAAGCCATCTTCAATGGAGGTTTGTTGGTAGTAACTTCAATTGACGCCAAAGTCTGAGGGAACTCTTCGAAGTTTTGACAAGGTGTTTATATGAATTCCCCGTCCATCTCCACGTAGCGGAAGGAATTGAGATGACTCACCATATACTCTTCTTCACCTCGCACTATGACAATCTTCCCCTTCACTGGGTACTTCAGCATTTGATGGAGTGTGGAAGTAACTGCCACATCCCTATGGATCCAAGGACGACCCAGCAAGCAAGAATACGATGGCTTGATGTCCATTACATAGAAAGTGGACCCAAAGGTCTGAGAACCCACTTTGACAGGGATGTCCACCTCCCCGTGCACCATTCTCTTTGATCCATCAAAAGCCCTTACCACAATGTTACTCAGTTTTAGAATCAAACCTTCACAATCCAGACGGTCTAACGCTTTCTTTGGCAGAACATTTAATGAGGACCTGGTGTCTACCAGAACATGGGCCATAGTGGTGCCCCTTCACTCGATCGAGACGTGCAGAGCATCATTATGATTCCTTCCTTTCGGTGTCAGATCTGCATCTGAAAAACCTAGCCCATTGTCAGCAGTCAGGCTAGCCACGCAATCTTTGAACTGATCTACTGAAGTTTCCTGCGGCACATGCGCAGTCTTAAGAAATGCAATCAAAGCCTTCGCATGGGCTTCAGAACATAATAGCCGAGATAACATGGATATCTTTGACGGGGTTTTCCCCAGCTGCTCAACTACATTGTAGTCACTTTTCTTGATAATTTTCAGTATTTCCTCTATCTCTTGTTTAGAGGCTTCCATAACGATTTTCTTAGGTGCCTCCGTCCGGGAAGGCTCACCTATAATTTCTTTACCACAAGTCCCAGATGGCTCAGCGACAGGGGTGATAACTGGAGTAAGAATAGGAATAGTAGCAGGTGTAATAATTAGAGTAGGAACAGGAGGAATGTCAGGAGTGCTGGTTGGAGCAGCAGTTGGAATAGCAGTAGGCTTGATGATAGTCTTCGGGGAAATCTCAGGAGAGAAGACCCTTCCACTTAGGGTCACTTTACTAGTCCTGACAATATTACTGACATCAGTATCAGCTTCTTCAGTCTTCAGATCTTGCTTAACACCATGGTAATATACATCAGCACCATAATGCCATGGGATAGCCTTATCTGACGTGTACGGGATGGGACCAGGAACAGTGATTATCAACGGAGCAATTCTGGGAACAGTTGTAACCCTAACAGGTTTTCTCGAGGAAACCTTGGAAGGATTGGCGGAAATGGTTATAATGGCAACGTCTTCTGAGGGAACAACGAGAATCATAGTCTTCTCAAACAAAATCTCTTTATTATCCATCAGGCGCTGAACACCTGACTTCAACAAACGATAACCAGTAGGTATAATTAAACACATGTGGCAACCTTCACCATAACCCGGAAATAAACCGGCCAACAGCAAATTTTTCTTAACAGCCATCGGAGGAGTAGAAATTTCTTCAATAGAGGTCACAAACAAATCGATGTCAACAACATTAACTCCACAACCATGTTTGGGCATAGGAGCAGTTATAACATTCGGATTTTCCGGAGCATCAAACTCAATCTCTTTGGCTTCGAGAAAATCTTGTACTTTGTTTCTCAGGGCCCAGCAATCATTTGTATCATGGCCCAGACTCTTGGAATGGTAGGCGCACCGCGCGTTGGGATTGTATCTGGGAGAAGCAGTGTTTGGATTCTTAGGAGCCTCTCTCGAGGTAGCCAAGTTGGACGTTAACAGATGAGGCAGAATTTCAGCCAAAGTCATATTGATACGGGTAAACTGTCATTGTGGTCTTTCCACCCTTTTGTTGATTGTTGTGTTGTGGAGCAACTGTGGGTCTTGGTATCACTACAGCATTTACCGTATGACGGTGTTCAGATCTGCTTTGGCCCCTCGGGCCATAGACTGCACTAGCTTCCTTCTTACCAATAAAAGGCTTCTTTACTGAACTCGAAGAGGCGTCCTTCTGTATCTTACCACTTCGGATACCAACTTCTACTCTTTCTCCAGTCAAAATCAACTCAGTAAAACCAGTTGACGATCTTCCGATCAAATGATTGAATAATGGACCAGATAGCGTCCCTAGAAACATGTCAACCAACTCCCTATCAGACAAAGGGGGTTGGACTCTTCCAGCCAATTCTCTCCACTTTTGAGCATAGTCCTTAAAACCTTCTCCTGCACCCATGGACATACCATAGAGCTGAGTACGAGTGGGAGCAAGGTCGGTGTTATACTGGTACTGCTTATAGAAAGCAGCAGCAAGATCTTCCCAGTTTCAGACACTGGCTCCTTCCAACTGATGGAACCATTCAAGCTGAGTCCCTGACAGACTATCTTGAAAGAAATGCACCCACAAATTTCTATCAGCAGTGTGGGGTTGGATTTTCCTGACATACGAGCGAAGATGGAGTTTTGAACAGGATACTCCGTCGTACTTAGCAAAAATCGGAGCTTTGAACTTATGAGGGATGACCACTCCCGATACCAGTCCCAATTCTCCGAAATCCAAACCAGGGATTTTTTGAATCTCTATAGCACTCAGACGGTCTTCTAGTTGCTTGTATCTATCCTCGGCATGAGGATATTGCTCATCGTCGTAATCCGTATCGTTATCAGAAACTGCAGGACTAGGGTCCTTTGCTCTTTCTTGGTTTTCCCCGTCCTTGGATGAGGAGGTCAGATCAGCTGGTTGTATCAACCTTTCTCCGAATCTTCTACCCATGTTCAGAATACCGACCTTCTTCTTCTTCTTCTCTTTCAGAATAAGGGTCTTCAGATCCTCTTTCCCTTTAGCCGGACTTATGAACATCTGTTGGAATTAGGCGTTTTGTGCCTGAAGATCTTTGATGGCTTGATCGGAAGACATTTCTGCTGAAATAAATAGCGAAGAAGATGAGAAACCTGTAGTGGTACCTGTAATGATGTGTATGATAATGGGATGCGTATGTAATGATTTCAAAGACTTTGGGAGATTTAAATTTGCAAACCAAAAATAAACAAAACTTTATTAGCTTAAACTTTGAAAGATTCAACGATGCCTTTAAGGTGTTACAAAGAAGTAAATAAAATAAATTTAAAAATATAAAAGCAAAATCAAAAGTCCCATGGTCGCTTCCTCTTGGTGTTGATGTAGTCATTGATCACTCTTTCTTCCACGAGCTGCCTTGTGAGCTTAAAAATCTTCCTTTCTTGCTCATGATACTGTTCCCGGTAAGTATCCCGCTCATTCTTCAGTTGAATCCAAGACCTCTGCAGCTCCCCAGGATCAGTGGGCATGTAAGGATAGAGAACCGTGTAAGGAACGCCTTCTTCATTAGTGGGCTCCACAAGCACTGGTAATATGGCCGCATAAGGCATCCCAAGCTTCTGGGCACGAGCTCGGACCCACTAGAGGTAAAGCTGCATAGGAAGGGAAGTGTTTGGCCCCAACTCTTGGGGGTCAGATCTGTTCACCGTGCCCCAAGCTCGTATAAACCTCCGGTGATGCTCCTTAACATCCTCCCTAGAGTTAAATACAATGTCCTCAAGAAGTAACTCATGGGGACCATCTCTTCGAGCACGACCAAATTGTCGCAAGGCTAGACAAGGATTATAAGTTATACCCCCTCTGATTCCAAGCAATGGGACATTAGGGTATCCCCCACAACGGTCAATAACAGCAGTGTCTTCCATAGCCCGGGAACACCAAAGAATATATGTATGAGCAAGTGACATTATTCTATAGGACAAACCCAAACCTTCTTAGTTCTTTAGCATAGACTTAGGGAGGTGAGAAATAAACCACCTCGACAGCAAAGGTATGCAGCACATGAGAGTCCCTCTTCTTCTTATAGTACGAGTATAGAGAGCATGTAAGATATCTCCCAGCAAGGTAGGCACAGGGTTACGAGAAAGGAAAATCTTGACAACATTCACATCTACAAAGGAATCCGGATTCGGGAAGAGAACCAAACCATAGATAAGGAGAGCCAAGACATCTTCAAAAGCTTGAAAATCCAAATCATCCCAGAATAGTTGAGCCTGGTCTATCATAAATTTGGATAGAAAACCTTCGACCCCGCTTCGTGGTTCCCAATTGGACACTACATCAGCCCGTTTCAAATGCAGAGCTAAGGCACTATCTTCTGGTCTAGGAGCTTCTTCCATACCTGTGAAGGGTAC
This sequence comes from Vicia faba, assembly GCA_948472305.1. Classification (NCBI taxonomy): domain Eukaryota; kingdom Viridiplantae; phylum Streptophyta; class Magnoliopsida; order Fabales; family Fabaceae; genus Vicia; species Vicia faba. The sequence continues at coordinate 82,269,187 of OX451738.1, read as the reverse complement.
CTATTCAAGAATGGATATGCCCAATAGATGATAGAACTCTTCCAAGGTGGGTACCACCTGGTAATCTGGAAAGGTGAAGCAATGATGCACGGGATCAAAGAACTGAAATAGTACGCTCATCATCTGTTCATCAAGGTTTGAAGTAACCAGGCTGAGAAGTTGACCGTGTCTCTTAATGAACATAGAGGTCTCAGAAACTCTTGAGGCTAGCTCTTTAAGTTGGGCAGGTATTTGCACAAAGTTGACTCGGATGGTATTTCTATGCACAGAAGACATGATCTGCAAAACATAACAAAGATAAATTCCCTTGGTCTTTGAAATGGTTAGTGTAATGAAGCATGAATGCCATGTTATGATGCATGATGTCATGATAAACCACAGATATAGCAAACAACAGGTATTGCAAACATAGTCAAATCACACAAAACCCTTAGGTTTAAGGCTTGCATGAGGTCAAAGGTAATACCCTCTTGAAGTTAAGTTGGTTCAAACCTGTCCTAGAAAAATTAACCGGGTTCTAGAGGATCTCAATATCATTGACCATCCTCCATCGGTCATGGTTTCAGCTCACACAATCTTTTCTTGCAGTTGGAACTATCTCGAGAGTATGGTCTCAATGAGTGTAGCATCGAGTATCAACCAGTTCTCAGCTTTACACTGAGGCTGACTATCTCACTACTTTCTAATGGCCAAGTTGGGAGATTAAAGGTTCTAAGGTCAGTTGATGCTTAACGACACCATGCAGCGGCCCCGTATTCTCCTTGTTTCTCCACAAGGGATACCGATACCAACCAATGTTCCATATCAATGTAACTACTGCTTCAACCGTATCGGCTTACGTTGTACAGTTCCCCCACAGTCTATTGCTACTTACCTAAAAGGTATCCCCAGACCTGAGTTAGGATCTATAGTAACCCCAAACAGAACCCTCAAAAATAAAGTAAACAAAGCAATCAAGAGAAGTAAATATGATGAACTAGATCCTAAGGTATACCCCACTTATTAAGTCCCCAGCAGAGTTGCCAGTTCTGTGATACGGTGGCAAAAGCGACTGTTTGAATGCTGGTTTGCATTTTGCGCTTTTTGTTCGCAAAATTTCGCGGTAAGTAAGAGTCACCACTGACTTTTATTTCATCCAATCGGAAAGGAAAAAAGTACAGAAAAAAAATCCTTTTTCGAGATATTCTGAGTACGGGGGGTAGATTATAGAAAGGGAAGGTGTTAGCATCCTTTCGATCCATGGTTTTCCATGGGCTCTTAGGTACTTGCTTATCTTTTTAAAATTGCTTGTGTATGTGCTTTGTTTTTGAAAAGTTTGACTTCGTGATAACCCTTGTATCTGTCCTCAAAGGTGTGACGAAGTTGTTTTAAAAATTGTTTTAAAAAGTGTAAGTGTGAAAAGTTTGACTTGAGCAAGTACCTACTAGCATCTACCTACCCTAAAAAAATATCATTTCTATTGTTGTTCCTTTAGACATCGCTATCCCACTATTGAGAAGTAGGTAGCACCATCATTGGAGTTTGTAAGGGTCAATTCGAAAGGGACGTACGATCACTAAAGCAAATGCTAGGACGTCTTAGTAATAACCCTAAATTCTTAAGATCATATTCGAGGCAACATTTCCGAGGCAACATTTCTGAGGCAACATTCGAATGGGACATTTGATCTTTGTTTGACAGGAGGGCAACCATTAAGACACCCTATGCTTAATGATCGTTTACCGAAGGTAACCGAAGTGAGAGTATACCCTAAGAGTGATATGTGCGAGTGATTAGTTTCAGTTATTTATCTTTGCATATTAGGGTTTTCTAACTGTATTAAATTTGTCATGCATTCTTGTCATACAATCCTATTAGCATACAACTAAATAGTTAAATATTTGCGGGAATTAAAATCCGAGAAATTAAATATACGCTATTACAAGGCTTCGGGGAGGGGGATTAATTACATGGCCAAAAACCCGGGGAAAAGCGATAAGTAAAAAGACCTAGATTAAACTATTACAAACCATGAACAATTACAAAAATATTGGCAAAAATAAATAACACGCGCGCGATGAATCAAATATGAAACAACTAGGGTTTTGACCCTTGCTTAAACCTAATTGCGATTGATTAAAAAAAGGTTTTTTGTTATTTTTAAGAAAATAATGGAATAGTTAATTTAAAGGAAAATCCTAATTCTAATTAATTTTAAACCAAGAAAAATAAATTAAATCTTCTCAAAGCCTATTTTTTGTGTTTTTATTTATTTGAGAAAAAAGAGAAAATAAAATTAAAAGTTAACCTAATTTTATAATTTAATTTTAATTGTGAAAATAAATTAAAGTTTCCCTAGGTTAAACTAAATTATATTAAAATAAAAATTTAAAATAAAAAGCCTAATTCTAATTTTTTTGAATTATTGATTTTATGATTTTTTATGAAAAAATAATTAATTTGTGAATTAAAATAAATAAATAAATATAAAAGAGAAAAAATAAAGAAAAGAAATAAAAAAGAAGAAGTGAATGGGCCTGGAGGTGGTGCTGAAAAAAGGGGTTGGAATATGAAATTCTGGGCCCAAGGTTGATGGTCTGTTTTGACTCTGCTAGATTCAGTGCATACGTTGACTGGAGGCGTATGGTAGTCCTCCAAGGGGGGAGCCTTGGATCTGAACTAGAGACATGATTGATGGTTGGATCTTGATGGCACATGGTGAACCTCCTGATGTGTAGCGTGTTGGATTACCTGTTGAAGAAAAATATGAACAAAGGTTGGGACCTGGGGATCGAACCCAGGTCCTTATGCCCAACACCAAACACACCCAACCATCTGTACCACGCGCTTCATCTGTTCACATAATAACAATAATGCATAATATATAAAACAAGCTAGTTAATTGGAAAAATGCGCTAAAGTTTAAATTGCCCAATCAGGGAGTGCCACGCGCCCATCTTCTTCCTCCCAACCGTCGTTTTAGCATATCAAGCATTTACCTACAGACGCTTGCTGTAGGTATAACCCTGTCCATCTCTAAAATTGCGTAGGTTCAAGATAAATGACTATGGTTGGTACCAATCAACTCGTATCATCCTCACGAGTGTCATGGTACCAGATTTAACGCCCAATTTTTCCTGCATGAAAAAGCCCTAAACAAGAATACAAAACCCTAGCCATGGCAGATTCACATACAGACATCAAAAATACAATTGAATAGAATGATTAGCTTGCAAACCTGATGATAAACATTAGTATGGCAATCAAAAACACTAAAGATTCGTAGATTAGTGAAATTAAAATCAAATTTTTGGACAAACCGTGGAAGACGTAGAACGTGATTCTTGAGGTTTCGGGTCGTGTGAATGCTTGCTATAGGTTCAGTGCATGCCTGGGAATGTGAATTGATCCTTGGAAAAGTCTGAAACAACCTCTAGAGCAAGATCCAATCTCCAATTTTCTTTGAAAACTTGGAACTTTGTTTGACACTTTCAGGCAAGTTGCGCGTCCAAAAACTTATGTTCTAGGTCTTTAGGATCCTGGCATAAGTAGTGAATCAATCTAGGGTAGTAAAATTGGAAAGAATCCAAAGAATAATGGTATGATTTTAAGAGAAAATCAAATCTTGAATAATTACCCAAATATGGATATTTTGTGTCTATTCTTGGCTTGCACAATTTGCTTCTCATTTGACAGCACATAAGATCTTCCTTCAATGCAAAAATCATCCCTAAAACACATTATATGATTTATTTAGATTTATTTTATTTTATTTGAATTATAAGTGAATAAAAATCAAAATAAATTAAATAAACAAATAAATAAAGCATGGAGGGTCCCATAGGTCGTGGACTATGCTAGGAATGAGATTCAATCTTGAAAAGATGGGCCCATGTGGAAAAAATGCAAATTTAAGCACCTTTGACTTTTGGCAATTTGACAAAAATGGTTAATTTGGCCAATGCATAACTCTCTCAATTTTGACCCTATAGAGGTGTTCTTGGACTTTTTATAAAGCTTAGGATGTACTATAAGCAACCCTTTTAGTCTCATCTAAATTGAGTCTTCCATGTTCATGTATGAAGCTTTGACCCAAAAGGTGTTTTTGTTGACTTTCCAAAATGACCTATAATGTCAAAATCCATATCTTCTTCTGAGTGCATGTTTTGAACTTGGGAGATGAATATGAATTGTATGGAATTGCATCCTATTAAAAATTAGCTTTGGATGGGTCATTTCTGATGAAGTATGAGAAAGTTATGCTTGGTCAAAGTTGAGTTGACTTTTCTTGCAAAACCCTAATTTAGCAACTTTTGGGTTTTGATGAATTGTGAGCAATCCTTGATGAATCATGATCAACCCTTGATAAAATGATTAGTGATACTTCAAAGTGAGGATGTTGACCAAAAATCTTGAAGTTTGACTATATGTGGGCTACAGTTGACTTTTGACCTATCACAGTTGATTTTCAGGCCTTTGAGCAATTGACTGAGCAAACTTTTTTCTGCAAGGCTTGAAACTTGTCATGGATGATCTTGAGAACATATTAGGACAATGGTGAGCATTTGTGATCCTTTGGACTCAAGCATCTTGATGAAAAATGAAACCCTAATTTGAGGTAGACTGCCTTAGGAGAGAGTTTGTCTGGTCAATTTTTGAACTTCCTTGAGTAATTTGGGGACCTCACTTGCCATGTATTGTGAAATATGGGAGGGAAAATTTTTGGGTACAACAGGTGTCTCCCGGGTATACGGCATCTTTAACTGAATGGCTCTCAATCGGATCCATTGAAGATATGGCTCCAAAGAAACAACACCCCTAGGTCCCAAATCCTTCCTACTCTTCTTATGAATATGACGCCAGGCCTTCGCAATATGCTCCCTAGCTTCCCTATGGTCTTATCCTCCCTTTAGAAAGAAACTACTCAAATGAATACTATTTGGTTTATCCCTCATCGGATAACCAAGTTATCACCGTGCAAGAACAGGGTTATAGTTAATTCCTCCCTTTGTACCAAGAAGAGGTACATTGGGGAAACTACCAAAACTGTCAATAATCTTTATATCCTGGTAAGCTCGATGATACCAATCAATATCCGAGTGAGTAAGTGCCATGATCTTAGGAGCCCAAGGGGGTTCCTTCTTGACATCCCAAAAAGCATCAGACTGAGGCATATTTGAGATAAACCACTGGTACAACATAGGCGTGCAACAGATAATCATCCCCTTATGATAAGAATTTCGAAGATGAATAGAGTAATAAGCATCACCCAACAATGTAGGAGCTGGGTTTCCAATCATGAAAATCCTGATAGCCTTAATGTTAACAAACTTTTCCACATTAGGAAATAAGAATAACCCATAAGCAAGCAGAGCAAAGATGACCTCAAAAGAAATTGTACTCTTCATCCTGGAAAAGTAACGAGCTTTCTCCAATAAGAACTGAGCTGATAATCCTTTAATCCCTCCTTTAGTAGTCATATGGGCTTCCACCTCAGACTTCCTCAGGTGAATCAAAGCAGCAATCTCATATGGTTTTGGCTCACCCTCCAAACCAATAAAAGGAACACGATCGGTAATAGGTAAATCCAATAGTTAAGAATACTCCTCCAGTGTAGGCATCAACTGATAGTCGGGAAAAGTAAAGCAATGATAAATCGGATCATAGAACTGGACCATGGTCGAGAGAATACCCTCCTTCATCTTAAGCTTCATGAGAGGAATAATGGACCCATACTTCTTCTGAAAGTCTGCAGAACATTCAATCTCGGGAATTAGACTGATCAACTCATCTATCTTGGGATCCTTGAAACTGTATTTCTCGGTCTTTCTCTTTCTAGAATCCATGGTTAGAAAGTACCTGAGATATTCACAAATAGTCAACCTTTAAATCCCTTGAAATATGGTTTCTTCAAAAGATGCTTATAAGTGCATGGATGCATGATGCAGCAATCATACACAAGATCACACATATAGGGTTCATAGGTTCAACGTCACGAGCATGAGGTAGAAGGTACTACTCATAAGGTGTTGGACTAAAAGTTATCACCTGACGAACAAGGTTCTAGAGGTTCCCAGAGTCTACATCCTTCCTTCGGATATTACCAACTTCTCGATTAACTCGGTAATTAGTAATATTGTTAAGAAAGACTCGTCAGAGCGTAGTATCGCATGACAACTATTTCCGGATTACTCCATCATAGCTTCCGCACTACACCTAAAAGGCCAAGATGGGTTTGGTATTCTACGGTCCTCAGTTTCAACAGGCTCCCAGGTCGAAATTAGTACGTCTTCCCGATTACTCGGTAAATGACACAACAGTTAAAGGGGCCTCCACTGAGTGGGGGATCTCATGCCTCCTCTTTTGGGATTACTCCCTCAAAGTTGACATGACTATACCCCCCGTCCTATCTTAAAGTTTGCCCAAGTTCGGGTATAAGACTTATGAGTAATCACCAAGCACCCTGAAAACCAGGAAAATCCAGACAAACATATATACAACATATAACACAAAAACAGTAATAACACATATACAAATATAAACAAAGATAGGCTTAACCCACTTAGGGATGTACTAGCAAGAGGTCAATCTTTCCCTAGTGAAGTTGCCATTTTTCTGTAGCGGTAGAAATATTCAAGACTAAGCCATCAAATTGACTAGACTTTGTACAAATCAAAAATAAAAATCGCCACCGCGCTTTATTGTTTCCAAAGGAATGGGAAAAGAGCGAATCACCCAAAAAGTGGGGGAAAGATTCAAGGTAACAGGTTTGGTTATGCAAAGGGAAGGTATTAGCACCCCTAAACATATGCGGTACTCCGCAGGAGCCTCTTTATAAAAATCTGTATATTTTGGCTATAAAAAATATTGTATAAAAATGGATGGTGGAGATGAGGAAAGAAATATGTTTATTTTATAATTTGTGCACCTGCCACGGTTGCGAACCTTTAGTGCCTATGTACCACCTTTTCGTGCAATAGGGGATCAGGGTACACGTAGTTCCTCTTTTAAAAATTTAAAACACAAATGCAGTTGTTAATTTTATGAGATAAAACATCATCGCCATTATCCGTGTGGAAAACATACCTACTACCCACAATCATGAGAAAGGAGAATTTTCATTATCTCAAAGTGGAGGATATGGCTTGGATTTTAAAATCAACAATGCCTCACTCAACACCCAAGTGGAAAATATCTCTCTTCACTTCATATTGTAGAAGTATAGTTGTTTGCATCACTACAAGGATTGACAAGAGTTCAACCTTTTTGAGAAAAGTTTAAAGGTAAAAGCCAAAGTGGCAAAAATGGTTTGAAATGAGATTGATTGACTTTTAGTCTTCTCACAAAAAAAATGTCAAGGTATTATTAAGTTGATTGGAGTTCATTTATGAAAAATTTTGAAGATGCGTGGACATAAGTCCAAGTTTATTATGAAAATGGTTTAAGTTTAAAAAACAAGAAGAGTTTTTAAAATGGGGGAAGAAGATTTTTGAAATTAAAGAAGATGGGAAGAGAAGAAGAGACTATCCTAAAGCATAAGATAAAAGCTATGGATAAGAACCATCTAACCAACAAGAATCTAATACTTGACATTATGAGCCAAGATAGAATTCCCATTCCTTGGATTGAAACCAATCAAGCAAAAAATACTAGACCTCTTGAGATAACCAAACTTCAAGTGTATTAAGTCTTCATAAAAATTGGGCAGAGTAACGGCTGTATACGGGTGAATTCCAGATTACAAACAAAGGATGTAATCACAAAAACCTGCACACAAAAACAAACAAGCAACCCAATGTCTTGAGGTAAACCTCAAGAACTCCAGACAAAATAATCAGATAAGATCATAAGGTCTCTAAGATAGGTCAAGGTTTCTAATCCTAAGTCCAAGAAAAGTCCCATGCTCCATAATGCCAAGGATAGTAACCAAATAGTCCAAGTACCATTAAATATTTTTAGGGTTTATGTTGATTATTAAGTATCTTAAGAAAGGGAACAAAAAGCTCAAGTGAGCAAAGTAAAAATGGAAAGAAAGTAAATGCTCAAATGAGCAAAGATGAAAATGGCATGAAATGTAAATGCTAAAAGTAAATAGTACATATAGCATAAAAAAAGAATAAAAGTATAAGGTAAACAAGTCAATAATTAGTGGTTAGTTGGATGACCATCTTGAAGATTGCATTTGGAACTCATTAGAGGATTGGTAGAACCAAAGCCTTCACACAACAAGTTGCATTTGCTTTTTGTCAAGTATATCATCCATTTGGAATTCTCATAAGTACCATTTAATGATCAACGATGTTTAAGTGATCCGCGTTGACCAAAGGTGTTGTAGATCCATTAGAGGATTGGTAGAACCAAAGCCTCCACACAATTAATCTCAAGGTTATTGGATCAAAGAGATCAAGTTAACATACTTGGGCTTGCAATCATGAGTTTGGGCCACGAATGATCATTTATTCGAATCGGGGAAAATTTTAGCGCTATGTTAAGCAATCGTAAGTGGACTTATATAGAAGTTGCACCTATTTTGAGGCCGGTCAATAGCAATCTATGCACCATTTGTTTTGAGACATGATATAGGGATCATGTTCCAACAACATTTAGTGCGATAAGAGAGGGATGAGATGAAGAGGGATAAGGGAAAAATATACAAACCACATTTGAATTAAATTTTAATCAAACTATTATTAAAATCATTCATTCATTTTTGTGGAGTCAAACTCAACACCATGAATCCAATGATGTTAATAAAGTTCATGATCCAAAATCTAACCCAAGATCAGCCAAAAAATAGTCACAAAATAATATCACATTTAATATACACAAAAAGGGTTTAAAAATGTTTTAAAAAAATAGAAAGTAATGAGAAAAATATCCACTATGTTCAAATTAATCAAGAAATGAAAAGTAAGACCATAGAAAAATCAGAAAAAAGGCTCAAATAATTTTATAAATTTTTAGTCATTTTTTAAAGTCAGAAACTATTTTTAAAATTAAAATAAATGGGTAAAATAAACAAAAAATGGTAAAAAATATTAAAGTAAAAAAAAAAAATAAGGTCACCAATATTTGTCACAAAATCATTGGATTATTCCATAATTTTTTCCGAATTTAAAAATGTATAAAAGTATTTTTAAACATTTAAAACAAATCAAATAAGTGTAAAATTCATAAAAAAAATACCGAAACACAAAATTAAATTCTGAAAAAATAAAAATCAGAAAGAGAATAGTCAAAAATATTTTTCATAATTTTTTCAGATTTTTTGGACTAAAAATGAATTTTTTATGATTTTTTGAAATTTAAAACAATTGAAACATAAAAATCAGAAAAAGAAAATAAAAGTAAAATATGTGGACCATTGGATGAGAGTCAAAACAGATTAGTAATCAAATCCAAGGGATCTGGCGCACTGTGCATATCATGGTCATTAGTGAATATTCCACAGGATCATTAATTAAATCAGAATTTGAAAAATATAGATGGCGCGCCTTCATTGGTTGGAAGATGACATGTTCCTCATCTTCAACCTCCAGCCATCATGAATTGTAGATCTCTCAAACTGTAAAATCAGAAGCTCAGACCTATGCCATTCACTTCGTATCTTCAAGACGAAGACAGCCACACCCTCGCGGCAAATTTATATAAACTGTAGCTCAAGCAATTTGGAAGGAAAGTTTTGAAAAGGGATTTGAAATTTCATGGTTAAAACGTGTTTCCAGTAAAAGGTAAATGTTGCGACTAGAACCAGGGCAATGAGAGCAACACAATGATATCAGAGTTTTGAAGAATTGATGAAGGAATCTACCTATTGAAGTTGAGTTGCAGAGCTCTGAAACTGGACTTCTATGGAGCAGTATATGGCATGATTCTTGAATGTAATTATGTGGTTAGCTTCATGGAAGATTAAGGAAGGTGAATTGATGAAAAAATTGGATTGAAAAAAGGTCGAGAATGGATTTTGGAGTTGCTGAATTCTGAGTTGTGAAACAAGTTTGGCAGGGTGATTCTGGCTATCCAAGCTTGGGAAATTGAATGGGATAGTTCATGTATTTATAGGAGAAGAGAATGGGATTAAAAGGAAGAGTGAATGATGCATTTTGGAGGGAATTCGTGCAAACCTGATGCACGAGTGAAGTGTGATCCAAACTTCATCAAAACTCATCCAATTCTTGCGTTTTGATGCGCTAAACAAATCTGGAACTTCACTAAACATGTTTAGAGGCAAAAACGCGTGGAAAACTTGTGATTAGAGGCCATGTTATAGATTTCAAAATTCTGACTTGGTGAGAAATTTAATTTCAAAGTGCCAACTTCTGACCAATGGCATTTTCAACTCAATGGGTCTTAGGGCATGATTCTTGATGCTTTAGAAAGATGAGGTTACAAGCTTTGCAATGGAAAAAGAATGGAGTTAAATGGATGATTGAGATGAAAGTTGCATTGATTCAAACTTGAAGAAAAAGGGTTGACTTTCCATACTTAGAAATATTTCAAATTCTTCTTCAAAAATGACCTATAATCTTTTGCATCCAAACATGGCCTTCCACTTGGAATTTGCTCTTGACCAAAAAAGATGGCATGAAGTGGATCTCTTGAATGATATTTTGAAACTTGAATCATTAAAAATCTCCAAAATTTGAGCAAGTTATGACTTGTTGAAGTTGGAAAAAAAATCATGAAATGACCTATAATCTTTTGCATCTTTAAGGCAACTTCCATCCATTTTCCCACTTTACACATAAAAGAAGGCATAAAGTTCACATCTTCAAGATCATTTTGGAAAAAATAATGGACTCAAGGTGATAAAAATTGACCAATTTATGATCATTTTAAGTCACTCATGTAAAATTGTGGATTCATCTGGAGGACTTGTAATCTTTCTTCTTCACCAAGTTTCTTCCACATGAAAACTCCTTGGAACTTTTGAAGTGATTTGTTGATAACCCTTTGAAGAGAATGATGTCTTTGTAATCACTCAAAAATACCAAAAGGTGAGCAAGATGTACTCCTCTGAAATTCAAAACCCTAGCTCCTAGATCAAGAAATGCTTTGAGGAACTTTGACAAGCTTGAACAAACTTCTTGTACCAATATTCTTGCTTTGTGAATAAAAGTTGTTGAGGATGATAATGAGGAGAGGTATAAAACTAACGTCCTGGGTTCGATCCCAGGCTTGTGCTTTTGTGTTTTTCTCACTATTTCTCTGCAGATTCCATGTGATGCACGCCCTGGTCCATGCTATGCGCCTTAAGATCTTGCCCACCAGGTCCATCATCAAGCAGATCCATCGTCCCAGAACTGAAGGTCTACCATGACCCTCCAAAGGTGAACCTCATGGGATCACACGCGGTCTTTGGGCCAACAATCTTGGGCCTAACGAATTCAACCCCTCACACCCCCCAGGATAGAAACAGCAACATCAGGCCCAAAATTAATTCTTTTCTTTATTTCTTTTGTTTTTAATTATTTGTTAATTATTTTTACAAAAACAAAAATCATTTTTTAAAAAAAAATCAGAAAATCACAAAAATAGAATTAGGTTTTTTTATAATTAAAATTAATTTTTGAAAATTAATTATTTTAATTATTTCAACATTTATTATTTTGTTAAGTAAAATTAATTAGAAAATTAGGTTTAATTTGAAAATTTTAACTATTTTTCTCAATAAAAAATACAAAAATAATTTTTAATTAATTAGATTCATTGGGATATTTAATTCCTGCGTTTATCATCGCACACATTTTATTTATTTATTTTTCAATTAATGTAACTGTTGACGGTTTGTAATAGTTCCAAATTAGGGCTTTATTTACTGTTTATCCCCAGTTTGGTTATGTAACCCCCTCCCCGAGGCCTTATAATTGTTAGGATTTTAATTGCTCGCATCTTTACTTTCTGCTATTATAAACTGCTAGATGATTGATGATAGGCTTGTATGCAAAAGACAGATGAAATTAAAACAATAAATCACCTTAATTGTGCAAAGATAAATAAACTGAAAAATAACCACTTGCACATGCTCACTCCTAGGGTTTGCCCCACTTCGGTTGCCTTCGGTAAATGGTCATGAAGCATAGGGAATTTTAGTGGCCGTCCTCTACTCCCAAAGATCAAAAATGACCCATTCGAATGTTGCCTCGGAAAGATCTTTAAGACTCTAGGGTAACTACCAAGGTTTCCTAACCATTACTTTTGTGACCGTACTTGTCCCTTCGAATGTCCCTTAAAATTCCAACGAAAGGGATACCTACTCCTTAATAGTAGGATAGTGTTGTCTAAAGGAAACGAGAAAACAAACAACCTTTTTCGAGTAGGTAGAAAATCTTAAGTACTTGCTCAAAACAATAAAAACTCTTTCACACAAACACTTTCAAAACAGTTTTCAAAAATAACTTCGTCACACTCTTGAGGACAGATACAAGGGTTACCACGAAGTTAAACAAGAACTTTTCAAAACACACACAAGCAATTTCAAAATGAGCAAGTACCTAAGAGCTCGTGGAAAACCACCGATAGAAAGGGTTCTAACACCTTCCCTTTCTATAATCTACCCTCTGTACTCAAACATCTCGAAAAAGGTTTTTTCTGTTCTTTTTCCTCTTCCTTTGTTGGATGAAATAAAAGTGGGTGGCGACTCTTGCTTACCACGACATATGCGAACAAAAAACGCAAACCAATATAACAGTCGGTTCAACCACTGTATCCCAGCGCGCAAAGTTGAAAACATGTCTGAAAATGTAAAAAGAAAATATTTTTGTTGTTTTTGGTATAAAAGAAAATAAAGCCTAAGTCTATTTAATTTTAATTTTAAGAAAAAAAGATGTTAAAATAATTAATTAATTTATTCATAAATTATTTTTGATTAATAAAACACTAACCTAATATTTTTTTGTGATTTTTGATTTTAAGATTGATTCAAATGAAAAAGTAAAAAAAGAACAAAGAATAGGAACATAAAAGGCCTCCTTCGATCGCATGGAGGAGTGGGCCTTTCGATTGAAGTGAAAAATGGGGTTTCAATCCAAGGCATGTTGTCTTTCGATTTAAGGGTGTCATTCTTCGATCCATGGAGAGGTTGCCTTTCGATTGAAGGGTGACACCCTTCGATCCAGGGAGATGTTTCCTAGAAATCCTTGCTGGAAATTGTTTGATGTGTTCCTTGTGAGGACGCTATACTTGCAAACATGCTAGCAAACAAAAAACATGACCATGATGCCAAACCCAAGCCCTTTGATTTTATCTAGAATGACAAATCGAATGAAACAAAAAATATGGATATGTTATGTAAATACAAAGTTTGACATTTTACTCTCTCTTACCAGTAGTTGGAACCTTCGGTTTGGCACTTTCTGGATGTGGGTACCTTCGATCTGGGACTTCTGGGCGTGGATACTTTTGTTGAAGGGTTGTTTTGGCTTGGATTACTTATGAAAATTTTGACAACCTTTCGTGGGTTTGTGGGCAGCGTATCTCTAATCTCAGCCCCTTTGTAATGTGTCCTTGGCCTCGTATTTATAGGAGTGTGAGGGTGCATGAAAATGGCAAGGGACATCCATTTAACCAGGCTTTAAATCCATGAGACAAGAATCAGACATATTAAAATATTTCCTTTTTGAAATATTCATGTATCTTTGGAATCTTGAATGAACCTGGACACCTTTGGTTTTTGAATGCCTTCAGTCCATGCTCTTCGATTGGCCTTGAGTTGCCTCCTTTGAATGGACTTCTTATGTACCCTTCGAATGGGCCTTATGAATGCTTCTTCGAATGGACCTTTTGAATGCTTCTTTGAATGGACCTTTACATGTTCTTCGAATGGACCCTTTGAATGATTTTTCGAATGGACCTTTACATGTTCTTCGAATGAGTCATTTACATGCTCTTCAAATGGGCCTCTTGCCTGGTGTGCTTTCAAGTTGAGGGGCCTTTGCCTTTGTGAATCGAAACAAACTTGTAGGAGATTCTTTCCTCGTGAATCAAAGGCAAGCTTGAAGTAGTTAATGCATAGTCGAAGCATTGTGAAATTGACTTGAACAAAGGGGGTCCAGCGCTCAATTAAAGACTTGCATACTAAAGCCTAATTGAAGGGTTCCAAACACCTAATCGAAGCTTACTAATTAAAGCCCGGTTGAAGAGTGCCAAATTCCCAATCGAAGACTGGTGAGTCAAGCCTGTATCAAAGGATTTTGGATACCCAATCGAAGACTTTGCCCAGATGCCAATCGAAAGACACTTTGTTCATCTTCAAAAAACTTTATTTTCTTTAGGCAAGTGTTTGTGACCAACCATGTAAGGGAAGACCTTGGAAAACATGAGAGGGAAAATTTTGGGGTACAACATATGCCCCTATTCAATCTTCTTAAACCTGAAGATGTAGATTGGCTTGTCTGTCTTTCATGATCTGAAGGTGGAAGATGATTGAACACTAGAGTGCCCAGAAATTTGCACTCGCATGACATAACACTGATGGTTGACGATGTCGGGAATGGGCTTACAGATGCCATTTGGAGAAGATGACAGAGAGTCGTCGGAGATGGGCTTAAAGATGCCATCCAAGGAATATGATGGAGAGTCGTCGAAGATGGGCTTAAAGATGAATCCAAAGTAGATGTTGACTTCATAAGAAGTCTCTTTGTGGGGATTCCTGTTCATGTTGTTCGAGGAGGAGTCCACTGGGGGATGTTGATTTTTGTTGTTTTCCTGTTTGAGGAAAACTCTGTGGGGAATAGAGTCTAGGAACTTCAGTTGTACAAGGCTTTGCTAAAGAGTTATCTCTAGAGGGATGACAATTTGTTGTATTCTGGTTGAAGTCCAAGTTTCCAGTGATTTACTGGAGATAATGGAATTAACTGTTATCTGGAAATGTATTGGCAAGAGCCTGTGTAGGGCTATTCTAGGATGAGTCTGTGTTGGAATTCCTTTGGAGGGTTATGTGAAGGAATCCTTGACGATTGCTTCCTCAATAGATGGTGAAGGAATCTTTGACGATTGCTACCTCAATAGATGATGAAGGAATCTTTGATGATTGCTACTTTAATGGATAATGAAGGAATCTTTAACGATTGCTACCTAGGTAGATGATGAAGGAATCTTTGACGATTTCTACCTCAGTAGATGATGAAGGAATATTTGACGATTTCTACCTCAACAGGTAGTGAAGGAATCTTGAACGATTTCTACCTTAATAGATAATGAAGGAATCTTGGACGATTTCTACCTCAACAGATGATGAAGGAATCTTGGAAGATTGCTACCTCAATGGATAATGAAGGAATCTTTGACGATTTCTACCTCAACAGATAGTGAAGGGATCTTGGACGATTTCTACCTCAATGGATAATGAAAGAATCTTTAATGATTTCTACCTCAATAGATAACGAAGGAATCTTGGACGATTGCTACCTCAACAGATGATGAAGGAATCTTGGACGATTGCTACCTCAATGGAGAATGAAGGAATCTTTGACGATTGCTACCTCAATAGATAGTGAAGGAATCTTGGATGATTTCTACCTCAATGGATAATGAAGGAATCTTTAATGATTTCTACCTCAGTAGATGATGAAGGAATCTTGGACGATTGCTACCTCAATGGATAATGAAGGAATCTTTAACGATTGCTACCTCGGTAGATGATGAAGGAACCTTTGACGATTACTACCTCAGTAGATGATGAAGGAATCTTTGATGATTTCTACCTCAATAGATAGTGGAGGAATCTTGGACTATTTCAACCTTAATGGATAATGAAGGAATCTTTAATGATTGCTACCTCAATAGATAATGAAGGAATCTTGGACGATTGCTACCTCAACAGATGATGAAGGAATCTTGGACGATTTCTACCTCAATAGATAGTGAAGGAATCTTTAACGATTTCTACCTCAATAGAGTACCAGAAATTCGTCTGGTTAGACAAAAATCCGTTTGCGTATAGACTTTACCTGAAAAGATAAAGGTTTAGCTGCATGCAATGTCATGATGCATGGAGTGTAAATGGTGTCCTTCAAAAAACGAGATTGTGATATATGCATTCGTACTGCGTATGTTATGACATCTATAAAATGATGTATGAATACAATGTATGAACGTGTCATTCATTCCATTGTTGTATTGTTGAACTAGGGAAAATGAATCCCTGATTGTTGCTGGAGAGTACCGCGAAGCTAAATCCCGAACTGCTGTTGGTGAGTGAAGAAAGTGATTCTTTAATTTCTATTGGGGATACTGAATGGAGATGGTTTTGTTGGTGATTCCCTTTCTCTTTCGTGGATCTTCGACTTCTGTTTCAGAATGATTTCACCATGGGGAAGAGTTCTATTGGGAGAGTTTACCAATCTAGAGAACAAACTCCATTGGGGGATGAACTTCCGCAGCTAGAGAAATAAACTCTACTGGGGATAAGGCTTTATAAACTAATTGAGATTTATAAAACTCTATTGCAGAAGGTGAACTCCATATACTTCTTTGGGGATTTTGTTGAAAATCCCGTAGGGGAATATTGAGAAGCTTGGCGACTTCACTGGGGAATTTGGAGTAGTAATTGGAGATTATTGCTCTACCGTGGATGTGAAAACAACTGACATCATCAAGTTGCATGCTAAGAATACGGTAGTGACCCATTTTAGGAGGATTCCCTTGCCTCTGTACCTGCCGGAGAAAGTATCTGATGGGGAAGGTATCTGCTGGGATTTTGTAGACGGTTTTGACTGTTATCCCAACATCTGGAGTCATTGGTGTATGTTGATCAGGGAGTGTTCTACTGATAGACCAATGACAAGATGACAGGACATAATCGTACATTTTAATCCCTAACTTTTGCCTGGACTATCTTTCAGATTTTCAGTCCACCAGGATACCCTTTTTTGCCCAAGCCACCTTTTCAGTTTCGACTTGCCGGGTGTACAGATTTTTTTTACGTATATCCCTAATTTTTGCCCGAACCTTTTTTGGTTCACTGGGATGCCCTTTTTGGCCCAGGCCAGTCAACCTAGCGGGTCTTTGTTATGTGTCGTATTTTCCGACTATGTCTGTGTTCATCGGGTATGGAGAATTGTCATTGTCCATAGTAGTAAGTGTTGTAACACTTGCCAGAAGGTGTTTGTTTAATCGTACAGGATTCGTTGCTGGAATTCATGTCCAATGCCCCAAGTGATTCAGATGGAGATCTTCCCCTGGCTATTAGGCATTTTTGAGAGATTCCTTGAACCTTGCCTTAACTGCCCCAGCTCAGCTGGACACCATGTCATGCCCCTTGATTATGAAAGGCTTGTTATGGGAATGTTTTTATTCACTAGATATTCGTCATGTGAATTTCTCTGTTGTTGAACAAATAGTCATATGAAAACAATGGTATTCAAATAATGCAAGGTTTATGCTTATCTTGAATTTTTTGAAAATTTATTTTTTAGTAAAACAAATTTTGAAATAGAGTCATATCAACTCAAGATTTATAGCAAACCTTATAGGAGTCAGGATACCTTTTGTAACAGTATGCTTCTGAACTAACCTATGCTTCAATTAGGACTTTTAAGGGTTGTAGCATGGCCTAGTTCATGGTTTAAGAAACAAAGGATAAAGGCTCAAATTTTATTTGTACCCACCCGTTCTTCGTGATGTTCTTTGATCCTATGCTCAGCTAATTATGCGTTCAGATCCCAATTGAGTCTGGAATCTTGTCATTGATGTTCCGATGATGGTTCAGATACTGAAAGTTTATTTGGAAGAGGCAGTCATTTTGTAATCTTCTTTTTTTTTGTCAAGGATTTGTAGTAACCTTTTTTTCGTTATCCCTTCTTTTGCCTGAACTGTTTCTTTTGTGATTACAGTCAGCGGGATGCCCCAGTTTTTTTTAAGTCTCCTTCATAGGTTTTGACTTAGCGGGCTTTTATTTTGAGAGATAATGATTGTCGGTTTTAATGATTATGCGGAACCATCATCGTCTTTTGATTTAGAAGGACGTCTTCGATGCCATTCATTATGTACGAAGCGGAAGATTGCGACTGAATGCGCGTCTGAATTGACTGAGGAACTACCCTGCCCCAGGTTATGATTAAGGGTTTTAATTTTTGTGAAAAGAAAAACTCCTACTTCTTTGGCTCAAAGGGGTTGATTAGGGATTGTCTTCCTTATAACTCCATTATTTGGGATTTGAAACAACGCCTGTACATCGTCAGCAAGGTCTGTTTAAAAGCACATTGTATGGATTGTGGTATCATTCTCATCATCCTCCCTCTAAAGGCTTAGATCTTTTAATCAAGAGTTGAATATCACAAAAGGGAAGTAAGAAAGCAATTCAAGCATAGTGCAAACAAATTAATTCAAGACAAACATGTGCAGTGCATTGATGAAATAACAAGGTTTGATATGAATAAATGTTCGAACAATCAAAAGAAAATTACAAATTGAAAATTCTAATGAACAAAATCCTCTTTGTCTGATCTTGTCACTTCAGATTGTATGCCTTGGAGGGATAACAAAAGAATTCCAGTTGACCATCTTGTGCAAGTTCCAATGCTCCCTCATCGATCAGGTCTTGAATTTTGTATTTTAATGTACGATAGCTATCAGTATCATGCCCTGAACTATTAAAGTTATATGCACACCTTGCATTTGAATTGTACATTGGAGAGGCAGTATTGGGATTTGTAGGAGGATCCCTCAACGTGACCAAATTCAATTTCAACATGTGTTGCAAGACTTGCGACATTGGTATGCTGAGTTTGGTATATTGCCTAGTGAATGAATCATGCTTACGCCGATTACCTTGTGGTTGTTGGTGAGGTTATGGTTGGGCTCGTGATGTAGCAGCAAATTGGAAAGGTCCACTCTCCACCAAGCCAACTCATTGTCTCATCAGGGGCTGATTAACGACTTGATCCTCAGCCTCGACCGTTTGTTTCATACAGTTGCGACCGTCTTGATGAAGTTTACTGACGAGGATTCTTAGCTCCTCTTGTCCCCGGGATAGGCTTTGGATAAGAGCCATTTGACTGATCATCTGGGTCCTCATCCTTTCCATCTCAGCTTGCAGTTGTTCAACCTGGTCATCCTTGTTGTTGTTAGGACGTTTCTTGGTCAGATTCTCAGCGAGGAGTGCTTTCAATTCTTCCTCCCCTTGTATAGGTTTAGGAACATTTCCATGAACTGAGCCTCTTGATTTTGGAGATCTATGTTTTCTTGTTTGAGACCCATTACTGAAATAAACAGCGAGAACATCCTGTACTGGAGACTACCAATTATGCAATGACACGTATGATATGCAAATGTTTTCAAGGATCTCACGGGGTAAACAAGAAAAATGTTAGGCGTTGAACTTTACAGTTTTGATTGAAGAACTTCGTATCATTGAGTGTCCACCTATGAGAGTCAAGCTCACCATATCAAGTGGGTCATAGCCCCCTGACTCAAGTTGTCGTGTTTTGGTCTTTTGACGGTATTGGCTAGAGGAAAATAAATCCCCTTGCCCCTTTCTAGACGTCTGATTTATCATAACCTTCATCACAAACCCTTGAGATCCTTGAAATGGTTAAGGAAATGATGTGGCATGATGTTATGATGTGTATGTTATGTGTTAAGCAAAAGTGTAAGGTGATGAAGACAAATGAGTCTAAGAAGTCCAGGTTACTGGATAATGACTGTAAACAAATCTAGCAAGGAGAGCATGTTGTTAGATAAAAACCCTGCAAGTAGCTCAAGTTGAAAGCAAACAAATCACACAAGCAGCCTTAGGTTTAGGCTTGCATGGAGTTTGTAGGTAAGTACACTCTTGAAATTTAGTTGGCTGAACATGTCCCATAAATAGTAACCGGGTTCTAAGGGATCTCAATATCACTGATCTTTCCCACAAGTTTCATTCGATAGGCGACTGACTCGTAACCAAACAAAACTCAAGAGTCAAATCTCAATGAGTGTAGCATCGAGTATCTTCCGACTTTGGGAATACACCAAAGACGGCCATCTCGTTACGTCTTAATGGCCAAGTTGTTCATTTAAAGGTTCTAAGGTCAGTTGACGCTTCATGACACCATGCAGCGGCCCTGTATTCTCCTTGATTAACTTAAGGGCTACCGATACCAACCATAGTGTCGCATCAACATAGCCATTGCTTCAACCGTGTTGGTATACCCCACACAGTTTCTAGGATCTATTGCTACTTACCTAAAAGGTTTCCCCAGATCTGGGTGTAGGATCTATAGTAACCCCAAACAAAGCCCTCAATAGTAAAGCAATCAAAGCACACAAAGCAATTAAATAATGAACTAACTCTAAGGTAACCCCGCTTTTTTTATCCCCAGCAGAGTCGCCAATTTTGTGATACGGTGGTAGAACCGACTGTGTAATACTGGTTTGTGTTTTGTGTTCGCAAATGTCGCGGTAAGCAAGAGTCGCCACCGACTTTTCTTTTATCCAAATTACAGAAAGGGTGAAAAGAACAGAAAAAGACCTTTTTGAGAATTTTCTGAGTAAGGGGGTAGATTATGGAAAGGGAAGGTGTTAGCACCCTTTCCATCCATAGTTTTCTATGGGCTCTTATAGGTTTGCTCATTTTTCAAGATGCTTTTGTGCTTTATGTTTGAAAATGTTTTGAAGATGCCTTAGTACAATGAACTTTGTAATGTTTCTCGGAATAGTGGAGAAATTATACAAAGTGTTTGAAAATGTCTTTTGAAAAGAATAGTATTTATGTGTAAGTGCAAAAATAGTTTGAGAAAACTTCTAACAGATATCTACTTTTATACTCAAAAAGGTTATTCTTTTCCTCTTTTCCTTTAGACAGTGCTATGCTACCATTAGTGAGTAGGTAGCCTTGTCGTTGGATGTTTTGAGGGACAATTGGAGGGACATTACAGTCACGAAGGCAACTTATGGAGATGCTTTAGCAATTTTGTTTTAGGAACTAGATCATTTACCGAGAAGGCAATTGTAGGGTCATCGAGGGACTATGATCTTTTGATTTATGGGTCTTTGCTAAAGCATTCCTGCCCCATGACTGTTTCTTTTAAGGCAACCAAAGTGGGATACCCTAGAGGTGCTTGTGTGAAATTGTGTTCAATTCAGTTATTTATCTTTTTATCAAGTTTGATTTCAGTTTTGTCATACAAACCTAGTTACTAACAGTTAATATATTGCATAATATTAAAGTGCGGGAATTTAAATCTACGCTATTACAATGCTTCGGGGAGGGGATTTACATTATACAAGGATAAATGTGGATAAGGCAGTAAATATCCTAATTTTTATCTATTACACCCAGTAAACAGATACAATAATAGTAAAAATACTAAATTAAATAAAAGCGCGCAAAGTTGAAAACATGTCTGAAAATGTAAAAAGAAAATCTTTTTGTTGTTTTTAGCATAAAATAAAATAAAGCCTAAGTCTATATAATTTTAATTTTAAGAAAAAAAGATGTTAAAATAATTAATTAATTTATTCATAAATTAATTTGATTAATAAAACACTAACCAAATATTTTTTTTGTGATTTTTGATTTTAAGATTGATTCAAATGATAAAGTAAAAAAAAGAACGAAGAATAGGAACATAAAAGGCCTCCTTCGATCGCATGGAGGAGTGGGCCTTTCGATTAAAGTGAAAAATGGGGTTTCGATCTAAGGCATGTTGTCTTTCGATTGAAGGGTGTCATCCTTCGATCCAGGGAGAGGTTGCCTTTCTATTGAAGGGTGCCACCCTTAGATCCAGGGAGATGCTTCCTAGAAGTCCTTGCTGGAAACTGTTTGATGGGCCCCTTGTAAGGACGCTATACCTGTAAACATGCTAGCAAACGAAAAACTTGACTTGGGTGCCAAACCCAAGCCCTTTGATTCTGTCTAGAATGACAAATCGAATGAAATAACAAATATGGATGTGTTATGTAAATACAAAGTTTAACATTTTACCCTTTCTTACCAGTAGTTGGAACCTTCGGTTTGGCACTTTCTGGATGTGGGTACCTTCGATCTGGGACTTCTGGGCGTGGATACTTTTTTTGAAGGGTTGCTTTGGCTTGGATTTCTTATAAAAATTTTGACAACCTTTGGTGGGTTTGTAGGCAGTGTATCTCTAATCTTCATCCCTTTATAATGTGTTTTTGACCTCGTATTTATAGGAGTGTGAGGGTGCATGAAAATGGCAAGGGACAGCTATTTAACCAGGCCTTTAAAGCTATGAGACAAGAATCAGACATGTTAAAAGATTTCCTTTTTGAAATATTCATGTCTCTTTGGAATCTTAAATGAACCTGGACACCTTTGGTTTTCGAATGTCTTCAGGCCATGCTCTTCAATTGGCCTTGAGTTGCCTCCTTCGAATGGACTTCTTATGTACCCTTCGAATGGGCCTTCTGAATGCTTCTTCGAATGGACCTTTTGAATGCTTCTTCGAATGGACCTTTACATGTTCTTCGAATGGACCCTCTGAATGATTCTCCAAATGGACCTTTACATGTTCTTCGAATGAGTCATTTACATGTTCTTTGAATGGGCCTCTTGCCTGGTGTGTTGGCAAGTTGAGGGGCGTTTGCCTTTGTGAATCAAAACAAACTTGTAGGAGATTCTTGCCTCGTGAATCGAAGGCAAGTCTGAAGTAGTTAATTCATAGTCGAAGCATTGTGAAATTTACTTGATCAAAGAGGGTCCAGCGCTCAATCGAAAACTTGCGGACCAAAGCTTGATCGAAGGGTTCCAAACACCTAATTGAAGCTTACTAATCAAAGCCTGGTCGAAGAGTGCCAAATGCCCAATCGAAGACTGGTGAGTCAAGCCTGTATCGAAGGATTTTGGATACCCAATCGAAGACTTTTCCCATATGCCGATCGAAAGACACTTTGTTCATCTTCAAAAAACTTTATTTTCTTTAGGCAAGTGTTTGTGACCAACCATGTAAGGGAAGACCTTGGAAAACATGAGAGGGAAAATTTTGGGGTACAACAGTTAGCATCAAGGGTTCCTGAGACTTCTTCATTCACCGAAAGACATGGTCACCTCCTAAACTTGGTTACCTCCAACACTGATGAAGATATGTTGAAGGTGTTCTTCCAATTCTTTGATCCTCTACACCATTGCTTCACTTTTCCCGGTTATCAACTTGTGCCTACTCTAGAAGAATTATCACAACTCTTGAGGATTCCCATTCTCAATCAACTACCCTTCAACGGTAAAAAAAGGGAGCCAAAACCCGAAGAGATTTCCCAAGCACTACACTTGCAACAATATGATATCACAACTAATTGGGAAATAAGGAGTGGTGTCAAAGGTTTCTTAGCCAAGTTCTTGTTTGAGAAAGCTCAATATTGTTGGAAATCCTTGGACTTACAAGCTTTTGAAGAAATTGTGGTCCTTCTCATCTATGGGATGGTTTTGTTTCCAAATCCTAACCAACTCATAGATGTAAACACTGTCAAAATCTTCATAACCCGTAACCCGGTGCCTACTTTGTTGGGAGACATTCTACATTATTTTCACTCTCGCACTATGAGGAAAATATGGATCCTTATGTGTTGCACTCCTCTCTTGGAAATATGGTTTATTTCGCATCTTCCCCGATCGGTGTTAAAGAATGAGCAAGGTTCGAGGTGGTCTCATAGGTTGATGATGCTCAGACATTCAGATGTTCATTGGTGTTTTCGATCTTTGGAGAATGTCACTATCATCGACCTTTGTGGAGAATTCCATAATGTCCCCTTGCTTGGAATTAGAGGAGGTATCACTTACAACCCCTGCTTAGCCTTACGACAGTTTGGTTACGCCCAAAGGGATGGTCCACATGAGATGTTTATCCAAGGAGTGGTATTCGACTACGAGAACGACGATCAAAGCTACCGCCAGAGGTTTATCCGATCTTGGAGGATGGTGAGCAAGGTGGATAGTAAGATGCTGGGACACAAGAATTCCATTCCCCTCTAGCCTTACCTTAAGTGGGTACAAACTCGTGCTCAGAAACTTGTGATGCCTTATCCCTCCATCTTACCAGTTATCATGGAACCTGTGGTTGAAGGAGATGTTCCCTAAACTGCCCTCCACCCCGACATGCCTACTTCTCTCGAAGACTTGCAAAAGGGTTGGATTCAGCTAAAGGAAGAACGAGATACTTTCAAAGCTCAATTCTATGCTAGTAAGAAGAGGGTATTGGACCTTAGGAAGCAGCTACAAGAAGAGCAAAGTGTGAACGCCTATCTTGCATCGAAGAGAATGCGTTTAGTCTTTTTATCTTAGAAAGTTATTTTGTAAGCCCAAGAGGCATGATTGTAATATTTTCAAACTAATTAATGAAAATTGGAGTTTGTTCACTATTTTGTCTATACAAATTTAAATTTCAATAAATCCTTGAAATCATTTGCATATACATCTTCCATGCATCATAACATGACAGGTTTTCGCATAACATGATTCCTTATCTTTCTGCTGTTTATTTCAACAAGATCGATCTAGAGAAAACTGTGAAGGATCTCCAGGCACAAAACTCTCAATTCCAAGAGACTCTACTGGCCCTAGCCAAGGGGCAGCAAGACATGATGGCATTTCTGGCAGTTAAGAAGAAGCCCAAGAAGAAAGCTCTACTCAACATAGGTATAAGGTTCAAGGAGACAGTCCATCAGATCCCGATAGGAGAAGACTCATCTGAAGAAGACGAGAATCATATTAGTGAGGTTAAGAGTACCCAGGTTGACTGTGTTAATGATCAAGCGTCTGATGATGATTATTTTGACGAGCAGTATCCACCCGCCGATTTCAAATACAAGCAGTTAGAAGACAGATTGAAAGCTGTTAAAATCCAAGTTGTTCCCGGTTTAGATTTTGATGATTTGGGTCTGATCTCTGGGGTTGTTATTCCCCACAAATTTAAGATACCATTCTTTGCAAAGTACGATGGAGTTTCTTGTCCAAAACTCCACCTGAAATCTTATGTGTGCAAGTTACAGCCGCACACTGCTGATAAGAAACTCTGGGTTCACTTTTTCCAAGAGATCTTGGCTGGAATGCAACTAGAATGGTTTTATCAGTTAGATGGTTCCCGTATCAATACTTGGGAGGATTTAGCTACCGCCTTCTACCATCAGTATCAGTATAACACCGATTTGGCGCCAACAAGGGTTCAGTTACAAGATATGACTATGGGGAAGAATGAAGGATTTAAAGAATATGCACAAAAGTGGAGAGACCTTGCCAGTAGGGTTCAACCACCCTTGACTGATATGGAGCACATTGACATGTTCATGGGCACTTTATCTGGTCCTTTCTTTAATCTGTTGGTTGGCTGCTCTTCTTCTGGTTTCACCGAATTAATCTTAACCTGTGAAAGAGTTGAAAGCGGCATCAAAAGTGGGAAGATCTCTGTGGCATCTACCTCCACTTCTAATCCTGTCAAGAAAACTTTTGCTGCGAAGAAGGAAATCAATTATGTGTGCGGGTCAAGGGCCCATACCAAGAAGAATGACCACCTATCTGTTAATGTTGTCTGAATCTCCAATCCAACTCCTACTCCAAGACTATCTTCTAATCATCAACATTTTGAAACTCCAAGAAGACAATTTACGAGGTTGGGCATGTCATTATCTCAAGCTTTACAACATTTTCTCAAGGCTAATTTAGTGATATTGCGAGATCCACCTGCCAACCCTGATACCTCTTCACTAAAGTATAATCCGAATGCTAAATGTGCTTACCACTCAAGCAGCCCCAGGAACGAGACTGACCAGTGTTGGGCCTTGAAGAATAAAATTCAGGATTTGATCGATAACAAGACTATTGAGTTCGATCCTCCTCCGACTCCGAATGTAATTACCACACCTATGCTGAAGCATGACAAGGGTATTAATGCTATTGAATATACAATTTTTGTTGCCTCTGTTGAAGACTTGACTACTCCTCTAGACATCATCAAAAAGAATCTGTTGAAAGCTGGGATATTCCCTGGCTGTATAAAAGACTGTGTTTGTTGTATTAAACAACTCAATGGATGCGAAGGGTTGAAGAAAGGCATTCAACGCCTAATGGATAGCCATGAAATTCTATTTGAGAAGACCTCGCTTGCCAAAAGTTAGATTGATAAATGTGAAGATCTCTCCATAATAACCATCGCAAACAAGCCTCTTAGGATCACCTCTAAAGGTCCTATTAGGATTTCAAATTAACCCATTGTTGCTCCCTTAATAATTACCAATCCTGGACCAATTCCCTACTCTTCAAACAAGGAAGTACCATGGAAATATGGTGTTGAGGTGTTTTATCATGGGATTAAACAAGACGCTTGGATCGAAGAAGGAAAAGCTGATGATGTTGGTAACATAGCTGGCTCAAGTAAACTAACCAGAACTGGGAGAATATTTTCACCCAATATCTCACCACCAGTTGTTACAAAGGCGTCCGTCCGCATTACTGCTGCCAAGCCAAGTACTGATACAAGAGGGAAGGAGAAGGTTGTTGAGTCGGTCATGACAGAAATACCCGCAAAAGATGTTGCTGATGGAGAGCCCTCAGCTCGTGAGATGTATGAGATCTTGAAGATAATAAAAAGAAGCAACTTCAATATTGTGGAACAGTTGGGGCAAACCCCTTCTAAGATTTCAATGTTGTCCTTGCTACTCTGTTTTGATGCCCATGCTCGGACATTAATCAAATTCCTGAAAAAGGCTCATGTCCCCCATGAGACAACAACAGACCAATTTGAGAATTGTGTGGCTAGCGTGACGGCTGATAATGGCTTGGGATTTTCAGATGCTGACCTAACACCGCTTGGGAAGAACCACAATAAATCTCTACATGTTTCTGTCGAGTGCAAAGGAACTACCTTAGCACATGTGCTATTCGACACTAGTTCTTCTCTAAATGTATTACCCAAGGGGGTGTTAGACCGTCTGACTGTGAAGGTTTAGTCTTGAAGCCAAGTGATATCATTATAAGGGCGTTCGATGGATCAAAAAGGATTGTTCATGGGGAAGTAGATCTTCCAATCAAGGTGGGCTCCCAAATCTTCAACTCCACCTTCTACATTATGGATATCCGTTCTGCCTATTCTTGTCTGTTGGATCGCCCGTGGATCCATAAAGCTGGGGCAGTAACCTCAACTCTCCTTCAAAGGCTTAAATATCCTGTCAAGGGAAGAATTGTCACCGTCTGTGGTGAGGAAGAGTTTATGGTGAGCCACCTTAACTCGTTCAAATACGTAGAGATGGATGAAGAATTCATTGAGACCCCGTGTCAAGCCTTTGAAGTTGTGCCACCGATGGTTGCTGCTACCAAATGTTCCTCTGATGAGTCCAAAGTTGTTAAGGTCGTGCCGAAGATGGTTTCAATCAAAGATGATCGTGCTGCAATTGAAGAAGGGAACTGTGATACTTGGGGGCAACTCCTTGATATCCCATTCAAAGCGGACAAGTTTGGTTTGGGCTTCACCGTCAAATCTCAGAAGGAAGTGGGGCGTGCTCGTGCTGGAAAGACACCTCTCTGCATTGGAAGCCATGAAGTTAATGTTGTGGGTGATTCGAATAAAAAAGTTGCTTTTGAAGATTGGGTGTATCCAACTACAACGGAGCTGAAGAATTGGCATGCAAAGGACTTCGTACCCATCTCCTTCCTTGATGAGTAATCTACTTAGTTATTGTTTATTTCAATTCAAGAACGTTTTGTCTGTAATATTTAACAATGACTTTTAAGCCATGTGCCTGGCCCGGGGCACTTTGGTCCATTTTTCAAGGGTTTTATTTATGTTCATCTAATCATATGATCATTCAATACAAATCATTGGGCTCTTTTGCATTCAAATCTTTGTGTTCATTGTCTTTCTTTTCTTTCAAATACATTGTTCAAAATATCCATGTATCTTACATGCACACACACACACACATCCTTGCAGGTCCTCATCCACTCTGGATCCTATTGCCAATGACTCTACTATTGTCGACTATGACTGCGAATGTCCAATCAACCAAGCCGAAGACGAAGGTAGGGAAGATTGTGAAATACCGGGAGAACTTGCCAGACTTCTTTTACAAGAGGAAAAAGCTATTCAGCCGCACGAAGAGTCAGTTGAAGTCATCAATTTGGGTACTGAGACAGACAAGAAGGAAATCAAGATCGGCGCTAACTTGGAAAGAAGTGTCAAGAGCAGGTTGGTTCATATGTTTCATGATTATGTGGAAGTCTGATATGGTTGGTACAAAAGAAGATTGTCCTCCTGTCAAACAAAAGGTTTGTCGCATGAGGCCTGATATGTATGAAAAGATAAAAGCCGAAGTGATGAAACAATTTGATGCAGGGTTACTAGAAGTGACATCCTATCCCCAATGGGTTGCCAATGTGGTTCCATTATCGAAGAAGGACATAAAAGTTAGCATGTGCGTAGACTATAGGGATCTGAATAGGGAAAGCCCCAAGGATGACTTCCCTCTACCATACATTGACGTCTTGGTCGATAATACTGCTCAGCAAAAAGTCTTTTCATTCATGGATGGCTTCTCAGGTTATAATCAGATAAGGATGGCTCCCGAAGACATGGAGAAGACTACTCTCGTTACGCAATGGGGCACCTTTTGCTACAAGGTCATGCCGTTCGGATTAAAGAATACAGGGGCAACATATCAAAGAGATATGGTAGCTTTGTTTCATGACATGATTCATCGTGAAATAGAGGTATATGTGGATGATATGATTGCCATATCACAAACTGAAGAGGAACATCTCAATCACCTGTACAAACTATTCAATAAGCTAAAAAAGTACAAGTTGAGGTTGAACCCTAACAAATGCATATTTGCAGTACGATCTGGAAAGCTTATAGGTTTTGTTGTCAGCAATAAAGGCATTGAAGTTGATCCTTCCAAGGTAAAGGCCATCCAAGAAATGTCAGTCCCTCATTCTGAAAAGGAAGTTAGAGGATTCTTGGGTCGTCTCAATTACATGGCCCGCTTCATATCTCACTTGACTGCTACTTGTGACCCAATCTTCAAACTCTTGAATAAAGATCAGGTAGTCAGATGGAATGATGAATGTCAAGTTTCCTTCGACAAAATCAAAGAATATATACAAGAGCCTCATATTTTCATGCCTCCAGTTGAAGGAAGACCCTTGATCATGTACTTGACAGTACTAGAGAACTCTATGGGGTGTGTTTCGGGCCAACATGACGAGTCTGGCGGAAAAGAGCATGCTATTTATTACCTGAGCAAAAATTTTACCGACTGTGAAACTAGATATTCATTGCTTGAGAAAACTTGCTGTGCTCTGGCATGGGCTGCTCGCCGGCTAAGACAGTATATGTTGACTCATACCACTCTGTTGATTTCTAAGATGGATCCAATCAAGTACATCTTCGAGAAACCTACCCTCTCTGGACGGATAGCCATATGGGAAATGATCTTAATCGAGTACGACATTCAATACACCATGCACAAAGCCATCAAAGGAAGTGTGCTAGCATATCATTTGGTCCATCAAGTTATGGATGATTATCAGACTATGAACTTCGACTTCCCTGATCAGAACATCATATTGGTAGCCGATTGTGCGAAACCTGGACCATATGAAGGACTTGAACAAGGATCCAGGTGGACTATGGTCTTCGATGGGGCTTCCAACTCCTTGGGTAAAGGAATTGATGTTGTAATCATCTCTCCTGAAGGTTTCCACACTCCTTTCATGGCCACACTATGCTTCGATTACACGAACAACATGGCTGAATACGAAGCGTGCATCTTGGGTCTGAAAGCTACCATTGACTTGAGAATAAAACATTTGAATGTGTTTGGTGATTCTGCTCTAGTGATTAGCCAAGTAAAAGGATATTGGGACACTAAACACCCAAATCTCATCCCTTACAAGGAACTTGTGCTATCCCTGATTCCCTACTTCGAAGAGATCACTTTTGAGCACTTCCCTAGGGAAGAGAATCAGTTGGTTGACGCCTTGGCAACCATGTCTTCAATGTTCAAGGTCAGATGGGACAACGAAGTCCCTATGATTACAATTGAAAGATTCGATTAACCTGCGCACTACTGTGAGCTTACGATAGATGCGTAAAATCCATGGTACCATGAGGTGTTGAGATACCTTGAAGCACAAGAGTATCCAGAGGGAGCATCTGTTAATGACAGAAAGTTCTTACAAAGATTTCCAGCCAAATTCTTTTTAAGTAACGGAATATTGTACAAGCGCAACCATGACTCTACTTTAATTCGATGTATGGACAAGAAGGTGGCAGAGGAAATCATGAAAGACATGCACTGTGGTCTCTTTGGTACTCACTCAAGCGGACATACGATGGCCAAGAAAATCTTGAGAGCTGGATACTATTGGTCAATAATGGAAACAGATTCCCATAAACACTCTAGGACTTGTCACAAATGCCAAATCTATGCTGACAAGGTCCATGTGCCTCCTATCCCTCTGAACGTCATGACCGCTCCGTGGCCATTTGCAATGTGGGGCATTGACATTGTGATAAGGTGGGAGAATTAACTTGAGGGTTTTGCGTTTGATCTCAAATGTTGCAGTTAGCAAGAGTCGCCACCGACTTTTCTTTTATCCAAAAGGAAAGGTGAAAAAGCATAGGAAAGACCTTTGACATTGTTTCTTAATTCGGGGGGTAGATTATGAAAAGGGAAGGTATTAGCAATCTTTTCATCAATGGTTTTCTATGGGCTCTTAGTTACTTGCTAGATCACTTGCTTTTGTTTGAAATTGTGCTTTGTGTGGTTTTTGAAAGTATTTTGTAAAGAGGTCATTGTTTAGGCAATCTTTGGAATGATTCTTATTTGTAAGAATGTATACAAAGATGTTGATCTTTTGAAAATGTTTTCAAGTTTGTGAGATGTTTGAAAGTGTAGGTGATTGTTTTAAAAATAGCAAGGATGTTTGTTTTGAAATTGAGCAAGTAATTAGGAGCATTCTACCTACTCAAAAAGTCTTTCTTGTTCATTTTTCTTTTCCGTTGACATTGTTATCTTACCATTGATTTGGTAAGTAACCCTATCTTTGGATGTAAACGGGGCAGGCGTGGGTCATCGTATAATAATGATTAGCAATCTTGCAAGGTATCTTAGTATTATTTTTTAGGGACTAAGATCATTTGAAAGGCAACTTAGATAGCGTCATCGAGGGACTATGATCTTGTATTTGCTTGTTTTTGCTAAGATACCCTACATGCGTAATATGGTCATTTGTATAAGGCAACCAAGTGGGATAACCCTAGGGGTGCTTGTGTGTAAGTGTATCATTTTCATGCTTGTTTCTGTCTTGAATTAGGATTTTCTAAGTGTTGATTTTAGTCTTTCCATACAAACCCTAATTACTAGAATTTGTATATAAAAGCGATAAATTGCGGAATTTTAAAGTTACTACGCTATTACAACAATTGTGGGGAGGGGGTGTACAAATTGAATGGGAATTGCAAGAATGTAAATCTAGTTAATCTATTACAACCAAATTGAATGGGTATTAATGTACAAGGAATTAAAATAAGTAATGTACAAAATGAATAAGTGTACAAAAATTCAAAATATAAAGAAAATGGGTCTTTGTTTAGTTTTCATGAGAAAGAGGGAAATTGTTTTAACCTAATTAATTTAAAGAATATTATTAATCAAGTTTAAATTTATTAAGAAAAGATTTTTGAATAAAACCCTAATTCTATTTAGTTGATTACAAGAAAATAAGTTTAGAAAAAAGTATTTTTGGTATTTTTGTCTTGAAAATATTCATGGTATTATAAAATATTTTTTGGCTTTTTTTTAATATTAAAAATATATATTTTAATATGTGTGAAAAGAAAAATAAATACTAACATAGTTTTAATTTAATTTACAAGACTAGTTAATAAAAATAAATAATGTAAAGTTAAATAAAATATTTTTTATGAGAAAAATAAAATAAACTAAGTTAAAAATAAATATCTAATTTTTGTATTTTTTTTAATTTTAGGAATAATAATTAAGAAAATATAAATGAAATAAATAAAAAGAAAAAAGAAAAATAAATAAACTTGGGTCAGGGGTGTAAACAGCCTGCAAGGGGGTTAGTCAGCAAAAAAAAACAAAAAAAAGCAAGCCCAATAAGGCCCAGGCGCTCAAATAAGTCAAAATTTTCAAAATGTGTAAAAAAATGCAAAAGGGTACCACTAGGGCTCGAACCGAGGTCCCAAAGGTTACAGGCACGCGCTTCTACCACTGGGGTGGCTATATATTTGTTAACATAAGCAAAACAATAAATATACAAGGCAAAATGCGCCCTGATAACTTCATCTTCAACCTCCAGCCAGACCAACTGTAACTTGCTCATTTCTAATCAAAAATGAAAACTGTAAACATGAAACTTGTAGCAAATTTTCTCACGATTTCAGAAATGTAAAGTATTAAAATTATAGATCAAATATAAGCATGAATTTTAATGGCCCTAATCTGAACCCTAAAAATCTCATAAATTTCAGTTTCAAAATTCTCTAAGCTCAAGCAAAATTAATAGAAACTATGGACATGGTTAGCTTCATGGCAATGATATCTACGTGTTTTGTTCACAAATAAACTATTAATGATGTCTGTATGAAGAGTTCCAAATTGAGAAAAACTTACCTCAAAACTGGAAATCATGTTTTGAGTTTGAACTTGTTTCAAGTGATGGTGATGACCAGGTTAGCTTCCTTGAGGTCCTAGGAAGATAATGCAATGGTTTTCTTGAGTTAAGAGTGGTTGAAATGGCTTGGAGAAGTCAAGTTACAGACTCTGTTTTTTGGTTATGGAGGTTATGGTAAATGGTGTTACAGTTCTGGAATAAGGATGAGGATGAGTTGTATTTGATGTAAGGAAGCTTTAGGAATTAATTTGAGGTAAAACGCACGAGGGAAATGGGAGATACAAGTTTAAGGTCAGAACTGTGTATCAATGGAGTTTTTTGTGCAATCTCTGGCTAGAGGGAATATGGTAGTATTTCAGGGTGCTAAAACTCGTCCCTTAGCTAACAAATAGTGACTCTATTTATAAGCAACAAGTTTGGAGTGCTCTAGTTGATCAGAATTCAAATTTACATGTTTAAGTTCAACATGTGATTTTTTTGACAAAATAAGTTTCCATGCCTTGTACTTGGTTCATGGAGTGGTTATACTTTAAACAAGCTTGATTCTGACTTTGTGGATGGAGTGTGATCAGAGGGAACAAGTTAGAGGCTCAAGAATGGACTTTATGCAAAAAGCTTGCTTTACAAGAATGGCGATGTTAACTTTGTGCCATTAATGGAAATGCAACTTGGATAATAGCTCAATTGCTTGGATCAAAGCCCTAACAGCTGTGTAAACATTTAATTATGGAGTGAAAAACAAGTTTGAGGCCTGCAAAGCAAAGATTATACAGCCTAGCATGGATTTGGTTCATGTGTTCATCAAAAATGACTTGTAATTCAAGTGATGAAATGCTAACTTCATATCTTCGATTCTCCCTACTCAAGAATGATATCAATGAGTTCTTGGACATTTTGGAAATCTTGCAATGTTCTCTACAATACATATTTGAATTTCTTTTGAATATTCCCCTTGGAACTATATGAAAAAGTGCCATGAAGTTGGGTCAAAATCCTGACCAAATTATGGCAAAATTTCACTAAGTGTTTAGTTTCATGACCACATGTTCATAAAATTATAACTTGATATCCAAGCACTTTTGGAAGGAGTTGTGTAAAGAAAGGTTGTAGATTTAATTGAGATCTAAAACTTTCATGTTGGAAGTTTCTCTTGAATCATCTTGTATCATGGTGAAAATTTTGTTCAAAGTTATGAAAAAACATGAAATTTCCAACACTTAGAAAAATTTCTAAGTTTAGAAATTTTGACTTTTCAAAAATGAAAGCTTGAATTTTTTATTTCTGGATGAATAACTTTCATATTTTGACATGTTTTGATGAATTATTATCTTTGACACTTGAATTTGACCAAAAAGTCAAAGTTTGACTTTTTAGTATACAGTTGACTTTTGATCAGTTGACTGCAAAAATTCATTTTTCAATCCAATGGGCTTGCAATGTTTTTAACCATGTCATTATGTAAAAATGATGCAATTGTACTCTTGATATCATGCCTTAACCTAATTGACCATTTTCTAGGTCAAAAATCAGAAATTGCCCTTTCTCAGTCAAAACCCTAATTTTGACCATTTTGCCCTTTTAGAGATTTGATCAAATTTCTTGAGGTGTTGTGGTCCAAACTTGATAAAATGATACATATGAGTTTAAAATGTTGGTGTGGATCAAAAATTAAGAAGTTTGGCTGTAAATTGGACACGGTTGACCTTTTCTCCAATACAATTGATTTTTAGGTAAACTGCTCAATTGACTAATCAAAAATGTGATCTAAGGCTTGAAACTTAAAATGTGTAATCTTGGGGGTCCATAATGATCCATGAAAATAATATGGGGCATAGAAAGTTCAAAAATATTTGTGCAAACTCAAACCCTAGTTTTGGGTCATCAGTGCATAAGGAGGTGTCTCGAGTTGATCCAACCCTAGTGCAGTCTTGAGCCCAAGGAGATCTTGTGAGAAAATTCTAAGTGAGAGGGAAAATTTTGGGGTACAACAGCTGCCCATGTTCAATCTTCTTAAACCTGAAGAGTTAGATTGGCGAGTTTTTACATTCGTGACTCAAAGGTGGAAGATGATTGGACAATAGAGTGCCCAGAAATTTGCACTCGATGATGTGATGGTAGGGGAAATGGGCTTTATAGATCCCATTCAGAGAGATGATAGAAAGTTGTTGGAGATAGGCTTGTAGATGCCATCCAAAAGTGATTTTTGAATTGTAATTTGTAAGCTGGACGAATGAGTATTAGAATGGCGTCCGTGTCTGGAGCGTATATGAACTGCATCTGAAAGTTGAATCTGAATGAGTATCAGAATGGCATCCGTGTTTGGAGCGTATCTGAACTATATCTGAATGAATATCAGAATGGAATCCGTGTTTGGAGCGTATCTAAACTGTATCTGAAAGTTGAATCTGAATGAGTATCAGAATGGCATCCGTGTCTGGAGCTTATATGGATTGTATCTGAAAGCTGAATTTAAATGAGTATCAGAATGGCATCCGTGTTTGGAGCGTATCTGAACTGTATCTGAGAGTTGAATGAGTTTTAGGATGGCATCCGTATCTGGAGCGTATCTCAACTGTATATGAGAGTCAAATGAGTTTCAGGATGGCATCCGTGTCTGGAGCGTATCTGAACTGTATCTGAAAACTTTGAACATTGTTAATGGTAGCTGTTGATTAATCTTATCATGAAAAAGGTAAAATGTTATCTAATATGCAATGTTATGTTGTATGAAATGCATAGTATAATGCATTCGTGTTATCAATGTTTATGATATATGGGTGTGATGTATGCGCATGTGAGCTAATCTGTTGTACTGCTGTTAGATTTGGGGAAAATAGATCCATGTCTGCTGCTGAGGATATGGAGTATATGTCTTCATGTTGTGAAGTTGAAGTGCTGATGAATTTCCCCTTAGATAAATAAACTCTGTTGTAAGGGAAATGTTGTGTACTTCTTGTAAAATCTTGTTGGGAAATCTTGAAAAATTGAACGACTTCTACTGGGGATTGATAATTGGAAGCTTTGTTCTGTTGGGGATTAAACTGTATATTGTGGGGGATTTTATGGAAATAACTTAGAGAGATTTCCCTACCTCTTGGAGCCATCAGTGATTGTCTTGTTTATTTTATTTATTTGTAAACAGTAATTATGTTCAAATGCATATGTTCAACAATAAATCATCGAACGTTTTTGTAAACAAAACACAAGAGTAAAGAAAAACAGATAGTTTTGCACTTTCAAAGGGATATCTTTGTATTTGACTTTGAGTAAGTATTTTTGTACAATGAGACAAACATTCTATTAATAGAATGTCGTCGTAAAAATGAAAATTTGATACAAAGAAAAGATAGCTATGTGTAATAATCACATGGGGTTCCCATTCTGCTATAGCCTTTGTATCTCTGAGCATCTTGTCTATTTGTTGCATCGCCCGAAGATGATTGAATTGATCAGAACCTCTGAGTTTGAATGTGGAAGCCAAAGGTTGTATGTACGGTGATCCAACGGGACATAGTCATACACTTTAATTCCCTAACTTTTTCCTGGACCGCCCTTTCGGGTTTTCAGTCCACCGGGATACCCTTTTTTCCTAAGCCGCCCTTTCGGGTTTTCAGCTTGTCGGGTGTACAGATTTTTTTTGTTTTATCCCTAATTTTTTCCCGAACCTTTTTGGTTCGCCGGGATGCCCTTGTTTTGCCTAGGTGTTTCAACCTAGCGGGTCTCTTATGCGTAGTATCTTTTGACTATGTTTGTGTTCGCAGGGTGTCACAGGTCGTCGCCATCCATGGTGGTCAAGATCATTGCTCCACCAGAGAATATGTTTTTGATTACAAACGGTCCTTCATATGTAGGAGTCCATTTTCCCCTGGGATCACCTTGCGGCAATATGATACGTTTGATCACCAAATCCCCAACTTGATACACTTGGCGTCTGACCTTCTTGTTGAAAGCTTTGATCATCCGTTTTTGATACATTTGACCATGACAGATAGCAGTAAGCCTTTTCTCATCAATCAAGTTTAGTTGATCAAGTCGAGTCTGGATCCAATTGTCTTCATTCAGCCTTGCATCTTTCATAATTCTCAGAGAGGGGATCTAGACCTCAATAGGCAAGACAACCTCCATGCCGTATACCAGAGAATAGGGTGTTGCCCCGGTTGATGTGCAAGTTGTGGTATGATACCCGTGGAGTGAGAATGGTAGCATCTCATGCTAGTCTTTATATGTGACTGTCATTTTCTGTATGATCTTTTTAATGTTCTTATTTGCGGCTTCGACAGCACCATTCATCTTCGGCCAGTAAGGGGAGGAATTGTGATGCTGGATCTTGAATTTCTCGCACAAGGCGGTGATCATAGTATTGTTCAAGTTTGTACCATTGTCTGTAATGATCCTCTCCAGGATACCGTAACGACAAATGAGATTCTTCTTGATGAACCGGGCAACAACATTCTTGGTAACGGAAGCGAAGTAAGCTGCCTCCACCCACTTTGTAAAATAATCAATGGCCACTAAGATGAAGCGGTGTCCATTGGAGGCTGTTGGCTTGATTTCCCCAATCATATCAATCCCCCACATAGCAAAGGGCCAATGAGTCGTCAAGACGTTCAGAGGAACCGGAGGTACGTGCACCTTGTCAGCATAGATCTGACACTTGTGGCAGGTTCGAGAGTGTTGATAGCAATTTGCTTCCATGGTAGACCAGTAATAGCCTTCCTGTAGGATTTTCTTTGCCATCGTATGCCCGCTGGAATGGGTGCCAAAGGTGCCTTCATGTAATTCAGCCATGATTCTTTCAACTTCAATCTTGTCTACGCACCGAAGTAACACAAAGTCATGGTTGCATTTGTAAAGAATGCCATTACTAAGGAAGAATTTAGAAGAGAATCTCCTTAATAACATCTTATCATTGACTGAAACTCCTTCTGGATATTCTTGAGTCTCGAGATACCTCTCGACTTCGTGAAACCAAGGCTGGTCCACTATTTCTTCAGTATTAATCTCGTGACAGTGTGTTGGTTCATCCATTCGTTCAATGGTGGTATGGGGAGCCTCGTTATCCCATTTAAGTTTAAACATAGATGACATTGTGGCTAGTGCGTCTGCTAGCTGATTTTCTTCTCGCGGGAAATGCTCGAAGGTAATCTTCTCAAAATGGGGGATCAATGTCAAAACATGTTCTTTGTAAGGGATAAGGTTAGGGTGTTTGGTGTCTCATTCCCCATTGATCTAGATGATAACCAAAGTTGAATCTCCGAATACATTCAAAGATTTGATCCCCAAGTCTATGGCAGCTTTGAGACCAAAGATGCACGCTTCGTATTCCATCATGTTATTTGTACAATTGAAGCAAAGTCTTGTCGTAAAGGGAGCGTG
Organism: Vicia faba; assembly: GCA_948472305.1. NCBI lineage: Eukaryota > Viridiplantae > Streptophyta > Magnoliopsida > Fabales > Fabaceae > Vicia > Vicia faba. Next base: position 82,231,263 of record OX451738.1, on the reverse strand, counting down.
ACATCCTTCCGGAGATATGAGTACAGCACCAATACCATTGTCGAGTGTGTTAGATGCCCCATCAAAAACTAGGGTCCATCGGGATCCTTGTTCAGGTCCTTCATATGGTCTGAATTCTTCATAATTATTTACCATCATGATGTCTTCATCTGGGAATTCGAACTTCATGGACTGGTAGTATTATACATCTTGGTGAGTAAGGTGATCATCTAGTACACTGCCCTTTCTTGCTTTCTGGGTAGTATATTGTACGTCATATTCTGTCAGGATCATCTTCCATCTCGCTATTCTCCCAAAGAGTGCAGGTTTCTCGAAGATGTATTTTATTGGATCCATTTTAGATATCAACAAGGTATTATAGGTCAGCATATACTGTCTTAGCCGGCGAGCAGCCCATGCCAGAGCGTAGTAAGTTTTCTCGAGCAATGAATATCTTGTTTCACAGTCGGTAAACTTTTTGCTCGGGTAATAAATAGCATGATCTTTTTGGCCAGACTCGTCATGCTTCCCCAGCACACACCCCCATTGAATTTCCCAAAACAATCATATACAGGATCAATGGTCTTCCTTCGACTTGTGGCATCAAAACAGGAGGTTCTTGCAGGTACTCTTTGATCTTGTCGAAAGCATTTTGGCATTCATCATTCCATTTGACTACTTGATCTTTCTTCAGTAACTTGAAGATTGGCTCACAAGTAGCTGTCAGGTGAGAAATTAATCTGGCAATGTAGTTTAAACGTCCCAAGAATCCTCTGACTTCCTTCTCAGTACGAGGAGCAGGAATCTCTTGTATCGCTTTAACCTTAGCAGGATCTACCTCAATACCCTTATTGTTGACGACAAAGCCTAGGATTTTACCAGACCTCATCCCAAATGTGCACTTATTTGGGTTCAACCTCGGCTTGTATTTCTTTAGCCTCTCAAACAGTTTCTGTAAATCATCAAGATGTTCTTCTTCTGTTTGAGACCTAGCTATCATGTCATCCATATAGACCTCTATTTCATGATGTATCATGTCGTGAAATGGGGCTACCATGGCACGCTGATAGGTTGCCCCAACATTCTTCATCCCGAATGGCATAACCTTGTAGCAGAAAATGCCCCACTGTGTGACAAAAGTTGTCTTATCCATGTCTTCAGGCGCCATTTTGATTTGGTTGTAACCTGAGAAACCATCCATGAAGGAAATCACTTTGTGTTGTACCGTATTGTCAACTAGGATGTCAATGTGGGGAAGTGGGAAATCATCCTTAGGGCTTGCCCTATTCAAATCTCTGTAGTCCATGCACATTCGTACCTTTCCGTCCTTTTTGGGCACGGGAACAACATTGGAAACCCATTGCGGATAGGAGGTGACGGCCAAGAATCCAGCATTGAATTGTTTCATGACTTCTGCTTTAATCTTCTCCGACATATCTGGTCGCATGCGACAGACCTTTGGTTTTACTGGTGGGCAATCCTCTTTTGTAGGTAGACGATGTAACACAATATCTGCATCAAGTCCTGGCATATCTTCATACGACCAGGAAAAGACCTCAACATATTCGTGTAGCAACTAAATCAGACGCTCTTTGACACTGGGTTCCAGATTGGCACCCACCTTGACTTCTCTTTTGTCTTCCTTGGTACCTAGGTTGATTGTATCCACGGGTTCCTCGTGGGGCTGAATGGTCCTCTCTTCTTGTTGTAGTAATCTGGAAAGTTCCCCTGGTACTTCACAATCTTCCTCACCTTCATCTTCGACTTGGTAGATTATATTTTCAGAGTCACAGATGGCCATAGCAGAATCGCTACCCATGGGATCCCGAATGGATGTAGACCTGCATTGTGAGTGTGAGTGTGTGTAAGAGTATAGCTATCTTTGAAAGAAATGTAAAATGTAAAAAAGAAAAACAATAAGCACAAAGTTTGTATGCAAAAACATCCATGATTCATTGATGTTATATGGAAATGAGATAATAACGCTTACAAATGGACCATTGTGCCTCGGGTAAGACACAAGGTTTTAAGAGTCTGAATTGTTTTAATATTATAGATCCAACAAAATGTAAAGACAAATAACTGTGGGATAAAAGTGATCGGGACGAAATCTCTAGCCTCTCAGTTGCTGAGCCCTCCACTGACAGTTGGGAAAATCTAATCCTCTAGGTTGCAGTTGTCTTCATCATCTTCCACCGCATTGACTTCGCAGTTGCTGATCTTCAAGGGTGGTCCTCCGGCACGAGCATGGTGCACTGCCTTCTGGACACCTGAAGTGAAACCCAGGCCAAACTTGTCAGGTTTGTATGGGATATCTGGGAGTTGTCCCCAAATAGTGCACCCACCTTCTTCCATCACTGCCTTGGCATCCTTTAAAGATGACATCCTGAGCGGAGGCCTTGTGATCTTGGGAACTTGAGACACAACCTTGGTTACTGCCACATCTTGTGGGACTTCTTCAAAGTGCTGGAATGGAGTTTCAATAAATTCACCATCTAATTCCATATATCTGAAGGAATTGAGATGGCTGGTCATATACTCTTCTTCTCCATGAACGGTGATAATCTTCCCTTGAATCAGATACTTCAGCATTTGGTGCAACGTAGAAGTAACAGCATCGGCATTGTGAATCCATGGTCGGCCTAGCAAGCAGGAATATAAAGGGCGGATATCCATTACATAAAAAGTTGAGTCAAATGTTTGGGTTCCAACTATGCTTTCAGTTTACTCATTTGTACATGTTTATCTAAGCATAAGTTTTCATTGCATTTTATTGCTTTCCATATTGGTTATCTATTATGCTGAATTCTGGTTTTCCATGTTGGGTGGGTGTTGTTATTGAGGTAAAAGGCCCAGTACCCAGGCCAGAGTGCACTAGGACACCTAGGAATAGAGTGGGGGAATAACGGCTACAGGGCGTGGTCCGATTAGTACAGTCATGTCATATACCATGCTCGGATGAGGTTCAAATGAATTACTATCGGTTATGGGGATATCCACTTCCCCATGCACCATCCTTTTTGAGCCGTCAAAGGCTCTCACTACTATGTTGCTTGGTTTCAATGTCAAACCCTCACAGTCAAGTCTATCAAGAGATTTTTTAGGCAATACATTCAGAGACGATCCAGTGTCCACCAAAACATGAGCCAAGGTTGTGCCCTTGCATTCCACTGAGACATGCAATGCCTCATTATGCTTCCTCCCTCTTGGCGTTAAATCAGCATTCGAAAAACCTAAACCATTATCTGCAGTCAAGCTGGCTACGCAGTCTTGGAACTGGTCGGCAGATGTTTCTTGGGGTACATGGGCAGTTTTTAGGAATTTTACCAAGGCCTTTGCATGCGCCTCGGAATATAGTAGTAAAGCCAGCATGAAAATTTTAGATGGAGTTTTCCCCAGTTGCTCAACTACATCGTAGTCGATTCTTTTTGTGATCTTTAGAATTTCCTCCATCTCTTTCCGAGTAGTCTCAGGGATAGCCAATGATTGTGCCTTCGTCCGGACATGCTCAATCAGAATACTTTTACCTCGAGTTTCAGTTGACTCGACAGCAGGAATGTCAGTAGGAGTGATAACAGGGGTTGTATAAGCTTTGTCAGTTGGAGTATTAGCAGATATGATTGTAGGACTGGGAACAACCTTTGGATAAGCAACAACAACAGGAATGATTATGGGTCCAGAAACTGATTTTGGGGGTGTAATTTCTTGAGAGAATATCCTTCTGCTTCGGGTAATCTTGCTAGTCCCTGCAATATTACTGATATTGGAATCATCTTTCTCAGAACTTGAATCTTCAGCAGCTGGCCAATCTTGCTTGATACCGTGGTAGTAGACATCCCCTCCATAATTCTATGGTACGGTTTTTTCTGACGAATACGGCATTGGTCCAGGCATTGTAATTATCAAAGGAGCTACTTTTGGAACTGATGTAATTCTAACGGGTCTTTTGGTGGAGACCCTGGAAGAATTGGCGGAAATGGTAACGATGGAAACATCATTATAAGGAACAGGTGGAACAGAAGTCTTTTCGAACAAAATTTCCTTGTTGTCTATTAGGAACTGAACGCCTGCTTTCAACAAAGGACAAATGGCTGGTGAGGACAAACAGAAATGACAGCTTTCATCACAGCCTGGGAATACACCAACAATCAATAAGTTCTTTTTGATAGTTAGGAGTGGGGTCATAAGCTCATCAACTAAAGTAACAAACATATCTTCCTCAATGGCGTTGGTATTATGGCCGTGTTTGGGCATAGGGGCAGAAATGACATTGGGTTTTTCTGGCGCATCAAACTCAATCTCTTTGGCTTCAAGGAAGTCTTGTACTTTGTTCTTTAGAGCCCAACAGTTGTTAGTATCGTGGCCGAGACTTTCAGAGTGGTATGCACAGCGGGCATTAGGATGATAGTAAGGAGAGGTTGTGTTAGGGTTCTTTGGAGCTTCTTTCAAAGTCATTAGGTTGGATCTTAACAAATGCGGCAATACTTGAGATAGTGTCATATTAATTCGGGTGAATTGTCTGACTGGTCTTTCCATTCTTGGTTGGTTGTTTCTTTGTTGATCAGGTGCAGGTTTAGGAATCATAACAGCCCCCACCATTGGACGGCGTTCGGCCCTATCTTGATTTCTCTGAGGATATACAGCAACCACTTCTTTCTTTCCGATGAATGGCTTCCTTACAACAGCAAAGGATGCATCTTTTTGAATCTTTCCATTCTTTATCTCGGCTTCTACTCTTTCTCCAGTCAATATCAATTCAGTAAAACTTGTCGATGAACTCCCAATTAAGTGATTGAAGAAGGGACAAGACAAGGTTCCTAAAAACATGTCTACTAACTCCCTTTAGGATAGGGGAGGTTGAACTCTTCCGGCCAAGTCTCTCCATTTTTATGCATAGTCCTTGAAGCCTTCACTTGAAACCATGGCCATACTCTGTAGTTGAGTACGGTTGGGTGCAAGATCAGCATTGTATTGGTATTGTTTATAAAAGGCTGCGGAAAGATCTTCCCAGTTATCAAACATTGACTCTTTCTAACTGATAAAACCAATCAAGTTGAGTTCTAAACAATTTGTCTTGGAAGAAGTGTACCCATAAGTCCTTGTCAGTGGTATGGGGTTGGATTTTCCTCATATAGGACCTGAGATGCATTTTAGGGCATGAAACTCCGTCATATTTGTTGAACACAGGTGCTTTGAATTTTGGAGGGATGACAATTCTCGATACTAGTCCCAACTCCTCAAAGTCCAATCCATGCACTTTTTGGATTTCCATTGCACTCAACCGCTCTTCTAGATGCTTATACTTATCGTTGGCTGGAGGGTATTGTTCTTCAGAATAGTCTTCTTCTTCTTCTTCCTCTTTTGACTCTGACTGGACAACTATTTCTTTACCCTTCCCATCTTGATTGTTTTTCTCACCGGATGTCGTTGCAAAGTCAAGGGTCCTTTTTATCTTCCCGTGGAATCTTCTTCCCATGTTTAGAACTCCGGTTATCTTCTTCGTCTTCTTTTTCTTCTCCTCAGCCAGCAGGGTCTTCAACTCTTCTTGTCCTTCGGCTAGAGTTCAGAACAATCGTTGAAACTATGCATTCTGAGCTTGGAGGTCCTTCACCATTTGCTCGAGATCCATCTTACTGAAATAAATAGTAGAGAGATGAGGAGACTTGTTGCAAGAAACTTGCTTATGTTATGATGAATGGTAAATGTGTATGCAATGATTTCAAGGATCTTAAAGGTTCAAATTCGTTTCAGACAAAAAGGAAACACACGTTATATTAATAAGTTAAAGATTTGAGTACATCAATGCCTTCTTGGGAAAAATAATACAAAAACTCTAAGATAAAAAGGTAGTATCCATCCTTTTTGGTGCGATGTAGGCTTTCAAAGTCTGCTCCTCATGAAGTAGCCTGGTGAGTTCCAAAACCTTCTGCTCGCTTGCTTAGAATTGGGCTTCGAAAGTATCTTGCTCCCCCTTGAGTTGTATCCAATCTCTTTGTAAGTCTTCAAGAGAGGTGGGCATGTCATGATATAGGATAGTATATGGAACATCTCCTTCCATGACAGGCTCAATGATTACCGGGAGAATGGAAGGATAAGGCATCATAAGAATTTGAGCACGAGTTCGTACCCATTTGAGGTAAGGCTCAAGAGTGATGGAATTTTTATGCCCCAAAGTCTTGCTATCTACCTTGGTCAACATCCTTAATGCTCGGGTAAATCTCTGGCGAAGACCTTGATCGTCATTGTCATAGTCAAATACCAAACCTTGAATCATCATCTCGTGCGGGCCATCCCTTCGAGCATAACTAAACAGTCTTAAGGCTAAGCAGGGGTTGTAGGTAATACCTCCCCTAATGCAAAGTAAGGGGACATTAGGAAATTCTCCACAATGATCGACAATAGTAACATTCTCTATGGATCGGGAGCACCAATGAATGTCTGAATGTTTGAGTGTCATCAATCTTTGTGACCACCTTGAACCTTGCTCGTTCTTTAATACAGATTGGGGAAGATGCAAAGTAAACCATCTTGCCGAGAGAGGAGTGCAACACATAAGAACACCTCATTTCCTCATTGTGCGAGTGTGATAAGAGTGTAGGATATCCCCTATCAATGTAGGCACCGGGTTACGGGATATGAAAATTTTGAAGGTGTTCACATCTATAAGTTGGTCAGGATTTGGAAACGAAACCATCCCATAGATGAGGAGAGCCACAATTTCCTCAAAGTCTTGCAAATCCAAGGAGTTCCACTAGTTTTGGGCTTTCTCAACCAATAACTTTGCTAGGAAACCTTTGACACCACTCCTTGTTTCCCAATGAGTTATGACATCAGATGAGTGCAAGTGTAGAGCTTGAGCAATCTCTTATGGCTTTAGGTCTCTTTCCGTACCGTTGAAAGGTAGTTGATTGAGAATGGGAATCCTCAAGAGTCGGGAGAATTCTTCCAAAGTAGGCACGAGTTGATAGTCGGGAAATGTGAAGCAATAGTGTAAAGGATCAAAGAACTGAAAGAGCGCATTCATCATGTCCTCGTCTATGTTGGAGGTGACCAAGTTGAGTAGGCGACCATGTCTCTCGGTGAATGGAGATTTTTCAAGAATCCTTGAAGCTAGCTCCTTAAGTTGTGGAGGGATCCTTACAAGGTTGACTTGAATAATTTTCCTGCAAAGAGAATACATATCCTACAAAACAGAACATATATAAATCCTAAGATCCTTGAAATGGTTAGTGAATGAGTATGATGTTATGATGTTCATGATGTTATGTACAAGTATGTATATACAAACAAAACAAACAAGTCCCTAGGTTTAGGCTTGCATGGAGTTTTATAGGTAAGTACCCTCTTGAAGTTTAGTTGGCTCAACCTGTCCTAGTAATAGTAATCGGGTTCTAAGGAGCTCAATATCACTGGTTTGCTTCCTTGGTCATTGTTTCAGCACAAGCCTCTTTAATGGCGATTGAAATATCCCAAGAAACCAAACCTCAATGAGTGTAGTATCGAGTATCTACCAACTTCGGACTGCACCAAAGTCGGTCATCTCACTACATCCTAAAGGCCAAGTTGGTCAAGTAAAGGTTCTAGAAGTTCATTAGTGCTTCATGACATCACTCAACGGCCCCATATTCTCTTTGATTAACTCAAAGGCTACCGATACCCACAAATATGTCGCACTAACGTAGCTATTGCTTAGACCATGTCGGTATACCCCGCAGAGTTCCCACAATGTATTGCTACTTACCTATAATGTATCCCAAATCTGGGTAGAGGATTCAAACCTAAACAAAGAACCATAATGTAAACCATACAAGTCAAACAATGTAAGCAAATTAATGTGATCTAACCCTAAGGTAACCCCACTTTTAAGTATTCCCCAGCAGAGTCGCCAGTTCTGTGATACGGTGGGAGAAATGACTTGAGGGTTTTGCGTTTGATCGTAAATGTTGCGGTTAGCAAGAGTCGCCACCGACTTTTCTTTTATCCAAAAGGAAAGCTGAAAAAGCACAGGAAAGACCTTTGAGATTGTTTCTTGAGTTCGGGGGGTAGATTATGAAAAGGGAAGGTATTAGCACCCTTTTCATCCATGGTTTTCCATGGGCTCTTAGTTACTTGCTAGATCATTTGCTTTTGTTTGAAATTATGCTTTGTGTGGTTTTTGAAAGAATTTTGTAAATAGGCCATTGTTTAGGCAATCTTTGGAATGATTCTTGTTTGTAAGAATGTATACAAAGATGTTGATCTTTTGAAAATGTTTTCAAGTTTATGAGATGTTTGAAAGTGTAGGTGATTATTTTGAAAATAGCAAGGATGTTTGTTTTGAAATTGAGCAAGTAATTAGGAGCATTCTACCTACTCAAAAAGTATTTCTTGTTCATTTTTCTTTTCCTTTGACATTGTTATCTTACCATTGATTTGGTAAGTAACCCTATATTTGGATATAAATGGGACGGGCATGGGTCATCGTATAACCATGATTAGCAATGTTGCAAGGTACCTTAGCATTCTTTTTTAGGGACTAAGATCATTTGAAAGGCAACTTAGATAGCGTCATCGAGGGACTATGATCTTGTATTTGCTTGTTTTTGCTAAGATACCCTACATGCGTAATATGGTCATTTTGTATAAGGCAACCAAGTGGGATAACCCTAGGGGTGCTTGTGTGCAAGTGTATAATTTTCATGCTTGTTTTTGTCTTGAATTAGGGTTTTCTAAGTGTTGATTTTAGTCTTTCCATACAAACCCTAATTACTAGCATTTGTATATAAAAGCGATAAATTATGGAATTTTAAATTTACTATGCTATTACAACATTTGTGGGGAGGGAGGGGGTGTACAAATTGAATGGGCATTACAAGAATGTAAACCTAGTTAATCTATTACAATCAAATTGAATGGGTATTAATGTACAAAGAATTAAAATAAGTAATGTACAAAATTAATAAGTGTACAAAAATGAAAAATATAAAGAAAATGGGTCTTTGTTTGGTTTTTATTAGAAAGAGGGAAATTGTTTTAACCTAATTAATTTAAAGAAAATAATTATTCAAGTTTAAATTTATTAAGAAAAGATTTTTGAATAAAACCCTAATTCTATTTAGTTGATTACAAGAAAATAAGTTTAGAAAAAAGTATTTTTGGTATTTTTGTCTTGAAAATATTCATGGTATTATAAAATATTTTTTGGCTTTTTTTAATATTAAAAAATATATATTTTAATAGGTGTGAAAAGAAAAATAAATACTAACATAGTTTTAATTTAATTTACAAGACTAGTTAATAAAAATAAATAATGTATAGTTAAATAAAATATTTTTTATGAGAAAAATAAAATAAACTAAGTTAAAAATAAAAATCTAACTTTTGTATTTTTTTAATATTAGGAAAAATAATTAATAAAATATAAATGAAATAAATAAAAATAAAAAAGAAAAATAAATAAACTTGGGTCAGGGGTGTAAACAGCCTGCAAGGGGGTTAGTCAGCAAAAAAAATAATAAATAAATAAAACAAGCCCAATAAGGCCCAGGCGCTCAAAAAAGTCAGAAATGTCAAAATGTGTAAAAAATGCAAAAGGGTACCACTGGGGCTCGAACCCAGGTCCCAAAGGTTACAGGCGCGCGCTTCTACCACTGGGGTGGCTATACATCCATTAAAATAAGAAAAAAAATAAATATACAAGGCAAAACGTGCCTTGATAACTTCATCTTCAACCTCCAGCGAGACTAACTGTAACTTGCTCATTTCTCATCAAAAATGAAAACTGTAAACATGAAACTTGTAGCAAATTTTCTCACGATTTCAGAAATGTAAAGTATTAAAACTATAGATCAAAGATAAGCAAGAATTTTAATGGCCCTAATATGAACCCTAAAAATCTCATAAATTTCAGTTTCAAAATTCTCTAAGCTCAAGCAAAATTAATGGGAACTATGGACATGGTTAGCTTCATGGAAATGATATCTACGTGTTTTGTTCATAAATAAACTATTGATGATGCCTGTATGAAGAGTTCCAAGTTGAGAAAACATACCTCAAAACTGGAAATCGTGTTTTCAGTTTGAGCTTGTTTCAAATGATGGTGATGATCAGGTTAGCTTCCTTGAGGTCCTAGGAAGCTAATGTAATGGTTTTCTTGAGTTGAGAGTGGCTGAAATGGCCTGGAGAAGTCAAGTTGCAGACTCTGTTTTTTGGTTATGGAGGTTATGATAAATGGTGTTATAGTTCTGGAATAAGGATGGGGATGCGTTTTATTTGATATAAGGAAGCTTTAGGAATGAATTTGGGGGAAAACGCACGAGGGAAATGGGAGATACAAGTTTAAGGTTAGAACTGTGTATCAATGGAGTTTTTTGTGCAATTTCTAGCTAGAGAGAATTTGGGAGTGTTTCAGGGTGCTAAAACTCGTCCCTTAGCTCACAAATAGTAACTCTATTTATAAGCAACAAGTTTGGAGTGCTCTAATTGATCAGTATTCAAATTTACATGTTTAAGTTCAACATGTGGTTTTTTTGACAAAACAAGTTTCCATACTTTGTACTTGGTTCATATAGTGGTCATTCTTTAAACAAGCTTGCTTCTGACTTTGTGGATGGAATGTGATCAGAGGGAACAAGTTAGAGGCTCAAGAATGGACTTTATGCAAAAAGCTTGCTTTACAAGAATGGCAATGTTAACTTTGTGCCATTAATGGAAATGCAACTTGGATAATAGCTCAATTGATTGGATCAAAGCCCTAACAGCTGTGTAAACATTTAATTATGGAGTGACAAATAATTTTGAGGCCTGCAAAGCAAAGATTATACAGACTAGCATGGATTTGGTTCATGTGTTCATCAAAAATGACTTGTAATTCAAGTGATGAAACGCTAACTTCATCTCTTCGATTCTCCCTACTCAGGAATGATCTCAAGGAGTTCTTGGAAATTTTGGAAAGCTTGAAATGTTATCTACAACCCATATTTGAATTTATTTTTAATATTCCCCTTGGAACTATATGAAAAAGTTCCATGAAGTTGGGTCAAAATCCTGACCAAATTAGGGCAAAATTTCACTAAGTGTTTAGTTTCATGACCACATGTTCATAAAATTATAACTTGAGATCCAAGAACTTTTGGAAGGAGTTATGTAAAGAAAAGTTGTATATTTCATGGATATATACAACTTTCATGTTGGAAGTTTCTCTTGAATCATCTTGCATCATGGTGAAAATTTTGTTCAAAGTTATGAAAAAACATGAAATTTCCAACACTTAGAAAAATTTCTAAGTTTAGAAATTTTAACTTTTCAAATATGAAATCTTGAATTATTGATTTATTGATGAATAAGTTTCTATTTTGACATGTTTTAATGAATTATGATCTTTGGCACTTGAATTTGACCAAAAAGTCAAAAATTGACTTTTCAGTATACAGTTGACTTTTGAACAGTTGACTGCAAAAATTCATTTGTCAATCCAATGGACTTGCAATGTTTTGAACCATGTCATTAGGTATAAATGATGCAATTGGACTCTTGAGATCATGCCTTAACCCAATTGACCATTTTCTAGGTCAAAAATCAGAAATTGCCTTTTCTCAGTCAAAACCTTAATTTTGACCATTTTGCCCTTTTAGAGATTTGATCAAATTTCTTGAGGAGTTATGGTCCAAACTTAATCAAATGATACATGTTAGTTTAAAATGTTGATGTGGATCAAGAATTATGAAGTTTGACTATAAATTGGTCATGGTTGACTTTTTCCCCAATACAATTGATTTTTAGGTCAACTGCTCAATTGATTGATCAAAAATGTGATCCAAGGCTTGAAACTTGACATGTGTAATCTTGGGGGTCCATAATGATCCATGAAAATCATATGGGGCATAGAAAGTTCAAAAATATTTGTGCAAACTCAAACCCTAGTTTTGAGTCATCAATGCATAAGGAGGTGTCTCGAGCTGATCCAACCCTAGTGCAGTCTTGAACCCAAGGAGATCTTGTGAGCAAATTATTGATAAGTGAGAGGGAAAATTTTGGGGTACAATAGGCATGATTGGAGAGATCAAGCTCACCGCTTCCAATGGAATCGCTTCATTCTTGTCGCTATCGACTACTTCACCAAATGGGTCGAAGCCGCCTCATTTGCCTCAATCACCAAGAATGTGGCAGCCAGATTCATTAAACATAACCTCATCTGCCGCTATGGTATCCCCGAAAGGATTATCACCAATAATGGGAGTAACCTCAAAAATGCTATGGTTACTGAGCTTTGCACTCAGTTTAAGATTAAGCATCACAATTCTTCTCCATATAGATCTAAAATGAATGGCGCATTCGAAACAGTCAACAAAAACATCAAGAAGATTGTGTAGAAAATGGTAGTAACCTATAAGGATTGGCATGAGATGTTACCATTTGCTCTACATGGCTACCGCACTTCAGCTAGAACATCAACTGGGGCAATTCCCTTTTCTCTAGTTTATGGCATTGAAGCTGTTTTGCCAATGGAAGTTCAGATTCCCTCACTAAGGATCATGAATGAGGTAGGCTTAAGCGAAGACGAGTGGATTCAAATGAGATTGGATCAATTGAACTTGATCAGTGAGAAGCGACTGGCTGTTGTTTGTCATTGTCAGACGTACCAAACACGGATGATCAAGGCTTTAAACAAGAAGATTAAGCCTCGGGTATATCAAGCTGGTGACTTAGTGATAAAGCGCATCATTCTGCCACAAGGCGACCCCATAGGCAAATGGACTCCCACCTACAAAGGGACATTTGTTGTCAAGAGAGTTTTCTCTGGCGGTGCCATGATGCTGACTACCATGGATGGTGAAGACTTCCCGCATCTTATAAACACGAACATAGTTAAAAAATATTACGCATAAAGGACCGGCTAGGTTAACACACCTAAGCAAAAATAAGGGCATCCCAGCAAACCAAAAGGTTTGGGCAAAAATTAGGGATATATGCAAAAGATTGTACACCCGACAAGTTGAAAACCCGAAAGGGCGACTCGGTCAAAAATGGGTATCCTGGTGGGCTGAAAACTCGAAAGGGCGGTCCAGGCAAAAGTTAAGGATTAAAAGCGTATGACTATGTCCCGTGGAATCACCACAGTCAACTTTATCATCAAGGTCCAAGTTTAAATGGTCCAATATCAATCCAATCAACTTTTGTCAACAACAAGGGGCATTCGAAAACATTAGGGAAATAGTAGAGTTAGAAGGCAATGAGATCATTTCACATGGCTATTTGTTTTTGTTTTCAATTTTGTTTTCCTTTTGACGATTTCCTCTTACTAGGATCTCTGTCTCTTTGTACAAAAACGCCTATTCATGGGCAAAATATCAATAAAAATATGCTTTGAAGTGCAAACTTTATGTCTTTGTTTTGAACGCAAATTTGTCCAACGGCTAAAATTGAATGAACATATGCATATGAACATAATTAAAATTATTTGGCACATGTGTCCTGCTAAGCAGTAACAAGCATCTATTTAATGTGTATGGAATATCCCCACAGAATTATTTCATTAACATCATCGCTAGTAAAGTTACCCACAAAGTTTCTTTGCATAGGTCAATCTCCAGCCAGAGTCTCAATCTCTTGGTGGCTCTCTCCCCAGCTAAGTTGATCCTACAAGTAGAAGCCTCATGGATCTCTTCCTAAAACAACTCGCCTTGTCATCAGTTCATCAAGTATTCATCAACAGGGTTTATTTCCCCAACAGGGTTTATTTCCCCAATAGGGTTTATTTCCCTAACAAACAACGAGTAGTATAACTCCCCAGCCGAGTACAAAATTCCCCAGCTTAGTCTATCTTCCCCATCTTAGTGTATCCTTCCCAAGTTGAGTTTGTTCTCCCTGATTGAGTCTACATTCTCCAGCTTAAGTTTGCCTTTCATACTATTGCAAATCATAGGGCCACAACCCCTAATCCCCAGTAAAGTCATCAACAAAACCTTTACTATTCCCAAAAAAATACTATGAGACCTGGACCCGACCAGATATTAGTACAATTTTCAAGCTACTATGAAGCCTGGACTTGACCAGATAATAGTCAACTTCTCAAGTCACTATAGAGTCTGGACCCGACCAGATATTAGTACAACTTTCAAAAACTATGAAACTTGAACCCGACCAGATAATAGTTTAACTCTTCAAAGATATAGAAGCACCTGGACTCAACCAGACCAAGGTTTGACTTCTTTTCCCCGGTAGAGTTTTCCTCTACCCCAACAAGTTATTGTGAAGCTTGGATTCGACAAGATAACAATTCTCCTCAGAAGTTTATTGTGAAACCTGGAATCCGAGCAGATAGCAACTAAATTCTGAAGCAGGTTACTGTAAAGCCTGGACCCGACCAGATATCATTTCAACTTCGTCTATTCAAGCAAGCTTATTATGAACCCTAGAAACTGACCAGATAACAAGTAGCTACAACCCTCAGCAAGACACTATGAGTCCTGGACCGGACCAGATAATAGTACAACTTTTCAAAAACTATGAAGCTTGGACCCAACCAGATAGTAGTTACCATAGAAAGTTACTGCAAAGCCTGGAACCCGACCAGATAATAGTTATCCCTGGCAAGTTGTTGTGAAGCTTGGATCTGACCAGATATCAATTCAACTTCAAGAAATCTTCTATGAAGACTGGAATCCGACCAGATAACAGATAATTTATTCTCCCCTAGTAAGTTACCGTGAAGCCTGGAACCCGACCAGATAACAGTTGACTTCCTCATCCTCAGCAAATTGTAAAGCCTGGATCCGACCAGATAACAGCTGACATTCAAGAGATATTCCCCAGCAGAAGCATCCTTTCAACAAAGTTTGAAGATATGTATACGCTTCATCCCCAATAGCGATCCGGGATTCAACTTCCCAGGAGTTCCTCAGCAACAGTCAAGGTTTTATTTTCCCAACGAAAACATGCATCTCACATTCATACATCATGAAATATACATACAAAATGCATTTAGCACAATCTCATTCATCTTGTGAACATCATGCATACATCTGCATTTTACTAACCTTTTGTCCCACAGGTGAACCATCAAGTTTTAGTATAAATCGACCAAAGATTTATGATGATACTTCTTCCAGTGTTTACCAACATTCCTCCAAATGGTATCTATAAGCCCATTCACAATACATCTTCGAGTGCAAATTTCGGGGCACTCTAGTGTTCAATCATCTTTCACCTTCAAGTCACGAATGACGAGTCCGCCAATCTAACTCTTCAGGTTTAAGAAGATTGAACAAGGGCAGCTGTTGTACCCCAAAAATTTTCCTCTCATTTATCAATTAATCTCTCACAAGATCTCCTTTGATTCAAGACTGCACTAGGGTTGATCAGCTCAAGACACCTCCTCAAGCACTGATGACTGAAAATTAGGGTTTGAGATTGCACAAGGACAATTGGACTTTTAATGCCTCATATGACTTTCATGGGTCATTTTGTACCTTCCATATTTCTCATGTCAAGTTTCAAGTCTTGGATCACATTTTTGCTCAGTCAATTGATCAGTTGACCTAAAATCAACTATATTGGGGAAAAAGTCAATTGTGGTCAATTTACAGTCAAACTTCATAATTTTTGGTCCATATCAACATTATGAACTCATGTATATCATTTGATAAAGTTTGGATCACATTTCCTCAAGAAATTTGATCAGACCATCAAAAGGGCAAAATGGTCAAAATTAGGGTTTTGACTGAGAAGGTGCAATTTCTAATTTTTGACCTAGCAAATGATTGATTGGTTTAAGTTATTATCTTAATGATTCAAATGATTCATTTTGACCCAATGTCATGGCTCAAAACATTGCTCAAGATCAATTGATTGACAGATGAATTTTCAGTCAACTGATCAAAAGTCAAAAGTGCACTGAAAAGTCAAACTTTGACTTTTTGGTCAAAATCAAGTGTCAAAGATTACAATTCATCAAAACATGTCAAAATATGAAACTTTTTCATCAAGAAATAAAAAAGTCAAGATTTCGTTTTGAAAAGTCAAAATTTCTAAACTTAGAAATTTTTCTAAGTGTTGGAAACTTCATATTTTTTCACAACTTTGAGTCAACTTTCCACCATGATGCAAGATGATTCAAAGGAAACTTCCAACATGAAAGTTGTATATCTCAATGAGATCTAAAAAATTGTAAAATACAAATTCTCCTAGAAATTC
The DNA here is from genome assembly GCA_948472305.1 of Vicia faba. Lineage (NCBI taxonomy): Eukaryota > Viridiplantae > Streptophyta > Magnoliopsida > Fabales > Fabaceae > Vicia > Vicia faba. The sequence goes on along the minus strand of OX451738.1, from coordinate 82,215,111 downwards.
ATGGATTTCAAGTTATGATTTTGTCAATACATGTTCATGAAAATTGGAAACTAAGTGAAATTTTGCCCTAGTTTAGGCAGGATTTTAACCTAACTTCATTGCAATTTTTCACATAGTTCCAAGATGAATTTTCAAAAATGTCCAACATAGAGATTGTAGAATATGTTACAAGCTTTCCAAAATGTCCAAGAACTCATTGAGATCACACTTGATCAAGGAGAATCGAAGGTAAGAAGTTAGGGTTTTTAAACTTGAATTACAAGCCATTTTGTGAAGAATACATGAACCAAATCCATGATAGGCTGCATAATCTTTGCTTTGCAGGCCTTAAACTTGTTTGTCACTCCATAATTAAATGTTTACACGGCTGTTAGAGCTTTGATCCAATCATTTGAGCCATTATCCAGGTTGCATTTCCATTAATGGCACAAAGTAACATTGCCATTCTAGTAAAGAGGCTTTAATCACAAAGTCAACTTGTCTTGAGCTTTGCACTTGTTTCTTCTTATCAGACACAATCTAAAAGCCATAAGAAACTTGTCTAGATCCTCTAACTACTCAGACCATGCTTGTACTATGCATTGAAACCATATTTGTCAACCTTACTTCAAAAACAAGCCAAGAAGCCAAAATATGTGATCTTGTACTTCTGACCATGTCAAGTCTCCAAACCTTTTCCTATATATCAAAACACTATTATGTAACCTAGGACACGAGCTTTTCACCCTTAAGCACTCCCAAATTCTCTCAAGCCAGAAATTGCACAGAATCTCCATTTTTGTGTCATTTCTGATTTTAAACTTCAAACTTCCATTTCCCTCGTGCATTTCTTTGCCTTTTAGTTTAAAAAGCTTCCTCACATCAAATACAAACCATCCATATCCCTGTTACACGACTGTAACTCAATTTCCATCATCCTCCATAACCAAAAATAGAGCATTGCAGTTGGACTTCTCCAGGCCATTTCAGCTACTCTCAGTTCAAGCCAACTATTGCATTAGCTTCCTAGAGGTTCAAGGAAGCTAACCTGATCATTACCATTACTTGAAACAAGCTCAAACTCATTTCACGATTTCCAGTTTTGAGGTATTTTTCTTGAACTTCTATCTCATTATTTAGGCATTGTTAGGCTTGCATTTGTTAAGATAAAATGTAGACATCATTGCCCTGAAACTATACATGTCCATAGATTTCATTTATGTTGCTTGAGTTTGGAGAATTTTAAGTTTAAACCTCTGAAAATATTTAGGTCAGAATTTGGTACTGTTAGAAATTCATGCTCTTCTTTGAGAGTTAGCTTAAGTTATTTACATATTCAGAATCGTGAGGAAATTTCTAACAAGTTTGATGTTGGAAGTTTTGTGAATGGATGAGAAATGAATGAGTTACAGGTTCTTTGGCTGGAGGTTGAAGATGAAGTTCATTCAGGGCAAAACTTATATTACATATTTATTGTTTTATTTAAGTTAACGGATGTATCACCACCCCAGTGGTTAAAGCGCGCGCCTATCACCTTAGGGACCTGGGTTCGAGCTCCAGTGGTACCCTTTTGTGCATTTTCACATTTTTTCACTCTTTTTTTTGTTCAGCCAGCGTCTGGGCCCTTTTTGTTGGGCTTTCCACTTTTTCTTATTTTTTCTAACCCCCCCGACTATGTTTATACCCCTGGCCCCTTTATTTTATTATTTCTTTTTCTTTTTCTTTATTTTATTTTCATTTTCATATTACTTTTATTATTTTTATTATTATTTGTTATTATTATCATTATTATTATTATTTATTAATAAAAAATCTAAAAATATTTTATTTATTATTTACACTTATTTATTTTATTTTCTTCATAAAACAAAAAGACCAAAAATATTTTTCTTAAAACAAATTAATTTCTTTTCTTGAATAATTAATATTTAGATAATTAGGTTTAATTATTATTATTTTATTTTCTTTATTTTAAAATTAATTTAGAACTTAGGTTTATTTTAATTGATTAACTTTCATTTTATTTTCATTAATTTAAAACTTTTTCATAAAAAAACCCTAAAAATATTTTTTTAACTTAATTTCCTTCTTAATTTATTTACGTTTAAATTTTGTTTATTTTTCATGTATTATTTTCTTAATTAGGTTTAGGTTAAAACTCTTTCATAAAACCAAACAAAAATCATTTCTTTTTCATTTGCATTTGTACATTATTTATCCAATTATTGTACATTTATTCAATATGGTTGTAATAGTTAATTAGATTTAATTTTCTTGCAAAATCCCCATTTGTAAATTTGTATACCCCCCCCCCCCCCTAATGATGTAATAGCTTAGTATTTTTACTTTCCACAATTTATCGCTTTATATAAATGCTAGTAAATTAGGGTTTGTATGGAAAGATTAAAATCAACAAGTTAGCAAACCCTAATTTAAGACAAAACTATGCATGTAAATCAACACACTTGCACACTTACACCCTTAGGGTGATTCCACTTTGTTGCCTTACAAAAATGGCCATGTTATGCATGTGGGATATCTTAGCAAAAAGCAATCAAAAATACAAGATCATAGTCCCTCGATGACGCTATCAAATGTTGCCTTTCAAAATGATCTTAGTCCCTCAAAGAGAATTGCTAAGATATTTCACAATATTGCTACATGGCTATACGATCACCCACTCCCATCCCTTTACATCCAAAGATAGGGCTTCTTACCAAATCAATGGTAAGATAGCAATATCAAAGGAAAGGAAGAAATGAACTAAGACTTTTGAGTAGGTAGATTGTTCCTAGTTGCTTACTCAATTTCAAATCAAACACTCTTACTTATTTTCAAAACAAACACCAACACTTCCAAAAACACTTTCAAAAACACTTTCAAAACATTTTCCAAACTTGAAATATTTTCAAAATCTCAACACTTTGTATACGTTCTTATGAACAAGAACTATTACAAAGTTTTCCTAAACGAATATGCCTTTTCAAAATACTTTCAAAAACTACACAAAGCACATTTTCTAACAAAAGTGAGTGATCTAGCAAGAAACTAAGAGCCCATAGATAACTATGGATGAAAAGGGTGCTAACACCTTCCCTTTTCATAATCTACCCCCCGAACTCAAGAAACAATCTCAAAGGTCTTTCCTGTTCTTTTCAGCCTTTCCTTTTGGATAAAAGAAAAGTCGGTGGCGACTCTTGCTAACCGCAACATTTGCGATAAAACGCAAAACAAACAAGTTAGTTCTCTCACTGTATCACACTTTCGAACTAAACCATGCTTCATCTAGGACTTTTAAGAGTTGTAGTGTGGCTTGGTTCACGGTTTAAGAAACAAAGGATAAAGGCTAGAAACTTATTTGTACCCAACTCGTTCTTCGTGATGTTCTTCAGTCCTGTACTCAGTTAATTGTGTGTTTAAATCCCAATTGAGTCTGGAATCTTTTCCCTAATATTCCGGTTATGGTTCGGATACTGAAAGTTTATTTTGACGAGGTAGTCATAATATTTTCTTTTTGTTTAGGATTTGTAGCGACCTCTTTTTTTTTATTATCCCTACCTTTTGTCTGAACTGTTTCTTTTGTGATTACAGTCACCGGGATGCCCCAATTTTTTTTTAAGTCTCCTTCATAGGTTTTAACTTAGCGGGATTTTATTTTGAGAGATAATGACTGCTTGTTTTAACGATTATGCGGAACCATCACCATCTTTTGTTTTGGAATGAAACCTCTGACACTACTTGTCGTGTATGATGGGGAAAGCTTGTGATTGAATGCACCATTGAATTAACTGAGAAACTACCTTGCCCCAGGTTATGATTAAGGGTTTCAATTTGAGTGAAAAATAAAACTCCTACTTATTAGGCTCAAAGGGGTTGACTAGGGATTATCTTCCTTATAACTCCACTATTTACGATTTGAAACAACGCTTGTACATCGTCAGCAAGGTCTGTTCAAAAGCATACTGTAGAGATTATGGTATCTTTTTCGCCATCCTCCCTCTAAAGGCTTACAGCTTTTAATCGAGAGTTAGATATCACAAAAAAGAAGTAAAAGCATAGTTTCAGTATAGTGAAAATGAATGGATTAATTCAAGACAAACATATGCAATGCATTAATGGAATAACAAAGTTTGACATAAGTAAGTGTTCGAACAATCAAAAGAAAATTACAATTTGAAAATTCTAATGAACAAAAAGCCCTTTTGTCTGAACTTGTCACTTTAGATGGTGTGCCTTTGAGGGATGGCAGAAGAATTCAGTCTGACCATCTTGTGTGAACTCCAACACTCCTTCATCGATCAAGTCTTGAATCTTATTTCTCAATGTCCAACGGCTATTGGTGTCATGTCCAGGACAATTGGAGTGGTACGCACACCTTACATTTGGATTCTATATTGGATAGATGGTGTTGGGATTCTGAGGAGGATCCTTCAACATAACCACTTGGCCTTAAACACGTGTTGCAATGCTTGAGACAATTACATGTTGATTTTGGTAAAGCGTCTTTTAGATGTATTCTGCTTATGCTGATTACCCCGTTTTCGTTATTTCACTGGTGCTGGATTAGAGATATGTATTACCCCAACATATTGGTTAAGATTGCTCTTATTATGATCCTTCTGGTCGTACATAGTATTAGACTCCTTCTTTCCATTGTATGATCTCTTCTGAGTACTTGAAGATGCAATCCCTTGAATTTCACCGCTCCTGGATTTATTTTCAACATGTTCTCGCATGAACATGTCACCTGATTCCCTGTCTTCCAAGAGAGATTGATCGTTGGTTAGGCCCCAAATTCTAGCAGTTTTCCCCAGACGGTCGTATTTGTCTTGATGAAGTTTGATGATGAGGATTCTTAACTCTTCTTGTCCCCAAGATAAATTTTGGATAAGAGCTGTTGCACCCCAAAATTTGACCTCCCATATTCTTTAAGATTTGTCAAGATCAATCTCCAAATGGTTCAAAATCTCTCAAGGGTTGCACAGTCCAATTGTCTCCTAACACAGTCAAAATTAGGGTTTTGGTTCTTATAAGGAAGTTGAGGTTTCCAAGAGTCCAATCAAGTCCCATATGCCTATATACATTGTCAAGCATCTACATGTCAAGTTTCAAGACTCACAGCATCAAGTTGCACAGTCAAAAAGCCCTAAATGCTTCACAGTCAACTGTAGGGGTAAAATGGTCATTTGACAGTCAAAAGTCAAAAAATTTGGTCAACATATTATTTTGAAGTCACAATCATCATTTGATCAAGTATTGATCATGATTCCACAAGCATGGCTCAAAAAGTCTCAAGATGCAAAAGTTTCTATTTTTGGACAGTTGAAAAGTCAACTGTAACTTGACTAAGGCATAACTTCTTCATGGTTCATCAGAAAAATCCCATCCAATGCTCATTTTGAAGGGGATGAAATTTTCTAAAATTCATCTTCACATTCCAAGTCCAAGAAATGCTCTCACAAAAAGTTATCAATTTCAACATTATAGGTCATTTTCAAAAGTCAACAAAAAGGCACTTTAAGTCAAAGACCATAAATTGAGATTGGTAAATCAAAATGACATGGGACCCAAGACATTGGTTAGAGTACTTCAAGACCTTTCCAAAATGTCCAAGAACATGTTCATAGCTTCAAAATTGAGCAAGATATGCATTGGAGAAGTTGGGAAATTTTTGGGAACTTTCAAAAGTCAACTTTGCCTAAAACACTTCATTTTTGCTAATGGGCCTCAAATTCCTTCTTGAATCTTTACCCAAGGCTTATGCACGACCCATTAAGATTAATTTGATTTATTTTCTCATTTTTTATTAATTAATTGAATTTTTATTAATATTAATTCATTTAATTAATTTTAATTTGTAGGAAAATTCAAAAGATATGATTTTTAAATCTTTTGTGATGCAAATAAGACTAGGGCAAGCTGGAAATTTGTGTGCACCTCAAAGACATCAAAATCTCCATGATTGGCAAGGTTTTATCAAAGAAAAAGATTGAAAAAGATTTGATTGGCAATCACATAATGAAACTTGAATGCAATGGATTCTTGGGCCTAAAGTTGACTTAATTCTCTTCACATACAAAGGCTGAACCTAACCCTATTGAGAAGAACGTGCAAAAACTGCTGAAACCATACAATCAAATTCTAAAAAATTCAAGAAAAGTTCAAAACTGAAATCAGGCCTCCAGGCGAATTCAAAGCCCCTTCTTGATTCAAACACCTTGCCTGAGTCTCCAGGAACCTGTTGCCATCAAGAACAAGCCCTAACACGCAAAGAATCGTTCACAACAAGTCCCACGGTTTGGACATTTTTCCATAATTGCATATCATGATTCATGCGTTTTTAACCATTTTTTTGGATTGATTTATGTTAATAGGGACATTCTGAAGCTATTGGTATAATCCAATTTGATTGTAGCGCTCTGAATCAAAAACCACCATTGAAGAACATTAGGGTTCCGAAGCTGTTAATTTAGGGCTTTGCACATACAGAACAATTGGACCTTGAAACGTGCATGGTTGAATTCGTCAAGGCCAGACGAATTCAACCCAACTATCGCGCTCAATTTATATTACATACAGGCCCAATCGCTATTTTTGGTCGCTTCATTTTGTGGGGGTTTAAAACCCCCGCTACTTGTTATTTGTTTTGCAGGAAAAGATGAAGAAGACAATACGTGGATGAACATGACTGGTTGATTCAAATATGATGCGCGCCTTTCTCTAATTTCCCAGCATAATTGATATTTTGTATATTATTTTCACTAGCCATTATTATTACAAATACAACGCGATGGTGTAGTGGTTGGTGACGTATTTGTTCATTACTGGGACCTGGGTTCGATTCCCAGGTCCACCCAAATTCAATATTATTTTTCATAATGTTATCTCAAGCAGCGCCTGTCCAATGTTCTACCATGCACGTCAACCAGTGATGCGCCATGTGTCTCTCAGCATCCATCCAGTGGCCAGGAGATGAAGACCATGGTACTCAGGGGTCAATAAGCATGCACATGATTATGAAAGTCAACGTGGCTTGCTTGTTCTTGGGCCAGAATTCAACAAAAAAAACCTCCATATGGGCCATCACACCCCCTTTGGTTTGCTATTTTTTCTATTTTATTTTCTTTTCTTTTAATTCTTTTAATTGTTATAATTATCATTATTAATTCACAATAAATTAATTTTTCACAATAAATCCAGAAATCACAAAATTGTAAACATTTTTTATTGTTTATTATTTTTTACAATTAGCTATTATTTTTGTAAATAAATATTAACAATTGACTTAGTTTAATTTAGGTTTAAATTTTAATCTTTTTCTCAATAAATAAAATTATGTAGAATTAGGTTTTGACATTTTTAATCATTTTCTTATTATCATCATTATTAATAATTATTGTTTTGTACATTAAAATACAAATTAATTAATTTAGTTAATTAGGTTAAATTTGACATTTTTATAATAAGTAAAATAATTTAGAAACTAGGGTTTTCTTTTGATTTTAATTTCCTTTTCTTCTTTTTATTAAAAAACATAAAAATATCTTTCTTGTAAATAACTAATTAAATAATTAGGTTTAATTTTAATTTAATTTCAAGCAAAAGGACCAAAAACTCATAATTTTCTCAAAAGGGTCAAAAACCCTAGGACGTTCCAATTTAATTCTTTCGCGCGTTATTTTTTATTTGATTATTATGTAACTGCTTCCAAGAGTGTAATAGTAATTAGGTTTACCGCTTTCTTTACTTTCCGCACTTTATCAAAACGGGTTATGTTTTTGGTGATGTATAGACCCGCGCCTTGTAATAGCGTAGCTTTTACCTTTTCGTATTTTATTTTTCGCACTCCTAACTGCTAAATCGCATGAAAGACTGAATGACAAATTAAAAACAACTCGTGGCTCACAATTGCATGATCAAAGATAAACATAAACTGAATTGAACACACAAGCACGTGCCACTTCTAGGGTACGCCTCACTCATTGCCTCGAACGTGGTCGTCAAGTATAGGGTGTCTTAGAGGTCGCCCTCCTATCTAAAGATCCAGTCGCCTCGAAATGGTTGCCTCGGATAAAAAGGATCTATGACATTAAGGTTACTTCTAAGGTGTCCTACTATTGCTTCGGTGACCACACTGTCCCTCAATCGAATTGACCCGAACACCTCCAACGGTGGTGCTACCTACCTCTCAATGGTGGGATGGCACTATCTAAAGGATTCTTATACAGCCTAATTCCTTAGGGTAGGTAGATGACTCATGGGTACTTGCTCTCTAAAAAACAAACAAAACAATCTTTTCACACTGACACTTTCAAAAGTTTTCAAAACAAATTTTTCAAACACTCTTGAGGACAGATACAAGAGTCACTTAGAAATCTTTCAAAAACGAAACTTTTTTCAAACCCACTCACATTTGAAAAGCAAACATCTTTTGAAAACATAAGAGCAAGTACCTAAGAGCCCATGGATAACCATGGATAGAAAGGGTGCTAACACCTTCCCTTTCTATAAATCTACCTCCCGAACCGAGAAACATTCTCAAAGAAGGAATTTTGCTGTGCTTTTGTCCTTTCCATGTTGGAGAACATAAAATACGGTGGCGACTCTTGCTTACCGCGACATTTCGCGAACCAGCTTAAAAAACAGTCAGTTCTATTTCCACCGATCATAAGAGCCATCTGACTACTCATCTGGATTCTCATCCTTTCCATCTCATCTTGCAGCTGTTCCACCTGGTCATCCTGGTTATCTTCAGGATTTTTCTTGGTCGTGTTCCTAGTGAGGAGTGATTTCAATTATTCTTTCCCCTTGGATAGATTCAGGAACATTTCCTTGAATTGAGAATCTTGAGTTTGGAGATCTCTATCGTTCTGTTCGAGAGCCATCTTCCTTGCTGAAATAAACAGCGAGAAAATGAGAAACTTGTCTTGAGAATACCTGTTATATAATGACATGCATGCAATATTTTCAAGGATCTCGCAGGGTAAACAGAAGAAAATGTTTGAATTTTGATTGCATCTTTGACGGAAGAACCTCGTATCATTGAATGTCCTTATACAAGACTCAAGCTCACCATGTCGAGTGGGTCATAGCCTTTGACTCAAGTTATCGTACTTTTGTATTTTAACGGCATTTGCTAGAGGAAAATAAATCCCCTTGCCCCTTGTTAGATGTCTGGTTCATCATAACCTGCATCACAGGCCCTAGAGATCCTTGAAATATTTAACAAAATATTATGGCATGATGTCATGATGTGTATGATATGCACCAAACAAAAGTATAAGGTGATGAAGACAAGTGAGTCTTGCAAGAATTCCATGTTATTGGATAATGACTACAAACAAGTCCTGCAAGGAACTCACATCGTTAGATAATGAATACAAACAAAACCCTGCAAGGAGTTCAATTTGTTAGATAATGAAAGCAAATAAGTCACACAAGTAGCCTTAGGTCCAGGCTTGCATGGAATTGTAGGTAAGTACCTGAAGCCACCTGCAGAAAACACAAAGCCGCCACCAAACTTTATTTATCCCGAAGGAAGGGGAAATATCGATAAAACCACAAGGGAATGGATAAGATGGTCTTGCGACCAAGAGAAAGGGTAAGGGAGTCGGTTATGCGAGGGGAAGGTATTAGCACCCCTAACATCTGTTGTACACAACGGGATCCATTTTGTTTGTTTGTCTTAAAGGGTGTGTTTATCTACAACTATGCTTGCTAAAGGGAAATGGATGGTTTTTGATTATTGCGTTCGTGAGGGTTTCGCGACCCTTTGCCTACGTATCCAATGAAGGAATCAGAACACCGTAGTTCCTCTAAAAAATGGTTGGTTTGTTGGTGTTTTTAGTGGGAGACGTTAACGCATGCATTCTAGCAATAGGCACGGCCGGCATCGCGGTAGAACGAAGATAACATGCCCTTGGGGGGAGTTTTGATTGGTTGAGTGTTTTTGCATGTTTTAAAGTAAATTCAAGTAATGATTAAAAGGTGTTTTTTTTTTGGGATTTTTGATTTTATGAAAGTTAAGTTTTAATTACAAAAATAAAAAATGTTAAGAGGGAAACTAAAAAAAAACCTAATGTTGCTATGCAATTAATGGACTTAAGATTGAGTTTGTATTGCTGATGCCATCGCATATTTGTGATTGTTGTTCAGGGGAGTGAAGTAGAGGACAATCAACGGTGGGAGTAAGGAATTGACGGAGTACAGGGAGTTTGCAGTGAGTATTGGAAGGATGGTGTTATGAAGGTGGCAGGTGATGATTATCAATGTTTTAGAGTTGAAAGTGTCAAAAGCTGATGGTTGAAAAGTGTAAGCGAAGGTTCACATAATAGAGGAGTATTACAGAAACGGAAGGTTGTTCCGATGGTTGATGGTGTGACGGACAGATGAAGGGGATGATGAAGGTGATTGGGAGTATGCTGAGTTTCTATTTGAGGCGAGAGAGACATGGAGGAAATGAAGGGAAAGTGAGATTGTGGGTTATAGCACAATGAAGATTGGGAATGGAGAAGGTGGGTGGAAGGAGATAATGGGTGGCTAGTGATGGGCACGCAGTGTTGTTGGTAGTGGCGTTGTGAGTAGAAGAGGAAGAATGGAGGGAGTTTGTTGAGATTACCTTCTGTTCCTTTCTTCTCAAAGGAGCTAACACCTCCTAAAGACTCAAGGACGTACAACATCAACAACAAAAAAACTTTGTTTTACGGTTTTAAGCTTTCAATCGCGAAACAAACAACATACATTACAATAATATAATCAAACAGTAATGGTGCTCATACAAGATAACAAACCCACATAATGGTATTTAATGAATGAAAATATGGTGAGGTCGACTAACTAGAATCGATGATTCCTCTAGCGACTTTGAAGGCGACGACGATGTTGTAAAGAAGACCAGAGATATTTTCAGATGAATAACCTTCTATTGCCTTAAACATTGTTCCAAGTTGATTATTCTTCTTTTTTGGCTTGGTTCTCTTAGTTGCAGACTATGAAAAGAGGAGAGGATATTGTTGCTGATGTAGTGTTAAGATTTATAAGTGAAAGGAAAGTAGTGCAGGTATGTGGTTTGCGAGATCTTCCTGTGCGTTTCTCTTTGAATTTTTTTCCTATGTTTTTTGGTATTTTTTCTATGTGTTCCGATTCTTACAACTTTGTTGTGTTGACATTCTTGTAATATTGAAAGTGATTGAAGATTGACAGTGAAGTATTGTGGATTGAAGAGGATTGTGAAAGGTTGTTACCATTTCAAGTGCAGAGAGAGGTTTGGATTTGTGGAGTTAAATGTGGACGAAGGAGTATCAGTGATGGTGCAAGATTTGTGAAGGTTCAAAGGTATGAACAACTATTTTTGTGTGATATTTTTTTCCGCTGTCTTCTCCCCTTTTTCTTTTCGTTGATACCACTGTTATGTAGAGGAGGGGGATGAAAAAAAGAGAGGGAAAATGAGTTGAAACTTGGATCAGAATAAACCAAAGCTATAACTCTGTTATTTTGCTTTATCAAACACAATTTGTATTTATTCTAATTTTGTGTAATCTCTGGACTGTTATAATGCAGGTTTTTCTATTTTGTTTTGGCATCTTACAGCAGGCAATGGAGCAGCAACAACAGGTTTTGGAGCAGCAACAGCAGGTTTTGGATCAGCAACAGCAGGTTTTTGGAGTGTTGTACTTCTTGTGAATCAAAACAAAGCATGCAGGAAGCCATAGCTTGGTCGAATTTTTCATGTAGGAGGTTGCTACTTGGTGAATCAAAACAAACTTGCAGGAGGCCATTGTTATCTGAATTGAAGCTAGTTGTTTCAAAGGGAAACATTGCCCAGTCAAAGCTAGCAGGGAAGAAGGAGTTAAGTCGAAGCTAGCATGAAAGAAGGAGTTCAGTCGAAGCTAGCATGAAAGAAGGAGTTCAATCGAAGCTAGCATGAAGGGAACCCCTGCTTTGTGAATAAAAGAAAACCTGTAGGAAGTCGTTGCCTTCTGAATCAAAGCAAGTCAGTAGAAGGTCAATGCTTTATGAATTGGAGCAAAAACAAATGAAGGAAATAATTTCTTAGTCGAAGCTTATGGATCATACCTTGCTCTAAGGAAGCCAAATGCTCAATCGAAGCCCCTGAATCCAACTTGCTCGAAGGAAGCCAGATGCTCAATCAAAGCCTCGAAATCCAGCTTGATCGAAGGAAGCCATATGCTCAATCGAAGCCCCTAAATCCAGCTTGCTCGAAGGAAGCCAGATGCTCAATCGAAACCTCTAAATCAAAGCAAACTTGCTCTAAGGAAGCCAGATGCTCAATCGAAGCCCCTAAATCTAGCTTGATCGAAGGAAGCCATATGCTCAATCGAAGCCCCTAAATCCAGCTTGCTCGAAGGAAGCTAGATGCTCAATCGAAACCTCTAAATCGAAGCAAACTTGCTCTAAGGAATCCAGATGCTCAATCGAAGCCTCGAAATCCAGCTTGATCGAAGGAAGCCATATGCTCAATCGAAGCCCCTAAATCCAGCTTGCTCGAAGGAAGCCAGATGCTCAATCGAAACCTCTAAATCGAAGCAAACTTGCTCTTCTTCAATTTTGTCAAAAAAAAACAAATTTACCTGCTTTGCTCTTTCAATAGTTTCCTCTTTGACTTTATGCTTGAAAATCCAATATGATCCAATTGTACTTGTGCAGACTTAAACCCTGAGAATCCTTGTGAGAAAGGCCTAATGTCCTGAGCTTTGAACCATCCTCGAGGCAGGCGACAAAAACATCTTCACAGAAGCCAAAAACTCGAAACCCTAGCATCTTGACCAGCACACATAGGGAAATAAACCCTAATCCAGGCTCTGATAAAATTGAGCAAGAACCAACCTTGTAACATGATGACAAAATTCGTTCCACGATCCACTAATCGAGAACCAGATGGGCTTCCTTTTTACCTGATAAGAAAACCTCAAAACAAGATTAGACAAAAAGAGGGCGCAGCCCTAATACTTCAAACCAAAGCGCCTGATCCCATGAGATGTGGGATATGCAAATGACTGAGTAATAAAATGATGCAAATGGAATGCAAAGTTCAAAGCCAGACAAGAATAAAAGAGATAGGGCAAATTTGGGGTACGACAGCTGCCCCTATTTAATCGTCTTAAACCTGAATGTGAGATTGGCGTCAGCCTTTCGGAAGTTCCAGGTGGAAGATGATTAAATACCAGGACCCGAAATTTGCCCTGGAGATATGGTGTGGGTGTTATTCACTGGTGTGAATGTCTGCTTGGGGAAAGACAAACTGGTCTTCTGGTGGACTGGTCATGATGGATAAAACATGGTTGAAAAAGGGTAGCTCGTACTGGGGTAACGGTGCCAATACAAGGTTTTTTTTTTATGGAATGAATAGTAAAGCGACTGAAAGGATATGGTTGACGATGTCGTGATGACTGAAAGTAGAATTAATTGACAAAATGATAACTTAAATGCAATGAGTAGAACTTGACGACAACAGAGAACCTATCAAGCGGCATTTCATGACCCAAAAAGAAAGGTAAAGATAATGGATAAAGATCAGCGTATAATCTATGACCCGAGAGAAAGGTAAAGTGAGGGTAAGACCTACGAGCGACCTACGACCCTATGAAAGATAACGTGAGGGTAAGACCTACGAGCGACCTACGACCCTATGAAAGATAACGCGAGGGTAAGACCTACGAGCGACCTACGACCCTATGAAAGATAACGCGAGGGTAAGACCTACGAGTGACCTACGACCCTATGAAAGATAACGCGAGGGTAAGACCTACGAGCGACCTACGACCCTATGAAAGATAACGTGAGGGTAAGACCTACGAGTGACCTATGACCCTATGAAAGATAATGTGAGGGTAAGACCTACGAGCGACCTACGACCTTATGAAAGATAATGTGAGGGTAAGACCTACGAGTGACCTACGACCCTATGAAAGATAATGTGAGGGTAAGACCTATGAGTGACCTACGACCCTATGAAAGATAATGTGAGGGTAAGACCTACGAGCGACCTACGACCATATGAAAGATAATGTGAGGGTAAGACCTACGAGCGACCTACGACCCTATGAAAGATAACGTGAGGGTAAGACCTACGAGCGACCTACGACCCTATGAAAGATAACGTGAGGGTAATACCTACGAACGACCTACGACCCTATGAAAGATAATATGAGGGTAAGACCTACGAGCGGCCTACGACCCTATGAAAGATAACGTGAGGGTAAGACCTACGAGCGACCTATGACCCTATGAAAGATAACGTGAGGGTAAGACCTACGAGCGACCTACGACCCTATGAAAGATAATATGAGGGTAAGACCTACGAGTGACCTACGACCCTATGAAAGATAATGTGAGGGTAAGACCTACGAGCGACCTACGACCCTATGAAAGATAACGTGAGGGTAAGACCTACGAGCGACCTACGACCCTAACAAAGATAATGTAAATATCGAGAGTTGGGGGAGTACGACGTACTGGCACCAAGGTTTATTTTAGTTGGTAATGTAATAACAGATGTTAACTGGGAATTATGAGGATGAAATTCTTTGTGAGGATGTTTTGTTGATTTGGGATTGATTTGGGATTGATCTGGCTCAGGCTTCATATGCATTTGAAGTGTGACATGATGATCCATGGATATGCTATGCGTTTGAGGATGCGATGCAGTATGTCATGATGATTATTGTATGAAAAATGTCAAAAACTTATCGGGATCTATTGTCCGTCATCTTGAGGTACCAATATGGACTGGTGCCTGAAATTTGAGAAGAACGAGTTAGCCTTGCCAAGTTCACTGGGGATTAAATCTTGTTGAGGAGGAGTAGCTTGATCTGACTTCCTTCATGTGGTGGACTTCTTGTGAATGACTGAATAGAGACATGGATCTCAACCAATGCCCCAAGTTTCTCGATGTTGGAGGATCGGGCGCTTGGTCAATTGTAAGGGGGCGACGAGGATGAAATCTTGGTCAAGGTGACCGTTATGACTTTCTACCTGCCCAGAAGAGCGAACACTTGAACGCCACAAAATTCCCTTGGGATGCCTTCATATCCATGTAATTTAGTGTTTCACATCTTAGCTCGTGATTATTATTGACTTGTCATTTTCAATGCAATGCTTAACAAAGAATTTAAATCACAATTCGCATACGAAAAATAAAGTAAAAGAACATAACAAAGATTTTTAATGGAAGGGCAAATTTTTATTAATGAGTTTGGCCCGTGAATGGCCATTCGTACATAGAAACAACTCCTAAATGAGGAAGTCGCAGAAAAGAAAAGAAATACAATGAGTAAAATGGCAATAAGAAAATCTCGAATTTCCGTTAAAACTGATGTTGCTATAGTTCTCATATCCCAGGTCGTCCTAGTGTCGTGCTTCCAAAGGATAATAGTTAGATCGGGCCATCCCGCACTAAGAGGGTGTACGTGAAGAATCTTCAGACTGTAGTCTCTCGCTTTATGTCCCTAATTTTTGCCTGGATCGCCCTTTCGGGTTTTCAATCCACCGGGACACCCATTTTTTCCTAAGCCGCCCTTTCGGGTTTTCGACTTAGCGGGTTATTCTTTTTTTTTCTTTTTTAGCCCTAACTTTTGCCTAAGCCGCCATTTCAGGTTTTCGACTTAGCGGGTCCTTTCATGCGTAGTATTTTTTGACTGAGTCTGAATTAACTGGAAGCGGAATGTCTTCCCCATCCATGTTTGTCAGGATTAGAGCACCTCCTGAGAAAGCTTTCTTCACGATGTACGGTCCCTCTTAGTTGGGAGTCCACTTGCCTCTTGGATCAGTATGGATTGGGAGAATCTTTCTTAAGACCAGGTCACCTGAGTGGAACTCTCGAGGCCGAATCTTCTTGTCAAATGCCCTCTTGAGACGCTGTTGGTATAATTGACCGTGACAAATGGCTGCCAGGCGCTTTTCTTCGATGAGATTGAGTTGGTCGAGTCTCGTTTGAATCCATTCTGCTTCATCAAGTTTAGTATCCATCAGGACCCTTAAGGAAGGAATCTCCACTTCGACTGGGAGTACCGCATCCATACCATAGACTAGTGAAAATGGAGTTGCCCCAGTGGAAGTACGCACCGAAGTTCGATTGCCATGCAGGGCAAAAGGCAACATCTCATGCCAATCTTTGTATGTTCTCACCATTTTCTGGACGATTTTCTTTACGTTCTTGTTAGCGGCTTTGACTGTCCCATTCATATTTGGCCGATAGGGTGATGAATTATGGTGCTAGATCTTGAATTCTTCACACATTTCCTTCATCATCTTGTTGTTGAGATTTGACCCGTTATCAGTGATGATCTTGTTAGGAGTTCCATACCGGCATATGATCTCTCTTTTGATGAAACGAGTGACAACTTGCTTGGTCACATATTTGTATGAAGCCGCTTCCACCCACTTGGTGAAGTAGTCAATAGAAACGAGGATAAACCGGTGTCTATTTGAAGCGCTTGGCTCGATGCGTCCAATCATATCGATGCCCCACATTTCAAAGGGCCATGGTGAAGTCATCACATTCAAAGGAGTGGGAGGAACATGTATCCTGTCTGCGTAAACCTGACATTTATGGCACATTTTGGCATATACACAACAGTCACTTTCCATTGTCATCCAGAAATAACCTGCTCGTAGGATTTTCTTGGCCATGGAATGCCCACTGGCATGAGTCCCAAAATAGCCCTCGTGTATTTCTCGTATAATGGATTCTGCTTCGTGTCTATCCACGCATCTGAGCAGAATCGAATCATAGTTCTTGTACAGAACGTCTCCTGACAATAAAAACTTAGATGCCAACCTTCTGAGAGTCCGCTTATCACAAATCGTAGCACCTTCGGGGTACTCTTGCTTCTCAAGATATCTTTTGATGTCGAAATACCACGGCTTTTCGTCTGATACATCTTCAGTTGTAAGACAATGAGCAGGGAAAATATGTGATGGCTCCTTGTAACGACAGATCCTTATACTGGGTGCATGATTCGGGTAATTGACTTTGAACATTGCTGCTAAAGTGGCTAGAGCGTCTTCCAGTTGATTCGCTTCTCTAGGAATGTGCTCAAAAGTGACTTCATCGAAAGCGGGCAACAACTCAATGATGTAATCCCTATATGGAACTAAATTAGGGTGTCGTGTATCCCAATCACCCCGTACTTGATGTATCACTAAGGCAGAGTCCCCATAAACTTCAAGAATCTTGATCTTCAAATCAATGGCGGCTTCAAGGCCCATCACACAAGCTTCGTACTCAGCGACATTATTCGTGCAATCAAAACATAATCTGGAAGTGAAGGGTATGTGAGTGTTGCGTGGAGAGGTCAAAACTTCCCCAATACCATGACCCATAGAATTTGACGCGCCATCGAATGTGAGAGTCCATCGCTCCCCTGGTTCAGGTCCTTCATTGTCATCAAGTTTCATAATATCCTCGTCTGGAAAGTCAAACTTCATGGGCTGATATTCTTCCAATGGTTGGTGAGCGATATGATCAGCAAGAATGCTACCTTTGATGGCCTTTTGTATGACGTACTGGATGTCATACTCGGACAAAAGCATTTGCCACCGAGCCAATCTGCCCGTAAGTGCTAGTTTCTCAAAGATGTACTTTATCGGATCCATCTTAGATATCAGAAGTGTAGAATGTGTCAACATATACTGCCTCAAATGTCAGGCTGCCCACGTAAGAGCACAATAAGTCTTCTCAAGTAAGGAATACCTCGATTCACAATCAGTAAACTTCTTGCTCAAATAGTAAATGGCGTGTTCTTTTTGTCCAGTATCATCATGTTGTCCAAGCACACAACCCATAGATCCTTCAAGCACAGTCAAATACATAATGAGAGGTCTCCCTGGAACTGGTGGTGTGAGTATCGGTGGTTCTTGAAGATATTGCGTAATCTTCTCGAAAGCTTCTTGACAACTCTCATCCCAATGGACATCCTGATTCTTGCGTAACAGTTTAAAGATGGGCTCATAGGTAGCAGTAAGATGGGAAATGAACCTGGCTATGTAATTCAACCTCCCAAGGAAACCTCGTACTTCCTTCTCATTTTTTGGTGCCGGCATATCTTGTATTGCTTTTACTTTGTCTGGATCTACTTCGATTCCTCGTTGACTCACGATAAAACCAAGTAACTTGCCCGACCGAACCCCAAAGGTGCATTTGTTGGGATTAAGCCTTAACCTGAACTTTCACAAACAATCAAACAACTTCTTCAAATGAACCAAATGTTCTTCCTCAGTCTGTGACTTTGCAATCATGTCGTCCACATACACCTCGACTTCTTTATGAATCATGTCGTGAAAGAGAGTCACCATAGCTCGCTGATATGTTGCACCAGCGTTTTGAACACCAAAAGGCATGACTCTATAGCAAAAGGTACCCCAAGGAGTTGTGAAAGCTGTTTTATCCATGTCTTCCGGAGCCATCTTTATCTGATTGTATCCAGAGAAACCATCCATAAAGGAAAACACCGAAGACTGAGCAGTATTATCAACCAATACATCAATATGAGGCAACGGGAAATCATCCTTCGGGCTTGCTCTATTCAAGTCTCGATAGTCAACACACATATGTACCTTGCCATCCTTCTTAGGTATGGGCACAATGTTAGCAATCCAGGGCGGGTAGTTTATCACAGATAGGAAACCTGCTTTGAGCTGTTTCTGAACCTCTTCTTTGATCTTCAAGGCCATGTCGGGTCTGGTCCTTCTTGGTTTTTGCTTTAAAGGAGGACATTCTGGCTTGAGTGGCAATCTGTGCATTACTATATCAGTGTCTAAGCCGGGCATGTCTTCATACGACCAAGCGAAGATGTCAGCATACTCTTGAAGCAATACAATCAACCCCTTCTTTTCTTCACTTTCCAAGGCGGCCCCTATCTTGACTTCTCTTTTTACCTCTTCAGTACCGAGATTGACGACTTCTGTTTCTTCTTGATACGGCTGGATGACCTTATCTTCCTGTCTCAAGAGTCTGGCTAGTTCTTCAGGGACTTCACAATCTTCCCCATTATCTTCGTTAGCATGATCAACTGAATTCTCAAGGATATAAGGAACCATAGCATTATCATTTCCAACGGAGTCCGAGATGGATCTGCACGATCGGTGATTTTATGTTTTATTTTTAGAAAGTGCAAAGGAAAATTTAAAGTAAGAAAAGAAAAGCATTGCCATTTTTATTTTGAAAAGTAAAAGTAAAAGAAAAGACAGAGAACAAAATTGTATGCGAAAGTGCGATTTTTCATCAATGTTAAACGAAGATTGAAACATAAGTGGCCCCTTCTACAAGCTGTCAGTATGCCTTGGGCAGAACATACGACTTAAAATGGAAACAGAAAATTACACATCAAGGAAAACAACTTCAGGGATGTCCATGGTTGTCCAATTGATGAGCTCTTGGTCTAGCGCAACTTGATAGATAAATCTTGAAATATCTTCATCGTCACCTTCAGCATCTGTGGAGAGTACCTGTCCTTCTTTACTCACACCAGCGCTGACGAACACTTCATAAATTGGGGGAACCTGCTTCCCTTTGAGAAGAACCCAACCAGCTTGCGCGGAGGATGACGACTGATACCCAAGACCAAAACGATTTTTCTTCTCTGGAACTTCAACCAAATTGGCCCAACTGTCATGGGGAGGTCTAGCTTCTATGAGGGCTTTGGCATCCTTCAAAGAGGCCAGGGGTATCTCAGACTTCTTACATTCCATGACGGGGACTTTGTCAATAGTAACGATCTCCAGAGCTTGAAAGGGCAACTCTTGTACCTCGCCTTCCACTTCTACGTAACGGTAGGTAGTCAGATTATTAATCACTATGCCTTCTTCCCCGCAAACGACGACAACTTGGTCATTCGCAACAAACTTCAGGCGTTGATGAAGGGTAGATGTCACAGCTTCTGCTACATGAATCCATGGACGACCCAAAATGCAAGTATAGGAGGGACGAATGTCCATAACATAGAATGACAAATAGAAAGTGTGGGGACCAATCTTGACAGGCAAATCAACTTCTCCATCCACCGATCTTCTCGAACCATCAAACGCCCGAACATTTAGAGTGGAGGGCCTCATCATTACTCCGTCCATATTCAACTTAAACAAGGTAACCTTAGGCATCACATTGAGTGAAGAACCTGTATCCACCAAAACTCGAGATAAAACAGTGTCCAAACACTTCATAGAAACATGTAGCGCTTTATTATGGGCTCTTCCTTCAATTGGGAGTTCATCATCGCAGAAACCCAAACAATTTCCCACAGCAATATTAGTGACTATTCCTTCAAGCTGGGCCACAGAGATGTCTTGGGTAACATGAGCGGAAAATAAGGTCTTCAATAAGGCGTTGCGGTGGGCCTCTGAACACAAAAGGAGAGACAAGATGGAAATCTTGGATGGTGTCTGATTGAGCTGGTCCACTAATTTGTAATCACTCCGCTTGAGAATTCTCAAAAGTTGCTCCGCTTCTTGTCCCTCAGAAAGTCCGGGTTGATTATCCATTGCTTGCTTTCCCTTAGCCTTAGCTAGAGCTTCACTATTAGTTTCCTTAGGAGGTGGGGGTGGAGGAGAAAAGATCTGACCACTGCGAGTCATGTTACTTGTTCCCGCAATGTTGGTAACATTCTTGTCACCTGCCGGAGGGCACTCATACCTCTTTCCATGAATATAGACTACATTGTACTCCCATGGAACTGCCTTTGAGTCGCTGCTTAGAGGGGGAATAGGAGCTTGAATCATTGTGGGGGTAATAGGAACTTGAATTGTTAAAGGAATATTGGGGGTGGCTGAAAAACTTCTCGGATAGTAGGGGATTTCCAGAACATCAACTTCTTCTTCTCGGAACACTTTCTCTATCTGTAAGACACCTTCATCGATCAACTATTGGATGGCCATCTTCAACTCAGCACACTCTTCTGGTTTGGAAGAACAGGTTAAGTAGAAGTCATGGAGTTCTTGTAGCACTTCATGCTTTAACAAATGTTCTTTGACAGTTTCCAAAGATATCTTAATTTCATCAACCTTCGATACCAAAACCCGTTCATTGACTTCTTCAATAGAATGGATTGTTCCCCCTTGATG
Organism: Vicia faba; assembly: GCA_948472305.1. Taxonomy (NCBI): domain Eukaryota; kingdom Viridiplantae; phylum Streptophyta; class Magnoliopsida; order Fabales; family Fabaceae; genus Vicia; species Vicia faba. The sequence continues at coordinate 82,194,054 of OX451738.1, read as the reverse complement.
GGGAGGCATAGGATTATTTTGGATATTCGGACCAACAGGGTTGAAGTTGATAGCTTTCGCATCGATGAGATCTTGAACTTTGCACTTGAAAGCCCTGCAATTTTCAATGGTATGGCCTGGGGCACCAGAATGGAATTCGCAATGAGCATTAGTATCATATCCCCTAGGGAGAGGATTTGGCGGTGGACCGAGTTCGCGCAATTGAACCATTTGGCTAGCAAGTAACTGTGGGAGAAGCTGGGCGTAGGACATGGGAATGAGATCAAACCTTCTTTCAGGGGCTCTCTGTCTTGGAGGAGCTCTTTGTCCTTGGAGATGTTGATTCGGTTGTTGATAAGTTGTAGGAGGTGAAAACTGTTGTTGCGGAACATAATGTGGTTGCGGAGAGAAAGGCCGTTGTTGGGCCATCCAAGGTACTGGAGTTGTAGCAGCGTATACTTGCGGAACAAACTGGTTGGGAACAGAAGCGGGTGTAGGAAAATAAGGGAATCGGACTTGAGGAAATGTGGGAGCTCTTCCTTGGTTGACGGTGATGGCACTGGTCTCGCCCTCTTTCTTCTTGACAAAACCGGAAAATGGTTTCCTATTAATGCCTGCATTGTTGTTAGCATTATCAGGAACACCTTGAATTGTTTCGGCCTTAATACATGTCTCGACACGTTCACCAATGATGACCATATCAGAAAATGAAGTAGAAGTGCTACTGAGCATATGTTGGAGATAAGGGCCTCGCAGAGTACCCATAAATAGATCAATCAACTCACAGTCCAAAAGAGGAGGTTGGACCCTTGCAGCTAGTTCACGCCACCTCTGAGCGTATTCTTTGAAAGATTCTTCAGACTTTTGTACCATCCCCTGGAGCTGAGTACGGCTCGGAGCCATAGCAGTATTGTAATGGTAATGTTTTAGAAAAGCATCGGCAAGCTCTCCCCAAGTACCGACGTGGGATCTCTCCAATTACATATACCAATCCAAGGATTCCCCGGTCAAACTGTCCTGAAAGAAATGCATGAGCAAAGGTTCATTTCCAGCATAGGCCGCCATTTTGCGACAATAGGAACGGAGATGTGTCTCTGGGCAAGAAGTGCCTTTGTACTTGTCGAACTCTGGGACTTTGAACTTGGGAGGAATGACTACCCCAGGCACGAGGCACATTGCAGCAGTGTTGAATCCGGACGCCTTGATTCCTTCCATGGCTCTAAGTCGCTCTTCAAGGGCATGATACATCTTCGCAGTTTCGGCAACCCCGGCAGCAAGATTCACTCGGGGTTCATCGAGATCAATAACATCATGATGATCGTCAACATCATTCCTAGGAGCACCGGTAGGAGTCTCAACATTAGCATTGTCATCTCTCCCATTAGCAGAAGTGGAAGGTGCAGCAGTAGTAAGCTTGGAAACACTCTGGTGTAGTTCTTCTTGACCCTTAATCACGGCATGCAGAGTTTCCATAAGTTGATCCATGCGGGTACCCATAGTGTCCATATCCCGACGAAGTGCATTCTGATTCTCTTCTAAAAGATCCATTAGCCTTTGCTGGTTGCCTCTGGTGCGGTAAGGATGTGGATGAGTTGTCTTTGTTGTTTACTGGATTGAGAAAGGGGACCCCAATGAGTTTTTGTTGTGAAAAAATGAATGCATGGTAAAATGGATGAATGCTTTATCTTCATTTCTAATAAGACTCAAAGACTCGTCTATCTTTTTAAAATTCCCTTTTGAAAAGTCATATCAACAAGACTTGTCTTTGGATTTCTCTAGATGTGAGATATATATACATGATGATGTGATGTTATGGTATGCTATGGCATGAAGTCTCAGCTCGACATATTCTGGATAACCATTGCATAGTCCGTTGTACAGGCTGAAAGTAACAGGATCAAAAGTTCGATATCACAGGAATGGAGTCAAAGTAACCACCCATGAGATATGTACTAGGGGTTTATCACCTGCCGAACAAGGTTCTAAAGAGTTCTCGAAGTCTACATTCTTCCTTTGGATATTATCGACGTCCCAATTACTTGGTAATCAGTAATATTCGCGGGAAAAACTCATACGAGTGCAATATCGCGTGACAACTACTTCCGGATTACTTTGTTACAGTCTCTGCATTGCACCTAAAAGGCCAAGATGGGTTAATGGTTCTACAGTCCTCAGCTTCTCGAGCTCCCAGGTCGAAAGCAATGACGTCTTCCCGATTACTCGGTAAACATCACTACTTTCAAGGGGACCTCAACTGAGTGGGGGATTCTCATGCCTCCTTCTTCGGGATTACTCCCTCAAAGTTAACATGACTATACCGCCCGTCCTAATCCTATGTGTAACCCAAGTCCGGGTAGAGGACTTATCAAAAGTAAACACCAAACCCAACATCACAACGTATCCAGAATGTGTGAGTAGCAACAAATATGCAATATATACAAAAGAATAAAATAAATAAAGAAATAAATAAAACAGTAAAGCAAGGTAAAGCAAATAAATAAACACCCAAACAGACAAATAAACAAAACTAGGAGAGACTCGCTAAAAGTCCCCAGCAGAGTCGCCAGCTGAAGCCACCTGCAGAAAACACAGAGCCGCTACCGAACTTTATTTATCCCGAAGGAAGGGGAAATATCGATAAAACCACAAGGGAATGGATAAGATGGTCTTGCAACCAAGAGAAAGGGTAAGGGAGTCGGTTATGCGAGGAGAAGGTATTAGCACCCCTCGCATCCGTTGTACTCAACGGGATCCATTTTGTTTGTTTGTCTTAAAGGGTGTGTTTATCTACAACTATGCTTGCTAAGGGAAATGGATGGTTTTTGATTATTGTGTTCGTGATGGTTTCGCGACCCTTTGCCTACGTATCCAATGAAGGAATCAGAACACCGTAGTTCCTCTAAAAAATGGTTGGTTTGTTGGTGTTTTTAGTGGGCCACGTTAACGCACGCATTCTAGCAATAGGCACGGTCGGTATCGCGGTAGAACGGAGATAACATGCCCTTGGGGGGAGTTTTGATTGGTTGAGTGTTTATTCATGTTTTAAAGAAAATTCAAGTAATGATTAAAAGATGTTTTTTTTTTTGGGATTTTTGATTTTATGAAAGTTAAGTTTTAATTACAAAAATAAAAAAGGTTAAGAGGGAAACTAAAAAAAAAACCTAATGTTGTTATGCAATTAATGGACTTAAGATTGAGTTTGTATTGCTGATGCCATCGCATATTTGTGATTGTTGTTCAGGGGAGTGAAGTAGAGGACAATCAATGGTGGGAGTAAGGAATTGACGGAGTACAGGAAGTTTGCAGTGAGTATTGGAAGGATGGTATTATGAAGGTGACAGGTGATGATTATCAATGTTTTAGAGTTGAAAGTGTCAAAAGCTGATGGTTGAAAAGTGTAAGCGAAGGTTCACATAATAGAGGAGTATTGCATAAACGGAAGGTTGTTCCGGTGTTTGATGGTGTGACGGACAGATGAAGGGGATGATGAAGGTGATTGGGAGTATGCTGAGTTTCTATTTGAGGCGAGAGACACATGGAGGAAATGAAGGGAAAGTGAGATTGTGGGTTATAGCACAATGAAGATTGGGAATGGAGAAGGTGGGTGGAAGGAGATAATGGGTGGCTAGTGATGGGCATGCAGTGTTGTTGGTAGTGGCGTTGTGAGTAGAAGAGGAAGAATGGATGGAGTTTGCTGAGAATACCTTATGTTCCTTTCTTCTCAAAGGAGCTAACACCTCCTAAAGACTCAAGGACGTACAACAGCAACAACAAAAAAACTTTGTTTTACGATTTTAAGCTTTCAATCGCGAAACAAACAACATACATTACAATAATATAATCAAACAGTAATGGTGCTCATACAAGATAACAAACCCACATAATGGTATTAAATGAATGAAAATATGGTGAGGTCGACTAACCAGAATCGATGATTCCTCTAGCGACTTTGAAGGCGACGACAATGTTGTAAAGAAGACCAGAGATATTTTCAGATGAATAACCTTCTATTGCCTTAAACTTTGTTCCAAGTTGATTATTCTTCTTTTTTGGCTTGGTTCTCTGAGTTGCAGACTATGAAAAGAGGAGAGGATATTGTTATTGATGTAGTGTTAAGATTTATAGGTGAAAGGAAAGTAGTGCAGGTATGTGGTTTGCGAGATCTTCCTGTGCGTTTCTCTTTGAATTTTTTTCTATGTTTTTTGGTATTTCTTCTATGTGTTCTGATTCTTACAGCTTTGTTGTGTTGACGTTCTTGTAATATTGAAAGTGATTGAAGATTGACAGTGAAGTATTGTGGATTGAAGAGGATTGTGAAAGGTTGTTACCGTTTCAAGTGCAGAGAGAGGTTTGGATTTGTGGAGTTAAATATGGATGAAGGAGTATCAGTGATGGTGCAAGATTTGTGAAGGTTCAAAGGTATGAACAACTATTTTTGTGTGATATTTTTTTTCTGCTGTCTTCTCCCTTTTTTATTTTCGTTGATACCTGTTGTACCCCAAAATTTGCCCTCCCATATTCATCAAGAAATTTGTCAAAGTCAAGGTCACAAAGTTCCCCCAGGGTTGTGCAGCTCAACTGTCTCCTATACAGTCAAAACTAGGGTTTGAGTTCTGGTCAAGCAAATGAAGTTTTCAAAGGCCCAATCAAGTCTCATATGCTTAAAAAGATGGTCAAGTGTCTTTATGTCAAGTTTCAAGGCATTCAGCTCAAGATTGCACAGTCAAAACCCTAGATTGCACTACAGTCAACTGTAGGGGCAAAATGGTCATTTGGCAGTCAAAAGTTCAAATTTTTGGTCAACATATCATTTTGAAGCCACAAACATCATTTGATCAATGCTTGATCATGATTCTCAAAATTTGGCTCAGAAATCATCAAAGATGCAAAAGTTGCTATATTTGGACAGCTGAAAAAGTCAACTGAAATTGACCAGGGCATAACTTTCACATGGATTATCAGAAAAATTCCATCCAAAGCTCATTTTGAAGATAAAGACATTTCCTACAACTCATCTTCATATTCCAAGTCCAAGAAATGCTCTCACAAAAAGTTATCAATTTCAACATTATAGGTCATTTTCAAAAGTCAACAAAAAGTGACTTTAAGTCAAAGGCCATAACTTGAGATTGGTAAATCAAAATGACATGGGACCAAAGGCATTGGTTAAAGGACTCAAAGACCTTTCCAAAATGTCCAAGAACATGTGAAAAGCTTAAAAATTGACCAAGTTATGCCTTGTGGAAGTTGGGAAATGTTTGGAAATTTTTGAAAGTCAACATTGATGCAAAAGGCCTAGAAATGCAAATGGGCCCATTTTTCTTCCAAGATTCTTCATGCCAAGCCTATGCACGACCATTAGGCCCAAAGGGAAGTATTTTCATATTTTTTAATTATTTATTTGAATTTATATCAATATTAATTCATTTAAATTATTTTAATATGTGAAAAATATAAAATTGACCTAAACAAATCTTTTTATGCATGATTTGAACTTGAGATTTCGTGCACATGCTAATATAGAAGGTTTTGGCTTGATTGAAACCTAATTGACACAAAAACCATGAAAAAAGATTTGGAAAAGATTTTGTAAAATCAAATATTGAAATCCATGAATGCTTGAGATTTTGGGTAATATTTTTGACCTAGCATGCTCTATACATACTCAGCATCACAACCCTAATGATCGGAGACTGCAAGCTGCGCCAAAAGACCCTTCACAAACTTGAGAAATTTCTCCAAAAAGCCAATACTGAAATCAGGGTTTTAGGGCGATTCAAGGCTCCATTCTTGTCTCAATAGATTCCTTGGCACTTCCTGGACATATTCCAACCCTTAGCATCAACTCAGACCCCAAGAATTGGTAACGAGGCTTTGGACTGTACAGCACAAAATTCTTGAACGCATATCATATTCTAAGCATTTTTTATGAATTTTGTTTGTTGATTCTTGTTCATGTTGAAGTTTCAAAACTAACCCTCATATTTAATTGCGTTTTTCTGTACCGTATGAGATTATGCCATGACTGAATATTAGGTTTTTCTTGAGCTTCAAATTGGGGGTTCTTATTAGGGGAAAAATTGGACCATCCCAGTACCACCATTATGCTCAGCTCGTCCAGACGAAGAAGATGGCACCCTCGCGCTCAATTTATGAGCGACGAGGGCCTATTCGCTATTTTTCGTTAGAGGCCCTAAGGAAGCACACACAAAACCGTTGCCTCTGTGTTCTATGTTACAGGGGTGGTGAGGAAGAAGATGGCGTGTCAAGCAACGATTGATCCATTTAAATTTCGCGCGAAATTCCATAAGCACTAACGCGTTCTTTTTATAATGTTTATTGTTTATTCTATGTTAAATTAACGCGCTTGGCTCAAATGGTAACACGCTATGCATATGACTCTCAAGACCTGGGTTCAAGTCCCAGGTCTGGCAAAATCCCATATTATTTTTCTATAATTGATCCCATGCAGGCCTAACATGAAAGTTCACCATGCACACTCAATATTCATCGCCCACGCGTCCCAGGAGATCTAATCAAAGGCCAGATTAAAAGCATACCATGGAGGCTGGTCAACGTGTCATACAAGATCAAGGAAGGTCAGCGAAATCAAGGCTTAATGGGCCAAAATCTCCAGGCCTGAACCTCCTTATTTGGGGCAACACCCCACTCTGGTTTGCCTTATTACTTATTATTTTTATTTCTTTAATTTTCCTTTTATTTCTTTTAGTTGCTATTTATTTAATTAATTAATTCTTTTACAAAAAATGCAAAAACATCATAAAATTTAGAAAAGGCCAAAAAAATATAATTTTTATATTATAATTATTTTCACAAATTAATACGTAAATATTTAGTTTAATTAGGTTTTAACTTTAATTCCTTTTTAATAAAAATCCAAAAAATGTAGAATTAGGTTAATTGATAATTTTTATATCTTTTTAATTTTTATTTCTCACAATACTATTTATTTATTATTTTATTTTTATAATTAAAAATTGTACATAAATAAATTAGGGTTTAATATAGATTATATTTTAATTCTTTCATAATAATTAAAAAAATATTAGAATTAGGGTTTGCCGTTTAACTTAATTTCAATTAACTTTTTGTCCTTATTAAATCTAAAAATACAAAAAATACCATTTTTCATTTTAATTTTAATTCCTCTTTATTTAATTAATTCATTAATTTAATTATTTTTGCAAAAGGGTCCAACGCCCGTCGTTTCAATTATTCAATTTGCGCATTTATCTTATGTCGTTTAATTATAATTATGTAAATCTCCCAAAGCCATGTAAATTTATTTTTTCGCGCTTTTATTTTATCGCATTACTTATTTTCCGCTAAATCGGGTCCGGTTTAATTTTGGCGGTGTGGACCCGCGCCATTTGTAATAACCTTAGATTTATTTTTCCGCAACTTTATAACTATTAAATATGCATGCAAGAATGAATGCCCTAATTAAAATCAAGCGTAGAACACGACAAACATGACAAGACAAATAACTGAAACATGACACACAATTCGCACACACCACCCCTAGGGTACGCCTCACTGTTGCCTTTCGAAAGGTGATCGTCGAGTAGAGGACGTCTTAGTAAGTCCTCATGATCCGGGAACCTGGCATGAGGGTAGCTTCTAAGGTGTCTTCCCATTGCTCTGGTGATCACCATGTCCCTAAAACTCGAATTGACCCGAACACCTCCAATGGTGGTGCTACCTACCTCTCAATGGTGGGATGGCACTACTTTTAAGGACATTTACACAGACAAATTCCTTAGGGTAGGTAGGTTCTCAAGGATACTTGCTCTAATTTAAAACAAATCAAAAAAATACTTTTCACACTGACACTTTTCAAAAGCTTTCAAAGCAAACTTTTCAAACACTCTGACGTATGAGTCGAACTGAAATTTTTCAAAGAAACTTTTTAAACCCACATTGAAAAGCAAACAAAACAATTTTGAAAACATTGAGCAAGTATCTAAGAGCCCATGGATAACCATGGATAGAAAGGGTGCTAATACCTTCCCTTTCTATAACCTACCTCCCGAACCGAGAGCAATCTCTTTAAGGAATTTTTCTGTGCTTTTGTCCTTTCCATTTGGAGAAAATAAAAGACGGTGGCGACTCTTGCTTCCGCGACATTTCGCGAACCAGCGTTAAACAGTCAGTTCCAGATCCACCGATCACAGAACTGGCGACTCTGCTGGGGACTAAACTTAAAGTGGGGTGTACCTTAGGATTAAGATCACTGTGTTTTCAATTGTCTTCTTTGCTTGCTTTATTATGGTGGGTTGCTTGGGAGTTCTATAGATCCTAACCCGGATCTGGGGGATACCTTTCTTAGAAAGTAGCAACAAGGCTGTGAGGGAACTGTGCGGGGTATACCGACACGGTTGAAACAGTCTGCTACGGTGATGTGGCACTTTGGTGTGTACCGGTAACCCTTGAGTTCAGTCAAGGAGAGTACGGGGCCTCCGCGTGGTGTCGTGAAGCATCAACAGACCTTAGGAACCTTAATTGAACTATCTTGGCCTCTTTAGGGTAGTGAGATAACTGACTTTGGTGCAGTCCGAGGTTGGTTGATACTCGATACTACGCTCAATTGAGGGTTGCTTTCCTGGAATATTCCGGTCGCCAGTTCAGTGGCTAAATCGAAACGATGAACAATGAAAGCAATCCCGTGATATTGGGAACCTTAGAACCCGGTTACTTTGATTAGGACAGGTATGAACCCACCAACTTCAAGAGGGTACTACCCAGACCCCATGCTGGCCTTAAACCTTAAGGGCTTGTCTTGTGTGCCTTGTGTGCCTTACATGTTTGTCTTTGTAAATATCTGTGGTGTGTTTAATCATAGCATCATGACATCATCCAGCATCATATGCATTGACTAACCATTTCAGGGGTTCGAATTTTCATCTTTGTTCTTGTTTTGTAGGACATGGACACTGCTCGTAGAAAGACAATTCAGGTCAATCTTGTAAGGATCCCTCCTCAGCTTAAGGAGCTTATATCCCGGATTCCCGAGAACTCTTCATTCAGTGACAGGCATGGAAGCCTCATCAGCTTGGTCAACACCAACATTGAGGAAGATATGATAAAGGTCTTGTTCCAGTTCTTTGACCCTCTGCATCACTGCTTTACCTTCTTGGACTATCAGTTGGTACCTACATTGGAGGAGTTCTCCCGGCTCCTGAAGATCCCTATCCTTGATCAGCTACCCTTCAACGGTACAGAAAAGGAACCTAAGCTTGAAGAGATTGCTAAAGCCTTGCACCTACAGTCATCTGACCTCAAGGGACATTGGGAAGTTAGAAGTGGTATCAAAGGGTTCTTAGCCAGGTTTCTGTTTGAAAAGGCCCTTGAATGTTGGAACTCCCTTGACTTGCAAGCTTTTGAAGAGGTTGTGGCCCTCCTTGTTTATGGTTTGGTATTGTTCCCTAATCCAGATCAGCTTATTGATATCAGTGCCGTTCAGATCTTTATGTCCAGGAACCCTATACCTACATTGCTGGGGGACATCCTTCACTCATGTTACACTCGAACCATGAGAAAAAGAGGTGTCCTTATGTGTTGCACTCCTCTCCTGGGAAGGTGGTTTATTTCGCACCTTCCCCAATCAGTCCTGAAGAATGAGCGGGGTTTGAGATGGTCGCAACGGTTGATGACTCTTACACATGCAGATATACATTGGTGTCCTAGATCCAGAGGAGATGTCACTATCATTGATCGTTGTGGGGAGTACCCTAATGTTCCTTTACTTGGAATCAGAGGTGGTATTACTTATAGCCCATGCCTGGCTTGGAGACAGTTTGGTTATGCTCGGAAGGATGGACCTCATGACATGTTGATTCCTGACATAGTTTTTGACTTCGACAGTGATACTCAAGGACTTCGTCAGAGATTTATCAGAGCCTGGAGGATGCCCAGTAAGATAGACAGCAAGACACTAGGGCACAGGAACTCCATCCCTTTGGAGCCTTATCTCAAATGGGTACGCGCCCGCTCTCAGAAGTTAGTGATGCCTTATCCTCACATGCTTCCAGTAATCAAAGAGCCTGTCTTGGAAGGGGAAGTGTCTCATGTTATCCAGCACCCTGATATGCCCACATCCTGGGAAGAGATGCAGAAGAGCTGGATCCAGCTTAAGGAGGAAAGGAATTCTCTTGAGACTAGTCTGCATGCCAGTGAAAAGAAAGTCTTGGAGCTCACCCGTCTGTTGCATGAGGAGAGGAATCTCAACACCTACATAGCTCCGAAGAGGATGCGCAGTGTATTTTGGGATTGACTTGACTTTTGTATTTCTTTTTGCCCATGAGGCCTTGATGTATTAAACAATGATTTTCTTTAATGATAACGTGTGTTCTTTTCTTGTCTACAACAAATTTGAACTTTCGAACCCTTGAATGCATTGCATACGCATTTCATACATCATGTGCATAGCAGGTTTTTCCTCTTTTCAGGTTGCTTACAGTTCTTCGCTGTTTATTTCAGCATCATGAATCCCGGATCTGAATCAACAGAGACATCAATCAAGGCTCTCCAGGCGCAGAATGCGCAGTTTCAAGAGCTAATCCTGGGTCTAGCTAAAGGCCAAGAAGAACTGAAGACTATGCTCCTAAAAAAGAAGAAGAAGAGAAGAACTGTTCTGTTCAGCTCGGGCCGAAGGTTGGGTAATACTCTGCAACATGAAGAGGCTGCTTCTTCTGTTGGCAGGAGTCCTTCTCAGGCAGAAGTCAAGGTTCCTACTCCAGTGGTCTCCGACAACGAGACAGATTTTGATGAGGAACAGTATCCTCCTGCAGATGACAGGTACAAGCAACTGGAGGACAGGTTGAAGGCTATGGAGGTGCAACAGGCACCTAGGCTGGATTTCGGAGATCTGGGTTTGTCGACTGGTGTAATTATTCCACATAAGTTCAAAGCACCCACCTTCTCCAAGTATGATGGGGCATCCTGTCCCAAGCTGCATTTGAGGTCTTATGTTCGGAAGATTCAGCCGTACTCTGCGGACAAGAATCTATGGATCCACTTCTTCCAGGAGAGTCTTTCAGGGACTCATCTCGAATGGTTCTATCAGCTGGATGGGACCAAAGTTCGTAACTGGGAGGAGCTGGCTACTGCTTTCTACAAGCAGTATCAGTATAATGCCGACCTTGCCCCCACACGTACCCAACTCCAGGGTATGGCGTTAGGCGCAAGCGAAGGCTTTAAGGAGTACGCTCAGAAGTGGAGAGATCTGGCTGGCAGGGTGCAGCCACCTTTGACCGATCGAGAGTTAGTGGACATGTTCTTGGGGACCCTATCTGGGCCATTCTTTAACCATCTCATTGGGAATTCCTCGGCTGGTTTCACTGATTTGATCTTAACTGGAGAGAGAATTGAAGCTGGGTTGAAATCTGGGAAGATTGCAAAGGCTGCATCATCCTCTAGTTCAGAAAAGAAGCCGTTTAAAAAGGAGTCTAGTGCCGTGTATGGCTCCAGGAAATCAGAGAGACCTGATCACCGCCAATCTGTCAGCGCGGTAATGATCGCTAAGCCTGCTGCCGCTCCCCGGCCAAATAATCCTCAAAGGGCTGATAGACCCCGGAGAGAGTTTACTCGGTTAAGCATGACCCTATCGCAAATCCTGCCACAGTTCCTATCCACCAATTTGGTGACTGTCAAGGAGGCGCCAAAGTTCTCAAACACTACCTCTCCCAAGTACAACCCGAATGCTCGTTGTGCTTACCATTCAGAAAGCCCGGGGCACTCTACCGATGACTGTTGGGCACTAAAGAACAAGCTGCAGGACCTCATTGACGCTAAGGAGGTACAATTTGAGGCATCTGACAAGCCTAATGTGGTGACAGCTCCCCTGCCTGCTCATGGGGTAAATGCTATTGGAGATGAAGAGGAAGTTGATGAAGCTGAGTTCGATAGCTGGATCTACCCGGCTGCTGACGGAGGACTTAACAATTGGAGCGCCAAGGACAATCTCTCTGTTTCTTTTGACACTAAGTAATAAATTCCTTGTTTTGTTATTTTGTAATAAACATTGATAAACTCTGTGGCCCGGTGTCTTACCCGAGGCACCGTGGTTCTATTTGTGAGGGCATACAAACTGTCATTTTATACATCATGAATGAAAGTCTTGGACGTTTTCGCATTACAAATATTGTGTTCCTTTTCTGTCTTTCTTTCCCTTTACATAATTTTCAAAAACAGCTGTATTTACACACACACTCACTCATACAGGTTCCAATCCACTCTGGATCTCACTGATAACAGCTCTGCTAATGCCAATTATGACTTCGAAAATCCGATCAACTTAGCCGAAGACGAAGGTGAAGATGATTGCGAAGTGCCTGGCGAGCTTGCAAGACTGTTACTTCAGGAAGAGAGGGCAATTCAACCCCATGAAGAGCCAGTGGAAACCATAAACCTGGGTACTGAGGCAGACAGGAGAGAGGTAAAGATTGGTGCTAACCTAGAGCTCAGCGTGAAGCAACGGTTAACCAAGATGCTGCATGACTATATGGAGATATTTGCCTGGTCCTACGAAGACATGCCTGGGTTGGATACCGATATTGTTGTCCATCATTTGCCGACTAAGGAAGACTGCCCTCCAGTTAAACAAAAGGTCCGTCGGATGCGTCAAGAGATGTCCGAGAAGATCAAAGCCGAGGTCATGAAACAGTTTGATGCCGGGTTTCTTGCAGTAACTTCTTACCCTCAGTGGGTTGCTAATGTGGTGCCGGTACCTAAAAAGGACGGCAAGGTCAGAATGTGTGTTGATTACAGGGATCTGAACAGGGCCAGCCCCAAGGATGACTTCCCCTTACCTCACATTGATGTCCTTGTGGATAATACAGCTCAACACAAAGTATTCTCTTTCATGGATGGCTTTTCAGGCTACAATCAGATCAAGATGGCACCTGAAGACATGGAAAAGACTACATTTGTTACTCAGTGGGGCACCTTCTGTTACAAGGTCATGCCGTTCGGGTTAAAGAATGCTGGGGCAACCTACCAGCGTGCCATGGTTGCCTTGTTTCATGATATGATCCATCACGAGATTGAAGTGTATGTGGACGACATGATCGCTAGGTCCCAGACTGAGGAAGAGCACCTAGATCATCTGCAGAAGTTATTTGACCGGTTGAAACTGTACAAGCTAAGATTGAACCCGAACAAGTGCACCTTCGGGGTAAGATCTGGGAAGTTGCTGGGCTTCGTGGTCAGTGATAAAGGTATTCAAGTGGACCCTGCTAAGGTCAAAGCTATTCAAGAGATGCCAGTTTCTAAAACAGAGAAGGAAGTTAGAGGCTTTTTAGGGCGCCTGAATTACATCGCTCGATTCATCTCTCATTTAACTGCTACCTGTGAGCCAATCTTCAAGCTACTAAAGAAAGATCAGGTAGTACGTTGGAATGATGAATGTCAGGCTGCCTTCGACAGAATTAAAGAGTATCTCCAAGAACCACCCATCCTTATGCCACCGGTTGAAGGGAGACCTTTGATCCTATATCTGACAGTACTTGACAACTCAATGGGGTGTGTGCTGGGGCAGCATGACGAGTCTGGCCGAAAAGAGCACGCCATTTATTACCTTAGCAAAAAGTTTACCGACTGTGAGACCCGATACTCACTGCTCGAGAAAACTTGCTGCGCTTTGGTATGGGCTGCTCGCCGGCTGAGACAGTATATGCTGACTCACACTACTTTGTTGATCTCAAAAATGGATCCTATAAAGTACATATTCGAAAAGCCTGCTCTGTCTGGGAGAATTGCAAGATGGCAGATGATCTTGACAGAATACGACATTCAGTATACAACCCAGAAAGCCATCAAAGGAAGTGTATTGGCAGACCATTTAGCTCATCAAGCTGTAGATGACTACCAATCAATGAACTTCGAGTTTCCGGATGAAAGCATCATGATTGTAACTGATTGTGAAGTACCTGGACCGGATGAAGGACCTGAACCAGGATCCCGATGGTCTATGCACTTTGACGGAGCTTCCAATGCTTTGGGAAATGGTATCGGCGCCATAATCATATCCCCTCAAGGTACTCACACTCCACTCACTGCCCGGCTGTGTTTCAACTGTACCAACAACATGGCGGAGTATGAGGCGTGTATCATGGGTCTTCAAGCTGCGATCGACCTAAGGATCAAATTTCTAAGTGTCTTCGGAGATTCCGCTCTTGTGATCAATCAGATCAAAGGAGAGTGGGATACGAAACATCCAAACTTGATTCCCTACAGAGAATGTGTGTTGACCATGATTCCCCACTTCACGGAGATAACCTTTGAGCACTTTCCAAGAGAAGAGAATCAGTTAGCGGACGCGTTAGCTACAATGTCTTCAATGTTCAAGGTTAAATGGGATAATGAAGCTCCCCGGATCATCATCTGGAAACTGGACGAACCGGCATACTGTTGTGATCTCGAAACTGAATTGGTAACTGAGAAGCCTTGGTACCACGAAGTGAAGAGATATCTGGAAGCTCAGGAATACCCTGAAGGTGCCTCTATCAACGATAAGAAATTCCTGAGGAGGTTCGCAGCCAAGTTCTTCCTAAGCAACGGCATCTTGTACAAGAGGAACCATGATTCAACCTTACTGCGTTGCGTGGATAAGACTGAAGCGGAAAGAATCATGGAAGAGTTACATGAAGGGACCTTTGGTACGCATTCCAGTGGACATACTATGGCTAAGAAAATCCTACGGGCAGGATACTACTGGTCCACAATGGAAGCTGACTGTTACCAACACTCCAGGACATGCCACAAGTGCCAGATCTACGCAGATAAAGTGCATGTTCCTCCGGTTCCCCTGAATGTTCTGACTGCGCCTTGGCCGTTTGCGATGTGGGGCATAGACATGATCGGCGAGATAAAACCTACGGCATCCAATGGACATCGCTTCATCCTAGTGGCGATTGATTATTTTACGAAGTGGGTTGAAGCAGCATCCTATGCTACGGTAACCAAGACTGTTGTGGCACGGTTCATTCGGCACAACCTGATTTGTCGATACGGCGTCCCTGAACGGATTATTACGGACAACGGTACCAATCTGAACAACAAGATGATTGCCGAGCTTTGCGAACAGTTCAAGATACAGCACCACAATTCTTCTCCTTACAGACCGAAGATGAATGGGGCTGTAGAAGCAGCTAACAAGAACATCAAGAAGATCGTGCAGAAAATGACAGTAACTTACAAAGATTGGCACGAGATGTTACCGTTCGCTCTGCATGGGTACCGTACTTCAGCTAGGACGTCAACCGGGGCAACTCCTTTCTCTCTGGTTTATGGCATGGAGGCAGTCTTGCCAATCGAAGTGCAGATTCCCTCTCTCCGGATAATGAAGGATGCAAATCTGAGCGAAGATGATTGGATCCAGACACGACTTGATCAACTCAATCTCATTGACGAAAAGAGACTTGCTGCTATCTGTCATGGTCAGACGTATCAAAAACGGATGATCAGGGCATTTAACAAAAAGGTCAGACCACAAGAATATCAAGTTGGGGATCTGGTTATCAAGCGAATCATCCTTCCTCAGAGTGATCCAAGGGGCAAATGGACCCCTACGTACGAAGGGCCATTTGTGGTTAAGCATGTGTTCTCAGGAGGGGCAATGATCTTAACTAACATGGATGGTGACGACCTTCCTCACCCCGCCAATGCAGACATAGTTAAAAAATACTACGCATGAAAAAGACCCGCTAGGCTGACATGCCTAGGCAAAAATTAGGGCTTCCCGTCGAACCAAAAGGGTTCGGGCAAAATGAAGGGATGAAAATGAAAAAATCTGTACACCCGGCAAGTCGAAAACCTGAAAGGGCGGCTTGGGAAAAAATGGGTATCCCGGTGGACTGAAAACCCGAAAGGGCGGTCCAGGCAAAAATTAGGGATAAAAGCGTAAAACTATGTCTCATTGGATCACTTTGCATCCAGAATCCGGTATCTACATCAAGCTCAAACGGCATCGATCAGTCAGCTTCACCTTCAACCAAGGTCATCAAGTGATGAGACGCTCGGAGTTATAAAGACAATAGCAGAGTTGAAACCCAGTGGATCATTCATCTTTCACACAGCTGTTTTATTTTGTACAAAACTTGTATAAACTCTTTTGATCGGCGGCGTACCTCTTACTAGGACGTCAGCCTCTTGTATACAAAACGCCTATTCATAGGCCATTCAAAAATCAATAAAAATACATTTCCAGTTAAACGTGCCAAGTGTTTTTCTTTTTTCTGTTTTGTTTTGCGAAGAACGTCCAAGGTTCAATTTGTGATGTATGCATTTACAATAATTTGCTAACTCATAAATATTTGCATACGAAACAAAGGAATTAATTGCAGGTGACACTAGAAACAGGGGCAATAAAGAGTTGTCTGAGCATTCCAATTGTTCTATCCTTTAAGGTACCAAGGTAGGTTCAGCTAAAGAACACGGCCAAGTGTATCTTAATTCCCCAGAGAGTGGTTCAACAAAACAATACATTCTTCTCCAAGCAAATCATCAAATATTAAGGAAGTTGGGTATCCTCCAGCAAATCCCAACATCTCCCCAGCAGCACATATATTTATAAAAAGCATCCCCGGCAGTCTTGGTCTAAAGATTGTTCCCCGGCGGTATATCAGCATTCAAAGGAATCATTTTCCCCCGCATATCAAACTCCCCAGAAGAGTCCAATCCAGCTTCACCAACAAAGTTGGAAGTCATATCCCTCAAGCAGTAAGCTTATCCCCAGTAGATTCTGGAAGCTTATCCCCTCGCAGAGCACGAACGCGTCGTCCCGGCTTGATTTAAAGAGTTATTTCCGTAACAGGATATAACTGGGTTATCCTCAGCCAAAAGCCACGGAAAGAGCGTCCTCGGCAAAGTATCTTCTTACCCCCCAGCGAAGTCTATCAACACTTCCGACAACAAGGATATCCCCAGCGGAGTTATCTTCATCAACTCAGCAAAGCATCGCTATCCCCACAGAGTAGCACTCCCCAGCATGATCGCTAGAGTATCTTTTCTCCCGCAGAATTATTTCATTTGCCAAAGTTTATTCCTCAACAGAGTTATCTTCTCCTACCGGTATTCTTGCAACAATCATCCACAGCGGAAGCAAAATCTCTTCCTCAACATCAGCCCAGGATATGACTTCCCGGCACCCGTCAAGGATTTATTTTCCTAGACGAAAACATACATGAATCATCACATACATCATTATAGCATGCATGTACACATCATATCATATAAATCGTATCCATGTTTGCTTGATCCATATCATGCATCGCATATAACTGACCTTTACCTTTCAGGAAGGGTGCAGTTGAAATTCTCAAACATATTTCAAAGACTTCTCTAGTCCAGTTAAATCGACTCCAAACAGATTTTTCTGATAAAGACTCAGTAAAAGTTCTCTTATGGTCCCCTCTCCAACGGCGTGTGAGGTGGTAATTCCTTCTTCAGATGTTTCCCTCTCCGGCATGAGCGTGAGGTGATATTCTCTTATGGTCCCCTCTCCAACGGCGTGTGAGGTGGTAATTCCTTCTTCAGATGTTTCCCTCTCCGGCATGAGCGTGAGGTGATATTCTCTTATGGTCCCCTCTCCAACGGCGTGTGAGGTGGTAATTCCTTCTTCAGATGTTTCCCTCTCCGGCATGAGCGTGAGGTGATATTCTCTTATGGTCCCCTCTCCAACGGCGTGTGAGGTGGTAATTCCTTCTTCAGATGTTTCCCTCTCCGGCATGAGCGTGAGGCGATATTCTCTTATGGTCCCCTCTCCAACGGCGTGTGAGGTGGTAATTCCTTCTTCAGATGTTTCCCTCTCCGGCATGAGCGTGAGGTGATATTCTCTTATGGTCCCCTCTCCAACGGCGTGTGAGGTGGTAATTCCTTCTTCAGATGTTTCCCTCTCCGGCATGAGCGTGAGGTGATATTCTCTTATGGTCCCCTCTCCAACGGCGTGTGAGGTGGTAATTCCTTCTTCAGATGTTTCCCTCTCTGGCATGAGCGTGAGGTGATATTCTCTTATGGTCCCCTCTCCAACGGCGTGTGAGGTGGTAATTCCTTCTTCAGATGTTTCCCTCTCCGGCATGAGCGTGAGGTGATATTCTCTTATGGTCCCCTCTCCAACGGCGAGTGAGGTGGTAATTCCCTTTCAAGATGTTTCCCTCTCCAACGGCGAGTGAGGTGATATTTCCTTTCAGATTATAGTTTCCTATAGTTCCCTCTCCAACGGTGAGTGAGGTGACTCCCTTTGAGATTATATTGCCCTTTGGTTCTCTTCCTGACACTACGAAGATGGTAATCCTCACCAAGATTTTCTCAACGAGCATTGTTGAGGTTGAAATCATTCAGGACTCTCTTACCATCCATGCTAAGGCAGTAACCATCCCTGGTTCATTCATCAGCGTTTGAAGCTCCAGATTCAGCTCCTGTAACCAGTCAGGATACATCTATACCAAGCATCTAAAATCAACTCCTGCAACGTGTCAGGTACTCATTTTCTTTTTGCAGGTATGCAGGTTCTCGCTAAGGAATCTCCTACGCGATCAACATCCAGATGGCATCTATAAGCCCATCATCCTATCCAGCAACCTCTAAATGGCATCTATAAGCCCATTTCCCCATCATCGTCACTATGTGAGCGCAAATTTCTGGGCACTCTAGTGTCCAATCATCTTCTACCCTCGGATTACGAAAGGCACGTCAGCCAATCTGCATCCTCAGGTCTAAGAAGATTGAACAGGGGCAACTGTTGTACCCCAAAATTTGCCCTCCCATATTCATCAAGAAATTTGTCAAAGTCAAGGTCACAAAGTTCCCCCAGGGTTGTGCAGCTCAACTGTCTCCTATACAGTCAAAACTAGGGTTTGAGTTCTGGTCAAGCAAATGAAGTTTTCAAAGGCCCAATCAAGTCTCATATGCTTAAAAAGATGGTCAAGTGTCTTTATGTCAAGTTTCAAGGCATTCAGCTCAAGATTGCACAGTCAAAACCCTAGATTGCACTACAGTCAACTGTAGGGGCAAAATGGTCATTTGGCAGTCAAAAGTTCAAATTTTTGGTCAACATATCATTTTGAAGCCACAAACATCATTTGATCAATGCTTGATCATGATTCTCAAAATTTGGCTCAGAAATCATCAAAGATGCAAAAGTTGCTATATTTGGACAGCTGAAAAAGTCAACTGAAATTGACCAGGGCATAACTTTCACATGGATTATCAGAAAAATTCCATCCAAAGCTCATTTTGAAGAGAAAGACATTTCCTACAACTCATCTTCATATTCCAAGTCCAAGAAATGCTCTCACAAAAAGTTATCAATTTCAACATTATAGGTCATTTTCAAAAGTCAACAAAAAGTGACTTTAAGTCAAAGGCCATAACTTGAGATTGGTAAATCAAAATGACATGGGACCAAAGGCATTGGTTAAAGGACTCAAAGACCTTTCCAAAATGTCCAAGAACATGTGAAAAGCTTAAAAATTGACCAAGTTATGCCTTGTGGAAGTTGGGAAATTTTTGGAAATTTTTGAAAGTCAACATTGATGCAAAAGGCCTAGAAATGCAAATGGGCCCATTTTTCTTCCAAGATTCTTCATGCCAAGCCTATGCACGACCATTAGGCCCAAAGGGAAGTATTTTCATATTTTTTAATTATTTATTTGAATTTATATCAATATTAATTCATTTAAATTATTTTAATATGTGAAAAATATAAAATTGACCTAAACAAATCTTTTTATGCATGATTTGAACTTGAGATTTCGTGCACATGCTAATATAGAAGGTTTTGGCTTGATTGAAACCTAATTGACACAAAAACCATGAAAAAAGATTTGGAAAAGATTTTGTAAAATCAAATATTGAAATCCATGAATGCTTGAGATTTTGGGTAATATTTTTGACCTAGCATGCTCTATACATACTCAGCATCACAACCCTAATGATCGGAGACTGCAAGCTGCGCCAAAAGACCCTTCACAAACTTGAGAAATTTCTCCAAAAAGCCAATACTGAAATCAGGGTTTTAGGGCGATTCAAGGCTCCATTCTTGTCTCAATAGATTCCTTGGCACTTCCTAGACATATTCCAACCCTTAGCATCAACTCAGACCCCAAGAATTGGTAACGAGGCTTTGGACTGTACAGCACAAAATTCTTGAACGCATATCATATTCTAAGCATTTTTTATGAATTTTGTTTGTTGATTCTTGTTCATGTTGAAGTTTCAAAACTAACCCTCATATTTAATTGCGTTTTTCTGTACCGTATGAGATTATGCCATGACTGAATATTAGGTTTTTCTTGAGCTTCAAATTGGGGGTTCTTATTAGGGGAAAAATTGGACCATCCCAGTACCACCATTATGCTCAGCTCGTCCAGACGAAGAAGATGGCACCCTCGCGCTCAATTTATGAGCGACGAGGGCCTATTCGCTATTTTTCGTTAGAGGCCCTAAGGAAGCACACACAAAACCGTTGCCTCTGTGTTCTATGTTACAGGGGTGGTGAGGAAGAAGATGGCGTGTCAAGCAACGATTGATCCATTTAAATTTCGCGCGAAATTCCATAAGCACTAACGCGTTCTTTTTATAATGTTTATTGTTTATTCTATGTTAAATTAACGCGCTTGGCTCAAATGGTAACACGCTATGCATATGACTCTCAAGACCTGGGTTCAAGTCCCAGGTCTGGCAAAATCCCATATTATTTTTCTATAATTGATCCCATGCAGGCCTAACATGAAAGTTCACCATGCACACTCAATATTCATCGCCCACGCGTCCCAGGAGATCTAATCAAAGGCCAGATTAAAAGCATACCATGGAGGCTGGTCAACGTGTCATACAAGATCAAGGAAGGTCAGCGAAATCAAGGCTTAATGGGCCAAAATCTCCAGGCCTGAACCTCCTTATTTGGGGCAACACCCCACTCTGGTTTGCCTTATTACTTATTATTTTTATTTCTTTAATTTTCCTTTTATTTCTTTTAGTTGCTATTTATTTAATTAATTAATTCTTTTACAAAAAATGCAAAAACATCATAAAATTTAGAAAAGGCCAAAAAAATATAATTTTTATATTATAATTATTTTCACAAATTAATACGTAAATATTTAGTTTAATTAGGTTTTAACTTTAATTCCTTTTTAATAAAAATCCAAAAAATGTAGAATTAGGTTAATTGATAATTTTTATATCTTTTTAATTTTTATTTCTCACAATACTATTTATTTATTATTTTATTTTTATAATTAAAAATTGTACATAAATAAATTAGGGTTTAATATAGATTATATTTTAATTCTTTCATAATAATTAAAAAAATATTAGAATTAGGGTTTGCCGTTTAACTTAATTTCAATTAACTTTTTGTCCTTATTAAATCTAAAAATACAAAAAATACCATTTTTCATTTTAATTTTAATTCCTCTTTATTTAATTAATTCATTAATTTAATTATTTTTGCAAAAGGGTCCAACGCCCGTCGTTTCAATTATTCAATTTGCGCATTTATCTTATGTCGTTTAATTATAATTATGTAAATCTCCCAAAGCCATGTAAATTTATTTTTTCGCGCTTTTATTTTATCGCATTACTTATTTTCCGCTAAATCGGGTCCGGTTTAATTTTGGCGGTGTGGACCCGCGCCATTTGTAATAACCTTAGATTTATTTTTCCGCAACTTTATAACTATTAAATATGCATGCAAGAATGAATGCCCTAATTAAAATCAAGCGTAGAACACGACAAACATGACAAGACAAATAACTGAAACATGACACACAATTTGCACACACCACCCCTAGGGTACGCCTCACTGTTGCCTTTCGAAAGGTGATCGTCGAGTAGAGGACGTCTTAGTAAGTCCTCATGATCCGGGAACCTGGCATGAGGGTAGCTTCTAAGGTGTCTTCCCATTGCTCTGGTGATCACCATGTCCCTAAAACTCGAATTGACCCGAACACCTCCAATGGTGGTGCTACCTACCTCTCAATGGTGGGATGGCACTACTTTTAAGGACATTTACACAGACGAATTCCTTAGGGTAGGTAGGTTCTCAAGGATACTTGCTCTAATTTAAAACAAATCAAAAAAATACTTTTCACACTGACACTTTTCAAAAGCTTTCAAAGCAAACTTTTCAAACACTCTGACGTATGAGTCGAACTGAAATTTTTCAAAGAAACTTTTTAAACCCACATTGAAAAGCAAACAAAACAATTTTGAAAACATTGAGCAAGTATCTAAGAGCCCATGGATAACCATGGATAGAAAGGGTGCTAATACCTTCCCTTTCTATAACCTACCTCCCGAACCGAGAGCAATCTCTTTAAGGAATTTTTCTGTGCTTTTGTCCTTTCCATTTGGAGAAAATAAAAGACGGTGGCGACTCTTGCTTCCGCGACATTTCGCGAACCAGCGTTAAACAGTCAGTTCCAGATCCACCGATCACAATACCACTGTTATATAGAGGAGGAGGATGAAAAAAAGAGAGGGAAAATGAGTTGAAACTTGGATCAGAACAAACCAAAGCTATAACTATGTTCTTTTGCTTTATCAAACACAGGTTGTATTTATTCTAATTTTGTGTAATCCCTGGACTGTTATAATGCAGGTTTTTCTGTTTTTTTTTTGGCATCTTACAGCAGGCAATGGAGCAGCAACAACAGGTTTTGGAGCAGCAACAGCAGGTTTTAGAGCAGCAACAACAGGTTTTTCGAGTGTTGTACTTCTTGTGAATCGAAACAAAGCATGCAGGAATCCATAGCTTGGTCGATGTTTTCATGTAGGAGGTTGCTGCTTGGTGAATCAAAACAAACTTGCAGGAGGCCATTGTTATCTGAATTAAAGCTAGTTGTTTCAAAGGGAAACATTGCCCAGTCGAAGCTAGCAGGGAAGAAGGAGTTAAGTCGAATCTAGCATGAAAGAAGGATTTCAGTCGAAGCTAGCATGAAAGAAGGAGTTCAATCTAAGCTAGCACGAAGAGAACCCCTGCTTTGTGAATAAAAGAAAACCTGTAGGAAGTCGTTTCCTTCTGAATCAAAGCAAGTCAGTAGAAGGTCAATGCTTTATGAATTGGAGCAAAAACAAATGAAGGAAATTATTTCTTAATCGAAGCTTATGGATCAGAGCTTGCTCTAAGGAAGCCAAATGCTCAATCGAAGCCCCTGAATCCAACTTGCTCGAAGGAAGCCAGATGCTCAATCGAAGCCTCGAAATCCAGCTTGATCGAAGGAAGCCATATGCTCAATCGAAGCCTCTAAATCCAGCTTGCTCGAAGGAAGCCAGATGCTCAATCGAAACCTCTAAATCGAAGCAAACTTGCTCTAAGGAAGCCAGATGCTCAATCGAAGCCCCCTAAATCCATCTTGATCGAAGGAAGCCATATGCTCAATCGAAGCCCCTAAATCCAGCTTGATCGAAGGAAGCCAGATGCTCAATCGAAACCTCTAAATCGAAGCAAACTTGCTCTAAGGAAGCCAGATGCTCAATCGAAGCCTCGAAATCCAGCTTGATCGAAGGAAGCCATATGCTCACTCGAAGCCCCTAAATCCAGCTTGCTCGAAGGAAGCCAGATGCTCAATCGAAACCTCTAAATCGAAGCAAACTTGCTCTTCTTCAATTTTGTCAAAAAAAACAAATTTATCTGCTTTGCTCTTTCAATAGTTTCCTCTTTGACTTGATGCTTGAAAATCCAATATGATCCAATTGTACTTGTGCATACTTAAACCCTGAGAATCCTTGTGAGAAAGGCCTAATGTCCTGAGCTTTGAACCATCCTCGAGGCAGGCGACAGAAACATCTTCACAGATGCCAAAAACTCGAAACCCTAGCATCTTGACCAGCACACATAGGGAAATAAACCCTAATCCAGGCTCTGATAAAATTGAGCAAGAACCAACCTTGTAACATGATGACAAAATTCGTTCCACGATCCACTAATCGAGAACCAGATGGGCTTCCTTTTTACCTGATAAGAAAACCTCAAAACAAGATTAGACAAAAAGAGGGTGCAACCCTAATACTTCAAACCAAAGCGCATGATCCCATGAGATGTGGGATATGAAAATGATTGAGTAATAAAATGATGCAAATGGAATGCAAAGTTCAAAGCCATACAAGAATAAAAGAGATAGGGAAAATTTGGGGTACGACAGTACCCTCTTGAAGTTTTAGTTGGCTCAACCTATCCTAAAAGAAGTAACCGGGTTCTAAAGAATCTCAATATCACTGATCTTTCTTCACCAGGTATTGTTTCAGCTCAAGTGATCTTTTCTCGCGATCAAAATATCCCGAAGGTCCGATCTCAATGAGTGTAGTATCGAGTATCAACCATCTTCAGTTTTATATCGAAGCCGGCTATCTCACTACTTTCTAATGGCCAAGTTTGTTCAACTAAAGGTTCTAAGGTTAGTTAGTGCTTTATGACACCACACAGCAGCCATGTATTCTCCTTGATTCAACACAAAGGATACTGGTACCAACAAATGTGTCACACTAATACAACCATCGCTTCAACCATATCGGTCTACGTCATACAATCTCCATGATCTATTGCTGCTTACCTAAAAGTGCCCCAGTTTCAGGTGTAGGATCTTTAACAATAACCCAAACAAAAACCCGAAAGGTAAAGCACACAAATCAAACAAGGAAAACATTTTAAATATGATCTATCTCTAAGGTAACCCCACTTTTAAGTGTCTCCCCAGCAGAGTCTCCAGTTCTTTAATACGGTGGGATAACTGACTTTACTGGTTTTACATTTTATCGTAAATGTTGCGGTTAGCAAGAGTCTCCATCGACTTTTCTTTTATCAAATAATAGAAAGGGTGAAAAGAACAGGAAAGACCTTTCGATATTTTTCTGATTAAGGGGGGTAGGTTATGGAAAGGGAAGGTGTTAGTACCCTTTCCATCCGTAGTTATCTACGGGCTCTTAGTTGCGAGCTCATTTCAAAAATGCTTTTTATGTAAGTGTGTTTTGAAGATATTTTGAAAAGACATCTTAGTGCGGTGAACTTTGTAATGTTTCTCGTTTCGGCGAGAACGTATACAAAGTGCTTTTTTCTTTTGAAAATATTTAGAAAAGAGTTTGTGTATGTGTCAAAAATTGTTTTGTTTGTTTTTATGAGCAAGCAACTATGAGCTATCTACCTACTCGAAAGATTTGTTCTTTTCCTCTTTTCCTTTAGATAGTGTTATCCTACTATTAGTGAGTTGGTAGCCCTATAGTTGGATGTTTTGAGGGACAGGCGAGAGTCATCGTATAGTCACGAAAGCAACTCATAAGATACTTTAGTAATTACTCTAAGGTTTTAAGATCATATACCAAGGTAATGTCGAAAGGTTCATCGAGGGACTTATGATCTCAAAACCTAAGGGTTACCACTAAAATCTCCTATGTTCGAGAGACGCGACTGTTTGTTTCGAAGGCAACAAGTGGAGGTATCCTAGAAGTGTTTGTGCAAGTGTGTTGTATTCCAGTTATTTATCTTCGGATGTTAGTTTTGATAGCATTTGCTTTTAGTCTTATCATACAATCCTATTAGCATTCATCTAACAGTTGATATCAGTACGAAAATAAAAATGCGAGAATTTAAATCTACGCTATTACATCGCTTCAGGATGGGGGGAATTATAGACCAAAACGGGGAAATAAAAAGTAAATTGTCCTAGTTAAACTATTACATCCTTTATACAGTTACATAGTTATGAAAAATAATGTGAATAAATAAATAGACGCGCGAGGGAAGAAAGAAAGAAAAATGAAAGGATGGAGAAAAAACCTAAGAAAAATTTCTAAGTGATAAAAGAAATGTTTTTGTTGTTTTTATTTGTTTTAGGAAAATATTTAAATTAAATTTAGAAAAAGAAAACCTAATTCTAATTGATTAATTAATTTTAAAAAAAATGATATTAATAACTAATTAAAAATTAAATCTAATTAATGAAAAAAACTAATTCTAATATTTTGTATTTTTGATTTTGTGAGGTTTTTATGATTTTTTATGAAATTAAAAAAAAAGAATTAAATTAAAGAGACAAAATAATAAATAAAGGAAAAGGGCCTTACTGTAAAGAAAACTCGGGGGTGAGAATCAGTAAAGTTTAGGCCCAAACATCTCGGGCCCAGGCACTACAACAAAAGAAATTGGGATGTGCAAGAAGACAAACGTCCAGCCTAACTCAACAAGCCCGAATCTGCAAAAAAAAAAAAGAAATGTTGACACAAAATGGCAAAACATGGGATTCGAACCCAGCCTCTAGGAGAGGAAGGCCTTAAACACGCGCTTGCTACCACTGGATCATTTTTATTTATTCGTTAATACAATGACATAATAATATTATATGGTAAAAAACAAATTAAAAATATTCAAATCAAAATACGCACCCAATGGTATTTAAATGGGCCAATAAGAATGTGGTTTTTTGCCACGCATGCACTGATCAGAGTCAAAGGGTTCCAGGGGTGCCAGAGTCAAACTCCGGTCACCTTCTCCGGTTGCACGAAATCTCCAACTTGTTAAAAAGTCAAATTCGAGGCCCACGATTTAGGCTACCCCCCCCCCCCTAAATCGGGGTCTGTCGGTCCAACCATAGTATTAGTTTAGTGTAAAAACCACTACTGCATGAGGTGCGAACCAAACTGAGTTTTATGCCCTAATCATGGCATTTTGCTATATCTGCGTCAAACCTAAAAAATAATGTGTCAAATATGTTCTGAACATCATTATGAATATGTATGAGTGCATCACATTGATTAATATTGCATAAATTGAAATTTTAATAACACGAAAGTTTACCAAACCATAGCAATCTGGATAGCACGTTATGGGATGTTTCAAGCATGGAAGAAGGACTAGGATGAGTCCTGGGAGTCTCAGGAGCGTGAATATGTGATTGGTTTTGATGGAGGAAGGCTGGAAGTGGATTTTTGAGTTTTGACAACTTTGGTATTTTTTGTGAAATTTTGTAGAGTTTCTCTAGCAATTTTTTGTGTCCTCTTACTTGCATTCTTGCTCTTTATATAGAGGGAGGAACGAGTTAAACAAATATGGAAGATAATAAACCCATTAACCATGGCATTAAAACAAGAAAATCTCAATTTGAAGAAATGCCAAAATCATATAATTCTTGCCATTTTTGAATTTTGCATGAACCTAGACACTTTCTATGTGTCTTGCATGAATTTTGGGCCCCTTAACGGATCAAGTCAAGTCCAAATGCCATGGCCTGTTATTTGTTGCATTTTTATCTTAATTTATTTGATTTTAAATTGAATAAAATCAATATAAATACAAATAAAATCAAGGAAATTAAAAAATGGACTTAGAGGTCCTATAAGATATTATGGACATGTTTGAAGTCCAAAAAGTAGGCTCATTGGTCTAAAAATGCCATTTTGCTCGATTTGTACTTCTTGAATTTCTTCAAAATTCCCCAACTTGTGAAACTCATAACTTGCTTAGTTTTCATCTTTTGAAGATGATATTTAACTTTTTGAAAAGCCCAAGATGTCCTCTACAATATCTATGATGGTCATTTTTTCTTTTGAAGACTTTGTCTTGATGTAAGTTTCCTTGACAAAAAGTGTCTTTTGTTGACTTTTGAAAATGGCCTATAATGTATGAGATGAAATCTTCTAAATGAAGCATCTTTTGGACTTGATAATGCAATCCTAGTTGTATAGAAATGAATTTTATTCAAAATGGGATTTGGTTGGGGAAAATTTTATGAAGCATGTGAAAGTTATGTATGGTCAAAGTTCAGTTGACTTCTCCTAATGAAACCCTAATTTGGAAATTCTTAACTTTTAATGATCTGAGGACTTTCCTTGAGGAATCATGATCAATCCTTTATCAAATGATGAATATCACTTCAAAATGTTTATTTTGACCAAACATCTTGAAGTTTGAATGTATATTGACCACAATTGACTTTTTTACCAATACAGTTGATTTTCAAAGATTTGAGCCATTGACTGAGCAAATTTGTAACGTATGGCTTGAAACTTGACATGAACCTTATTGAGGACCTATGAAGAACTATGGAAGCCATTTTATACCTTTGCAAACCAAATTTCCTTGATAAATTCCAAACCATGTTTGTGGGCCTTTGGCGTAGGAGGAGCATCTTGACTAGCCAATCCTTGAGTGTCTTGACCATTTGAAGAGCCTTGAAAGAATGCTTTAAAGAAAAATGGGAGGGAAAATTTTGGGGTACAACAACTACATCACGATATTTTTGCTTTCTAGGTTTCGTAAATATGTTTATATCGTACATTTTTTCATCTTTTACATACTTATTCATTTGTATATCGCATACTTGTTTTGTTTCACGTTTGCTGAAAATATGGTTAGATATGTAGTTCTTGTTAGATCTTAAAGATATTTGAGAGAAGGCGTGAGTGAAGCATTTTCCTCGTCCGAAGCAACATGTTGGTTTGTAAATAATTGGTGTTGAGCTTACAACGTAAAACAAGCGCTTGTTTGTAGGCACCCCAACAGTTTTGTATTCTGTATATATTGTGTGTTTGATTGTGTAGGTTTGTTGGTGTAGTGGGGGCTTGGTGAAAATGCAGCAGATTTTCTGGTTTTTCTACATTTTCCTGAGTGCGCTTAGTGTGCTCTACTGTTTTCAGCCAGTGACTTTTATTTGTGTCACTTTTCTTCCTTCCTTTTTTCCACTCCACCAGTGTTGTTTAGTTGTATTTTATGTAGTTGAATGTAATTGTCTAAACAAATTTAACTTGCATTAATTCTTAAATTTCATATCTTCATTTTTAAATTTGTTTAGACAATTTCATTTGGTCTTTTAGTATGTTTATATTAATTGTGTTCACTTTTGTATTTGTCTTTGAGCTTGTTGTGAATAACTTGAGGATATTGAGGTGATTTATCAAGTTTGATCGTTTCGACTTGCGAATGCATGGTAATGATTTTGTTAAAGTTTTGTACACGTTCGAGGTATGTGTTTATCGCTTTATATACTTTAGCATATTCATGATACTTTGACTTTTTACAATTTTTATGCCATTCATTCTTTTGTATACTTATTCATTTGTGAATCACTTTAGTTCCTACCCTTTTTGTGAGGTAGCTTTCCATTGTTCACATATGCTAGAGGCCATAATTCTTGTTCTAACTGGATTTTACTATGTTTAATCTTTTGTTTGTGTTGGTTATATAAAAGCATGAAAAGGATCAATTCATTTTTGTTCATTTTAAGCACAACTACCTAACTAAATGTCCAATTGTCCTTGTGAGTGTGTTATCATTCGTAACCCCTTTGAAACTTTTGTCAGTGTCCATATTCTTTTAATTTGATGCTTATCTATGAATATTGATTTCACTTTTTTTTAATGATTTTGATTGTTTATTTTTTCTTGAACCCTCAACTCTGTGTTGTTGTATGAAATTTTACCTTACCTTAGAAAGTAGGGAGTATTCACATGATAATTACGGTTGAATTCAAGTTGGGGAGAAAAAGGATTGTGCACTTGTGGTTGATTGCTATGAGGTTGAGAAAGAAAAATAAAAGAAAATAAAAATTTGAAAAATAAAAGAAAAGAAAAAGAAAGAAAAAAAGTGAAAAATCTTTGAAAAATAAAAACAAAAAGAGTTCAAATAGTTGTGCAAATAAGTATGGTGTTTTGGTTTGAGAATTTTGGAATGTGGAAAAAGTTAATTGGAATTTTGTGCCTGAAACTTTGTGAGTTGATCACTCCCTTAGGTTATGCAAGTTTTTGTTTCGGTTAGCTTTAGAAATTTCCCCTTGTTTGTTTACTCGACCACTTTACAACCTTGAAAAACCCTTGTGATTCTTGCTTTTATGTTGTCAATATGAGTATTTAGATGATTGCATAATTTAGTCTTTTGTTTTTTGCAAGATTGTTGTGTGAGTGGAAAAACCCTTATTTTGTGATTTTTTTCATCTACTGATGATTGTTTTTTCTATGTGTGATTCATGAGTGAACTTGTGTTGTTTTAGAAAGTTTGGCATGACTTTTATACTTATCTTTTGTTTCGTGGTTATGTTGTCGTCGTAGTTCAGTGGTAAGTATGTTTCCTTGTGTGTACCATTTTCGGTTGAACCATTGCATTTGTTTTTCGTTTTCAAAACTTGTTGTTGCGTGATTTGTGGAAGTCGCTTTTGTTTCTTTAGGTTATTTGGCTTTGTTTGAGGGCAAACAATGTTTCAAATTGGGGAGAGTTGATAAGTGTCAAAATGTCATCATTTTGTATATAAGTTTTATGGTACTTATCTATTCTTTTGTATTCTTGCAATAAATCCTCACTTTATTTGTAAATACGTTTAGTTTGTGTATATTTGTATTTTTGTGTACATAATGTATCATTTGATAGTTTTCTATTTATTTTGTAGGCATTTATGCATATTTGGAGCATGAACAATAAAGTGTCGAAGACACAACTTCAGACGTATGATTTTGAACAGTTCATCAACAAATATGGCTCAAAACAAATATGAGAAAATTCATAAATTTGGTTGATATTTATTCATTTTTATATAGGAAATTGAATAAGTTTTCCAACACTTCTGACCGTGCGCAAATTAGAGTTACGATTTTCAAGTTATGACCAAAATACAAAGCTGGTTTTTTTGGAACAGCAGCGAGCGCGCTAAGCGCGCTCTGAGGGTGCTAAGCCCGGTCTGTGGGTTTTTAAAAGTATATAAATAGAATTCTAAATATATATTTAGGGTTATGCTTTGGGATATTTTTCCCCAAAGTCGTCGCCTTCATTTTTCTTAGGTTAGAGCTTAGAAAACAATATTTGTGGCTTGTAATTGTATGATTCATGGTCGGGAGCTTGATTGATCGTGTCTGACACTGCAAAAGATTGTGTTTTATCCTCTTTTCTTCTCTTTGAACCCCTCTAGTGTTTGGGTTTGTTTCTAAGTATGTTTTGTTTTGTATGTATATTGATTACTCATGGTGTTGTATGATTCTTTCTTTATAATTCATTCTTGGTGATTGCTTGCTTTATTTGGATTTGAGTTGCTATAGATATATACTCCTTAGATTCAGATTTAGGATGAACACCTATTGGGTTTTAACTCTAGATATAAACTAAGGCTTAATAATCATATGGGTATCGACTCTTAATGCCTTCGTGTTGTTTTAGTTCCGCAAGACATCATCGACGAAGAGCAAAATAGTTCTTTTCTCACTTTGCATTAGACATAACCTCTGTGTGAGTGGTACGGGGTGATTTTAACGGGTGATTAAGTTTGAGTGCAACTAAGTAATTAGTTTAAGTATTTAACTGGTATTTGAAATTCAATCCCGAGAGTTTTCTCCTTTTCGAAGAATGAAATTCTTTGATGTTCATAACTTTTAATTTCCACATTTACCACTTCAAACCCAATTCAAACCAAACTCATTAATGCAAAAAATTGTCGAATGGAAATTCAATATCACTAATCTCTGGGGAGACGATATAATATAACCTATAAAAATACTTATTTTTTCTTGCCGCTTTACCGCTTCAGCAGTTCACAAGTTAATTCAAAGTGGTTTGACTAAAAAGTCAATATTTCAAGTCCAAGTTCAAAATATTATAACCCACTCATTTTTCAACATTTATGAGTGATCCTTTGGGAATATGACTCTTCTTGAAATCATCTAAACTTTTATTTACAAGTCAAATACTAATTATGTTTGGAAGATCATCAAAAGTTTGAAGACATTAGAGGTCACTTTGTGACTTAGTGAAATTTGACCTAATTTCAAGTGAATTTTGCCTAATTTACAAAGATCATAACTCTCTCAATTTTCAACATTTTTTATTGATTATTTTTGCTATCTTTCCTTTGGTATGCCTTTTACAAGTTTTATTTAAGGATCAGAGGCCAATTATGCTTAGAAATCCACGGAAAGTTGGATGACATTATAGGTCATTTTGGACTTAGAAATATTTTGACTTTCAAAATCAGGTCATTGCACCAACTTCACTTGGTCATAACTTTTTGCTCAGGTGTCAAAATCAATACTTTCTTATCATATTGTACTCTCCATGATAATGTGAGCATTTTCTGAAGAAATGAGTCATAAAGGTTGAGTGTACAGGTTGGCACATGAGCTTGAACATGGGTGGATGAAATCTGCTTTTCACTTTTGATCAGAATTTTTTATCAACAAAACTCACTTAATATGCCAAATTACCACGTGTTTTGGACTCTAATGTGATTAGTGAAGTGTTCTGAAGCAAAAAAAACGACCTAAAAACACCAAGATTGGATGTGTTGGGTGCTCTCCAAGTCATGCATTTCTCACATTTGATTGCAAATGAATTTACATGAATTGAGAATCATTTCACACGTGTGATCTCATCATTCTTTATCCTATAAATAGAGCAACATATTTGCATCATTTTCAAGCTTTAGAGAGCTAGAAAACCTATGTTCAAATTCACTCCAAACCTCTCAATTGTGAGACTTCATTTTCACATTTCAAAGCCTTTTCAAGCTAATTTATCACGTTCATTCTCTTCATCATTCTTCTCTGGAGCTAAGGGAACAAGAATCAAGGTCTAAGATGCACTGAAACTCCCTAACGATCTACTTTGATTTGCTTATTTCCAACATACTTTGTTCAGGTAGTTAGAGGCTTCCATTTGCTTCAAACTTGATATCACGATGTAGTCCTTGAATCTCTTATGCTCATGCTTCTTTTAGTTTTCATTTATCTTTTGTCTGCATCATTTAATTTTGATTTTGGTTTTCAAATTTTTCACGGTTTTCTTCAAAATTCTCTCAACTCGTTTTAAATAAATTTTCATGGAGGATATGGATGATATCACGATGAAGAGATAATCACAATTGTGTTAGTCTCAGCTTCTCGTGTTACCAAATGTGATAGCTCCGATGAAGCTTGGTCACAGAAGACGACGTGAGGGATGAAGATGGTAGTTTGAGGTTGTTAATGCTTCAACCAATAAGAGGATGCCACTTGAAATATTTCTATTGGTTGTTTTAAATGTGGATCCAGCACATTTTTCAAACTAAAATCCATGGTGTTCCCTCATCTCTGCGCCTTTGGATCTGCCAACTGGATTAAGTGATATTAGATCCAACGCATATGGATTTTCCTGATTTTAATTTCTTTTTCTATTTTGGATTTAAATTGTTTTTAGTTTCTAAAATTCATTTTAAATCAGTTTTAACTCCAAAAATTATGAGAAAAAAATCTCAAAAATATTTTTGATTATTTTTACACTTTGTGTAATTTTTTTTAAGATTTTTATTTTTCATTTTGCTATTTTATTTTAGTTTTCTCTTATTTTCTATGTTTTAATTGGTTTAACAATAGTTTTCTGATTTTAAAAATATCCAAAAAATTTATAAAATTACTTTGAATCATTTCTGATTTTTCTATGCTTTTATTATCCATTTATTTGATGATTTGATTACACTTTTCTATTTTCTATTTTATTTTTATTTAAAAATCATTTTTAAAAATCTTTGTCATGCATTTTAACTACTTGTATTGCATTTTATATTTGTTTGACTTGTGTTGACTGTTGTTGGCCTTGGATCATGGCTCAATTGGTCATAAGTTTCATCAAACTCAATGGATCTTGGGTGTTGATGGGGTGAATACCCTAATCCACCAAAATGTATGATTGATTTTAATGATAACTTGATCAATGCCTTGATCTAATTAGGGATTTACTTTTTGTCTTCATCTATTTTAATCTATTTCTTCTTTCTTTTTCCTTTTGATCAATTGGATGATGATGATTCATCTTGGTTCAGTTGGATTTGGATTGATGATTGATGAACTTTTATCATTTCAAATCTAAATCTAAGTGATCAATTGATTACTCAATGTACTTTGGATTAATGATAAGTTTATCTCAAGATATCTTGAAAGACTTGGTAGATGTAATGATCTTATCTCCTTGACTTGGTCTTGATCACCTTGCTTTTAAACCATGGTGTGTATTATATACAATACACCTACATTATTTTGGCACGGCCTCAGATAGGTGTAACTTCTACATAAGTTCACTTACGATTGCTTAACATAGCGCCAAATTTTCCCGAATTGGAATATGAATTACTAACATTAACAATAACTATACTAAAATTTAATTTTCCACACCATTACATTTATGTCATTTAAATTCTTGCAATTTATTTTATGCAATTTACTTTTAGAACTTTATCATTCATGCCATTTTATTTTATTGCCTTTACTTTTATTGTCTTTTTCCCTTTGTCCCTTGGACATTTTCTTTTTCTTTTCAAAGACATTAATAAATATTAAACCCTAAAAGACTTAATGGTTTTCTTGGACTACGATTACTACCCTCGACTTTGATTTGGATGTGTGGACTTAGATTTAGGTTCTTGATATTTTACTTTATAGATGTGACTTGAGACCTTGATTCATCTGATATCTTGATCCATTTGAGACCTTGGAGCCATCATCTGAGACCTTAGGAGTTTCATCTGATCATTGGATTTTATCTGTATGTTTTCTTTTATGTGTTTTGACTGATGCATAAACTTTCATCTGTGACATAAAGTTTTCATCTGATGTTGAGACCTTGAGCTTACACCTGAGATATTAAATTTTAATCTAATGCTTATAAAGTTCATCTGATTACTTGCTTGTGTGTGTGCCTTAATACAAAGGGAATAGATGCATGGTGTGATATGGTGGGAGAACTGACTTGATTGTTTTGCGTTTTATCGCAAATGTTACGGTTATCAAGAGTCTCCACCGACTTTTCTTTTATCCAAAAGGAAAGGTGAAAAAGCACAGGAAAGACCTTTGAGATTGTTTCTTGAGTTCGGGGGGGTAGATTATGAAATGGGAAGGTATTAGAACCCTTTTCATCCATGGTTTTCCATGGGCTCTTAGTTACTTGCTAGATCACTTGCTTTTGTTTGAAATTGTACTTTTTGTGGTTTTGAAAGTATTTTGTAAAATAGGCCATTGTTTAGGCAATCTTTGTAATGATTCTCGTTCGTAAGAATGTATACAAAGATGTTGATATTTTTTGAAAATGTTTTCAATGTTTGTAAGAAGTTTGGAAATGTGTAGGTGTTTGTTTTGAAAATAGAAAGGATATTTGTTTTGAAATGGAGCAAGTAACTAAAAGCAATCTACCTACTCAAATGTCTTTCTTGTTCATTTTCTTTTCCTTTGACATTGTTGTCTTACCATTGATTTGGTAAGTAACCCTATCTTTGGATGTAAACGGGACGGGCGCGGGTCATCATATAGCCATGATTAACAATGTTGCAAGGTATCTTAGTATTTTTTAAGAGACTAAGATCATTTTGTAAGGCAACTTTGAATAGCGTCATCGAGGAACTGTGATCTTGTATTTGTTTGTTTTTGCTAAGATACTTTACATGTGTAATATGACTATTTTGTATAAGGTAACCAAGTGGGATAACCCTAGGGGTGCTTGTGTTCAATTGTGTCATTTTCATGCTTGATTTTGTCTTGAATTAGGGTTTTCTATTTGATTGGTTTTATCTTGTCATACAAACCCTAATTACTATCATATTATGTAAAAGCGATAAATTGAGAAATTAAAAATTACTACGCTATTACAACACTTGTGGGAGAGGGTATACAATTTATGAATATGGATTGAAATAATATAAACCTAATTAAGCTATTACAACCATATTGAATATGTACAAATATTGGAATAAATAATATACAAGATGAATTAAATATGCAAAGATGTGTAAATGCAAAGAAGATTTTTGTTTGGTTTTTTATGTGAAATTTTTTTAACCTAAACTTAATAAACAAATCAAGATTAACTCAAATTAATTAAGAAAAGAAATTATTTTAGAAAAGATTTTGAATAAACCCTAACCCTATTTGATTAAAAGGAAATAAATTTCTTTAAGAAAAAGTAAGTATTTTTGTATTTTCATCTTGAAAATAATATATGGCATTATGAGATATTTTTGGTCTTTTTTATATTAAAATAATATGTTTAATGAGTGTGAAGAAAAAATAGATATTTAAACTATTTCTAATTTAATTTATAAATTTAATTAATAAAAATGGATAATATATAACTAAATAAAAATATTTTTTGTGAGAAACATAAAATAAAGTAAGCTAAAATATAAATCTATCATTTTTATATTTTTTATGATTTTTTAATATTAAGAAAAATATATTTGATAAAATAAAATGAAAGTAAAATAAATAAATAAAATTATATGGGCCAGAGGTGTATACAAGTAGACAGGAGGTGAATGTTAGAAAAAAAACAAAAAGCCCAAGATTCAAAAGCCTACGCTGCAAAGGGACAAAAAAATGGAAAAACATGAGAAAATTGCAAAAGGCAGCGCACTGAGGCTCGAACGCATGACCTCTAGCATTTTTGCGCGCTGCCTTACCATTGGGGTGGCTGTACATCCGTTTATATAAACAAAAGCACAAATATATATTAGAAAACGCCTCCTGAAGGCAACTTCATCTTCAACCTTGAGCCATGGTCGGACCACCTATATCTCTCTCATTTCTCCATAAAAATGGAAAGTCTAAACATGAAAGTTATGGTGTTTCTTCCCACGAGTTCAACCATGTAATTTATGTAAACTAAAAGTCAAAGATCAAAGCTAATTTTACTTGCCCTAATCTGAAACCTAATTTTTACTGAAATTTCAAATCCAAAATTCTCTATACACAGTTAATATAAATGAAAATTATGATCATGGTTAGCTTTAGAGTAAGGATATCTACATTTTGCTTTCACAAATCAGGACCAAAGGATGCTTGTATGAAGAGATAGAAGTTTAAGTTTTTACCTCTTGCAGCTGGGATCATGAATGGAGTTTGAGCAGGTTTTAAGAAGGCCTGAGGATCTATTTAGCTTGCCTGGACCCCCCTGAGTGTATTCCAATCCTTACTTTGTCTTGAAAGTACTTGAATCTCCCTACTCAAGTCAACCTGCAAGCTTGGTGTTTAAAAATGGTGGATGATGGAGGAGGAATTACAGTGAGGGAACAGGGGTCTGGATCACTTAGATATGAGGTATATTAAGTGTTTAGGTGGTTAAAACTCAAAACGCACGAGTGGTTTTAGAGATGGTTGTGTAAGGTTCAAAAATGTCAAGCTATGGCAGATTCTGAGTTGTAGAGTGTTTGGGAGTATTTTGGAGTCTTAGCCTTCGTGTGTTAGGTTGCAATACACTTGTGTATATGTATGGAAACGGTTAGAGATCAGCTCCACTCCAGGTTTCTGAGTTATAGCCTTTTGGCCTTAGACAAGTTGGTAGAGGCCTTAGACAAGTTGCTTTTGGTTTTGACTTTGCTTGTGTGCAGAGAAAACAATTGAGAGGCTCAAGAAGTTGACAAAGGCAAAAGTAATGCTTTATCAAAATGGAAATGGCACCTTTGTGCCATAAATGGAATTATAACTTGGATAAAGGTTCAAATGTTTGGATTAAATCTTTATAAGTTGTGAAAACATTTAATTATGGAGTGAGAAACAAGTTTGAGGCCTGAAAAGCAAAGATTATACAGCCTAGGCTTGGATTTGAATTTTTGTTCATCATGAAATGGCTTGAAATCAAAGTGATAAATCACCAACTTCATCTCTTTGATTATCCCTACTCAAGAATGATCTCAATGAGTTCTTGGACATTTTGGAAAGATTGCAATGTGCTCTACAAATCATCTTTGAATTTATTTTGAAAATTCCCTTTGGAACTATGTGAAAAATTGGCATGAAGTTAGGTCAAAAACCTGCCAAACTAGGGCAAAATTTCACTAAGTTATTTTAGTTCATGAGCATGTATTCACAAAATTATATCTTGAGATCCAAGCATTTTTAGGAGAAATTGTGTGAATAAAAGTTGTAGATTTCATGGAGATCTACAACTTTCATATTGGAAGTTTCCTTTGAATCATCTTGCATCATAGTGAAAATTTGGCTTAAAGTTGAGAAAAAATAAGAAATTTTCTATACTTAGAAAATTTTCTAAGTTAAAAATTTCAACTTTTCAAAACAAAAACTTAAACCCTTGATTTATTGATGAACAAGTTTCACATTTTGACATGTTTTGATGAATTATGATCCTTGGCACTTGATTTTGACCAAAAAGTCAAAGTTTGACTTTTCAGTATACAGTTGACTTTTGATCAGTTTACTGAAAAATTCATCTGTCAATCCAATGGATTTGTGATGTTTTGAATCATTATATTAGGTAAAAATGATTTAATTTAACTCTTGAAATCATGCTTCAAACCAATTGATTTTCTAGGTCAAAAATCATAAATTGCCCCTTCCTAGTCAAAACCCTAATCTTGACCATTTTTCCCTTTTGATGATTTGATCAAATTTCTTGAGGAATTATGGTCCAAACTTGATCAAATGATACATATGAGTCTAAGATGTTGATGTGGAGCAAAAATTGTGAAGTTTGACTGCAAATTGGCCACAGTTGACTTTTTCCCCAATACAGCTAATTTTTAGGTCAACTGTTCAATTGACTGATCAAAAGTGTGATTTAAGGCTTGAAACTTGACATGAGTAATCTTGGGTGTCCATAATGATCCTTGAAAGTCATATGAAGCATTGATAGTCCAAAAATCCTTGTGCAAACTCAAACCCTAATTTTGGTCATCAGTGCATGAGGAGATATCTTGAGCTGGTCAAACCCTAATCCAGTCTTGAGTTAAAGAGATCTTGTGAGAAAATTCTTGATAAGTGAGAGGGAAAATTTTGGGGTACAACACATGGTTTGACTTATGTCAAGATGATTACTCTAGCTTGGTCAGATCTTTTCTACCTTTGCTTTTACTTTATGCTTTAGGATAGTCCCTTCATCTCTTGCCCATCTTCTTCAATTTTCAAAACTTCTCTATTTTTCAAAACCTTTTAACTTAAACCACTTTCAATAAAAACTTTGACTTTGTCAAGTGCATTTTTAAACCTTATTTTATTAAATAAATTCTAATACATCTTAAGCATATTAAAAACAATTTTCAAAAGACTTAAAAAAACACAAAACTCAATCTAAACCTTTTGCCATTTGAGATTTTCATTTTAAAACTTTTTCTCAAAGATTAGAAAAGAGTCTTGTTCATAGTTGAGATGTAATTATCCTATCTCCATAATATTTATTGACATGGTGTTGATCCTTTTCCACTTGAAAGAGTTAGTGGCATAATTATTAATTTGTATCTAAGTTGGAGCCATACTTTCATTGTGACGCAAAGGTCCATCTTTCTCATATTTATGGATGATTGGTTGAGTATTCTCCTTAAGATGACAAAATGTCTCTTCATTTAAAATCAACCAAACAAATAATTTTGTTCTTTTTTTCAGAAGAACTACGTGGTTCTGATTTCTCCATTGCACATTGGAGGTACGTAGGCATAGAGCTCTCGAAGTTTTGCTGGATCAAAATTATAAAATCATTTATTTTCTCATCTCCGCAATATTTTTGAAAACAACCATTTTTAGCATTTAACAAAGATTTTGAAGAGGTTCCCATGGAGTACCATTGATGTTTATGATGCTAATACCTTCCCTTTACATAACAAACTCCAAAACCTTGTCCTCTTTGTTTTATTAGTTTTGTTTTAAAACTTTTGTGGGTTTTATTCGCTCTTTTTCCATTCCTTTAGAAACAATAAAGTGCGGTGGAGACTCTTGTTTTGTGAGTTAAGTTAATTAATAACTCAATCTCAAATTTTCACTGCTACAACACCCTCATTTCAAAAACAGAAAATAGCATAACATCGATACTTCAAAATTTCAAAATAAAATACAAATCTTATAACCTAGAAGTATAGTAAAAGAGAAATTAAAAACACTCACGCATGGCAGCATAAATAACATAAAGTGGATCATAAGGAATAACAATAGCAGCATCAAGACCAATATTAACAATCACTCTCTTCTTTCTCTTCAACGTCCCAGGTAAAACAACATGTGTAAGCTTAGTAGTTTCAACAATATTCATCTTAATCAAAATTTAAAGATGTTCATCATCCAATTCATGGAAGAATCTCTCTCACATAAGGGTAAGAAATTCCCATGTTGTTAATCAACAACCTTATATCCAACCCTTCAATGTTTCACTAATTTTGTTTACACCCTCATTAGGATTACAGACAAAATTAACGAAAATGGTTTTAACCTTAGTTTTTATGAATTGCCTTTAGTAGAATCAGAACCGCGAGAGTATGTTAATGGACAACTCAATATTAGAAAACCTAATTCTTCTAAATCCTTAAATGTTTGTCTAGAAATGTCTATATTAGCATAGGAAAGATAAACTATAGATTCACCTTAAAATACCAACTGCAGAATTATAAATTCCCAAGTAACAG
This sequence comes from Vicia faba, assembly GCA_948472305.1. Taxonomy (NCBI): domain Eukaryota; kingdom Viridiplantae; phylum Streptophyta; class Magnoliopsida; order Fabales; family Fabaceae; genus Vicia; species Vicia faba. The sequence continues at coordinate 82,153,720 of OX451738.1, read as the reverse complement.
AACATCGATTGCGACACTCTGGATTACAGAGCAACATAATGGAGCAACATAACGACAGATTGCAGAATTACGGATTGGGGATTTGCGGTAAAATGAAACGAAAAATAAGGGTTCAAGGGATTGGTAGGGTTGATTGTTATGGTTTTAGATTGATACTAATGTTGAATAGGTGTGATTCAAACTTCAAATCATTGTTAGGGTTTGAACTTGAATGATTTTGAAAAGAAAAAGAGAAAGCGCAAATGGAAATGGAATTCGACAGGGTGTGATAGAAGCTGAACTTTGGAAAGGAAGGAGAAGAGGTTTGCTTTTCATTGGAAACAAAGGACATGAAACAAAATTTAGATTTGATTTTGTTTCTTATAAATTTATAAGGAATAAAGTTAATATTTTTTACATAATAATGATTGAAAAAATTGTTTTATAAATATCAAAACCGTGAATACTAAAAAAAGGAAATATGGAACAAAACACACCTTTTATTGTTGTATAAATAAGGAAATTTTTGTTTACATAAATAAGGAAACGTGAATATTAAAACAATAAAGTGAATAATGGTGGTTGAAATCACCATTTTTTAAATATATTAGGTCGGTTAATAAAACCGCCATTATTAACACCAAAATTGAGGCAATTTTTACTAAACGCCATAATCAAACCGCCACAATTTACACTATTTTTTATATTGTCGTGATGTTATAATATGTTGAGTATGTTGAATTGGAATTATTGTTTTGTTGCTTGGATGAGAATATAATTGGTTGAGAAGAGTTATTATATGCTTGAATTACTTTGAGTTTATGTGGTGTTGCATATATGTGAATTGTTGTTGTGTGGTAATCCATAGGGAGGATTACGAGAGTTGTTAGTACATTATATTAGGATCAGAGAGGGGTTTTAATATATTGATATTGGTGATACAATAATGCATCATTTGAGTTGTGTTAAGAGGCATCTTCTCTAGTTTAAAGAGGGGACTAATGGATTGTCCCAAGCTCAAAGAGAGGGTTTGGAGCTCAGAGAGGGAGGTCATGGCTTCATAGAAGGGACACGGTTCCTGAGAGAACCAAATATTGAGTTGGTACCACATGCATATTCATCGAGTTTCATAGTCGAGTTGCATTACATACATGAGTTGTATGCGTAATGTATTTTTGTGTGTGATTGTAGAGTTGAGTGTGAGAATGAGTTGTGTGACATTGTTTGTAATTATCTGTAGATTATATGTGTGTTTTATACTTTTTTAATGTGATTTATCACCTCTTTGTTTTTGTTGTCGTGGTTCGTGCTCCTCTTCGGAGTACAAATAAGCAAGTAACTTACTAGCTGCTTAGAGTGGGAGGACGACATGAGGTTTTTATTCTTCCCTTTTTGTTTCGCATTATTAGATTACGTTTCTCTGATATGTAACACTGGACGGGCGAACGATGATATTTTTATTTTGTTTATGTTGATTAGAGAGTTAGATGTTATACTCTCAACGTTTTCATACTTGTGTTGATTTATGGAGACTTTTATTGCATTGTTCTCATTTAATAAAAAGTACCTTATGAGATTTAATTGATTTAAGTAGCATGCTCATTTGATAATTCTGATGCGATGATACCCTAAGTGAAGGTGAGCATGCGATGATAAGTGTTGAATGTCTTATTATATGATTATGTGTTACATAGAAGATGTGTTTAATGTCGAGTAACATCCTAAGTGTGATTATGTGTTATCTATATGTTTTATTTTATTATAATAAGTGCGAGGTTTTTAGGGTGTTACACCCCGCTCCATTTTTGCGGGTTTTTGCAGACTGGGCCTTAAAGACGGGCATGCCCGTTTGCCACCCCTAGTTACTAGTACTAACACCATGTCCTTCACCACTAGACAAGTTTTTCTCCAAGGATCTTTTATGTACCACTGTTAAGTGTTAGAGCATAAACCTTCTCTGATTCCAATTGAAGGTGAGAAAAACACAAGAAGGGGGACTGAATTGTGTTAGCTTTTTCTTTCTTTTTTTAAAACACTCTTATCAGATTCTAAACACGAGGTCTAGAATCTGATACAAGGTCAATTTGTTGCAGAAGATAATAAGTTCAGAGTTAGAGAGTGAAAGAAGGAGAGACACAAGCAGTTTTATCTTGGTTCCTCCCACAAAACGAGAGTAGTTCAGTCTCATTGCACTTCCAAGGGATTTCACTATAATCAAAAGACTGCAAATGCTCATGAATACAAGAAAGAGACTTATAATGTTCAAACGCACAAGTAAGAGACGTCAGATGCTTAAGCATACAAGCAAGAGACTTCATATGCTTAAGCACATAAGAAAGAAACTTCTAACAATCTATCCTAATCATATAAAAGATTGTTTGGATATTACACTTTCTATACAATCAGAGGTGCAAACAAAATATAACTCAATAAGACTCTTAAGACTTAATTATTTTTAAGATATAAAAATGTTAAGAAATTATAAGTTAGACTCATGCTTTTGATTTGATAGAGTTACAACTCTTTTGATTGTCAAAGATTGGTTATTTTTCTTCTAGTCTTCAACTTCTTATATAGAGAGACAAAAAAAAGTCGTTGAAGAAAAGAACTTGCACAAGAGAGTCTTGGAGAAGCTTGATCATAGACGTTGAAATGCTTCTTGATATGGATAATGCCATTGAAAAGACATTTGAATTTCCTTTACTTCAAAAGGAATTATATGTTGCGTCCTTGTTGTCTGTGCAAATATTTGTTTGATTCTTCACGTGATCAGAAGAAAACAAAATGACATTTGAGTCTGATAGTGACCTTTTAGAGTCTTCTTGATCCTTGTGTTAACTAGCTTCACAATTGGAGTCTTCAGAGTCTCGATCCCAGGTTCTAATACTTTAGAGTTTGGATCTTTAAATGTTGACTTTCTTCAAACTCTGGTCTTCAGAAGTTGACCTCCTTTAGAGTCAAAGTCTTCAGAGTCTGACTCTCAGATTCTGATCCTTCATATTCTGGATCTTTTAGTTTCTTTTTAAATGTTTTTTCAAGTACTATTACTGAGTTTATATCACAAATTTTAGTCTATGATCCTGTACACTGGAACATATATTAGTATACTCATTTATTCTTTGAATACTATGTTATCATCAAAACCTTAATGATATGGTACAAACCAATTTTGTTCCAACAGACGTATAATGAACGAATTGGTGAATGTTAACTTCTTATGCGTGCTTGCAACTAATTGATGGACCATCTTCTTCACCACGTCTTAATAGTTGGCGGTGGAGATCTTGGGGAAGCCCATATACCATCTCAACATTTCATTTTTAAAGGTGTCAAACAAGAGCTGGCACTTAAAGGAGTCAGGTTCCCCGTTGATGACCATCTGAGTGTTGGTGGAAGCCTCGTGCCCACATGGGTCACTGCGTCCATCGAACTTAGTCAACAGTGGCGACTTGGGGTTCTCTAGGACGGGCACCTCCCATATATCGTTCGATAGAGGTTGAAGATCAAATACTTCTATTTCATCCACCATATCTATTTCTTGTTGATGTTAAAGGATATGAAGAACATTATCCTCCAAGGATTGGTTCTGGTGACGAAGGTCATCCATAGCAACACACACCTCTGCTATGAGACTTTCCTCGATATCTGATTCATTGGTGGCCGGAGTCACTGTCTTTTTGTTCACCATGATGAAGAATGAGTGTGTCATACCCCAAATTTTCCCGTCCTATTTTTAATAGTCAAATTATTTTTAACTTTGGTTTCATAAGACTTTTAGTTCAATTTTACTAACAATTTAACAGTAATTTATTTTGCTTATTTAAAAAAACATATAAAATAATTTACTTTAAATTATTTGTAGTTTTTAAATAACAAATATTTGTTGGACATTCATATGCTTTCAAGTGTCTTCTTATTTCGAATGAATAAGATAGTACAATTGGTAAGAAGAAAAAACTAGCAAGCATGAGGTCGTGAGTTCAAATCTTATATGTTGTACTTTTTACATTTTTTCTTTTATTTTGTTACTAATTTTATTTTCAAATTATATTCAAAAATCCCAAAAATAATTTTTTTTATTATTTAAATATTATTTTCGTATTTTTAATTAATACATTTTTTAAAAATGATTATTTATTTGATTTTATGCACTTTTTATAAAAAAAGTGCAAAAATCATAATAGATACAAAAAATATTTCCTTTTTAGGTTACTTGTTTCTTATTGGTCCGTCAGTGTCGGTTTGAGTCATACTCAGCTTCTGATTGGTCATCTTATTGACCAAGGAAGATCTGATTTGTCAAATTAATTTTTATTCCCCTTTTGTCCTTTAACCTAATTTTCCAACTCTATAAATAACACTCTTTTTCACATCAACAATCATTCACAATTGCATTTTTTCACTATATTTTCACAATTTTTCAACCTTCAATTCACACTTTCTTTTTAAAATTTCCTTTCAAAACTATTGGTGTTATTTGCGATTTTATTTTTTGCCAATGATTAACCTATGAGGCCACATACATTAATTTTAAATTTTTTTCAATTTCAAAATTTTTTTTTACACCACATGATGAATATCTGATGGTGCTTTTTCTTCGTTTTCTTAAACTTATTTTTAGTCCGATGATAAATATTCGGATGATTCTTTTTTAAATCAATGTCATTAATTATTCACTAATTTCTCCCTCACACACAATTCACAAATTCTTTTAAACAATTTCTCCCATTGATTTTCCATATAATGATAATTGTCTGATGGTTATCTAATCATTAACATTATACAAATTAATCCATCTTATACATACATATCCAATTTACCATTTATATTTTTTTTCACAATCAATGCTCCACTCTTCCATGATTTGTTTTTTCCTGTAAAACCAATTTTCTTTTGTATTCACTCACAAGCCTAAACCTTATTCAATTCCATCAATCTCATACCAAGTTCACGTAACCTGTAAACTTTTCTTTTAACATCAAAAACCAAAATAAGAAAAGGAAATAACTTTCATCACCATTCATATTACACCACCATCACTAAATTTTGTCACAAATACTGATCAAATCATACCACAAGTTGTGTCATCATTCAAATGTAAATATGTAATAACAACAATTTCAATTGTACAAAGTTTTTTATTCCAGGAAATAGAGAAAATGAAACAAAGTATGGGAGAAAGAAGTCGAAATTGGAACAGGAAAAACCCAAAGTGTCGTTTACAGCTCACCAGAATCGCACATTTATGCTTCCCTTGATGCTGCAAGCAGACGGACTACCATTGATTCTAACGCGCACCGCAAACCGGCCAATCGCGGTGTAAAGCTTTTGTTGTCGTCGAAACTCCCTCTGCCGCGCCCAACACGATAGGAAATTCATCGTCCCGATCTGCGAATTGCCATCGCTCAAAGCTCCAGCGTCGTTGCCTTCCGAAAACCCCTTTTTTTCTGGCCAGATACCCGTCGTTTTAAATCATTTGTTATTTTTAATTTTGTTGATTTGAGTTGTTGAGATATTTGAATGAATGTGAAGAGATATAAAAAGAGTATGCCTTTGGAAAAGAGAAAAATGATAGTCTCTGTTTTCTTTTCACTTATTACTCTTTCTAAATGTTTCAATATGCACTGTTAGTTTTATTTGTAAATAACTATGACACTTCTCTTGATTTCATTGGACCAAATATATGGTTGAAAAGTCTAATATCTTTCCTTAATCATTAGGAATAAGAGGTGGCACCCTTGTACTGCCTTCTCATATTTATTTATTTTTTCTTTTCTATTTTTATTATTATTAATTAATCTAAAACTTAAGATTTTGTTTAGGATAAATTAACTGGACTTTCTATTGGGCCAGACCCATTTCTCTTTGCACCTCTCTAATTGCTTGCTTGAGTGAAGTTTGCACCTCCTGTATAACTTATCTAATTTCTATGTGCTTTGTTTAGTTGTTAGGTGTTGTACCCCAATTTTTTTCCTTAAGATTCATTCATCATACCATGTTGATTCAATCACAATAAGGTCACATTAGGGCTTTTGGTTCTTCTCCCTATCTTTAGTTTTGCTCTTTGAGGAATCACCAAGCACCTTGACTTGTTTTATTTTGTGATCATGGATATTTTGTCTTGATTTTCTTTCTAATTAATAAAATGCAATGATGGATGGTCTTACTTGTTAAAAATGTAGGTAAAGGTAACGTGGCTTAGCAAATTGATCCATCGGCTCATGAGTTTATTTCTATTCTCTAGTCAATAAAGCTTGATAACTACAAACCTCACCATTGAAGTTGTTTTGGAATAAATGGCATGGCAAGGTTTACTTTGGGTTCATCACATTTCAAAGTTATCAAATTGATTCAAAAGTACAAGGGGTTGATGGAATAAGTTGTCATGATTGGACAAGGTCTTGTTCCCATTGATCACAAGTGCATATTTCTCTAAATTCTCAAGACATGGAATTGTTTTTTGTGGCTATGAGTTTTCATTATCATCCTCAATAACTTCTATTTACAAAGCAAGAGTGTTGGTACAAGAAGGTTGTTCAAAATTGTTAAAATTCCTCGAAGCATTTTCTTGGTTTATGAGCTAGGGTTTTGAACTTCAAAGAAGTATATCTTGCTCATCTTTTGGTATTTTTGAGTGATTCCAAAGACATCCTTCTCTTAAAAGGGTTATTAACAAATCACTTCGAAAGTTCCAAGGTTTTTTCATGATGAAGAAACTTGATGATAAAGAAAGATTACAATTCCTCCAGACGAACCCTCATTTTCTCATGTGTGACTTCAAATGATCATAACTTGGTCATTTTTTATCACCTTGAGCCCACTCTTTTTTCATAATGATCTTGAGGATGTGAACTTTATTCCTTATTTTATGTGCAAAGTGAGAAAATGGATGGAAGATGCCCTGAGGATACAAAATATTATAGGTCATTTCATGATTTTTTTCCAACTTCAACAATTCATAACTCTCTCAATTTTTGGAGATTTTGAATGGTTCAAGTTTAAAAGTTTCATTCAAGAGGTCTATTTCATACCATATTTTTTGGTCAAGAGAAAATTCCAAGTGGAAGGCCATGTTTGAATGCAAGACATTATAGGTCACTTTTGAAGAAAAATTTGAAATATTTCTAAGTATGGAAAGTCAACCTTTTCCCCAACTTTGACTCAATGCAACTTTCACCTCAAGCATCCATTTAACTCCATTATTTTTCCATTGCAAAGTTTGTAACCTCATCTTTTTAAAGCATTAAGAATCATGCCTTAAGACTCCTTGAGCTGAGAATGCCATTGGATTGAACTTGATAACTTGGAACTAAACTTTCTTCATAAGTCAGAATTTGAAATTCATGTTTTGGCTTCTAAACATCAAATTAGCACGCGTTTATGATCTAAACATATTTAACCAAGTTTCCAAAGTTGATTAGAGCCTCAAAACACAGAGATTGGATGAGTTTTGGTGAAAATAAGATCACATTTCACTCGTGCATCAGGTTTGCACGAATTCCCTCCAAAATGCATTATTCACTCTTCTTTTTTATCCCATTTGCTTCTCCTATAAATACATGAACTATCCCATTCATTTTCTAAAGCTTGGATAGCCAGAATTACCCTGCCAAACTTGCTCCATAACTCAATTTTCTATAACTTCGTAATCTGTATTCAAGCCTTTTTCAATCCAATTTTTCTATTAATTCACCTTCTTTGATCTTCCCTGAAACTAACCATACAATTACCTTCAAGAATCGTGCCCTATATTGCTCCATAGAAGTCCAGTTTCAGAGCTCTGCAACTCAATTTCAATAGGTAGATTTCTCCATCAATTCTTCAAAACTTTGATATCATTGTGATGCTCTCATTGCCCTGGTTCTAGTCACAACACTTACTTTTATCTGGAAACACGTTTTGACCATGAAAATTCAAATCCCTTTTCAAAACTTTCCTTCTAAGTTGCTTGAGCTACGGTTTATATAAATTTGTCGCGAAGGTGTGTTATCTTCGTCTTGAAGAGACAAAGCGAATGGAATAGGTCTGAGCTTCTGATTTTATAGTTTGAGAGACCTGTAATTTATGTTGGCTAGAGATTGAAGATGACCAACGTGTCATCTTCCAACCAACGAAGGCGCACCACTTGTTTTTTTGAATTTCTGATTTAATAAGCGATCCAATGTTTTATTCACTAATGACCATGATATGCACAGTGCGCCAGATCCCTTGGATTTGATTACTAACGCGTTTTGAATATCATCCATTGGTCCACATGTTTTTTTTATTTTATTTTCTGATTTTTATATTTAATGGTTTTAAACTTCAAAAAATCATAGAAAATTCATTTTTAGTCCAAAAAATCTGAAAAAATTATGAAAAATATTTTTGATTATTCTCTTTCTGATTTTTAATTTTTCACAATTTTATATTGTGTTTTGATATTTTTTATAAATTTTCACTTTATTTGATTTGTTTTAAATGTTTAAAAATACTTTTATACATTTTTAAATTCTGAAAAAATTATGGAATGATCCAATGATATGGTGACAAATATTGGTGACCTCATTTATTTTTTATTTCTGACTTTGGTATTTTTTATCATTTTTGGTTATTTTACTCATTTATTTTAATTAAAAAAAATAGTTTCTAACTTAAAAAAATTACCAAAAATTTTATAAAAATATTTGAGTCCTTTTCTGATTTTTCTATGGTCTTACTTTTTATTTCTTGATTAATTTGAACATAGTTAATATTTTTCTCTTTTATTTCTATTTTAAAACTTTTTAAAAACTTTTTTTAATGTGTATATTAAATGCAATATTATTTTGTGATTATTTTCTGGCTGATCTTGGGTTGGATTTTTAATTATGAACTTTGTTAACATCATTGGATCCATGGTGTTGAGTCTAACTCCATAAAAATGGATGAATGATTTTAATAATAGTTTAATTAAAATTTAATTCAAATGTGGTTTGTATGCTTTCCCACCCCTCTTCATCCCATCCCTTTCTTATTGCACTAAGTATTATTGGAGCATGATCTCTATATCATGTCTTAAAACAAATGGTGCATAGATTGCTATTGACCGGCCTCAAAATAGGCGTGACTTCTATATAAGTCCACTTACGATTGTTTAACATAGCGCTAAATTTTGTCCCGATTCCAATAAATGATCATTCGTGGCCCAAACCTATGTTTGCAAGCCCAAGTATGTTAATTTAATCCCCTTGATCCAATAACTTTGAGATTCATTGTGTGGAGGCTTTGGTTCTACCAATCCTCTAATGGATCTACAACACTTTTGGTCAACGCGGATCACTTAAACATCGTTGATCGTTAAATGGTACTTGTGAGGATTCTAAATGGATGATATACTTGACAAAAAGCAAATGCAACTTGTTGTGTGGAGGCTTTGGTTCTACCAATCCTCTAATGAGTTCCAAATGCAAGTTTCAAGATGGTCATCCAACTAACCACTAATTATTAAGAGTTGATTTTACTTTATGCTTTATGTACCATTTACTTTAATCATTACATTTCATCCTACTTTTCATCTTTGCTCACTTGGGCATTTATATTCTTGTCATTTTATTTTGCTCACTTGAGCATTTATTTTTAAGACACCTAATAATCAACATGAACTATAAAAAGATTTAATGATACTTGGACTATTTGGTTACTATCATTGGTATTATGGAGCTTTGGACTTCTTGGACTTAGGATTAGAAACCTTGGCCTATGTTGGAGACCTTGTGAACTTAATTGATGTTTTGTCTAGAGTTCTTGAGGTTTACCTCAAGACATTGGGTTGTTTGTTTGTTTTGTGTGCAGGTCATTGTGATTACATACTTTGTTTGTAATCTGGAATTCACCCATATACAGTCGTTACTTTGCCCTATTTTTGTGAAGACTTAATACATTTGAAGTTTGGTTCTCTCAAGAGGTCTAGTATCTTTGCTTGCTTGGTTTCAATCCAAAGAATGGGAATCCTATCTTGACTCATAATGTCAAGTATTAGCTTCTTGTTGGTTAGATGGTTCTTCTCCTTAGCTTTTACCTTATGCTTTAGGATAGTCTCTTCTTCTCCTCCCATCTTCTTTAATTTCAAAAAATCTTCTTCCTCCTTTTGAAAACTCTTCTTGTTTTTTAAACTTGAACCACTTTCATAATAAACTTGGACTTAGGTTCATGCATTTTCAAAACATTTTCATGAATAAACTCTAATAAATTTAATAATACCTTGACCTTTTTTTTGTGAGAAGACTAAAAGTCAATCAATCTCATTTCAAACCATTTTGCCACTTCGGCTCTTTATTTTTAAACCTTTCTCAAAAGATTAGACTCTTGTCAATCCTTGTAGTGATGCAAATAACTATACTTCTACAATATGTAGTGAAGTGAGATGTTTTCCACTTGGGTGTTGAGTGAGGCATTGTTGATTTTAAAATCCAAGCCATATCCTCCACTTTGAGATGATGCAAATTCTCCTTTCTCATGATTGTCGGTAGTAAGTATGTTTTCCACACGGACAATGACGATGATGTCTTATCTCATAAAATTAACCAACACACTTGTGTTTTAAAATTTTAAAAGAGGAACTATGTGTACCCTGATCCCCTATTGCATGAAAGGTGGTACGTAGGCACTAAAAGTTCGCAACCGCGGCGGGTGCAAAAATCATAAAAAATATATTTCTTTTCTCACCTCTACCATCTATTTTTTCATACAACATTTTATAGCCAAAATATACAGATATTTACAAATAGGTTCCTGTGGAGTACCGTAGATGTTTAGGGTGCTAATACCTTCCCTTTGCATAACCAACCCCTTACCTTGAATCTTTCCCCCTCTTTTTGGGTTACTCACTCTTTTCCCATTCCTTTGGAAACAATAAAGCATGGTGGTGATTTTTATTTTGATCTGTGTAAGTTTAGTCAATCCAATGGCTTAGTCTTAAACATTTCTACCGCTACAGAAAAATGGCGACTTCACTAGGGAAAGATTGACCTCTTGCTGGTTCATCCCTAAGTGGGTTGAGTCTATCTTTGTTTATATATGTATATGTGCTATTTTTATTTATGTGTTATATGTTGTATATATGTTTGTATGAATTTTCCTGGTTTCAGGGTGCTTGGTGATTACTTATAAGTCCTATACCAGGACTTTGGAAAACTTTAAGATAGGACGGGCGGTATAGTCATGTTAACTTTGAGGGAGTAATCCCAAAAAAGGAGGCATGAGATCCCCCACTCAGTTGAGGCCCCTTTGATTGTAGTATCGTTTACCGAGTAATCGGGAAGACGTACTACTTTCGACCTGGGAGCCTGCTGAAGCTGAGGACCGTAGAATACCTAACCCATCTTGGCCTTTTAGGTGAGTGAGGAAGCTATGATGGAGTAATCCGGAAATAGTTGTCACGCGATACTACGCTCAGACGAGTTTTTCTTGAGAATATTACTAATTACCGAGTTAATTGAGAAGTTGGTAATATCCGAAGGAAGGATGTAGACTCTGGGAACCTCTAGAACCTTGTTCGGAAGGTGATAAATTTTAGACCATACCTTATGGGTAGTACTTCGACCTCATGCTCGTGACAATGAACCTATGAACCCTATATTTTTTATCTTGTGTGTGATTGTTGCATCATGCATCCATGCACCCATAAGCATCTTTTGAAGAAATTTTATTTCAAGGGACTTAAAGGTTGACCATTTGTAAATATCTCAGGTACCTTTTGACCATGGATTCTGGAAAAAGAAAGACCAGAAAATACAGTTTCAAAGATCCCAAGATAGATGAGTTGATCTGTCTAATTCCCGAGATTGAGTGTTCTGCAGATTTTCAGAAGAAGTATGGATCCATCATTCCTCTCATGAAGCTTAGGATGAAGGAGGGTATTCTCTCGGCCTTGGTCAAGTTCTATGATCTGATGTATCATTTATTTACTTTCCCGGACTATCAGTTGATGCCCACACTAGAGGAGTATTCTTATTTGTTGGATTTACCTATTATCGATCGTATTCCTTTTACTGGTTTCGAGGGAGAGCCAAAACCACACGAGATTGTTGCTTTGATTCATCTGGGGAAGTCTGAGGTTGAAGCCCATATGACTAATAAAGGAGGAATTAGAGGATTACTAGCTCAGTTCTTATTGGATAAAGCCCATTACTTTGCTAGGATGAAGAGTACAGTCGCTTTTGAGGCCATCTTTGCTCTACTTGCTTACGGGATGTTCTTATTTCCTAATATGGATAAGTTTGTTGAGATTAATGCTATCAGGATCTTCATGATTGGAAACCCAGTTCCTACATTGTTGGGTGATGCTTATTACTCTATTCATCTTCGGAATTCTTATCATGGGGGGATGATTATCAGTTGCACGCCTCTGTTATACCGGTGGTTCATTTCTCATATTCCTCAGTCTGATGCTTTCTGGGATGTCAGGAAGGAACCGCGATGGGCTCCTAAGATCATGGCACTTACTCACTCGGATATTGATTGGTATCATCGAGCTTACCAGGATGTAGAGATTGTTGACAGTTGTGGTAGTTTCTCCAATGTACCTCTTCTTGGTACAAAGGGAGGAATTAACTACAACCATGTTCTTGCACGATGACGGCTTGGCTATCCGATGAGGGATAAACCAAATAGTATTCATTTGAGTAGTTTCTTTCCAAAGGATGGAGAAGACCATAAGGAATCTAGGGAGTAGATTGCGAAGGTCTGGCGTCACATTCATAGGAAGAGTAGGAAAGACTTGGGACCTAGGGGGGCTGTTTCTTTGGAGCCTTATCTTCAGTGGGTCCAAACGAGAGCTATTGCACATCATACATCATATTGTACATACTTATTGCATTTATTGCATATCCAGGTGTCTTACCAAGCTTCTTTACTTCGTTTAGCAAGTTGTCTCACCACTACAACACTCGAGCTAATTTCAGAAGGAAGATGGACAACTTAGAACAAGAGAATCGCGAGCTACCCAAGGAGGTTTCTGCTTTGAAGGCTGGCATGGACAATCGTACTTCTCTGATGGAATCTCTGGTGACTGCTCAGAATCAGCCACCGCGTGTTCAACCTCAACCAACAAGGGCTACTACTGAAGCTCTGTTTGTTCCTGTGTCTGCTACTCCAGTTGTTGTTCAGAATCGCATGCCTCAAGTTTATCCATGGGGAATGCCAGAGAACTTTGTGTAATCTCAAGCCTCAACTCAACTTTAGTTTTGATGAAAGACAAACAAGCACTATGTCAAGAAGGAAAAGAAGTGGAATTAGCTTAAAGCATCATTCACTCAAAGCTTCAAGGATCATGGCAAGAAAACAAGTATATCAATTCTCATTTGAACTAAATTGATTAGAAATGCTAAAAAATTATATACACACTTGCCACAACACTTCACTTAAAGTTTAAAGCAAATTCTAAGTTTTTCTCTAATGTAAATCGATTAACACATCATGTAAATCGATTTACACATGTTTTTTCAAAAACTGATTGCCCCTGGCAGCAATCGATTTACATGGAGTATAAATCGATTGATTACTGAACTGAGTTAATTTTTTAACACTAGTAAATCGATTAACACGTCATGTAAATCGATTTACACTTCAAATTTTTTGAAAACAAGAACGTTACAAACCCGTGCAATCGATTTACATCTAATGCTAATCGATTTACACATTGTAATTTTTGAAAAAACTGAACTTGATTCAAGATATCCTTCACACCTTTTCTCCAATGGTTGCATGGTCATACATTGCATCTTCTCAAGTTTTACAAACAGAAAAGTGGTATCCATTTGGAAAGGTATCTTGATTGCTTTAAATACTAAATCTTTCAAATTATAAAACAACTCTTCTCTCATGCAATAATTCTGAACTTTGTAAAATATTCAAACTTCATATTTCTTATTTTTTTAAGAACAAAGATTTTCTGCACTTTCACACATATAAGAACAGAAATCTTTGAGCATTTTCTAACCATTGTGTTACAGTTTGAATTGCTTAGGAGAAGAAAGAAGAAACTTCATTGAAGTCACTCTATGTGATCAACATCTTTCAAGAAATCATATTTCATAGAATTATACTAAGTGTAACTTATTTCCAGGATTGTTGGAATTAAGTATTAGAATACTTTTGTACCTTATTGTCCATTGTTGGAAACAAGAGGTATCTTTTGAGAGGATTGTTCTCAAGAGACTTATTGGAAATCCAAGAGGGTGTTCTTGGTATTTGTTAGTGTCTTTAGTTGATAAGACTAGTGTGATCGGTGGGAATGAGAACTGACTGTTTTTTAGCTGGTTTCGCGAAATGTCGCGGTAAGCAAGAGTCACCACCGTCTTTTATGTTCTCCAATAAGGAAAGGACAAAAGCACAGCAAAATTCCTTCTTTGAGAATGTTTCTCGGTTCGGGAGGTAGATTTATAGAAAGGGAAGGTGTTAGCACCCTTTCTATCCATGGTTATCCATGGGCTCTTAGGTACTTGCTCTTATGTTTTCAAAATTTGTTTGCTTTTCAATTGTGTGTGGGTTTTGAAAAAGTTTCGTTTGAAAGATTTCTAAATAACTCTTGTATCAGTCCTCAAGAGTGTATGAAAAATTTTGTTTGAAAACTTTTAGAAAGTGTGAGGTGTGAAAAGTATTTTTGTTTGTTTGAAGAGAGCAAGTACTTAAGAGAAATCTACCTACTCTAAGGAATTAGGCTGTGTAAAAGTCCTTTAGATAGTGCTATCCCACCATTGAGGGGTAGGTAGCACCATTGTTGGAGGTGTTCGGGTCAATTCGATTATCGGGACAGTGTGGTCACTGAAGCAACGGTAGGACACCTTAGAAGTAGCCCTAATGTCCTAGATCCTTTTTTATCCGAGGCAACCGTGTCGAGGCAACTGGATCTTTAGACAAAGGGTGACCTCTAAGACGTCCTATACTTGATGACCACGTTTCGAGGCAACGAGTGAAGCGTACCCTAGAAGTGGCATGTGCTTTGTGTGTTGTTTTTCAGTTAATGTTTTTGTACATGTTATTTGTGAGCTACGGATTAATTTTATTTACATACATTCTTTCATGCATTTTATTAACAGTTAGGAGTGCGGAAAGTAAATTGCAGAAATGTAAATTCTAACTATTACAAGGCGCGGGTCTATACATCGCCAAAGACAAAAACCCGTTTTGGTAAATAAGTACGAGAAATTAAATAAAGCGGTAAAAACCTATTTAACTATTACATATCTGGAGACAGTTACATAAATAATAAAAATAAAAAATAAATGCGCGCGAAAGAATTAAATCGGGAAGTCTTTAGGGTGTTGACCCTTTTAAGAAAAGAAATGAATTTTTTGTCCTTTTTTGTGATTAAATGAAATTAAAATTAATAACTAATCTAATTAATTAATTAATTAAAAAAAATAAAAGTTTTTTTTTGTATTTTTATGTTTTTAATGAAATAAAATAAAAGGAAATAAAATTAAAAGTTAATAAAACCTAATTCTAAATTTATTTTAGTTATTAAGAAAAAAAAGTTAAAGTTGCCTAATTAAAATTAATTCAATTTATTAGTATTTATTTACAAAAATAGAATGAAATTAATAATAATAATAATATTAGTTCTTTTTTAATTTTTTTTACAGAAAATAAATTAATTATGTTAATAGTTAATAAAAGGGAAAAAATAAAATAAGACAAACAAAATATAAAAATGACAAAATAAAAATTGCAAACCCAAGGGGGGTTTTGGGCCAGATTGGAGGTGTTAATGGAATTGTGAGGCCCATTTAGAAGCCAGCTTGGTTTGACTTTGGAGATTGCCTGCGCCTGTGTTGACCTGAGAACATGATGCTCCTTCCCTTGTGGCCATTGGATTTGCACTTGGAGACACTTGGCGCTTTGGATTTGTGAGGCGCATGATAAGCCTTCTTTGAAGCCTGCACACAAGTATGTAAGAAAAAATAATATGGAATTTTGAGGGGACCTGGGAATACTTACAGTGCTTGATAATGGACCTTAGGACGTGGCAAGGGTTGCTTTAGCTTCAGGGTATGGCAAAGAAGAGAGTCACGTTCTCCTTTTGGCCTGAAAATGCTTGCAAAACTCCTTTTGATCTCACACTTTTTTTTGACAAATTTTGAACTTTGCTCTGGCCGTTTGTGCACTTTTTTTCCTTTTTGAATGAGGCTTGCAAGGCTTGTATATATAGTAATGAGTGAGAATCAGTCACTATTATGAGCTCTTAACCATTGCAATTAAACTTTGGATTTCTCCATAACCACCATTAAAGCAATTTGCCAATTTTGTTCAAATTTGAATTGTATGCTTAAAATGGACCTTACACGAATTTGGTAGGTGAATTATGCTTCATCAAGGTCATTCAAACCACAAGATATCATTGAATTAATTTTTTTGATTTTTATTTGAATTTTATGGATTTAAAATGAATTAAATCAATAAAATTAAATAAAAAATAGAAAAATTAATGTTTAATCTTGAAATTAATCATGGGACACGTGGGTGGCATGACAAGGCTGAACCAAGTGGAAAAAAATGGGCCCTTTTGTCAAAAATTGAAGTTTCAAGGATAGTTGACTTTGGCCATTTCACAAAAATTTCCCAACTTCTCCAATGCATATATTGCTCAATTTTGATCATATGAACATGTTCTTGGACATTTTGGAAAGGTCTTGAAGTCCTCTAACCAATGCCTTTGGTCCCATGTCATTTTGATTTACCAATCTCAAGTTATGGTCTTTGACTTAAAGTGACCTTTTGTTGACTTTTGAAAATGACCTATAATGTTGAAATTGATAACTTTTTGTGAGAGCATTTCTTGGACTTGGAATGTGAAGATGAGTTGTAGGAAATTTCATCCCCTTCAAAATGAGAATTGGATGGGATTTTTCTGATGAACCATGAAAAAGTTATGTCTTGGTCAAGTTACAGTTGACTTTTCAATTGTCCAAAAATAGAAACTTTTGACACCTTGATGATTTTTGAGCCATTCTTGTGAAATCATGATCAAGACTTGATCAAATGATGATTGTGGCTTCAAAATAAGATGTTGACCAAAAATTTTGACTTTTGACTGCCAAATGACCATTTTGCCCCTACAGTTGATTGTGAAGCAATTAGGGTTTTTGACTGTGCAACTTGACCTTGTGAGCCTTGAAACTCGACATGTAGGTGCTTGACAATGTATATGAGTATATGGGACTTGATTGAGCCCTTGAAAACCTCAACTTCCTTGCAAGAACCAAAACCCTAATTTGACTGGCTTAGGAGGGTGCTTGACTGTGTAGCCCTTGAGTAAACTTTGAACCATTTGAGGTGATGCTTGGCAAAACGTTGAAGATTATGGGAGGGCAAATTTTGGGGTACAACAACTAGGAAGAGTCTTGTAAAAGTTCTAACAAAATAGTGAAATCTCTTGCGTGTTTGCAAGGGGACTGGACGTACTTCCGGGGTGTGGAAGGAACCAGGATAAATCTCCGTGTCTCTTTACTTTCTACACTTTACCGTTTTCCATAGCACTAAAACAAAACCAGAAAGTGTAAAATAAATAAAAAATCGACCATCACCTAATTCACCCCCCCCCCCTCTTAGGCGCAATCTTAAACTTACAATTGGTATCAGAGCAGGTTATAGGTAACCTGCTCCTAGAGATCCAGAATGGCTTCTGCAAATCAACAACCCATTTTCAGAGATGGTGGTAGTAACAACAAGCCTCCTCTATTTTGTGGCGAATACTTTGATTTTTGGAAAATATGCATGAGGACGCATCTAGAATCACAAGGAGAAGAAATATGGGATGCCGTAGAAAATGGTCCATTCATTCCTATAACACTTATCAACGGTGTCGGCACGGCTAAACCCAAAACTGCATGGGATGATGACGACAAGAAAAAAGTCCTCTATGATAAAAAGGCCGTAAATCTACTTCAAGATGCACTATGCATGGATGAGTTCTTTCGTGTATCTGCATGTAAATTGGCGAAAGAAATATGGGACACCTTGGTAAAAACACATGAAGGAACCGTTGAAGTTAAGAGATCAAGGCTGAATACTTTAAGTCAAGAATACGAGTTATTCCGAATGCAGCCCGGAGAAACCATTCTCGACCTACAAAAGAGATTCATCCACTTAACAAATCACTTAAGTGCTCTTGGTAAAACCTTGACAAATGATGAACTCAACTTGAAAGTCCTTAGATCATTGACTAGGGAATGGCAACCAAAGGTAACGGCAATCTCGGAAAAGAAGAGTCTTTCCGCAATGACTTTCGCTACATTATTTGGCAAACTTCAAGAATACGAAACGGAACTCGGTAGACTTGAAAAACATGAGAATCTAGAAAATAAATCCAAAAACATTGCTTTAAAAATTGATTCAAAGGAAGTAGTAAAAGAAGACAATCCGGAAGAAGATGAAAATTTCATGCTTCTTGTTAAAAGACTTGGGAAGTTTTTTGGCAGAAATGACAAGGGCGGATCTCATGCAAATAAGAGAAAGCACTTCAAGAAAAGAGAAGCCTCCACATCAACACAAGATGTCTCATGTTATGAATGTGGAAAGCAAGGACATACCAAGCCAAACTGTCCAAATCTCCCAAAGAAAAATGGATTCAAAGGAAAGGACTCAAAACACGAGAAAGCCTACATAGCATGGGAAGATAATTATATGAGTAGTACATCGGAATCGGAAAGCGACGAATGTGCAAATTTAGCCTTAATGGCATCGCATCACTCCGACGACGAAGAAGAGGTTAGTAATAAATTTAATCTTTTTGATGATGATGTTCAAGGTGCCATTGATGAACTCTTGAAAGAATGCAAAAGTTTATACAAAAAGGTGTCAAGCCAAGAAAAAGAACTTCTAATTTGTCACGAAAAAATTGACACCATGACTAAAGATTTTGATCTTCAAAAACAGAATTTTATAAAAGAAAAGGAAAACTTTGCATGCACCATGTGTGAATCAAATGTCTTTCAAATTGTTCAATTGAAAAGAGTCATTGAACGATATGAAAAAGTATAAATAGGATTGGAAGGATTACTAAGCCAACAACGTTATCCAAATAATAAAAGATGTCTTGGTTATGTGAACACTAAGAAACCAAGTAACAATCCCACTGTTTTTGTAAAGGCTAGTAATAGTTCCAATCCCAAGATAGTAGAAAATAAGCAAGTTGTTCATAATCATCAAAAGAAAAAGCCTAATGTATCTAAAAGAAAACAAATTCCTAGATACAAGAGCAAATTTGTTCCAAACTGTTTTTACTGTGGTATTGTTGGACACACACCTAATGCATGCTATATTAGAAATTTAAATATGGCTAGTGGACACTATGCATGGGTGAAAAAGGGAACTAACTATGAAGGACCCAAGGCCACTTGGGTACCTAACAAGAAATAATTTGTTTTTGTAGGTATGCTTGAAATCCACATCAAACCTTTGGTATCTTGACAGTGGATGTTCAAAGCATATGACAGGAGATTTACACCAATTTTCATATCTAGTACATAAAGCCAAAGGGTATGTCACCTATGGAGACAACACCAAAGGAAAGATTCTTGGCGTTGGAATAGTTGGCACACCTCCATCCATTCAAATTGAGGATGTTCTCTATGTTGAAGGATTAAAGCACAACCTTCTTAGCATAAGTCAACTTTGCGATAAAGGGTTAAAAATCAAATTCAACAAAGAAGAATGCCTAATTATGGATGAGGCAACCAATGAGGTAAAACTCAAAGGTATAAGATCTAACAATATTTTTATGATTACTTTAGATGATTTGTCTATGAAGGTACAATGTCTCATGGTAAACAACAATGGCGCTTGGTTATGGCACAAGAGGATTGCTCACATACACATGGAGCACTTGAACAAATTAGTTAAGCATGACTTAGTTATTGGTCTACCAAAGATGAAATTCATCAAAGACAAATTATGTAGTGCATGCCAAAAGGGAAAACAAACCAAATCAACTTTTAAACCAAAGAATGTGGTTTCAACAACAAGACCACTTCAATTGTTGCACATGGATCTTTTTGGTCCATCTAGAACAAGAAGCTTCAGAGGTAACATTTATGCTTTAGTTATTGTAGATGATTTTTCCCGTTTTACTTGGACTTTGTTTTTAGTGCATAAAAATGACGCATTCAAGGCATTCAATAGATATGCAAAACAAGTTCAAAATGAGAAGTCATTAAAGATAACATCAATCCAAAGTGATCATGGTGGAGAGTTCCAAAACAGTCTGTTTGAAGAATTTTGTGAAGAAAATGGGATCTTCCACAATTTTTCAGCACCAAGAACTCCACAACAAAATGGAGTAGTTGAAAGGAAAAATAGGTCTTTGATAGAACTTGCAAGAACCATGCTAAGTGACTCAAGTTTGCCTAAATATTTTTGGGCGGATGCGGTAAGCACGGCATGTTACGTAAGCAATCGTGTGATCATAAGACCTATACTAAAGAAAACTCCATATGAGATTTACAAAGGAAGAAAACCAAATATCTCTCACTTTCACATTTTCGGGTGCAAATGTTTTGTCCTTAACAACGACAAAGACAATCTCGGTAAGTTCGATGAAAAATCGGATGAAGGTATTTTTCTTGGTTACTCCCTTTCTAGCAAAGCTTTTAGAATTTACAATAAAAGAACTTTAACTATATAAGAATCAATGCATGTTTCTTTTGATGAATCTAACACCTCCAAGGAGGAAGTTATTATTTGTGATGATGATGATTCTATAGATTTACCTCATGAGAATTCATGCGAAGGTGGAAAAATTGTCAACCCAGAACAAACACATGAACTTTCACATCAAAATGGAAATGATGATGGTCTTCCTCAAGAATGGAGAACTCATCGTGATCATCCAATTGACAACATAATTGGAGATATTAGCAAAGGGGTATCTACACGGATAAATCTTAAGGATGCATGCTTAAATATGGCTTTTGTATCTCAAGTTGAACCTACCAAAGTGGCTCAAGCACTAGAAGATGATCAATGGATCCTTGCCATGCAAGAGGAGCTAAACCAATTCGAGCGGAAAGAAGTTTGGGAACTTGTTCCTAATCCAGGAAATAAACGTATCATTGGAACCAAATGGGTATTCAAAAACAAGATGGATGAAAATGGTATATATTTTATTTCCTAGAGCAGGATATCACTGTACTATAACCGATCTAGAATTGCAAATTCTCTATGCAAGGAAAAATGGCATTTCGGTAAACTGGGCTAAACTGATTGTGTTGCATATGCTAAGAGTTGCCACAAGGGATACTTTTCTGCCATATGCATACTTCATCACAAGGATCTTGGAAGCATTTGATATTGATTTTACTGGGTTTGAGAGGGTTGAAATGGATCCAATCAGCAATAGGATCTCCATCAAAAATGTTGATTCTCGGATGGGTGTTCATTTCGATTCTGAAGCAAAAATCATCACATATATTGGAGAGGATGTTGTAGGTGATGAAGGCAATAATGCGGATGAAGAAGAAAATGAATTTCCTCCTCCTGCTGCCTCTTATGGTCCAACCAACCAAGATGTTATGGATTATATGACTCAACAATTTGCATCTCTCAACACTAATATCAATGCTCAATGGACCGCGATAAATGATTCTACCTCCTCTCGCATCAATGCTTTTCAGAACAATGTGAACCAACAGTTTTCATACCTCTACTCACATATCCATATTCCTCCATACGATCCAAACAATCCAGCACCTCCGCCTCCTCAATACACCGAACCACCTCTACAACAACAGTTTCCATATCAAGGACCCTTCTAATATTTTCCTGGCCAATATTATTAAATTCCTGTTCTTTATCATTATGTTTTTTGTTTGATAATTGCTTCAAGTGTTAGTTTTGTATTATGTATATTTGAACTTCGTACGATATTTTTAGAAATTTGTGTTTTAGTTTATGTTCATATCTGTTTCAAATTATTATAAGTATCATCTTATGTTACATTTTTCCCTTCTTTTTGATAATGTCAAAGGGGGAGAAGGATGTGATAGCACTTTATAGTTGTTTGTTTCAGTTTTCTTTTCAGGGCAAGTTTTCAAATCTTTTTTCTCCATAGGGGGAGAAATCTATCTTAGGGGGAGAAAACTCCTTTTGCTCCAATTCTGAACAACTCATAAAGAAAGATGGTTTGTCATCATCAAAAAGGGGGAGAATATAATCTCAAGCCTCAACTTAACTTTAGTTTTGATGAAAGACAAACAAGCACTATGGGAAGAAGGAAAAGAATTGGAATTAGCTTAAAGCATCATTCACTCAAAGCTTCAAGGATCATGGCAAGCAAACAAGTATATCAATTCTCATTTGAACTAAATTGATTAGAAATGCTCAAAAATGATATACACACTTGCCACAACACTTCACTTAAAGTTTAAAGCAAATTCTAAGTTTTTCTCTAATGTAAATCGATTTACACATGTTTTTTCAAAAACTGATTGCCCCTGGCAGCAATCGATTTATATGGAGTATAAATCGATTGATTACTGAACTGAGTTAATTTTTTAACACTAGTAAATCGATTAACACATCATGTAAATCGATTTACACTTCAAATTTTTTGAAAACATGAACGTTATAAACCCGTGCAATCGATTTACATCTAACGCTAATCGATTTACACGTTGTAATTTTTGAAAAAACTGAACTTGATTCAAGATATCCTTCACACCTTTTCTCCAATGGTTGCATGGTCATACATTGCATCTTCTCAAGTTTTACAAACAGAAAAGTGGTATCCATTTGGAAAGGTATCTTGATTGCTTTAAATACTAAATCTTTCAAATTATAAAACAACTCTCCTCTCATGAAATAATTATGAACTTTGTAAAATATTCAAACTTCATATTTCTTATTTTTTAAGAACAAAGATTTTATGCACTTTCACACATATAAGAACAGAAATCTTTGAGCATTTTCTAACTATTGTGTTACAGTTTGAATTTCTTACAAGAGAAGAAAGAAGAAACTTCATTGAAGTCACTCTATGTGATCAACATCTTTCAAGAAATCATATTTCATAGAATTATACTAAGTGTAACTTATTTCCAGGATTGTTGGAATTAAGTATTAGAATACTTTTGTACCTTGTTGTCCATTGTTGGAAACAAGAGGTATCTTTTGAGAGGATTGTTCTCAAGAGACTTATTGGAAATCCAAGAGGGTGTTCTTGGTATTTGTTAGTGTCTTTAGTTGATAAGACTAGGAAGAGTCTTGTAAAAGTTCTAAAAAAATAGTGAAATCTCTTACGTGTTTGCAAGGGGACTGGACGTACTTCCGGGGTGTGGAAGGAACCAGGATAAATCTCCGTGTCTATTTACTTTCTGCACTTTACCGTTTTCCGTAGCACTAAAACAAAACCAGAAAGTGTAAAATAAATCAAAAATCGACCACCACCTAATTCACCCCCCCCCCCCCCTCTTAGGCGCAATCTTAAACTTACACTTTGCACCTGAAGGTTTCAACCTTGGTCCTCAAGAAGCTCCATTTGTTCAGACTACTGTTACTCATGCACCTTTTGTGGTGCATGTTGCTCCTGCTACACCTCCTTCGGTGAATATGACTCTATTTGCTAATGATGATATGTGTCGCCCTTTTCCTCCACCAAGTGAAGACTTGGGTCTTTATGAAAAAATGGATGATTTTCAAGAATAGTTTGACAATATGCAGAGGGAGATGAAGGCCCTCAGGGGAAAGGAATTGTTCGGGCAGAATGTGAATGATTTATCCTTGGTCCTGAATGTCAAGATACCTGCGAAGTTTAAAGTCCCGGAATTCGAGAAGTACAAGGGCAACACTTGACCTCGTGCTTATCTTGTGATGTATGTAAGGAGAATGTCTACCCATATTGATGATCAGTGTCTGCTGATTCACTTTTTTCAGGATAGTTTGACCGGTGTTGCACTGAAGTGGTATATGAGTTTGGATAGCGTCAATATCCATACTTTCAATGACTTGAGAGAAGCATTTATCCAATAATACAAATACAATGTGGACATGGCGCCTGACCGTGATCAACTCAAGGCCATGGTCCAGAAAGACAGGGAATCATTCAAAGAGTATGCACAGAGATAGCGTGAGGCAGCCGCACAAGTGACTCCTCCCATGGAAGAGAGGGAGATGACTAAGATTTTCTTGAAGACTCTGGGTGCTTTCTACTATGAGAGGATGGTAGCGAGTGCGCCAAGTGACTTTACTAAAATGGTAGGTGTGATGCGGTGGGAGAACTGACTTGAGGTTTTGCGTTTGTGTTTGCAAATGTTTCGGTTTAGCAAGAGTCGCCACCGAATTTTATTTTATCCAAAAGGAAAGGTGAAAAAGCACAGGAAAGACCTTTGAGATTGTTTTTGGGTTCGGGGGGTATATTATGAAAAGGGAAGGTGCTAGCACCCTTTTCATCCATGGTTTTCCATGGGCTCTTAGTTACTTGTTTTAGATCACTTGCTTTTGCTTTTCAGTTGTTTGAAATGGTGCTTTTGTGTGTGGTTTTGAAAGTATTTTGAAAAGAGGCCTTTGTATAGGCAACCTTTGTAATGATTCTTGTTTGAATGTATACAAAGGTGTTTGTCTTTTGAAAAATGTTTCAATGTTTGAAAGTTTGTTGGGAAATGTTTTGAAATTGTATTGTGTATTTTTGAAAATAGCAAGGATGATTTGCAAGTTGATCAAGTAACTAGGAGTTGTCTACCCTAATCAAAAGTCTTTCCTACACATTTTTAACCCTTTGACATTGTATTTGGTAAACAACCTTATCTTTGGATGTTAAGCGGGATAGGCGTGGGTCATCGTATGACCATGATAGCAATAGTTCCAAATATCTTAGCAAGTTTTTGAGGGACTTGATCATTTTGTTTAGGCAACCAAGATAGCGTCATCGAGGGACTATGATCTTTTGTTTTTGTTTTGTTTTTCCAAGATACCTAACATGCATACCATGGCCATGTTTTTAAGGCAACAAGTGGGAGAAACCCGAGGGATGCTTGTGTGCATTGTATTGTCATTTTTCATGCATTTTGTCTTGTGTTTAGTCATGCTATTTGTTTTGATTTTGGTCTTTTGCGTACAAAACCCTAATTTACTATCATGGCATTTGAAAGCGATAAAATGCGTAAAAGTAAATCTAAGACTATTACAACAATATTATGGGGAGGGGGATACAAGTTTGAAATAAGGGGATATTGCTCAAAATAAAACCCTAAAACTATTATTACAACCAAATTGAAATATTGCACAAATAAATAAATAGACAAATATTTAAATGTACAAATAAATATAAATATGCAAAGGATGCTTTTTGTATTTATTTTTATGTATGTAAAAATGAATTTATTTAAGTCTTAAAAATAAGAAAATAAAAAGGATTATTTTTGAAAGGGTGGAAACCCTAATTTTTTGTTTTAAAAGAAAATATATTTCTATTATTATTTTATTTCATTTATGTACAAAGAAATAATAAAAATAATATATACAAAATATTAAAAAATAAAATAAGTGGGAAAATATTATTTTACATGTATAATATAATAAAATAAAATATGTAAGTATTTTAATATTATTTACAAGTTTTAATTAAGAAAATAAAGTAATATTAACCTAATAATTATTTATTATGCAAATAAAAATAAAATAAAAATATGATAAAATGCCAAAAATAAAGAAAATATTTTTTATGATATTAAATATTCAAGAAAAAATAATAAAGTCAGAAAATAAAAAAAGAAATAAAAAATATGCAAAAATAAAGAAAATGGACCAGGGGGTGCAAATAGCACAATGGAGGGTGCAAACAGCAAGGCAAGCCAGGCCCAGGCCTAAGTCACGCTTCATCCCTGTCCTTTGGCCAAAACGCACGCTTGTGCAACTTCAAATTTGTTCTCTCTATTCTTTGCATGAAATCAAAAACTCACAACATGAAACTTATAGAGCTTTAAACCACGATTCTAACCATATAAAAAAACTTGATCTAACTCTAAGAAATCAGGGAGACTTTTATCACCCCCAATTTATGACCTAAAAATTTCAGCATGTTCATCATCTAAATTCTCCTAGCTCAGTTAATATAAATACAAACTAAGCATATGTACAGCTCAAGCAACTTAAAGACTACATTTTTGCTTCACAAACCTAAGCTTAATGATGCCTAAATAAGGAGTTAGAATCTTGAGAAATACCTATTTCAGTCAAGTTCGAATATGGCAATCTAGGAGTTGTGAGTGAGGCCTGAAGGACTTTTGAGCTTGCTTGATGTTTCCTTGACCTTTCCCAATGCTTAGCTTGCTTTGAAATGGCTTGAATCTCCCTATAGAACTCAACGTGCAAACTCAGAATTTGAAAATGGTGAAGCTTGAAAATGAAGTTACAGTTGCTTGAGAAGGGTTGGGATAGTTCAGATGTATTGTTTAGAATGTGTTTGAAATGATTCCAAGCAAAACGCACGAGGGAATATGGATTTGGCCAAGGTTCTGCAGTGGTTGCCCTATTTGGGCAGAAAATGGGGTTTTTTATGCTTAAGGGTGTTTGAGATGCTATTAGCTCGTGTTTCTGGCTTGGTATATTGTGCTGAGGTTGTTTGAAATGTTTACAAGACTTGCTCTTATCAGATTTCCAAGTTCTTGACTTTTTGCACAATTGCTTGCTTTTGAAGAAAAGTTGGAATTGACAATGCTAAGGCCTGTACATGCTAGCTCAAGGCCTGCACATAGTTGGTGAACTTTTCCTGATATTCATGAACTTTGTTTGCTGCAAGAAGTTGGGTCCTTGACTCAAGATAAACAAAGTTGCTAAAAGTGAACTTTATCAAAGTAGCATTGTTATCTTTTTGCCATTTTTGGAATAATTCCTTGTACAATGTTCTAAAGCTCAGAACAAAGCCTTTAACTAATGTGTTTGCATTTAATTTATGAGTGTAGAAAGGATTAGAACCTGTAAACCAAGTACAATCATGATCCAAACTGATTTGCAACTTGTATCATGGTGAAAAATGCCTTGGACAAAAGTGATGATTTGCCATTTTCAAACTTTCGATTCTCCCTAACCATAAATTATCTTGGAGATTTCTTGGACATTTTGGAAAGCTGGTAACATGCTCTACAATCCATATTTGAAATGCATTTTGAGATTACACTTGGAACTAGGTGAAAAATTGCCATGACGATAGGTCAAAATCTTGCCTAAACTAGGGCAAATTTTCACTAAGTTAAAAGTTTCATGGACCCTTGTTCACAAAATCATAACTTGAGATCCAAGCATCTTTTGGGAAAACTTTGTGAATCAAAGTTGTATATTTTATGGAGGACTGCTACTTTCATGTTGGAAGTTTTCTTTGAATCCAATTGCATCATGGTGAAAAAGTTGGGAAAAATTGGGAAAAAATAAGAAATTTTCATAACTTAGAAAATTTCTAAGTTATGAAAATTTTCAATCTTAAACCCTAATTTCCAAAATTAGGTTTCTTGGTGAACTAGTTTCATGTTTTGACACA
This sequence comes from Vicia faba, assembly GCA_948472305.1. Lineage (NCBI taxonomy): Eukaryota > Viridiplantae > Streptophyta > Magnoliopsida > Fabales > Fabaceae > Vicia > Vicia faba. Next base: position 82,126,254 of record OX451738.1, on the reverse strand, counting down.
TCTTGATGAAAAATGACCCTTGGCACTTGATTTTGACCAAAAAGTCAAAGTTTGACTTTTCAGTGTATAGTTGATTTTTGATCAGTTGACTGGAAAATTCATCTGTCAATCCAATGCATTTGAGATCTTTTGAACTTTGTGATTAAGTCAAGATGATGCCATTGAGTCCTTGAATCCATTCTTTAACCCAATTTGCCATTGGCTAGGTGAAAATTCATAAATTGCCCTTCTGCAATCAAAACCCTAAAAATGACCATTTTGCCCTTTTGATGATCTGATCAAATTTCTTGAGGAGTTGTGGTCCAAACTTGATCAAATGGTTCATATGAGTCTATAATGTTGATGTGGATAAAAAATCATGAGGTTTTACTGTAAATTGGCCACAGTTGAATTTTTCCCCAATACAATTGATTTTAAGGTCAATTGTCCAATTGACTGGGCAAAAATTTGATTCAAGGCTTGATACTTGGTATGAGCAATCTTATAGGTCCAACATGAAGTATGAAAGTCACATGAGGCATTGGAAGTCCAAAAATCCTTATGCAAACTCAAACCCTAATTTCAGGTCAACAATGCAAGGAGAGGTCTTGAGCTGAGCAAACCCTGATCTGGTCTTGAGTCCAAAGAGTCTTGTGAGAGGAAATCTTGATAAAATGAGAGGGAAAATTTTGGGGTACAACGGTTGCCCCTGTTCAATCTTCTTGAACCTGAAGAGTTAGAATGGCGAGTTTTGTCGTTCGTGACTCGAAGGTAAAAGATGATTGGACACTAGAGTGACCGTAAATTTGCACTCGTCAAAAAGTAGTTGAGGGAATGGGCTTAAAGATGTCATTTAGAGATGTGAAAGAATCTTGTCAGAGATGGGCTTAAAGATGCCATCCAAGAATGTTTGTTGAAAATTAGGAGAATGAACATCAGAATGGTATCCATATCTGGAACGTATCTGAGTTGTATCTGGAGGTTGAATCTATATAAGCAAGGGAATGGCGTCCCTGTCTGGAGCGTATCCGAGTTGTAACTGTATTTGAATCTGAATGAATAACAGAATGACATCCGTGTTTGGAGTGTATCTGCATTGTATCTGAGTCTGAAATTTGAATAGGCGACATAATAGCATCCGTGTCTGGAGCATCTCTGGGCTGGGGAAAAAGTCAGAATAAGTGACAGAATGGCAACCGTGTATGGAGCATATCTAGACTGTATCTGAAGTTGAGATCTGTATGAGTAGCAGAATAACTTTTGTGTCTGGAGTGTATCTGAACTGTAATTGGGATCTGAATAAGTGACAGAATGACTTTCGTGTCTGGAGTGTATCTGGACTTGAAATTGGTAGTTGAATCTGAATGAGAAATAGAATGGCTTTCGTATCTGGAGGTATCTAATATGTATCTGATTGTTGAAGTCTGAATGAGTGATAGAATGACATCCGTGTCTGGAGCGCATCTGAAATGTGTCTTAACTTGAAATTTTGAATGAGTAATAGAATGACTTCTGTGTCTGGAGTGTATCTTTACTGTATCATGAATAAGAGATCTGAAGGAGTAATAGAATGACTTCCATATCTGGAGTGTATCCGTACTGTATCTGAAATCTTTAAATATTTGTAAAAGAAAGCTTTTAATCTTATCTTGAAAAATGGTAAAATGTTAGCTGAAACACAGAGTTATGTTGCATGAAAGGTATGATGCAATAAATGTGTTTTATCAATGTTTATGATATATGAGTGTAATGTATGCGCATGTAAGATGATTTGCTGTAATGCTGAGGAAAATAAATTCTTGATAGTTGGAGATAATAAAATCTTTGACTACTGTCGGGGAAAATAAATCCTTGACCGATGTTGGAGACTCAAAATCTTTGATTGCTGAGGATGAGAAATCCTTGCTGACTACTGTTGGGGATAGAAAATCCTTGGCAGCTCGTGGAGATTATCCAAAACTTTGACAACTTCTGTGGGGATGTGAGAATCCTTCACGACTTTCCTGGAGATATAGGGATCCTTCAATTCTTTGGAGTTGGAGGATGATAAACATTCTGCTGTGAGAATAAAGCCAAGTGTTGCTTGAGAAACCTGCTTGGGGAATCCCGAGAATTTTGATGACTATGGCTGGGGATTACACAATGGGAATCCTTACTCGGCTGGGGAATAAGGAAAACTCTGGCGATCTCTACTGGGGACCAATAAAAGGAAAACCTTGATCTGTTGGAGAATAAGGAAGACTCTGATGGCTTCTGCGGGGAATTAAGAATGAGAATCTTCATTCTGTTGGGGAATTTGAATCCTTGGGGACTTCAATGTTGAGGAGTCAAGAATGAGAATCTTCGATTTGTAGGGGATTAAAAGTTCTGAAAAATTCATGCTGGGGAGTAATGAAGACTCTGGAAACTTCACTGGGGAATCAAGAATGAGAATCTTCATTCTGTTGGGGAGTAAAAACTCTGCGGGGAAGAAGGCTTCCTGCTGGAGAGTACTGTTGGGGAGATCAGGAGTTTGGGTTGTATGCCAATCTACTGGGGAATTATCCTAGGTTGGGGATAAATGTTAACTGTTATCTGGTCGATTCTCAGACTTTAAGACAACTTGCTAGGGAATCTGGGGAAAACTGAATGGTTTTCGCTGTAGATTGATAGTTGGAAATTTGACTCCATTGGGGAAGAAGGTTTCATCTTTGCTGAGGGTCTGTAGTTCAAAGTTTTGCTCCGCTGGGGAAGAAGGTTTCATCTTTGCTGAGGGTCTGTAGTTCAAAGTTTTGCTCCGCTGGGGATTGGAAGTTTTGAAGTTTTAACTCTGACGGGGATTTTGAAATTTAATTCTGTTGGGGATATGTATTTCAGGGTTTTAGCTCCGCTAGGGATCTAGATGATGTACCGCAGGGGATTTCTCTTGGAATAGCCTAAAGACGTTTTCCTATACTTTCAACCTGTCAGTAATTATTCTTTCCCATTTCGTTTATTTGTAAACAGTGATTATATTCAAATGCATATGCTCATTTAATAAATCATTGGATGTTTTCAAATAAAACACAAGTGTAAAAAAGAAGAAAAGGCAAATAGTTTTCTGCACTTTGAAGTATCTTTGTATTAACTTTGTGTAAGTATTTTGTACAAAGGAGGCAGACATTCTAGTAAGAGAATGTCGTCATAAAAAATGAGAAAAATTTATACAAAGAAAGATGGCTATGTGTGAAAATTCCATGGGGTTCCCATTCTGCTATAGCCTTCGTAACTCTGAATATCCTGTCCATTCGTTGCTTCGTCCGAAGATGATTGAGTTGATCAGTAGCCAGGAGCTTGTCTGTGAAGAAATTTTCCTTAAAGTGATCCGACGAGACATAGTCATACGCTTTAATTCCCTAACTTTTTCTTGGACCGCCCTTTCGGGTTTTCGATCCACCGGGAAACCCTTTTTTTCTTAAGTCGCCCTTTCGGGTTTTCAACTTGTCGGGTGTACAGATTTTTTTATTTTATCCCTAATTTTTGCCTGAACCGCCCTTTTGAGTTTTCGATTCACCGGGATGCCCTTTTTTTTCCCAAGTCATCCTTTCGGGTTTTTAACTTGCCGGGTCATATATGCGTAGTATCTTTTGACTATGTCTGCGTTCGCAGGGTGCGGCAGGTCGTCGCCGTCCATGGTGGTTAAGATCATTGCCCCACCAGAAAAGATGTTTTTGATCACAAATGGTCCTTCGTAGGTAGGAGTCCATTTGCCCCTGGGATCACTTTGCGGCAAGATGATCCACTTGATTACAAGATCCCCGACTTGATATACCTGGCGCCTGACTTTCTTGTTGAATGCCTTAATCATCCGTTTTTTATACGTCTGACCATGACAAACAATAGTAAGTCTCTTTTCGTCAATCAAGTTAAGTTGATCAAGCCGGGTCTGAATCCAATCGTCTTCACTCAAACTAGCATCCTTCATGATTCTCAAGGAGGGAATTTGAACCTCGATAGGTAAAACAACTTCCATGTCGTATACCAAAGAATAGGGTGTTGCCCCAGTTGATGTACGCGCCGTGGTACGGTACCCGTGAAGAGCAAATGGTAACATCTCATGCCAGTCCTTATAGGTGAGTATCATCTTTTGTATGATCTTCTTGATATTTTTGTTCGCAGCTTCGACAGCATCGTTCATCTTTGGCCGATAGGGAGATGAATTGTGATGTTGAATCTGGAACTGCTCGCACAAGGTAGTGATCATAGTATTGTTCAGGTTTGTACCGTTGTTAGTAATGATCCTTTCGGGGATGTCGTACCGGCAAATGAGGTTCTGCTTGATGAAGCAGGCAACAACATTCTTTGTGACGGATGCGAAGGAAGCAGCTTCGACCCACTTGGTAAAGTAATCAATGGCCACCAGAATAAAGCGGTGTCCATTGGATGTTGTAGGCTTGATCTCTCCAATCATGTCGATTCCCCACATAGCGAATGGCCAAGGAGCTATTAAGACATTGAGAGGAACTGAAGGTATATGTACCGTGTCCGTATAGATTTGGCATTTGTGACAAGTCCTGGAATGTTGATGGCAGTCAGCTTCCATGGTAGACCAGTAATAGCTTGTCCGTAGAATCTTCTTAGCCATCGTATGTCTTCTAGAGTGAGTGCCAAAGGTACCATTGTGCAGTTCAGCCATGATCTGCCCAGCTTCAATCTTGTCCACACAACGGAGCAGAATGCAATCATGATTATGCTTGTACAGGATACCATTGCTCAAGAATAACTTTTCCGAGAACCTCTTTAAGAACTTTTTGTCGTTGACTGAAGCTCCTTCAGGATATTCCTGAGCCTCGAGATACCTTTTGACTTCATGAAACCAAGGTCGGTCCACTACTTCCTCGGTATTAATCTTGTGACAATGTGAAGGTTTGTCCATCCGTTCAATGGTGATTTGGGGAGCCTCATTATCCCAGTTAAGTTTAAACATGGATGACATTGTAGCTAGAGCATCTGCTAGCTGATTTTCTTCTCGCGGGAAGTGTTCGAAGGTAATCTACTCGAAATGTGGTGACAATGTCAAGACATGTTCTTTGTAAGGGATGAGGTTTGGATGTTTAGTATCCCATTCTCCTTTGATCTGACTGATGACCAAAGTTGAGTCCCCAAATACAATCAAAGATTTGATTCCCAAGTCAATTGCAGCCTTGAGACCAAAGATACAAGCTTCATACTCGGCCATGTTGTTGGTGCAGCTAAAGCAGAGTCTGGCAGTGAAAGGTGTATGACAACCTTCTGGAGATACGAGCACAGCGCTGATACCATTGCCAAATGCATTAGAAGCACCATCAAAGTACAGGGTCCATCGGGATCCTTGTTCAGGTCCGTCATATGGTCTGTAATCTTTAACGTTGTCCAATGTCATGATATCCTTGTCGGGGAAGTCGAACCTCATGGATTGGTAATCTTCGACATCTTGATGAGCTAGATGATCAGCTAGCACACTCCCCTTTATATCTTTTTGGGTCGTGTACTATATATCGTATTCCGTCAAGATCATCTGCCATCTAGCGATTCTTCCAGATAGAGCTGGCTTCTCAAAGATGTACTTGATCGGATCCATCTTAGATATCAGCAAAGTGGTATGAGTCAACATGTACTGCCTTAGCCAACGAGCAGCCCATACCAAAGCGCAGCAAGTTTTCTCGAGCAGTGAGTATCGGGTCTCACAGTCGGTAAACTTTTTGCTAAGGTAATAAATGGCATTCTCTTTTTGGCCAGACTCGTCATGTTGGCCCATGTTGTACCCCAAAATTTGCCCTCCCATATTCTTCAAGAAAATTGCCAAGTCAAGCTTCAAAACTCCCCAAGGGTTGCACAGTGCAAGAGCCTCCTAAGCAGTCAAAATTAGGGTTTGTGTTCTGATCAAGAAAATGAAGGTTCCAAAGGTCCAATCAAGTCTCACATGCCTACAAATATGGTCAAGCATCCTCATATCAAGTTTCAAGACTTTCAGCACAAAATTGCACAGTCAAAACCCTAATTGCACTACAGTTAACTGTAGGGGCAAAATGGTCATTTGACAGTCAAAAGTTCAAATTTTTGGTCAACATATCATTTTGAAGCCACAAACATCATTTGATCAATGCTTGATCATGATTCTCAAAGCTTGGCTCAAAAATCATCAAAATGCAAAAGTTTCCTTATTTGGACAGTTGGAAAAGTCAACTGTAAATTGACCAGGGCATAACTTTCACATGGATTATCAGAAAAATTCCATCCAAAGCTCATTTTGAAGAGAAAGACATTTCCTACAACTCATCTTCATACTTCAAGTCCAAGAAATGCTCTCACAAAAAGTTATCAATTTCAACATTATAGGTCATTTTCAAAAGTCAACAAAAAGGGACCTTAAGTCAAAGGCCATAACTTGAGATTGGTAAATCAAAATGACATGGGACCAAAGACATTGGTTATAGGACTCAAAGACCTTTCCAAAATGTCCAAGAACATGAGAAAAGCTTAAAAATTGAGCAAGTTATGCCTTGTAGAAGTTGGGAAATTTTTGGATATTTTGAAAAGTCAACATTGGTTCAAATGACCTAAAATTGCTAATGGGCTCATTTTTCTTCCACAATTCATCATCCATAGCATGTGCACGACCACTTGGCCCAAAGGGAAGTTTTATTCATTTTTTATTTATTTATTTGAATTTTATTAAGAATAATTCATTTAAATCAAATTAAATACATGAAAAATGCTAACCTAAGTTTTCCAATCTTTTTGTACATGTTTTATCCTCAAGATTTCGTGCATATGCAAATAGGGAAAGATTTGGAGAGATTGGAGTTGATTTGTATCAAAAAGCACATGGAAAGATTGAAAAAATAATGATGGAAAATCAAATCTCAAAAGTCATGAATACAAGAGATTTTGATCAAATTTGTTAACCTAAATCATTACTACATAAGCATGGAACACAACCCTAATCAGATTACACACGCAGCTGCTCAGAAAACTCCATTCACAAATTGGAATTTTTTGCAAAAAAAACTCATAATTGAAAACATCTTTGCAGGTTGATTCAAGGCACGATTTTTATCTCATTGGCTTCCTCAAGCATCACTGAACGTTTCCCAATCAAGAACATTCATCAAAACCTCAGGAATTGGTATACAGAACTTGAAATATCTCATGAAAAATTCATAATCGTGTTTTAAAATCTATGCATTTTCATGGCATTTTAATTATTGATTCATGTTCCTGGTATGATTCTAAAGCTAACCCATGCGTTTAATTGGATTATTACATGCTATAGGTGATTTCACCATTATTGAATTTTAGGGTTTACAGGACCTTAAATTGGGGATTTTGAAACAAGGAAAAATTGGAGCATATGAATTAGACCATTCACTTCAGCGCATCTGGACGATCTCAAACCTACCATCGCGCCTAATTTATAGAGCCCCTGGGGCTAATCGCTATTTTTTGATATGTTATCTTAGGCAACGGGTGAAAACCGTTGCCTATGTTTCTTTTGTTTCAGGAAAATAAGAACCACGCGAGGAAGACGATAACGTGGGGAGCGGTGATTGGAAGATTCAAATCTTCGCGCGTGCTAGAGCCCGCTGACCATTGTTATTTTATATTATTTGTTTGTTGTTTAAATTACAGAAAGCGCGTCTAGAACAACTGGCAAGGCATGTGTGTGTTAACGTCCAAGACCTGGGTTCGAGCCCCAGGTCTTCATTGTTTCAATATTATTTTTCAATTTACAATCACATGCAGATTCAATACCAAGGACCATCATACTCCTTCCAAATCCAACGTCCACGCGTCCAGCTTCATCAGATCAAAGGCCATGGATTGAAGTATACGATAAGTCCCAGTCAATGCATCACATGCTAATGCCAAAGTCAAATGGACCAATGTCTTAATGGGCCTGAATTTCTAAAGAATCACCTCCTATTTGGGGTCTGAACCCCCTAGGTTTGCTATTTTTTTATTTTTTTATTAATTCTATTTTTCTTTTAACTATTATTTGTTTAGTTAATTAATTATTTTCACAAAATATAAAATATCCTAAAAAATCAGAAAAGAGTTAAAACAATAAATAATTTTTATTTTAGTATTTTCTTAAATAAATTTGCATGTAATTAAACTTAGTGTAAATTAGGTTTTAATTTTAATACTTTTAATAAAAATCTAAAAAAGGTAGAATTAGGTTTAATTAATTTTCATCTTTTTATTTTTCTTTCATGATAATCAAATATCTAATATTATTTATTTTATTTATTTTCATAATTAAATTGCATGTAAAAATTAGGATTAATTTTAGGTTAAAAACTTCAATATTTTTTAATAAATTAAAAGCCACTAGAATTAGGGTTTACATCTTATTTTAATTTTAGTTAATTCTTTCTTTTTATATATTAAATCCTAGAACATTAAAAAAATACCAAAAAAACAAGTTCTTTCTTTCTTTTAATTTTAATTAATTCCTCATTACTTTAACTTTGCAAAAGGGGTCCAACGCCCTCGTTTCGATTTAATTCAATTCGCATATTTATTTCTTCTTTCGTATAATATTCATGTATCTCTCCCAAAGCCGTGTAAATAATTGCTCGCACTTTTAATTCTTTATTTTTACTTTCTTTATTTTCCGTCAAATCGGGTCCTGGTTAATTTTGGCGATGTGGACCCGCGCCTTTTGTAATAGTTTAGAAATTTTACTTTCCCACAATATTTTTAACTGTTAAATAATGGCATGAAAGACTGTATGGCCTAAAAATAAAAACAAACGCTTAGAACACCAATAACATGACAAGATGAAAATAACTGAAAACGACACACAAAATCACACACCACCCCTAGGGTACGCCTCACTGTTGCCTTGCCTCGAAAGGTGATTGTCGAGTAGAGGATGTCTTAGTAAGTCCTCATGATCCGGGAACCTGGCATGAGGGTAGCTTCTAAGGTATCTTCCCATTGCTCCGGTGATCACCATGTCCCGAACCTCGAATTGACCCGAACACCTCCAACGGTGGTGCTACCTACCTCTCAATGGTGGGATGGCACTACTTTAAAGGACCTCTACACAGACGAATTCCTTAGGGTAGGTAGACGGCTCTAGATACTTGCTCTAAACTTCAAAACAAATCAAAAAAATACTTTTCACACCAACACATTTTCAAAAAGCTTTCGAAAGCAATTTTTCAAACACTCTTGAGGACCGATACAAGAGTCGAACTGGAATTTTCAAAGAAACTTTTTAAAACCCACAGTTGAAAAGCAAACAAACCATTTTTGAAAACACAAATGAGCAAGTATCTAAGAGCCCATGGATAACCATGGATAAAAAGGGTGCTAACACCTTCCCTTTCTATAACCTACCTCCCGAACCGAGAGCAATCTCTATAAGGAATTTTTCTGTGCTTTTGTCCTTTCCATTTGGAGAAAATAAAAGACGGTGGCGACTCTTGCTTACCGCGACATTTTGCGAAACAGCGTTAAACAGTCAGTTCCAGATCCACCGATCACAGAACTGGCGACTCTGCTGGGGACTAAACTTAAAGTGAGGTGTACCTTAGGGTTAGTTCATAACTGTGTTTTTAATTATTTTCTTTGCTTGCTTTAAATTTGTGGGTTGCATCGGAGTCACATAGATCCTAACCCAGATCTGGGGATACCCTGTTTAGGTAGCATAAGCTGTGAGGGACCTGTCCGGCGTAGACCGACACGGGTGAAACAGTGGCTACATTGGTGTGGCACCTTGGTCTGTACCGATATCCTTTGTGTTGCAACGAGGAGAATATGGGTCTTCTGAGGAGTCATTAAGCACCAACAACCTTAGAACCTTAAATGACACAACTTGGCCATTAGAACAGTGGCAGTATGCTACGCCCATTGAGGCTAAACTCTCGTGATGGTTCTGGCCGCAAGAAAAGATTGCGATGCTGGAGTTATGACCGATTGAGGGTAGTCAATGATATTGGGATCCTCTAAGAACCCGGTTACTTTGATATGACAGGTATGAACCCACCAACTTCAAGAGGGTAATACCCAGACCTCATGCTGGCCTTAAACTCTAAGGGCTTCTCTTGTGTGACTTGCGTGCCTTCGTACTTGACTACTTGCATGCTTGTTATCTATCTGACACATGAACTACTTGCAGGTTTTGTTTATAGTCCTTAATAGGGACTTATAACGGGGTATACTAAGTTTCTTACAGATTTTGGTTTTTAGTCCTTAACTGGGACTCATAACAGGGTTTACCGAGTTTCTTGCAGGTTTATGTTTATAGTCCTTAATAAGGGCTCATAACAGGGTTTATTCATATTACCCCATGCATCATGACATCATACCATTGCATACATCCTAACCCATTTCAAGGATCTCAAGGGCTTGTGATGCAGGTCATGATGAATCAAACATCTAGCAAGGGGCAAAGAGGATTTATTTTCCTCTAGCCAAAGCTGTCAGGGGCTATGACCCACTGGATATGGTGAGCCTTTGACCCTTTGAAGAAGGATTCTCAACAACATGCAGTTCCTTCAATCAAACTACCGGACCCGAGTTCTAACAAATTTTCTTGTTTACCCCGCGAGGTCCTTGAAATCATTGCATGCATATATCATTGCATAACAGGTATCAATTCTCTGCAGGTTGCTTACCTTCTTCGTTGTTTATTTCAGCAGTCTCGTCATGAATCCTGAATCCTCAACCGAGCACACTATCAAGGCCCTCCAGGCTCAAAACGCCCAGTTCCAAGGGCTGATCATGAATTTGACCCAGGGGCAACAAGATCTGAATGCTCTGCTCTTGAAGAAGGAAAAGAAGAAGAAGAGGACTGTTTTGTTCAGCCCTAGACGCAGATCTAGGAATACACTGCAGGATGAAACTGAGAGGACGACTCCATCTGTGGGGAAAGGCAGTCATCAAGAGGAAAGGGTTCCCAGTCCAGTGGTCTCCGACAGTGAGACAGATTTCAACGACGAACAGTACCCTCCGGCTGAGGATAGGTACAAACAGTTGGAAGACCGGCTAAGTGCTATGGAGATACAAAAAGTGCCTGGCCTGGACTTCGAGGATCTAGGTCTGTCTTCTGGGGTAGTGATCCCGCACAAGTTTAAGGCACCTGCCTTTGCTAAATACGACGGGGCATCATGTCCTAAATTACATCTCAGGGCTTACACAAGGAGGATCCAGCCCTATACAACTGACAAAAACTTATGGATCCATTTCTTCCAAGAGAGTCTTTCAGGGACTCAGCTCGAGTGGTTCTATCAATTGAATGGAGCCAACATCCATACCTGGGAAGACCTAGCCACTGCTTTCTACAAGCATTACCAGTACAATGCCGACCTTGCTCCTACACGTACCCAACTCCAGGGTATGTCGCTGGGGTCAAGTGAAGGTTTCAAGGAATACGCGCAGAGATGGAGAGACCTTGCTGGAAGGGTACAGCCTCCATTAACTGACCGGGAACTCGTTGATATGTTCTTGGGGACCCTATCCGGGCCATTCTTCAATCATCTCATCGGTAATTCATCTGCAGGATTTACCGACCTCATCCTAACTGGCGAAAGAATTGAAGCTGGTATCAAGAGTGGGAAAATTCAAGAGGCCACACCTTCTGACACTCACAAAAAGCCTTACACGGGAAAGAAAGAATCTAATGCTGCATACAGCCAAAAGAGTCGTCGTGACCAACATGCAGGGGCAGTCATGATTTCTGGTTCTGCACCACGCCGCCAACCACAAAAGGGAAACCAGTGAAGGCCGGACGAGCCTAAAAGACAATTCACCAACATTAACATGCCATGGTCACAAGCATTGCAGCACATGTTGAAAATGAACCTGATCGCGGTGATCAACCCTCCTGCAAACCCCAAGACCTCCTCTCCAAGCTACAACCCAGAAGCGAGGTGTGCTTATCATTCTGATAGCCCGGGGCACGATACTGAGGACTGTTGGGCACTAAAGTACAAGATTCAGAACATGATCGATGCCAAAGAGATCGAGTTCGAGCCTGCCGAGACTCCCAACGTGATCACTGCTCCATTGCCAAAACATGGCTAGGGTCGAGAGATTTTTGTTCATTTGAATTCAAGTTGTATTTTTCTTTTCTTGTTCAGATAAACAATTATCATGTTAAACTCTTTTATTTCATGAATGCATTACACATGTCTGTCTTGATTTAATTATGTTTACTATGCTTAAAACTGCTTTCATATTTTTGTGATGGTCAACTCTTGATCTAAAATTCTAAAGCCTCTTGAGGGAGGATGACGAAAATGATACCACGATCTACAGTATGCTTTTGAACAGACCCCGTTGATGAAGTACAGGCATTGTTTCAAATCCCTAAACACTGGAGTTATAAGGAAGATAATCCCTCGTCAACCCCTCTGAGCCAAAGAAGTAGGAGTTTTTCTTTTCGAAATTTAAAACCCTTAATCATAACCTGGGGCAGGGTAGTCTCTCAGTTGATCCAAGTGCATAACAAATGGCACTAAAGAGGTCCTTACAAAGAAAGACAGTGATGGTTCCGAACGATCAATAAAGAAAGGCAGTCATTATCTATCAAAATAAAAGCCCAAAAAGTCAAAACCTATAAAGGGGACTTACAAAAACTGGGGCATCCCGCTGACTGTGATTCCAAAAAAGGAAACAGTTCAGGCAAAAAAAGAAAGGGATAACAAAAATCAAAAAAGAAAGAGGTCCTACAAACCCTCAACAAAAAGGAATGACTGCCTATTCAAAATAAGTTATTAACATCCGAATCATCATCGGAAAATCAAAGCAAAGATTCAAACAAGGTCTAACGTATGATCAACTGAGTTTAGGTTTGGAGAACATCACGAAGAGCGGGTGGGTACAAATAATTTGAGCCTTTATCCTTTGTTTCTTAAACCGGGAACCAGGCCACGTTATAACCCTTAAAAGTCCTAGCTGAAGCATGGGTTAGTTCGAAAGCATACTGTTACAAAAGGTATCCTGACTCCTTAAGGCTCGCTGTAAAAATTTTGAGTTGACATCACGTTTTACAAAGTCCACTTGCCTTTATTGAAAAATGCATTTTCAAAAATTTCAAGACAGACATAAACTTTGCATTCTTAAGATAACATTGCTTGCATATGATTATTTGTCTGAACAACAAAGAACTTTGCGCAACGAATATCCGATGAACGAAGATCTTCTCAACAAAAGAGTCCCTCTAGTGGAAGGAGCACCTTCAATCAAGGGGCATGGCATGATCAAAGACTATCATCTGGGGCAGCCCAGTCACAACCTGGAGAATCACTCAAGATGTCCAACAACAGGGGCAACTCCCTACATTATGAAAGCATGGACATAGTCGAAAAGATACTACGCATGAACAAAAGACCCGCTAGGTTGACACACCTAGGCAAAAGTAAGGGCTTCCCGGCGAACCAAAAGGGTTCGGGCAAAAATAAGGGATGAAAATGAAAAAATATGTACACCCGGCAAGTCGAAAACCTGAAAAAGCGGCTTGGGCAAAAAATGGGTATCCCGGTGGACTGAAAACCCGAAAGGGCGGTCCAGGCAAAAGTTAGGGATCAAAGCGTACGACTATGTTCCGGTATCTCATCACTTGTCTACCCGAAGATTTGTCAATCACCCACACAGGTATCCTCTTCCCTCACCTCCGAAACAGGGGCAATAATGAGTTATCCAGGCGATCTAATTGCTCTGTCAACCAAAGTACAAAGGAAAGATCAACATAAGGATGATTACCATCTACCTTTATAAATTGTGGGTTAACATCCGAAACCAAACAGGACAATCATCCACTTAATAAAAATCAAACAACCCTACACCGGTTCCTTCTCAATTTTCAGACGAAGTTTTACACAAACTTATCCACAAGTAACCTAACCCCGGTTCCTCCAGAAGTCTTACATGGACCTATCTCTAGATGACCTAACCCCGGTTCGTCAAGAAGTTTTACACAAACTTATCCTGCCGTAACCTAACCCCGGTTCCTCCAGAAGTCTTACATGGACCTATCTCTAGATGACCTAACCCCGGTTCATCAAGAAGTTTTACACAAACTTATCCTGTCGTAACCTAACCCCGGTTCCTCCAGAAGTCTTACATGGACCTATCTCAAGATGACCTTACCTCGGTTCGTCAAGAAGTTTTACACGAACTTATCCTGCGGCAACTTAACCCTGGTTCCCCCCAGAAGTCTTACATGGATTTAGCTCAAGATAACCTCACCCCGGTTCATCAAGAAGTTTTACATGAACTTACCTCACCAGGCAACCCTACACAGGTTCTCCTTCTCCGAACGCAGTTTTACACGAACTCGACATCAAGCAACCCTACACCGGTTCCCTCTCTTCAAGATGCAGTTTTACATGGACTCGTCACCCAGAAACCCCACACAGGTTACACCATTCCAAAAACGAAGTTTTACACGAACTCATCATCAAAGTAACCCTGCCCAGGTTCCTTCTCCATTTCAGATGCGGTTTTGCATGAGCTCATCAGCAGGAAACCCTACATGGGTTCCCCCTTTCAACTTACAAAATTACAGTCCAAAATCTCCCCAGGAGAGTCCAATCTAGTTCCCCAGGAAAGTTGGAATTTATCTTCCCAAGCAGTAAGCTTATCCCCAGTAGATTCTGGAAGCTTATCCCTCGCGGAGCACGAACGCGTCGTCCGGCTTTATTCAAAGAGTTATTTCCTTAACAGGATATAACTGGGTTATCCTCAGCCAAAAGCTACGGAAAGAGCGTCCCCGACGAAGTTCTCTTATCCCCAGCAAAGTCTATTAGTACTTCCAATACAGCAAAGATATCCCCAGCAAATTACCAGCAACTCAACAAAGTATCTCTTTCCCCACAGAGTATTTCTCCCCAACATGGTCGCTAGAGTATTTTTCTCCCCGCAGAGTCTGCCATTTGCCAAGCTTATTCCCCAACATCAGCCCAGGAGTGACTTCCCGGCACCCGTCAAGGATTTACTTTCCTAGACGAAAGATACATTCATAAAATATTGCATACATCATTATAGCATGCATAGATGCATCATGTCATACAAATCTCATTTATGTTGAGAACATCATTGCTTGATCCATATCATGCATGGCATATGACTGACCTTTACCTTTCAGAAAAGATGCAGTTAAATTCTCAATCATATTTCAAGACCTAGACCGGTTCAGTTAATCGACTCCAAATATTTCTTATCCAGCCCAAGGCCTTCTCTAGTCCAGCTAAATCGACTCCCAACAGATTTTTCTGATGAAGACTCAGTAGAAGTTACCAGGTTATAATTTCCTATGGTTCCCTCTCCGATGGTGCGTGAGGTGATAATTCCCTTTTAGGTTATAATTTCCTAGGGTTCCCTCTCCGACGGTGTGTGAGGTGATAATTCCCTTTCAGGTTATGATTTCCTATGGTTCCCTCTCCGATGGTGTGTGAGGTGATAATTCCCTTTTAGGTTATAATTTCCTATGGTTCCCTCTCCGATGGTGTGTGAGGTGATAATTCCCTTTGAGATTATAATTTTCTATGGTTCCCTCTCCGACGGTGCATGAGGTGATAATTCCCTTTGAGATTATAATTTTCTATGGTTCCCTCTCCGACGGTGCATGAGGTGATAATTCCTTTTGAGATTATAATTTCCTATGGTTCCCTCCCCGACGGTGCGTGAGGTGATAATTCCCTTTCAGGTTATGATTTCCTATGGTCCTCTCCCCGATGGTGCGTGAGATGTAATTCCCTTTCAGATTATAGTTTCCTTTGGTTCTCTTCCCGATACTGCGAAGATGGTAATTCCCATCAAGATTTTCTCAACGAGCGTTGTTGAAGTTAAAGTCACCCAAAGTTCTCTTACCATTCATGCTAAGGTAGTAACCATCCCTGGTTCATTCATCATCTTGTGAAGCTCCAGATCCAGCTCCTGTAACCAGTCAGGACATATCTATACTAAGCATCTGAAAACCAGCTCCTGCAGCGTGTCAGGTACTCATTTTTCTTTTGCAGGTATGCAAGTTCTCGCTAAGGAATCTCTTACGCGATCAACATCCAGGTGGCATCTATAAGCCCATCATCCTATCCATCAATCTCTAAATGGCATCTATGAGCCCATTTCCACCACCACCACTACTATGTGAGCGCAAATTTCTGGGCACTTTAGTGTTCAATCATCTTCTACCCTCGGATTACGAAAGGCACGTCAGCCAATCTGCATCCTCAGGTCTAAGAAGATTGAACAGGGGCAACTGTTGTACCCCAAAATTTGCCCTCCCATATTCTTCAAGAAAATTGCCAAGTCAAGCTTCAAAACTCCCCAAGGGTTGCACAGTGCAAGAGCCTCCTAAGCAGTCAAAACTAGGGTTTATGTTCTGATCAAGAAAATGAAGGTTCCAAAGGTCCAATCAAGTCTCACATGCCTACAAATATGGTCAAGCATCCTCATATCAAGTTTCAAGACTTTCAGCACAAAATTGCACAGTCAAAACCCTAATTGCACTACAGTCAACTGTAGGGGCAAAATGGTCATTTGACAGTCAAAAGTTCAAATTTTTGGTCAACATATCATTTTGAAGCCACAAACATCATTTGATCAATGCTTGATCATGATTCTCAAAGCTTGGCTCAAAAATCATCAAAATTCAAAAGTTTCCTTATTTGGACAGTTGGAAAAGTCAACTGTAAATTGACCAGGGCATAACTTTCACATGGATTATCAGAAAAATTCCATCCAAAGCTCATTTTGAAGAGAAAGACATTTCCTACAACTCATCTTCATACTTCAAGTCCAAGAAATGCTCTCACAAAAAGTTATCAATTTCAACATTATAGGTCATTTTCAAAAGTCAACAAAAAGGGACCTTAAGTCAAAGGACATAACTTGAGATTGGTAAATCAAAATGACATGGGACCAAAGACTTTGGTTAGAGGACTCAAAGACCTTTCCAAAATGTCCAAGAACATTAGAAAAGCTTAAAAATTGAGCAAGTTATGCCTTGTAGAAGTTGGGAAATTTTTGGATATTTTGAAAAGTCAACATTGGTTCAAATGACCTAAAATTGCTAATGGGCTCATTTTTCTTCCACAATTCATCATCCATAGCATGTGCACGACCACTTGGCCCAAAGGGAAGTTTTATTCATTTTTTATTTATTTATTTGAATTTTTATTAAGAATAATTCATTTAAATCAAATTAAATACATGAAAAATGCTAACCTAAGTTTTCCAATCTTTTTGTACATGTTTTATCCTCAAGATTTCGTGCATATGCAAATAGGGAAAGATTTGGAGAGATTGGAGTTGATTTGTATCAAAAAGCACATGGAAAGATTGAAAAAATAATGATGGAAAATCAAATCTCAAAAGTCATGAATACAAGAGATTTTGATCAAATTTGTTAACCTAAATCATTACTACATAAGCATGGAACACAACCCTAATCAGATTACACACGCAGCTGCTCAGAAAACTCCATTCACAAATTGGAATTTTTTGCAAAAAAAACTCATAATTGAAAACATCTTTGCAGGTTGATTCAAGGCACGATTTTTATCTCATTAGCTTCCTCAAGCATCACTGAACGTTTCCCAATCAAGAACATTCATCAAAACCTCAGGAATTGGTATACAGAACTTGAAATATCTCATGAAAAATTCATAATCGTGTTTTAAAATCTATGCATTTTCATGGCATTTTAATTATTGATTCATGTTCCTGGTATGATTCTAAAGCTAACCCATGCGTTTAATTGGATTATTACATGCTATAGGTGATTTCACCATTATTGAATTTTAGGGTTTACAGGACCTTAAATTGGGGATTTTGAAACAAGGGAAAATTGGAGCATATGAATTAGACCATTCACTTCAGCGCATCTGGACGATCTCAAACCTACCATCGCGCCTAATTTATAGAGCCCCTGGGGCTAATCGCTATTTTTTGATATGTTATCTTAGGTAACGCGTGAAAACCGTTGCCTATGTTTCTTTTGTTTCAGGAAAATAAGAACCACGCGAGGAAGACGATAACGTGGGGAGCGGTGATTGGAAGATTCAAATCTTCGCGCGTGCTAGAGCCCACTGACCATTGTTATTTTATATTATTTGTTTGTTGTTTAAATTACAGAAAGCGCGTCTAGAACAACTGGCAAGGCATGTGTGTGTTAACGTCCAAGACCTGGGTTCGAGCCCCAGGTCTTCATTGTTTCAATATTATTTTTCAATTTACAATCACATGCAGATTCAATACCAAGGACCATCATACTCCTTCCAAATCCAACGTCCACGCGTCCAGCTTCATCAGATCAAAGGCCATGGATTGAAGTATACGATAAGTCCCAGTCAATGCATCACATGCTAATGCCAAAGTCAAATGGACCAATGTCTTAATGGGCCTGAATTTCTAAAGAATCACCTCCTATTTGGGGTCTAAACCCCCTAGGTTTGCTATTTTTTTATTTATTTATTAATTCTATTTTTCTTTTAACTATTATTTGTTTAGTTAATTAATTATTTTCACAAAATATAAAATATCCTAAAAACTCAGAAAAGAGTTAAAACAATAAATAATTTTTATTTTAGTATTTTCTTAAATAAATTTGCATGTAATTAAACTTAGTGTAAATTAGGTTTTAATTTTAATACTTTTAATAAAAATCTAAAAAAGGTAGAATTAGGTTTAATTAATTTTCATCTTTTTATTTTTCTTTCATGATAATCAAATATCTAATATTATTTATTTTATTTATTTTCATAATTAAATTGCATGTAAAAATTAGGATTAATTTTAGGTTAAAAACTTCAATATTTTTTAATAAATTAAAAGCCACTAGAATTAGGGTTTACATCTTATTTTAATTTTAGTTAATTCTTTCTTTTTATATATTAAATCCTAGAACATTAAAAAAATACCAAAAAAACAAGTTCTTTCTTTCTTTTAATTTTAATTAATTCCTCATTACTTTAACTTTGCAAAAGGGGTCCAACGCCCTCGTTTCGATTTAATTCAATTCGCATATTTATTTCTTCTTTCGTATAATATTCATGTATCTCTCCCAAAGCCGTGTAAATAATTGATCGCACTTTTAATTCTTTATTTTTACTTTCTTTATTTTCCGTCAAATCGGGTCCTGGTTAATTTTGGCAATGTGGACCCGCGCCTTTTGTAATAGTTTAGAAATTTTACTTTCCCACAATATTTTTAACTGTTAAATAATGGCATGAAAGACTGTATGGCCTAAAAATAAAAACAAACGCTTAGAACACCAATAACATGACAAGATGAAAATAACTGAAAACGACACACAAAATCACACACCACCCCTAGGGTACGCCTCACTGTTGCCTTGCCTCGAAAGGTGATCGTCGAGTAGAGGATGTCTTAGTAAGTCCTCATGATCCGGGAACCTGGCATGAGGGTAGCTTCTAAGGTATCTTCCCATTGCTCCGGTGATCACCATGTCCCGAACCTCGAATTGACCCGAACACCTCCAACGGTGGTGCTACCTACCTCTCAATGGTGGGATGGCACTACTTTAAAGGACCTCTACACAGACGAATTCCTTAGGGTAGGTAGACGGCTCTAGATACTTGCTCTAAACTTCAAAACAAATCAAAAAAATACTTTTCACACCAACACATTTTCAAAAAGCTTTCGAAAGCAATTTTTCAAACACTCTTGAGGACCGATACAAGAGTCGAACTGGAATTTTCAAAGAAACTTTTTAAAACCCACAGTTGAAAAGCAAACAAACCATTTTTGAAAACACAAATGAGCAAGTATCTAAGAGCCCATGGATAACCATGGATAGAAAGGGTGCTAACACCTTCCCTTTCTATAACCTACCTCCCGAACCGAGAGCAATCTCTATAAGGAATTTTTCTGTGCTTTTGTCCTTTCCATTTGGAGAAAATAAAAGACGGTGGCGACTCTTGCTTACCGCGACATTTCGCGAACCAGCGTTAAACAGTCAGTTCCAGATCCACCGATCACAGCCCAGTACACACCCCATTGAATTCTCTAGGACGGTCAGATACATGATTAGCGGTCTTCCTTCGACGGGTGGCATCAAGATAGGAGGTTCTAGCAAATACTCCTTGATTTTATCGAAAGCAACTTGACAGTCATCATTCCATTTAACCACCTGATCTTTCTTTAACAGCTTGAAGATTGGTTCACAGGTAGATGTTAGGTGAGAAATGAACCTTGCAATGTAGTTTAGGCGTCCCAAGAAACCTCTGACCTCCTTCTCAGTGCGAGGGGCAGGCATTTCTTGTATAGCTTTGACTTTGGCAGGATCAACCTCGATGCCTTTGTTGCTGACAATGAAACCCAAGAGCTTATTGGACCTGACTCCGAAAGTGCACTTGTTAGGGTTCAGTCTGAGCTTGTACTCCTTCAACCTGACAAACAGCTTTTGCAGATGGTCGAGGTGTTCTTCTTTAGTTTGTGAATGGGCTATCATGTCATCTACGTAGACCTCTATCTCATGATGTATCATATCATGAAACAAAGCTACCATGGCGCGCTGATAGGTTGCCCCGACATTCTTCAGTCCGAATGGCATCACTTTGTAGCAGAACGTACCCCACTGTGTAACAAAAGTAGTTTTCTCCATGTCCTCAGGGGCCATTTTGATCTGGTTGTACCCTGAGAATCCGTCCATGAAAGAAAACACCTTGTGCTGAGCCGTATTATCAACCAAGATATCAATGTGCGGAAGTGGAAAGTCATCTTTAGGGCTAGCCCTGTTTAAGTCTTTGTAATCCACACACATTCTCACTTTGCCATCTTTCTTAGGCACAGGCACAATGTTAGCAACCCATTGTGGATAGGAAGTAACAGTACGAAAACCAGCATTGAACAGCTTCATGACTTCTGCTTTGATCTTTTCTGACATGTCGGGCCTCATGCGGCGGAATTTCTGTTTAACTGGTGGACAATATTCTCTTGTGGGTAGACAGTGTACCACAATGTCTGTATCAAGTCCCGGCATGTATTCGTATGACCAGGCGAAGATCTCAACATACTCATTCAACAGCTGAATTAAGCGCTCTTTGACATTTGGCTCTAGGTTGGCACCCACTCTGACTTTTTTTCTGTCTTCCTCAGTACCCAAGTTGATTGTCTCTAACAGCTCCTCATGAGGTAGAATAGCCCTTTCTTCCTGTTGTAGTGGTCTAGCCAATTCTCCAGGCACCTCACAGTCTTCCTCACCTTCGTATTCGGCATGGTAGACCAGATCTTCAGAGTCACTGAAGGTCATAGCAGAATTGTTACCCATGGAATCCAGAATGGAAGGATACCTGTATTTGTGAGTGTGGGTGTGTGTAAGGGATAGCCACCTTTAAACAAATAAAATGTAAAAAGAAAGACAGTGAACACAAAAGTTTATATATGAAAACGTCCATGATCCATTAAAATGGCATATGAAGATGAAAAACCAAACCCTTACAAATGGACCTATGTACCTCGGGTAAGGCACAAGGTTAAAAGTGTACGAATTGTTCAAGAATTATTACAAACCAACATAAATGTTTGAAAGATAAATTACTGATTGATGAAAGTAATGAGAATAAAGTCCTTTGCCTCCCAATTGCACAATCCTCCGTCAACAGTAGGGAAAATCCAGTCTTCCAAGTTGCTTTCCTCTTCACCATCCTCCAAAGCATTGACTCCATGATGGGTGATCTTTACTGGTGGCACTCCAGCCCGGGAGCGGAGTACAGCCTTTTGAGCAGAAGCAGTGAAACCCAAGCCGAATTTATCAGATTTGAAAGGAAAATTGGGAAGCTGTCCCCAGATTGTGCTTCCTCCTTCTTCAATCACAACCTTTGCATCTTTGAGAGACGAAATTCGAGGCGGAGGTCTGGTAATAATGGGTACAGGAGGCATTGTCTTGGTTGCCGCAATCTCCTGAGCTACCTCTTCAAAATGCTGAAAGGGGGTTTCGATGAATTCACCATCCAATTCCACATAGCGGAAAGAATTTAGATGGCTTATCATGTATTCCTCTTCGCCGTGAACAGTTACAATTTTCCCCTGGACAGGGTACTTGAGCTTTTGATGCAGAGTAGAAGTGACGGCTCCAGCATGATGAATACAGGGTCTTCCCAACAAGCAAGAATAGGAAGGACGGATATCCATTATGTAGAATGTGAAGTTAAAGGTTTCAGATCCCACTTTAATCGTGATGTCCACCTAACCGTGAACCATCCTTTTAGAACCATCAAAGGCTCTGACAATGATGTTACTGGGCTTCAAAGTTAGGCCTTCACAGTCCAACCTATCCAATGCCTTCTTTGGCAAGACGTTCAGCGATGAACCAGTGTCTACCAGAACGTGTGCTAGAGTAGTCCCTTTGTATTCCACCGAGACATGCAAAGCGTCATTATGCTTTCTCCCTTTAGATGTTAAATTGGAATCGGATAATCCTAGACCATTGTCAGCTGTTAGGCTAGCTACACATTCCTGGAACTGATCCGCGGAGGTTTCCTGTAGCACATGGGCCGTCTTCAAAAATCTGATCAAAGCTTTAGCATGAGCTTCTGAACAAAGCAGTAAGGCCAACATAGAGATCTTTGAGGGAGTTTGCCCCAGTTTCTCCACATCTTTATAATCGCTTTTCTTGATTATTTTCAAAATCTCTTCCATTTCTTTTTGAGAGGTTTCAGGGATGATCAACGGCTGAGCCCTCGTCCTGACGGGCTCTTCTTGGATCCCTTTCCCTTTATCATTAGCAACAGCATAGGGGACAACCACAGGAGTTACAACTTCTTCAATAATCGGAGCTCTTGCAGATATGTTTACTGGCACAGAGGTAACCTTAGGAGTAGCTGAGGGTCCGAAGATTGCCTTTAGAGGGGCAATCTCCGGAGAGAAAATTCTTCCACTGCGGGTGATTTTACTCGTTTCGGTAATGTTTCCAATGTCGAAAGTCTCTTCATCAGAACTCTCTTCAGTTGATTCAATCTGTTTAACACCATGGTAAAAGATCTCTCCCCCATAGTTCCACGGTATTGATTTGTTGGACTTGTACGGGACGAGCCCCGGTATGGTTATCTTCAAAGGTACAATCTTCGGATTGGATGTAATCTTAACAGGTCTTTTGGAGACCTTAGAAAGATTGGCGGATATGGTAATTATTGAAATATCATTGACAGGAGTCGGTGTAACAGGAGTCTTTTCAAAAAGGATTTCTTGGTTATCCATTAGGCGTTGGATGCCTAACTTCAATAATGGACAGTCGGTTGGTAAGGATGAACAAAGGCAGCAATCTTCTTCACATCCTGGGAAAATCCCAGCCTTCAGAAAATTCAACTTGATTATCGGTAACGGAGTCATCAAATCATCAACAGTAGCAATAAACAGATCCTCTTCAACAGCATGAGCATTGTGGCCATGCTTTGGCATTGGAGCAGAGATTACATTCGGCTTTTCAGGGGCGTCGAATTCAACTTCTTTATCATCTATCAAATCCTGAATCTTATTCTTTAGGGCCCAACAATTGTTGGTGTCATGCCCCAGGCTGTCTGAATGTTAAGCACACTTGGCGTTTGAATGGTAGTAAGGAAAAGATGTATTCGGATTCTTCGGGGCTTCTTTCATACTTTCAAGGTTTAACTTCAAGAGATGGGGTAGAACTTGAGCAGGAGTCATGTTTATCCGGGTGAATTGCCACGTAGGCCTTTCCACCCTTGCTTGGTTGGTTCTGGGTTGATTGTTTCTAGGCTGATCAGCCGCAGACTTCTGAATCATTACGGCCCCCACCGCTGGTCGGTGCTCAACTCTTCCTTGACCTCTTTGGAAGTAGACAGCTGATACTTCCTTCTTTGCTGGAAAAGTCTTTTTGATGGCAGCGAAAGCAGATGTATCTTTTTGAATTTTCCCGCTCTTTATGCCGGCTTTAACTCTTTCACCAGTTAGAATCAACTCGGTGAACCCCGTAGAAAAACTTCCAATCAGGTGATTGAAAAAGGGGACTGACAGTGTACCCAAGAACATATCTACCAGCTCCCTCTCAGATAGAGGTGGTTGCACTCGTCCCTCCAAGTCTCTCCATTTCTGGGCATACTCTTTGAAACCTTCATTTGAGACCACGCCCATACTCTGTAATTGAGTACGGGTTGGTGCTAAGTCCGCATTATATTGATACTGCTTGTAGAAATCAGCAACCAAATCCTCCCAATTATGCACAACAGACCTCTCTAGCTGGTAGAACCAATCTAACTGCGTCCCCGAAAGACTGTCCTGGAAGAAATGGACCCACAGATCCTTGTCAGAAGAATGCGGTTGAATTTTTCTGACGTAAGATCGTAGGTGCATCTTGGGACAAGACAAACCATCGTATTTAGCAAAAATAGGCACCTTAAACTTAGGGGGAATCACAATTCCAGAAACCAGCCCTAACTCTTCAAAGTCCAGCCCAGGCACTCTTTGTATCTCCATGGTTAATAGACGCTCTTCCAGATTCTTGTATTTGTCATCTACAGGAGGGTACCATTGTTCAGAATAGTCTTCATCCCCTTCTTCTTCTTCTTCCTCAAACTCAGATGGCACTGCAGCTCCCTTTCCTTTTCCTACCCCTTCATCAGATGTTAAGGGGAAATCAAGGACCCTTCTAGCTTGACCTTCAAATCTTCTACCCATGGTAGCCATACCAACCCTCTTATTTTTCTTTTTCTCCTTTTCCAGTAGAGTTTTGAGCTCCTCCTGACCCTTAGCCAATGTCATGAGTAGCTGTTGGAACTGTGAATTCTGCGCTTGTAAGTCTTTGACCGTCTGCTCTATATCCATCTTGCTGAAATAAACAGCAGAGAGATAAGGAAACCTGGTGTGAAGACCTGTTTATGCATATGATGAATGATATGTATTAATGTAATGCATTCAAGGATTCAGAAATTCAAATTTGTTTTAAACAAAAAGGAACACACGTCATATTAATAAGATAGAATTTGTTAGTACATCAATGCCCCATGGGCAAAATAATACAAAATTCTAATGTAAAAAGACGTTGTGCATCCTCTTTGGTGTAATGTAGGTGTTGTGAGTCTTCTCTTCGTGAAGTTGACGAGTAAGTTCTAAAACCTTCTTTTCACTGGCGTAGAATTAGGCTTCAAAAGTATCACGCTCTCCCTTAAGTTATATCCAACTGCTTTGTAAATCTTCTAGTGATGTTGGCATGTCAGGATGTAGGAGGGTGTATGGAACCTCTCCTTCCATAACAGGATCTTTGATCACAGGGAGAATGTAGGGGTAAGGCATCATAAGACTTTGGGCGCGTGTTCGTACCCACTTGAGGTAAGGCTCAAGGGGGGTGGAATTCTTGTGTCCCAAGGTCTTACTGTCCACTTTGTTGGGCATCCTCCAAGCTCGGATAAACCTTTGTCGAAGTCCTTGATCATCGTTGTCGAAGTCAAAAACCAAGTCTGGAATCAGCATGTCATGTGGGCCATCCCTTCGGGCATACCCAAACTATCTCAGAGCCAAGCAGGGGTTGTAGGTGATGCCTCCCCTAATGCCAAGTAGAGGGACATTATGGAATTCCCCACAATGGTCAATGATGATAAAATTTTCTCTGGATCGAGAACACCAATGAACATCTGAATGTGTAAGAGTCATCAATCGTTGTGACCACCTCAAACCTTGCTCATTCTTCAAGACTGATTGGGGAAGGTGAGAAATAAACCACCTTGCTAGAAGAGGAGTACAACACATGAGTACATCTCTTTTCCTCATTGTTCGAGTGTGAAAAGAGTGGAGGATATCCCCAAGAAATGTAGGCACCAGGTTGCGAGCCATGAAAATTTGGACAACACTCACATCTATTAGTTGGTCAGGATTTGGGAACAAGACCAATCCATAGATGAGAAGAGCTACAATCTCCTCAAAAGCTTGTAAGTCCAAGGAATTCCAGTAGCTTTGGGCCTTCTCAAACAGAAACTTTAGCAAGAAGCCTTTGACACCACTTCTAGTTTCCCAATGGCCTATGATATCAGATGGTTGCAAGTGTAGGGCTTGAGCAACATTTTCAGGCTTTGGATCTCTTTCTGTACCGTTGTAGGGTAGTTTATGGAGAATAGGAATCCTCAAGAGTTGAGAAAATTCCTCCAAAGTAGGCACAAGTTGGTAGTTCAGAAATGTAAAGCAATGATGCAAAGGGTCAAAGAACTGGAAGAGAACTTTCAGCATATCCTCTTCAGTGTTGGCAATGACTAAGTTGAGAAGACGACCATGCCTCTCAGTGAATGGAGAATTCTCAGGAATCCTTGAAGCTAGCTCCTTGAGTTGAGGAGGAATTCTCACAAGGTTGACTTGGATGGTTTTCCTGCAAAGTGAATCCATTACCTACAAAATAGGAACAAAGATGAAAATCCAAATCCTTGAAATGGTTAGTGAATGCATATGATGCTTCATGATGTCCATGATGTTATGCACAAGTATATATGTACAAACAAATCACACAAGTTCCTAGTTTCAGGCTTGCATGGGGTTTCATAGGTAAGTACCCTCTTGAAGTTTAGTTGGCTCAAACTGTCCTATAAATGGTAACCGGGTTCTAAGGAGCTCAATATCACTGGATTATTTTCTGTGTTCATTGTTTCAGTTTAGCCACTTTACTGGCGACCGAAATATTCCAAGAAAACAACCCTCAATGAATGTAGTATCGAGTATCTACCAACTTCGGACTACACCAAAGCCGGTCATCTCACTACCCCTAAAAAGGCCAAGTTGGTCAAGTAAAGGTTCTAAAAGTCCATTAGTGCTTCATGACATCACTCAGCGGCCCCATATTCTCTTTGATTAAATCAAAGGCTACCGATACCCACAAATATGTCGCACTAATATAGCTATTGCTTCAACCATGTCGGTATAGCCCGCACAATTTCCACAACATATTGCTATTTACCTATGAATGTTTCCCAAATCTGGGTAGAGGATTTCAAACCCAAACAATAGAACCAAAGTGTAATGCAATCAAGTCAAACAAGATAAGCGTGTAAAGGTGATCTAAACCCTAAGGTAACCCCACTTTTAAGATTGTCCCCAGCAGAGTCGCCAGTTCTGTGATGCGGTGGGAGAACTGACTTGAGGTTTTGCGTTTGTGTTTGCAAATGTTTCGGTTTAGCAAGAGTCGCCACCGACTTTTATTTTATCCAAAAGGAATGGTAAAAAAGCACAGGAAAGACCTTTGAGATTGTTTTTGGGTTCGGGGGGTACATTATGAAAAGGGAAGGTGCTAGCACCCTTTTCATCCATGGTTTTCCATGGGCTCTTAGTTACTTGCTTTAGATCACTTGCTTTTGCTTTTCAATTGTTTGAAATGGTGCTTTTGTGTGTGGTTTTGAAAGTATTTTGAAAAGAGGCCTTTGTCTATGCAACCTTTGTAATGATTCTTGTTTGAATGTATACAAAGGTGTTTGTCTTTTGAAAAATGTTTCAATGTTTGAAAGTTTGTTGGGAAATGTTTTGAAATTGTATTGTCTGTTTTTGAAAATAGCAAGGATGATTTGCAAGTTGATCAAGTAACTAGGAGTTGTCTACCCTAATCAAAAGTCTTTCCTACACATTTTTAACCCTTTGACATTGTTGTTTTACCATTGTATTTGGTAAACAACCTTATCTTTGGATGTTAAACGGGACAGGTGTGGGTCATCGTATGACCATGATAGCAATAGTACCAAATATCTTACAAGTTTTTGAGGGACTAGATCATTTTGTTTAGGCAACCAAGATAACGTCATCGAGGGACTATGATCTTTTGTTTTTGTTTTGTTTTGCCAAGATACCTAGCATGCATACCATGGCCATGTTTTTAAGGCAACAAGTGGGTGAAACCCTACGGATGCTTGTGTGCATTGTGTTGTCATTTTTCATGCATTTTGTCTTGTGTTTAGTCATGCTATTTGTTTTGATTTTGGTCTTTTGCATACAAAACCCTAATTTACTATCATGGCTGTGATCGGTGGATTTAGAACTGACTGTTTAACGCTGGTTCGCGAAATGTCGCGGAAGCAAGAGTCGCCACCGTCTTTTATTTTCTCCAATAGGAAAGGACAAAAGCACAGAAAAATTCCTTAAAGAGATTGCTCTCGGTTCGGGAGGTAGATTATAGAAAGGGAAGGTGTTAGCACCCTTTCTATCCATGGTTATCCATGGGCTCTTAGATACTTGCTCATATGTTTTCAAAAATTGTTTGTTTGCTTTTCAATGTGGGTTAAAAAGTTTCTTTGAAAAAATTTCAGTTCGACTCGTACGTCAGAGTGTTTGAAAAAGTTTGCTTTGAAAGCTTTTGAAAAGTGTCAGTGTGAAAAGTCTTTTTGAGTTTGTTTTGAGATTAGAGCAAGTATCCTTGAGAACCTACCTACCCTAAGGAATTCGTCTGTGTAAGAGTCCTTTAAAGTAGTGCCATCCCACCATTGAGAGGTAGGTAGCACCACCGTTGGAGGTGTTCGGGTCAATTCGAATTTTAGGGACGTGGTGATCACCAGAGCAATGGGAAGACACCTTAGAAGCTACCCTCATGCCAGGTTCCCGGATCATGAGGACTTACTAAGACGTCCTCTACTCGACGACCACCTTTCGAAAGGCAACAGTGAGGCGTACCCTAGGGGTGGTGTGTGCGAATTGTGTGTCATGTTTCAAGTATTTTTGTCTTGTCATGTTTGTTGTGTTCTACGCTTGATTTTATTAAGACATTCATTCTTTCATGCTTGGTTAACAGTTAAATATTTTGCGAGGAAATAAATCTAAACTATTACAAATGGCGCGGGTCCACATCGCCAAAATTAAACTGGACCCGATTTAGCGGAAAAATAAATAATGCGAAGAGATAAAAGTGCGAGGAATTTAAATTACATGGCTTTGGGAGAGATACAAAATTATTTAAACGATTATAAGATAAATACGTAAATTGAATAATTAAAACGAAATTAGGGCGTTGGACCCTTTTGCAAAATATTAAAAGTTAATGAGAATTACAAATTAAAGGATTAAATGTTTTTTGTTGTTTTTTTTATGTTTTTTAGATTTAATGAGAAAAAAGAATTAATTCAATTAAATTAAACGGCAAACCCTAATTCTAATATTTTTTATTTATTATGAAAGAATTAAAATATGACCTAAATTAAACCTAATTCATTTATGTACAATTTAATTATAAAAAATAAATAATAGTAAATAATAATTATTATTGTGGAAAAAAGGGAAATAAAAAGAATTAACAATTAAAACCTAAATTCTGCATTTTTGGATTTTTATTAAAAAAGGAATTAAAATTAAAACCTAATTAAACTAAATTATTTACATTCTAATTTATTTATGAAAATAATTATAATAAAATAAATATTATATTTTTGGCCTTTTTCTAATTTTTTGAATGTTTTTGTATTTTGTAAAAAAAAGAGAAAATTAATTAGTTAAAGCAATAAAAATAAATAATACAATAATTAAAATAATAAAAGAAAAGAAAAAGCAAACCAGAGTGGGGTGTTGCCCCAAATAAGGAGGTTCCAATTTAAGAGGCCTGGCCCAATAAGCTTCAGTCTTCGTTGACTTTTTTGGATTGTGTGTGATGCTTTGACTCACGCCTATGGTGTACTTTCAATATTAGCCCTTGATCTGGGACCCTCAGGCATATGTATGCTTAGATGAGAAGGACGTATGGTACGTGCACGTTCCTGAAGCTGCATGGGATTTACAATTGAAAAATAATATAGGATTTGGCCAGACCTGGGACTTGAACCCAGGTCTTGAGGATTATTCATGTCACACGTTACCAACTGCGCTATTGCTTTTCATTTAATATATTATGACTAATAAACAACAAAAATCAAAACTAACGCCTGATGGTTAGGACGCGCGAATTTTTAAACAGACGTATCACTGATTGACACGCCATCTTCTTCCTCACCACCCCTGTAACATAAAGCACTATGGGAACGGTTTTTACAGCGTTGCCAAAAGGTACCTACTGAAAAATAGCGATTAGAGATATGGACATCATAAATTGTTCGCGAGTATGCATTCATCTTCGTCTTGGTGCGTTGAATCCAACCATGATGTTCAGAAGTCCCAATTTTACGTTATCTCAAAAGCCCTAATTCGAGCTCCTGAAAACCCTAACTTTTAGCAATGGCATAATCGTATATGGTCAATAAAAATGCAATTAAACATCACAGTTAGCTTTAGAATTTCACAAAGAATAAGAATCAACAAACAAAATTCATGAAAGATGCTTAGAATATGATATGCGATTTGGAAATTTTCAAGGTTCAGTCAAGGTTCTTGATACCAATTCAAGGTGTTTTTGTTGATGTTAATGATTGGCACGCGTTCAGAATCACCCAAGGAAGCTATTGGAATGGAAGTTGAAGCTTGAATCTCCCTCTAAGGCACTTTTCAGTTTTGAGCTTTTTATGAAAAATTCCAATGTGCAATGGAGTTATGGGGCGCAGCTTGCAGTCTTTTTGCATTAGGGTTGTGATGCTGTGTATGTATAGAGTGATTTAGGTTAACAAAACTACACAAAATCTCAAGCATTGATGATTTTCACATATTTGATTTTACAAGATCTTTTTGAATATTTTTTTATGGTTTTTGTGCCAAATCTGATCAATTAGCATCAAATCCTTCCCTATTAGCATGTGCACGAGTTATAGAGTCCAAAGCATGCATAAAAAGATTTTTTAGGTTAAGGTTTATATTTTTCATGAATTAAAATGATTTAAATGAATATAAATTAATATTAATTCAAATAAATAATTAAAAAATATGAGAATACTTCCCCTTGGGCCTAGTGGTCGTGCATAGGCTTGGCATGAAGAAATTTGGAAGATAATTGGGCCCATTTGCATTTTTAGGCCTTTTGCATCCTTGTTGACTTTCAAAAATTTCCAAAAATTTCCCAACTTCCACAAGGCATAACTTGGTCAATTTTTAAGCTTTTCACATGTTCTTGGACATTTTGGAAAGGTCTTTGAGTCCTTTAACCAATGCCTTTGGTCCCATGTCATTTTGATTTACCAATCTCAAGTTATGGCCTTTGACTTAAAGTCACTTTTTGTTGACTTTTGAAAATGACCTATAATGTTGAAATTGATAACTTTTTGTGAGAGCATTTCTTGGACTTGGAACATGAAGATGAATTGTAGGAAATGTCTTTCTCTTCAAAATTAGCTTTGGATGGAATTTTTCTGATAATCCATGTGAAAGTTATGCTTTGGTCAATTTCAGTTGACTTTTTCAGCTGTCCAAATATAGCAACTTTTGCATCTTTGATGATTTCTGAGCCAAATTTTGAGAATCATGATCAAGCATTGATCAAATGATGTTTGTGGCTTCAAGATGACATGTTGACCAAAAATTTGAACTTTTGACTGCCAAATGACCATTTTGCCCCTACAGTTGACTGTAGTGCAATCTAGGGTTTTGACTGTGCAATTTTGAGCTGAATGCCTTGAAACTTGACATGAGGATGCTTGACCCTCTTTGTAGGCATATGGGACTTGATTGGGCCTTTGAAAAGTTCATTTGCTTGACCAGAACTCAAACCCTAGTTTTGACTGTCTAGGAGACAGTTGAGCTGCATAACCCTTGGGGAATCTTATGACCTTGACTTGGCAATTTCTTGATGAATGTGGGAGGGCAAATTTTGGGGTACAACAGTTGCCCCTGTTCAATCTTCTTAGACTTGAGGATGCAGATTGGCTGACGTGCCTTTCGTAATCCGAGGGTAGAAGATGATTGAACACTAAAGTGCCCAGAAATTTGCGCTCACATAGTAGCAATGATGATGAGGGAATGGGCTTATAGATGCCATTTGGATGTTGTTTGAATAGGATGATGGGCTTATAGATGCCATCTGGACGTTGATTGCGTAGGAGATTCCTTAGCGAGAACCTGCATACCTGCAAAACAGAAAAATGAGTACCTGACACGTCGCAGGAGCTGATTTTAGATGCTTGATATAGATGTGTCCTGACTGATTACAGGAGCTGGGTCTGGAGCTTCAAACGCTGATGAATGAACCAGGGATGGTTACTGCCTTAGCCTGAATGATAAGTGAACCTTGGATGATTTTAACTTCAACAACGCTTGTTGAGAAAATCTTGGTGAGGATTACCATCTTCGTAGTGTCAGGAAGAGAACCGAAGGACATTATAATCTCAAAGGGAGTCACCTCACTCACCGTTGGAGAGGGAACTATAGGAAATTATAATCTGAAAGGAGATATCACCTCACACTCATGCCGGAGAGGGAAACATCTGAAGAAGGAATTACCACCTCACGCGCCGTTGGAGAGAGGACCATAAGAGAATATCACCTCACGCTCATGCCGGAGAGGAAAACATCTGAAAAAGGAATTACCACCTCACACGCCGTTGGAGAGGGGACCATAAGAGAATATCACCTCACGCTCATGCCGGAGAGGAAAACATCTGAAAAAGGAATTACCACCTCACACGCCGTTGGAGAGGGGACCATAAGAGAATATCACCTCACGCTCATGCTGGAGAGGGGAACATCTGAAGAAGGAATTACCACCTCACACGCCGTTGGAGAGGGGACCATAAGAGAATATCACCTCACGCTCATGCCGGAGAGGGGAACATCTGAAGAAGGAATTACCACCTCACACGCCGTTGGAGAGGGGACCATAAGAGAATATCACCTCACGCTCATGCCGGAGAGGAGAACATCTGAAGAAGGAATTACCACCTCACACGCCGCTGGAGAGGGGACCATAAGAGAATATCACCTCACGCTCATGCCGGAGAGGGGAACATCTGAAGAAGGAATTACCACCTCACACGCCGCTGGAGAGGGGACCATAAGAGAATATCACCTCACGCTCATGCCGGAGAGGGGAACATCTGAAGAAGGAATTACCACCTCACACGCCGTTGGAGAGGGGACCATAAGAGAATATCACCTCACGCTCATGCCGGAGAGGGGAACATCTGAAGAAGGAATTACCACCTCACACGCCGTTGGAGAGGGGACCATAAGAGAATATCACCTCACGCTCATGCCGGAGAGGGGAACATCTGAAGAAGGAATTACCACCTCACACGCCGTTGGAGAGGGGACCATAAGAGAACTTCTACTGAGTCTTTATCAGAAAAATCTATTTGGAGTCGACTTAACTGGACTAGAGAAATCCTTGAAATATGTTTGAGAATTTCAACTGCATCTTTCCTGAAAGGTAAAGGTCAGTTACATGCAATGCATGATATGGATCAAGCAATGATGTTATCAATATAAATGAGACTTGTATGATGCAATACGTTATGCATGCTGCAATGATATATGTGATGATTCATGTATGTGTTTCATCTAGGAAAATAGATCCTTGACGGGTGCCGGAAAGTCACATCCTGGGCTGATGTTTGAGGAAGAGTTTTTGCTTCCGCTGCGGATGATTTGTTGCAAGAATACCGGTAGGAGGGGATAACTCCGTTGAGGAATGAAATAATTCTGCGGGAGAAAAGATACTCTAGCGATCATGCTGGGGATTGCTACTCTGTGGGGATAGCGATGCTTTGCTGAGTTGATGAAGATAACTCCGCTGGGGATACTTTGCTGTATTGATGAAGATAACTCCGCTGGGGATACTTTGCTGTATTGGAAGTATGGATGGACTTCGCTGGGGATAGGAAGGTTCTGTCGACGATGCTCTTTCCGTGGCTTTTGGCTGAGGATAACCCAGTTATATCCTGTTACGGAAATAACTCTTTAAATCAAGCCGGGACGACGCGTTCGTTCTCTGTGAGGGGATAAGCTTCCAGAATCTACTGGGGATAAGCTTATTGCTTGGGGAGATATGAATTCCAACTTTCCTGGGGAAGCTGGATTGGACTCTTCTGGGGAGTTTGATATGCTGGGGAAGTGATTCCTTTGAATAGTGGTATACCGCCGGGGAACAATCTTTAGACCAAGACTGCCGGGGATACTTGTTAAGGATGCATGCTGCTGAGGAGGTATTGAGATCTACGGGAGGATACTCAACTTCTTTGATAATTGTAATTTTGCTCGGAGAGACATGTATTGTTTTACTGAACTACTCTCTGGGGAATTAAGATGTACTTGGTCGTCTTCTTTAGTTTGAACCTATCTTGGTACCTTGGAGGACAAGATAATCAGATTGCTTTTAGACAACTCTTTATTGCCCCTGTTTCTGAGGTGGGAGAGGAAGACCTGCGAGGCGCTGATAGTTGTTGATGGACCAACCTTCTTCTGGTAGGCAGGTGACAAGATGACGGGACATAGTCGTATGCTTTGATCCCTAACTTTTGCCTGGACCGTCCTTTCGGATTTTCAGTCCACCGGGATACCCATTTTTGCCCAAGCCGCCTTTTCAGGTTTTCGACTTGCCGGGTGTACAGATTTTTTTCATTTCATCCCTCATTTTGCCCGAACCCTTTTGGTTCGCCGGGAAGCCCTTATTTTTGCCTAGGTATGTCAACCTAGCGGGTCTTTGATTATGCGTAGTATTTTTCCGACTATGTCTACGCTTTCAGAATGTAGGGTGCCGCCCCTGTTAGAAGTGTTTTGTCCTATCACCAGAAGATGTCTGACCAGGCAAGATTCGTTGCTGGGGTGCCCCAAGTGACTCAGATGGAGATTTGCCCCAGGCTATTTGACCTTTGAGAGATTCTCCGAATCTTGATTGGACTGCCCCAGATGATGGGCAATAGTCATGTCATGCCCCTTGATTGGAAGCGCTTTTGTTCACTAGGTATTCATCGTGCGAAGTTCCCTGCTGTTCAAACAAAAAGTCATATGCAAACAAAGTTATGTCAAAAACGCAAAGCTTATGTCTGTCTCGAAGATTTTGAAAATGCATTCTTTTTTCATAAAACAAGTGATTGTTTGTAAAACGTGATGTCAACACTGCATTTACCGTAGCCTTAAGGAGTCAGGATACCTTCGTAATAGTATGCTTTCGGACTAACCCATGCTTCAGCTAGGACTTTTGAGGGTTATAACGTGGCCTGGTTCACGGTTTAAGAAACAAAGGATAAAGGCTCAAATTATTTGTACCCACCCACTCTTCGTGATGTTCTCCAAACCTAAACTCAGTTGATCATACGTTAGACCTTGTTTGAGTCTTTGCTCTGATGTTCCAGTAACGATTCGGATGTTGATAATTTATTCTGAATAAGCAGTCATTCCTTTTTTTTGTTAAGGGTTTGTAAGACCTCTTTCTCTTTCTTGATTTTGTTATCCCTGTTTTTTTTTTGCCTGAACTATTTCCTTTTTTGGAATTATAGTCAGCGGGATGCCCCAGTTTCATAAGTCCCCTTTGTAGGTTTAGACTTTTTGGGCTTTTCATTTATGAATTTTGATGATGACTGCCTGTCCTTTTGATTGTTCTGAACCATTACTGTCTTTGTTCGTTTTGTAACGATCTCTCCGGTGCCATTCGTTATGCGCTTGGATCAACTGAGAGACTACCCTGCCCCAGGTTATGATTACGGGTTTTGATTTTCGAAAATAAAACTCCTACTTCTTTGGCTCTGATGGGTTGACGAGGGATTATCATCCTTATAACTCCAGTGTTTAGGGGTTGAAACAATGCCTGTACCTCATCAGCGGGGTCTGTTCAAAAGCATACTGTAGATTATGGTATCGTTTTCGTCATCCTCCCTCAAGAGGCTTAGGATTAAAGATCAAGAGTTGACATCAGAAAAATATGAAAACAGTTTGCATATAGTGAATGCGAATATATTGATTCAAAAATAGACATAAGCGATGCATTAATGGAACAACAACGTTTGACATGAATAAATGTTTAGACAATCAAAGAAAAATGCAACTTGAACATTCGAATGAACAAAAGTTTCCTAGTTTGAATTAGTCACTTCAGATGGGAAATTTTCAGCAGAAGCATTTCATTTGGCCACCCGGCATGAACTCCAGCACCCTTCCGTCGATCAAGTCCTGGATCTTGTTCTTCAAGCTCCAACAGTCATTGGTGTCATGTCCAGGACTGTCAGAATGGTAAGCACATCTTTTATCAGGGTTATAAGTAGGAGCAGAGATGTCAGGATTCTGGGGAGGACCCTTTAAAGTAATCAGATTGACCTCCAACAAGTGTTCCAGCATTAGAGATGGTGGTATGCCAGTCTCAGTGAAATGTCTTCCAGACGTGTATCGCTTGCGTTGATTACCCCGTTGATACTGGGCTTGTGAAGTAGTAGCAATTTGGAGAGGTTCATTCTTCACCATACCAGACTTTGGTCCTCTTGGTGGCTGATCAAAGACTTGGTCCCTGACTTGGGCTGGTTGCTTCATATCTTGATGAAGCTGACTGATCATGGCCCTCAGCTCTCCTTGCTCCTGAGCTAAACCTTGAATGAGGGCCCTTTGCCCCAGCATCTGGGTTTTCAATGTGTCTACCTCAGCTTGTAGACGTTTCAGTTGTTCGTCCTTGTCATCTTCAGGACTCTTTCTGATCAGATTCCCCATGAGGAGTGCCCTCAACTCTTCCTGCCCCTTGGATAGACCTAGGAAGATTTCCCTGAACTGAGTCTCTTGAGCATGAAGACCCTGGTTACCTTGTTGGGAAGCCATTGCTGAAATAAACAGCGAGAAGGGTAAGTGACCTGCAACAAGGATACCTGCTATGCAATGATGTGTATGATATGCATGCAATGTTTTCAAGGACCTCGCGGGGTAAACAAGAAAGTTTGTCAGCATTTGGATCCGGTAGCTTGATTGAAGGAACTGCATGTTGTTGAGAGTCCTTCTTCAAGGTCAAAGGCTCACCATATCCAGTGGGTCATAGCCCCGGACAACCTTGGCTAGGGGAACCTTCTTCAAGTGTCAAAGCTCACCATATCAAGTGGGTCATAGCCTCTGACAACTTTGGCTGGAGGAAAATAAATCCTCTTTGCCCCTTGCTAGATGTTTGATTCATCATGACCTGCATCACAAGCCCTTGAGATCCTTGAAATGGGTTAGGATGTATGCAATGGTATGCAATGGTATGATGTCATGCTATGCATGGGGTGATGTAGGTAAACCCTGCTATGAGTCCCAATTAAGGACTATAAACAGACCCTGCAAGAAATTCAGTATACTTTGTTATGAGTCCCAGTTAAGGACTATAAACAACACCTGCAAGAAATTTGGTAAACCCTGTCATGAGTCCTATAAACAGAACCTGCAAGTGGTTAGTACACCCTGTTATAAGTCCTAATTAAGGACTATGAACAAAACCTGCAAGGCATCAAGGGTCAGATAACAAACATGCAAGTAGTCAAGTACGAAGGCACGCAAGTCACACAAAAGAGACCCTTAGGGTTTAGGCCAGCATGGGGTCTGGGTATTACCCTCTTGAAGTTGGTGGGCTCAACCTGTCCTAATCAAAGTAACCGGATTCTAAGGTTCCCAATATCACGGGATTGCTTTCATTGTTCATCGTTTCGATTTAGCCACTGAACTGGCGACCGAAATATTCCAGGAAAGAAACCCTCAATTGAGCGTAGTATCGAGTATCAACCAACCTCGGACTGCACCAAAGTCAGTTATCTCACTACCCTAAAGAGGCCAAGATAGTTCAATTAAGGTTCCTACGGTCTGTTGATGCTTCATGACACCATGCGGAGGCCCCGTACTCTCCTTGACTGAACTCAAGGGTTACCGGTACACACCAAAGTGCCACATCAACGTAGCAGACTGTTTCAACCGTGTCGGTATACCCCGCACAGTTCCCTCACAGCCTTGTTGCTACTTTCTAAGAAAGGTATCCCCCAGATCCGGGTGTAGGACCTATAGAACTCCCAAGCAACCCACAATTTAAAGCACACAAGGAAAACAATTGAAAACATAGTTATAAGCTAGCCCTAAGGTACACCTCACTTTATAAAGGGTCCCCAGCAGAGTCGCCAGTTCTGTGATCGGTGGATTTAGAACTGACTGTTTAACGCTGGTTCGCGAAATGTCGCGGAAGCAAGAGTCGCCACCGTCTTTTATTTTCTCCAATAGGAAAGGACAAAAGCACAGAAAAATTCCTTAAAGAGATTGCTCTCGGTTCGGGAGGTAGATTATAGAAAGGGAAGGTGTTAGCACCCTTTCTATCCATGGTTATCCATGGGCTCTTAGATACTTGCTCATATGTTTTCAAAAATTGTTTGTTTGCTTTTCAATGTGGGTTAAAAAGTTTCTTTGAAAAAATTTCAGTTCGACTCGTACGTCAGAGTGTTTGAAAAAGTTTGCTTTGAAAGCTTTTGAAAAGTGTCAGTGTGAAAAGTCTTTTTGAGTTTGTTTTGAGATTAGAGCAAGTATCCTTGAGAACCTACCTACCCTAAGGAATTCGTCTGTGTAAGAGTCCTTTAAAGTAGTGCCATCCCACCATTGAGAGGTAGGTAGCACCACCGTTGGAGGTGTTCGGGTCAATTCGAATTTTAGGGACGTGGTGATCACCAGAGCAATGGGAAGACACCTTAGAAGCTACCCTCATGCCAGGTTCCCGGATCATGAGGACTTACTAAGACGTCCTCTACTCGACGACCACCTTTCGAAAGGCAACAGTGAGGCGTACCCTAGGGGTGGTGTGTGCGAATTGTGTGTCATGTTTCAAGTATTTTTGTCTTGTCATGTTTGTTGTGTTCTACGCTTGATTTTATTAAGACATTCATTCTTTCATGCTTGGTTAACAGTTAAATATTTTGCGAGGAAATAAATCTAAACTATTACAAATGGCGCGGGTCCACATCGCCAAAATTAAACTGGACCCGATTTAGCGGAAAAATAAATAATGCGAAGAGATAAAAGTGCGAGGAATTTAAATTACATGGCTTTGGGAGAGATACAAAATTATTTAAACGATTATAAGATAAATACGTAAATTGAATAATTAAAACGAAATTAGGGCGTTGGACCCTTTTGCAAAATATTAAAAGTTAATGAGAATTACAAATTAAAGGATTAAATGTTTTTTGTTGTTTTTTTTATGTTTTTTAGATTTAATGAGAAAAAAGAATTAATTCAATTAAATTAAACGGCAAACCCTAATTCTAATATTTTTTATTTATTATGAAATAATTAAAATATGACCTAAATTAAACCTAATTCATTTATGTACAATTTAATTATAAAAAATAAATAATAGTAAATAATAATTATTATTGTGGAAAAAAGGGAAATAAAAAGAATTAACAATTAAAACCTAAATTCTGCATTTTTGGATTTTTATTAAAAAAGGAATTAAAATTAAAACCTAATTAAACTAAATTATTTACATTCTAATTTATTTATGAAAATAATTATAATAAAATAAATATTATATTTTTGGCCTTTTTCTAATTTTTTGAATGTTTTTGTATTTTGTAAAAAAAAGAGAAAATTAATTAGTTAAAGCAATAAAAATAAATAATACAATAATTAAAATAATAAAAGAAAAGAAAAAGCAAACCAGAGTGGGGTGTTGCCCCAAATAAGGAGGTTCCAATTTAAGAGGCCTGGCCCAATAAGCTTCAGTCTTCGTTGACTTTTTTGGATTGTGTGTGATGCTTTGACTCACGCCTATGGTGTACTTTCAATATTAGCCCTTGATCTGGGACCCTCAGGCATATGTATGCTTAGATGAGAAGGACGTATGGTACGTGCACGTTCCTGAAGCTGCATGGGATTTACAATTGAAAAATAATATAGGATTTGGCCAGACCTGGGACTTGAACCCAGGTCTTGAGGATTATTCATGTCACACGTTACCAACTGCGCTATTGCTTTTCATTTAATATATTATGACTAATAAACAACAAAAATCAAAACTAACGCCTGATGGTTAGGACGCGCGAATTTTTAAACAGACGTATCACTGATTGACACGCCATCTTCTTCCTCACCACCCCTGTAACATAAAGCACTATGGGAACGGTTTTTACAGCGTTGCCAAAAGGTACCTACTGAAAAATAGCGATTAGAGATATGGACATCATAAATTGTTCGCGAGTATGCATTCATCTTCGTCTTGGTGCGTTGAATCCAACCATGATGTTCAGAAGTCCCAATTTTACGTTATCTCAAAAGCCCTAATTCGAGCTCCTGAAAACCCTAACTTTTAGCAATGGCATAATCGTATATGGTCAATAAAAATGCAATTAAACATCACAGTTAGCTTTAGAATTTCACAAAGAATAAGAATCAACAAACAAAATTCATGAAAGATGCTTAGAATATGATATGCGATTTGGAAATTTTCAAGGTTCAGTCAAGGTTCTTGATACCAATTCAAGGTGTTTTTGTTGATGTTAATGATTGGCACGCGTTCAGAATCACCCAAGGAAGCTATTGGAATGGAAGTTGAAGCTTGAATCTCCCTCTAAGGCACTTTTCAGTTTTGAGCTTTTTATGAAAAATTCCAATGTGCAATGGAGTTATGGGGCGCAGCTTGCAGTCTTTTTGCATTAGGGTTGTGATGCTGTGTATGTATAGAGTGATTTAGGTTAACAAAACTACACAAAATCTCAAGCATTGATGATTTTCACATATTTGATTTTACAAGATCTTTTTGAATATTTTTTTATGGTTTTTGTGCCAAATCTGATCAATTAGCATCAAATCCTTCCCTATTAGCATGTGCACGAGTTATAGAGTCCAAAGCATGCATAAAAAGATTTTTTAGGTTAAGGTTTATATTTTTCATGAATTAAAATGATTTAAATGAATATAAATTAATATTAATTCAAATAAATAATTAAAAAATATGAGAATACTTCCCCTTGGGCCTAGTGGTCGTGCATAGGCTTGGCATGAAGAAATTTGGAAGATAATTGGGCCCATTTGCATTTTTAGGCCTTTTACATCCTTGTTGACTTTCAAAAATTTCCAAAAATTTCCCAACTTCCACAAGGCATAACTTGGTCAATTTTTAAGCTTTTCACATGTTCTTGGACATTTTGGAAAGGTCTTTGAGTCCTTTAACCAATTCCTTTGGTCCCATGTCATTTTGATTTACCAATCTCAAGTTATGGCCTTTGACTTAAAGTCACTTTTTGTTGACTTTTGAAAATGACCTATAATGTTGAAATTGATAACTTTTTGTGAGAGCATTTCTTGGACTTGGAACATGAAGATGAATTGTAGGAAATGTCTTTCTCTTCAAAATGAGCTTTGGATGGAATTTTTCTGATAATCCATGTGAAAGTTATGCTTTGGTCAATTTCAGTTGACTTTTTCAGCTGTCCAAATATAGCAACTTTTGCATCTTTGATGATTTCTGAGCCAAATTTTGAGAATCATGATCAAGCATTGATCAAATGATGTTTGTGGCTTCAAGATGACATGTTGACCAAAAATTTGAACTTTTGACTGCCAAATGACCATTTTGCCCCTACAGTTGACTGTAGTGCAATCTAGGGTTTTGACTGTGCAATTTTGAGCTGAATGCCTTGAAACTTGACATGAGGATGCTTGACCCTCTTTGTAGGCATATGGGACTTGATTGGGCCTTTGAAAAGTTCATTTGCTTGACCAGAACTCAAACCCTAGTTTTGACTGTCTAGGAGACAGTTGAGCTGCATAACCCTTGGGGAATCTTGTGACCTTGACTTGGCAATTTCTTGATGAATGTGGGAGGGCAAATTTTGGGGTACAACAATGGCATTTGAAAGCGATAAAATGCATAAAAGTAAATCTAAGACTATTACAACAATATTATGGGGAGGGGGATAGAAGTTTGAAATAAGGGGATATTGCTCAAAATAAAACCCTAAAACTATTATTACAACCAAATTGAAATATTGCATAAATAAATAAATAGACAAATATTTAAATGTACAAATAAATATAAATATGCAAAGGATGCTTTTTGTATTTATTTTTATGTATGTAAAAATGAATTTATTTAAGTCTTAAAAATAAGAAAATAAAAAGGATTATTTTTGAAAGGGTGGAAACCCTAATTTTTTGTTTTAAAAGAAAATATATTTCTATTATTATTTTATTTCATTTATGTACAAAGAAATAATAAAAATAATATATACAAAATATTAAAAAATAAAATAAGTGAGAAAATATTATTTTACATGTATAATATAATAAAATAAAATATGTAAGTATTTTAATATTATTTACAAGTTTTAATTAAGAAAATAAAGTAATATTAACCTAATAATTATTTATTATGCAAATAAAAATAAAATAAAAATATGATAAAATGTCAAAAATAAAGAAAATATTTTTTATGATTTTAAATATTCAAGAAAAAATAATAAAGTCAGAAAATAAAAAAAGAAATAAAAAATATGCAAAAATAAAGAAAATGGGCCAGGGGGTGCAAATAGCACAATGGAGGGTGCAAACAGCAAGGCAAGCCAGGCCCAGGCCTAAGTCACGCTTCATCCCAGTCCTTTGGCCAAAACGCGCGCTTCTGCAACTTCAAATATGTTCTCTCTATTCTTTGCATGAAATCAAAAACTCACAACATGAAACTTATAGAGCTTTAAACCACGATTCTAACCATATAAAAAAACTTGATCTAACTTTAAGAAACCAGGGAGAATTTTATCACCCCCAATTTCTGACCTAAAATTTTTAGCATATTCATCATCTAAATTCTCCTAGCTCAGTTAATATAAATACAAACTATGCATATGTACAGCTCAAGCAACTTAGAGACTACATTTTTGCTTCACAAACTTAAGATTAATGATGCCTAAATAAGGAGTTAGAATCTTGAGAAATACCTGTTTCAGTCAAGTTCGAATATGGAAATGTAGGAGTTATGAGTGAGGCCTGAAGGACTTTTGAACTTGCTTGATGTTCCCTTGACCTTTCCCAATGCTTAGCTTGCTTTGAAATGGCTTGAATCTCCCTATAAAACTCAACCTGCAAACTCAGAATTTGAAAATGGTGAAGCTTGAAAATGAAGTTACAATTGCTTGAGAAGGGCTGGGATAGTTCAGATGTATTGTTTAGAATGTGTTTGAAATGATTCCAAGCAAAACGCATGAGGGAATATGGATTTGGCCAAGGTTCTGCAGTGGTTGCCCTGTTTGGGCAGAAAATGGGGTTTTTTGTGCTTAAGGGTGTTTGAGAAGCTATGAGCTCGTGTTTCTGGCTTGGTATATTATGCTGAGGTTGTTTGAAATGCTTACAAGACTTGCTCTTATCAGATTTCCAAGTTCTTGACTTTTTGCATAATTGCTTGCTTTTGAAGAAAAGTTGGAATTGACAATGCTAAGGCCTGTACAGGCTAGCTCAAGGCCTGCACATAGTTGGTGAACTTTTCCTGATATTCATGTACTTTGTTTGCTGCAAGAGGTTGGGTCCTTGGCTCAAGAAAAACAAAGTTGCTAAAAGTGAACTTTATCAAAGTAGCATTGTTATCTTTTTGCCATTTTTGGAATAATTCCTTGTACAATGTTTTAAAGCTCAGAACAAAGCCTTTAACTAATGTGTTTGCATTTAATTTATGAGTGTAAAAAGGATTAGAACCTGTAAACCAAGTACAAGCATGATCCAAACTGATTTGCAACTTGTATCATGGTGCAAAATGCCTTGGACAAAAGTGATGATTTGCCATTTTCAAACTTTCGATTCTCCCTAACCATAAATGATCTTGGAGAGTTCTTAGACATCTTGGGAAGCTTGTAACATTGTCTACAATCCATATTTGAAATGCATTTTGAGATTCCACTTGAAACTAGGTGAAAAATTTCCATGAAGATATGTCAAAATCCTGCCTAAACTAGGGCAAAATTTCACTAAGTTAAAAGTTTCATGGACCCTTGTTCACAAAATCATAACTTGAGATCCAAGCATCTTTTGGGAAAACTTTGTGAATCAAAGTTGTATATTTTGTAGAGGACTAATACTTTCATGTTGAAAGTTTTCTTTGAATCCAAATGCATCATGGTTACAAAGTTGGGAAAAGTTGGGAAAAAAGAAGAAATTTTCATAACTTAGAAAATTTCTAAGTTATGAAAATTTTCAATCTTAAACCCTAATTTCCAAAATTAGGTTTCTTGGTGAAAAAGTTTCATGTTTTGACACATCTTGATGAAAAATGACCCTTGGCACTTGATTTTGACCAAAAAGTCAAAGTTTGACTTTTCAGTGTACAGTTGATTTTTGATCAGTTGACTGGAAAATTCATCTGTCAATCCAATGCATTTAAGATCTTTTGAACTTTGTGATTAAGTCAAGATGATTCCATTGAGTCCTTGAATCCATGCTTGAACCCAATTTGCCATTGGCTAGGTGAAAAATTAGAAATTGCCCTTCTGCAGTCAAAACCCTAAAAATGACCATTTTGCCCTTTTGATGATCTGATCAAATTTCTTGAGGAGTTGTGGTCCAAACTTGATCAAATGGTTCATATGAGTCTATAATGTTGACGTGGATCAAAAATCATGAGGTTTGACTGTAAATTGGCCATAGTTGACTTATTCCCCAATACAGCTGATTTTTAGGTCAACTGTCCAATTGACTGGGCAAAAATTTGATTCAAGGCTTGAAACTTAGTATGAGCAATCTTATAGGTCCAACATGAAGTATGAAAGTCACATGAGGCATTGGAAGTCCAAAAATCCTTGTGCAAACTCAAACCCTAATTTCAGGTCAACAGTGCAAGGAGAGGTCTTGAGCTGAGCAAACCCTGATCTGCTCTTGAGTCCAAAGAGTCTTGTGAGGGGAAATCTTGATAAAATGAGAGGGAAAATTTTGGGGTACAACAGTAGGCATGGGTATCCGGTTAGAAGAGGCTGTAAGAGAGGGTCGCTTAACGAAGGGTGAAAGTTCTGGAAATACAAAGAAGTTATCCTATGGGTTTACCAAGAAGAAGGAAGGAGATACAAATGTTGGTATGCAATAGAGAAGGGTTAATCCTCCTAGAA
Organism: Vicia faba; assembly: GCA_948472305.1. NCBI lineage: Eukaryota > Viridiplantae > Streptophyta > Magnoliopsida > Fabales > Fabaceae > Vicia > Vicia faba. The sequence goes on along the minus strand of OX451738.1, from coordinate 82,081,465 downwards.
GAAATTATCAGTGTCATCAACAAGTCGCCTCAGTTACTCCAGTTGTTGGTGTAGCACCAACCACCGTTGCTTATTAGAGACCATCCCAGCAGGGGAATCAAGGGTATAATCAAAGAAGGGAGAGTTATGACCATATCCCTATGAGTTATATAGAGTTACTACTGGCGTTAATTCAGAAGAAGTTGGTTCAGACCCGACCATCTCCTGTTGTACCATCACAATTGCCTTGGTATTACAAAGCAGACCAAACATGTGCTTTTCATCAGGGTGCACCAGGGAATAATGTTGAGAATTGCTATCCTTTGAAGACTGAAGTACAGAAATTGGTAAAGTCTGGTATCTTATCTTTCAAGGATATTGGCCCTAATGTGAAAGACAATCCTCTGCCCAAGCATGGAGGGGCAAATGTTGTGAACATAGTGGTCGGTTGTCTAAGCGACTTCCTGATTTTTTATATTAATCAGGTTAGAGGAGATTTGGTCAAAATGCATGCACACCTCTGTGAGTTTAGCTACTATACGCATGACCATGCCGGTTGTGCTATTTTCAGTACAGATATACAGGGTTGTGATAAGATAAAGGCTGATTTACAAGAGATGATGGATGAGGGCCTCATCCATATAATCAGGCCTAGGGCTTGGTATGAAGAGAAAGTAAACATGGTTTTTGGATGTTCTAGAGAGTTCATAATCTTTGATGTGGAACACATTAATGAGGATCTTGTACAATTGCATGCTACTTTCTACCACATGGTTGGTCAGGAAGAACATCAGTATAAATCTTGCCGAATTTGCTGTTGAGACTCCCGAGGATGTTCAATTGTAAGGAAAGGTGTTCAGTTGTTGTTGGATAATGAAACTATCAAAGTCACAGGTCAAAGGGATGATTATCATGAGGTTAATGAGATTTAGGTTTGTTTGGCTGAAGAAGAGTCAGATGATGAGTATGCCTCTGCATATGAGTATTTCTCCTTAGATGAAAATTTGTTTTCCAGAGATGACTCTATAATAACTGATTGTGTTGAAGAAGGGGTAAATGTTATTGTGCCTTGTTTTGGCGCACCTGCCTATTTTGAAGTTGAGTATCATAGCAAGCCAGCTATTACTCCATTGGTGATTAGTTTGTCGGGTCCTGTCCCCTACAAGTCAGATAAGGTTGTACCCTACAAATATAATACTACAATCTTAGAAGATAGTGTGGAAGTTCCCATCCAGCCAATTCCTGATGTTGGAAATATTGCTGAGACTAGCAGAGTGACCCGCAACTGTCGAATATTTGCACCAGTTGTTTATGGAGATGTCAGTACAGGAAAGAAAATTGTTGAAAATGTTGAACCCAAGAAGGCAATGGGTGAATCTAGTGGAGCTACGCTAGAAAAAGAGGTGAGCGATATTTTGAAGATAATCAAGATGAGCGACTACAGAATTGTAGATCAGTTATTGCAGACTCCTTAAAAAATATATATCTTGGCTTTATTGATGAACTCCTCTGCTCACAGAGAATCTTTGATGAGGGTATTGGACCAAGCTTTCGTGGAAAGTGACATGCCTGTAGACCAATTCAGCAACATAGTGGGGAATATTACCTCATGTAATAACCTGAGTTTCTGCGACAATGAATTTCCAGATGAAGGAAAGAATCACAACTTGGCCCTTCACATCTCTATGAACTGCAAGAATGATTCACTATCTAATGTGCTGATTGATAATGGATCCGCTTTGAACGTTATACCAAGGATTACACTTATGAAGTTAAAATATCAAGGAACGCCCATGCGGCCAAGTCGCATTATTGTGAGAGCGTTTGATGGATCAAGGAAATTTATTATTGGTGAAGTGGACTTGCCTATTGTGATCGGTGGAAATAGAACTGACTGTTTTGAAATGCTGGTTCGCGAAATGTCGCGGAAGCAAGAGTCGCCACCGTCTTTTATTTTCTCCAACATGGACAGGACAAAAGCACAGCAAAATTCCTTATGAGATTATCTCTCGGTTCGGGAGGTAGATTTATAGAAAGGGAAGGTGTTAGCACCCTTTTGTAGCGATAAAAAAATGTAGCGGGGTAAATCGGAGATCGAATTATTGATTAATTCGTCTCGCAATAGCAAGAGTCGCCACCGCGCTTTATTGTTTCCAAAGGAAAAGGGAAAAGAGCGAAATAAAACCCTAAATATGCAATGTAAATAATACTGAAAATACAAAGCGATTTTGAAAAGAGATCTTATGGTTCGGGGGCTGGTTATACAATGGGAAGGTATTAGCACCCAATGTATCTATAGTATTCTATAGGAACCTTTTGAAATATCTGTTTTATTTAAAATTGATCGCTTGATTGAAAATAAATCGTTTTGGCCAAAAAAGGAATACGGACGGGTTTTTGAAGATACGACAACCTAACGTTGAAGTTTTGACTTAAAAGGTGTGAGTTTTGGAGAAATCGGATATTTGGAAAAATTATCCTAAGTTTCAATGAAATGAGAGTATTCGCTTGATCGTTTTTGAAGACATGAAGTCAACAAAAATTAGACAATTCCCTTTGGATTAGTGCAAATAGAATAAACAAGTGCAATAGAATAATTGACAGAAAATGATACACAACAATTAAATATGAACATGCATTTTATATGATTTTTTTGTTTAATAGGCGAAAAGAAAAAGTTTAATTGGTTTTCACTTTTTTACGCATTTTTTAATGATGAAAGGTAATGAGAATTAATAGAAATGTTTTTTTTTAGTTTTATATGTTTTTATTATTTTTTATGTTTTTATTATATTGGTATTTAATCAAAATGAGGGGAATAAAATAAAATGCCTTTTAGTTTTCTCATTTTATATGTTTTTTAGAGATATTAAATATTTTCTTTGAATTAAATCAAACCATGAATTTAAAATGAATTAGAAACAAGGAAGGTTAAGGTTATTAAATAAAAACTTAAATTTAAGCTAAATGAGATTTGGGTAAATAATATTAAAATTGTCTATTTAAAAATTATATGTTATTCCTAAAAACTACCTAGTCTAAATTAATTAAACTAAGAAATGAATATAATTTAATTAAAGACCAAATAAAAGAAAATGGGGTATGAATAACAATTAGCAATGGGCTTTTAGTTAAAAGGAAATTGAGTGGGGTTGAGGAGAAATGGGGCGGGTCAGGTCGTGGGCTTAAGGATCCAAGGGATTAAATGTTGATTAGGGTTGTGTTTGTTTGATAAAGGGATTTAGGGTTTGGTTTAAGGCAGAACGGCGCCTCTCTCACGATCTTCATCTCTCTCGCGCAGCTTCTTCGCTTCTTTGCCTCCAATGTTGATGTTTCCTTGTTCCGGCCACCCACACCAAGTCTCTTCCCTCCATTGTTGACGCGGCGGCTTCAAGCGGAGACGGTAATGACCAAAACGTTTTCGTTAATGTTAATGTTGATTCAATTCGCGTATAAACCTTATAGTTTCGTTGTTGATTTTTACAATTTCTTGGTTGACTTGAGGTTTCTTGGTTGATTCTGACTAGTTTACCATTTTACTTTCCATGTCGATTTGAATGGCATTTTAAGGAATAAGAATGGAAGAAAGCGTTACCTAGGTGGAGAAGGAGGAGGGCTTGGGGTGATGGAGGCCGGACAGCCGGGAGACAGCAGGCGCGCACGGTGGTGAACGGTATTCGCGATTTCCTTCCTTTTGCTTGAATGCTACTGTGTTTGCTATTGTTGGAACCTGTTGAACTGCACTTTGGCTCTTTCTTCTTCTTCTTGAATATTATTGCCTAGGATACTTTGAGATGCTTGCCTTGTTGCCCAGTGATGTGTACACTGAGGGCCTCACCGATTTGCCTTGAAATATTGCTTTGGATATTTTGAGAATTGGATGATAACTCTCTCTTCTTCTTGAATGCTGTTGCCTATGGTGGGTTTATCGCCTATGATGAATGAACTTTCTGAGGCTAGGGAATGGGTTTGAAAGCTTGGATATGCTGGATTTACGAGAATGGTATGGCTTGAACTTGTAAAAGGTTTTGTCAGGTTTTGTGACTAGGCCTTCACAGTAGGGATATGGCTTTTCATACCGGTATGAGGATTGAGCTATGTTTTATGGTTTTCTTGACAGTATGTTAAGGCATTAGCAGGTTATGATGCTGGTAGAGATTTTTGGTTTTGTGTGAGATTGATGCAGGTTTTTGATTATGTTTTGGGATAACTCAGTGAGGGGTTATGTGTTGACAAAGAGCTAAGGCATTAGCAGGTTTTTTATGGTCTTGACAGGATGCTATGGTTTGTGGTTATGTTTTTTTTGCTAACTTGTATATTTCGTTTTCTCTTTATGCTGTTTTTGTGAAGATGGGATCCTTTGTTTTCTCTTTGTTGTAATATAACAGTTCTCCTCTCTTCTCTTGCGCTACAGGCCAGGAACTTTGAAACAAATCTCTTGGGATCTCCCTGAGCATTCTGCACTACTGTCCACTCAGTTTGCCTTTATTCTTCTTCTGTGCTATTATTCTTACTGGCTATATTTCTTAGTTTGTTTTGTATATCTCTTTCTGCCTAAGCTAAGCCTGCAAATCCCACACTTCTCCCTCTCTTTTTCTCTCTCAGAATGGCTTTGACAAAAGAGTGATAAGCTGTCTATTTTCTGAAAATGCAGTGGCTGGAAAATGATGAAAGAAAAAGGAATTTTTTTTGCTTGCAAGAATAGTCAAACTGCATATTTGTTTTTAAATCAAATGTTGTCTGCTTCTTGATGTATAGGCCACGTTAAAAGGGGCATGCTTGCATATGGTTACTACATATTTGTTGCTTATGCTGTATGCTTTGAAATTATATTTGGGATTAAAAACTAATGTGATTAGCTTAAGTATGCAGTTTTTTTGGAAAACAATTTATGCATATGCTTTGAAATCCTTTTCCTTTTTTTTGTGAACCGGGAGTAATCCCGTGATTTGCAAAAAAATAATAACTGATTCCGGCCATTACATTTAATGATGAACATTTAAAATTTATTTTCTGCATTTAATTATTTATTTGAATTCTAATTCTTTTCTTTTAATTGTGCAGGTAAAATTAAATGAGCGGACACGCATTGGATTGGAAGCTTTAGAATTAAGATAGACTAGTTTATTTCATTTTAATTTTGACAATTCATTATTGTAATTTATTGCAATATATACAATATTTACAAAATAACTTGTACCAAAAAAAAATGAATAAAAGAAACTATTTGTCCATTAATTCTTCTTCTTTATTTATTTATCGTTTATTATTTTATCCAAACGAATAATAATTGAAAACAAATCTCCAATTACCTACATTCAAAATAATAAACAGATAAATAATAATTATCATTGACCAACTAATACCTTCGATTATTTAATCCATCATTCTCAACTAAATTATAATAATTAAAATAGGATTTCAATTATTTAACCTAGAACGACGAACGATTAAACAGTCGTTATTGACCAATGAATTTCCTCAAATGCTTATTTATATTATTCATAACCTTTAAATTATAGAATAACTAAGAATAAATTCTAGTTACTTAAATTTAAAAATAATGAGTAAATAAATAAAACGTCCGCACAATTAATGCGCCTCTTCTCTGATGTTCATTTTATTATCCCTACATCTTTAAACTAAATAATAATCAAAAAATGAATTTCAATTATTCAAGTTTTAGATAATAGATAATTAATAAACATCATTTTTGCACGAATCGATTAAATGATTCAATGTTCAGCATAAATAGCTCTTGGCCCGAAAAAGTCATGAAATTTAAAATCGATGGATCAAAACAAATGTAATGTAAAGATGCGGATAGGAGATGACGTCTTAGGTCAAAATTTGGGGTACAACAGCTGCCCCTATTTAAGTTTCTTCTATCCGGAGATATGAAGATTAAAATCTTCGTGTCGACGAGATTGAAGGTACTTAAATACATAATTACGCAAATTTTGTCCTAAGATGCCGTCATCATGCGGTGGTAAGAATGCAACGATCTAACTCACAGAGAAAGTACTGTGAAACGAGACAATGTTGAGGGAATCGAACGTCAACAAAACACAAAGACATGAGTTATACGCTACTGGGAGAACGAGCTATCGACTTCAAACGACAGACTCTTGACAGCGAATAAAACTGAGGGAATACGACCTCTAACCCTAACAAAGAGAGCATCTTGCATAGGCCATAACAGATTATTGATCCAAATAGTGAATTCGCAACTCAAGGTCGACGGTAGACAGGGAGTATCGAATTGCTGATAACTGGTTACCGACTTCTGGAGGTGTAGATTCGTACCAGACTTCTCTGCGAGATTTCAGAGGTATACTCATTAATGCTGAGGTGATAAGACTGTAGATACGAAGGTTGTTCAAATAAAGAAAATTGCCAGCTGTTGGCGTCCAAAGAAAATACCGATAACAAACAAGTCGCTCCAATAAAGAAGCCGCCGCTTGCTGTCGTCCAAAGAAAATACCGATAACGAACAAGTTGCTCAAATAAAGAAGCTACCACTTGCTGTCGTCCAAAGAAAATACCGATAACGAACAAGTTGCTCAAATAAAGAAGCTACCACTTGCTGTCGTCCAAAGAAAATAACGATCACGAACAAGTTGCTCAAATAAAGAAGCTGCCACTTGCTGTCGTCCGAAGAAAATACCAGTAACATACAAGCTGCTCAAATAAAGAGGCTACCACTTGCTGTTTTCCGAAGAATAATAACGTACTGGTAACACGTACTGGTAACTCATGAAGAGTTTGCTGCTTGTCGCTTTCAGAAAGAGTAAATGACGCACTAGTAGTTCATGAAGAACTGCTGCTCGGCGCTTCCCAAAAAGGATAAAATGACGATGACGCACTAGTAGCTCATGAAGAACTGCTGCTCGGCGCTTTCACAAAGTCATAACTGACGCACTAGTAGCTCATGAAGAACTGCTGCTCGGCGCTTCCCAAAAAGGGTAAAATGACGGTGACGCACTAGTAGCTCATGAAGAACTGCTGCTCGGCGCTTTCACAAAGTCATAACTGACGCACTAGTAGCTCATGAAGAACTGCTGCTCGGCGCTTGTCGAAGATAGTAACGTACAAGTTGCTCGTGAAGAGCTACCGCTTGTCGTTTTCCAACATAATTCAGAGGGAAACTGCGATGATATTGGCAGAGAATAAAATCTTCATTAAAGAGAACCCTGAATCAATCCTTCCCGAGGAGATCACATATTTAAAACGTGCAAAATAAATGCACCAACCGTCTAGGTCGCAATTTCACTGGGGAAAAACACTGAGGTAGCCTATGCAAGAGGCAACAACTTCATTCAGGAATAACCAGAGAGAAAACAGTCAAACAAGACTCCTCCCAAATGAGAAAGTAAATCGATTGGGGAAATTATCCTATCGAGAAATGGACAAGGTAAGCTAAATCAAAAATCATCCACGAGGATTAGCTCAGTTGGGGAATTAGAAAGGAGGCGCACTTTATGCTTAAGCTGACACCCTATTTGGAAGGATCAAATACGTTATTTGAAAAAGACACAACTAAGGTGTACGAATTTAATGATATTAACAAATACAACTGTGTGTGCATGATGCAAGTGTGGATGAATAAATGAATGTCATGTATATGCTGACAAAACAGACAGATGGGATATCTTGGAGATAATAAGGTGTCACAGCAACGTAAATGCTCGGCCACTCTTGAAAAGATGGAAGATAAACGGAATACAAAGCAACGTCGGAAGATGTCACGCTACAAGGCCCAAGTCTTCTGAAGAGACGAACAATCAAATCCAATCTTCTAGCACCAATAAACCACTGGCATAAGACGAAGTGTACCGCACTTCAAAATCTCCCAAACAAAGGTAGCTAAAACCACACTTAACTGGAACAACTGGGGAATCACCAAGTTTAGCACCACCATAACCAAGCATGTACACAGCCAACACTTAATGACGATTTTGAAAGAAAACAAATTCATCATGCAAGTAAATTACTGTACTGTTTTGCATTTCATGGCTTGACCATTTTCGGAACGACTGTTAATATTCCTTTCGTTATTCACGACACATTTTAGAAATAAGAATATTTTAAGTAAATTTGTTTCAAGTATTTCCATAAAGATATTAAAATTTTGCCCACAAAAGGTAAATGCTCAAATTTCATTAATACGATGGTAGTTCGCTAACAATGCGACTCCAACGGTTTACAAAAGTTTGGGGAAATAGTATGTGAAATAAGAGGTCATACAAAACAATGATCACTATTCTCCCTAACAACTTTGAATTCCAGAATATGTTCAGATGCCAAGACTGGTTTGACCAGGAATTTGCCTAAGCGAAATACTTCTTGACTGCATCGGCGTTCAGGGGACGCGGGAGGTCTTCGCCATCCATATTGGCGAGAATCATGGCACCTCCGGAGAAAACCTTCTTAACAACAAACGGTCCTTCATAGTTAGGAGCCCATTTTCCCCTAGAATCGGGTTGGAAAGATAATATCTTCTTGAGCACGAGGTCACCTTCTCTGAACTCGCGCGGCCGAACCTTCTTATCAAAAGCCTTCTTCATTCTTTGCTGATACAACTGACCGTGGCACAAAGCTGTTAATCTCTTTTCTTCGATTAAATTCAACTGATCGTACCTACTTTGACACCATTCGGCCTCGGAAAGCTTGGCTTCCATCAACACTCTCAGAGACGGAATCTCAACCTCCACGGGGAGTACTGCTTCCATACCATAAACTAGGGAGAAAGGAGTCACGCCTGTTGAAGTTCGAACTGAAGTACGATACCCGTGTAAAGCAAACGGAAGCATTTCATGCCAGTCCTTATAAGTTACCACCATCTTCTGGACAATCTTCTTGATATTCTTGTTAGCAGCTTCAACAGCCCCATTCATCTTCGGCCTGTAAGGAGAGGAATTATGATGCTCGATTTTGAACTCTTCACAAAGCTCCTTCATCATCTTGTTATTCAAATTCGACCCATTGTCAGTGATGATCTTACTCGGGATACCATACCGACAAATAATCTGATTCTTGATAAATCTGACTACCACCTGTCTGGTTACATTAGCATAAGATGCGGCTTCCACCCACTTAGTAAAATAATCGATCGCTACCAAGATGAAACGATGACCATTTGAAGCTTTGGGTTCAATCATCCCAATCATATCAATGCCCCACATGGAGAAAGGCCAAGGTGAAGATATAACATTGAGGAGAGTCGGCGGCACGTGCATCTTGTCCGCATAAATCTGGCATTTATGACACTTCTTCACATACTTGCAGCAATCAGATTCCATGGTCATCCAGTAGTAACCAGCTCTCAACATCCTTCTAGCCATTGCATGTCCATTGGCATGAGTGCCAAAGGATCCTTCGTGCACCTCTTGCATCAGCATGTCTGCTTCACGTCTGTCTACACATCTGAGCAAGACCATGTCGTAATTCCTCTTATACAACACTTCTTCATTGAGAAAGAAACTGCTTGCTAATCTTCTCAACGTCTTCCTATCCTTATTGGATGCCCCAGGCGGGTACTCTCGAGTTTGAAGAACACGTTTGATGTCATAGAACCAAGGTTTGTCGTTGGTGACCTCTTCTACTGCGAACACATGAGCAGGTCGGTCGAGGCGCATAACTCGGATTGTAGGCACGTCGTTCCAATCATTCACTTGAAACATTGAAGACAAAGTAGCCAAAGCATCCGCCATTTGATTCTCATCCCTAGGGATATGATGCAATTCCACCTTGTTGAATAAGGTTAACAACCTTCTAGCATAGTCTCTGTACGGGATCAAACCAGGATGACGAGTTTCCCATTCTCCTTTGATTTGATTAATCACCAATGCCGAATCTCCATAAATATCCAGAATCTTAATCCTCAAGTCCACTGCTTCTTCGAGACCCATAATACACGCTTCATACTCCGCCATGTTGTTCGTACAGTCAAACTTCAGTCTTGCCGTGAACGGGATATGAGTAACTCGGGGAGTAACGATGATTGCCCCAATTCCATTTCCATAGGAATTCACAGCTCCGTCAAATATCAAACCCCAACGGGATTCGGGATCAGGTCCTTCTTCGGGTAACGGCTCTTCACAATCTTTGGCTTTCAAGTACATAACATCTTCATCGGGGAAGTCAAACTTGATGGACTGATAGTCTTCAATTGGTTGGTGAGCCAAATGATCGGCCAAAATACTCCCTTTGATCGCTTTCTGAGTGTGATACTCAATGTCATATTCAGATAACAACATCTGCCAACGGGCTATCCTTCCAGATAAGGCGGGCTTCTCAAAGATATACTTGATTGGGTCCATTTTGGAGATCAACCAAGTAGTGTGATTAATCATATACTGGCGTAGACGGCGAGCAGCCCAGGCTAAAGCACAACAGGTTTTCTCAAGCAATGAATATCGAGACTCGCAGTCTGTGAATTTCTTACTCAGATAATATACAGCGTGCTCCTTTCTTCCAGTCTCGTCTTGTTGACCAAGCACACATCCCATGGAATCTTCTAATATGGTCAAGTACATAATCAAGGGCCTTCCTTCCACCGGAGGAATCAAAATGGGAGGCTCGAGCAAATATTCTTTGATACTATCGAAAGCTTTCTGACAATCCTCTGTCCACACACATCCTTGGTTCTTGCGGAGAAGCTTGAAAATTGGCCCACAAGTAGCAGTCATGTGAGATATGAACCTAGAAATGTAATTCAATCTCCCAAGGAATCCTCTTACTTGTTTTTCCGTCTTGGGTGCGGGCATTTCCCGAATAGCTTTGACTTTATCGGGATCCACTTCAATACCTTTCTGACTGACAATGAAACCTAAAAGTCTTCCTGAACGAACGCCAAAAGTGCACTTATTGGGATTCAGACGGAGTTTGTACTTTCTCAAACGCTGGAATAGCTTTAACAAATGCTCCAAGTGATCTTCTTCAGTCTGTGATTTGGCAATCATATCATCCACATACACTTCGATCTCCTTATGCATCATGTCATGAAACAAAGCAGTCATGGCCCTTTGGTACGTTGCACCAGCATTCCTCAAACCAAACGGCATAACTCGATAACAGAAAGTTCCCCACGGTGTAATGAAAGCGGTCTTTTCCATATCTTCCGGCGCCATCTTGATTTGATTGTAGCCAGAGAAACCATCCATGAAAGAAAAGACTTTGAACTTGGCGGTACTGTCGACCAATACGTCAATATGAGGTAATGGGAAATCATCTTTCGGACTAGCCCTGTTCAGATCTCTGTAGTCTACACACATCCGAACCTTACCATCCTTCTTAGCAACAGGCACGATGTTGGCTAACCACTGAGGATAGACCGACGTCACAAGAAAACCTGCGTTGATCTGCTTCTGAACTTCTTCTTTAATCTTGTCGGCCATGTCAGGACGAGTCCTTCTCAACCTCTGCTTGACCGGTGGACACTCAGGTTTCAACGGTAAACGATGCTCCACAATGTCGTTGTCCAACCCTGGCATATCCTGGTAAGACCACGCAAACACATCAACATACTCTCTGAGAAGCTCCAACATCTTCTCCTTAACCTCCGGGATAAGCAATGCTCCGACTTTGACTTCCTTTCTAACTTCTTCATCACCCAAATTGACCAACTCTACAGGTTCTTCAAATGGTTGAATGACCTTCTCATCTTGCTCGATCAAACGGGAAATCTCAACAGGAACCTCTTCATCATCCTCTCCTTCGGCTCTGAACACAGGGAATTCAAAGTTGGGAGAGGGCATAGGATCATTGTTTTCGATGGTTAAGTCATGAAGTAATCTGCACACATGATTATGCTTTATTTTAGAAATCGATTTGTGCAAATAAAACAAAATGCTCTTAATCAATTTTCATTATTATTTCCCGAAAAATGAAAAATAAAACAGCAGCGGACAAAATAACATTTTTATTCATTAAAGAGGAAATACTTGAAACAACAAACCCAGACATTTCTCTTTTGCCTTGGGCAGAGCAAAAGGAGTTATTTTTTCATAGCCCGACACAAAATACGTTTCGCCTTGGGCAGAGCGATTTTTTTAAAGAAAAATGAACAAAACATTACTCGGAAACGTGCATAACCACAGGAATATCAACAGCTATCCAGTTTTGGCAAGCCAATCCAGGCGTCACAAACACGGGCAAATCCTCCTCGGAATCATCATCTATGACAGCATCAACCTCAGGATGTACAAACCCTGCACTCCGAAAGACCTCTTGAATTGGACGAACAACCACCTCTTTCTTGACCCTTGCAGCTATTGGATGAAAACCCAAACCCTCCCCAGACTTGTTCTCGGGTAACGTCAACACCTGGCCCCATCCTTCGGCCGAACCACTCTCCACTACTCGCCGTGCATCCTCAAAAGAAGAGATGGATGCCCCCTGCTTCTTCACGGTATCCTTAGCAACAGATAGACCCTGAAACTGGGTCCCGACGTCCTCGTCAGCATCAATAAAAGAAAACGATGATAAATGACTTACCACCATGGCCTGCTCTCCCCCAATCATCACTAGTTTCCCATGCCTCACAAATTTTAATCTCTGATGGAGCGTGGAGGTGACTGCCCCGGCATCATGGATCCAGGGACGGCCCAATAAACAACTATAAGCAGCACGGATGTCCATCACTTGGAAAGTGATTTGAAAAGTGTGGGGGCCAATCACTATGGGAAGATCCACTTCACCGATAACCGTCTTCCTGGAACCGTCAAAGGCTTTAACAATTACTCCGCTAGGCCTCATAGGAGCACCTGGATATGAAAGTCGAGACAACGTGGTCTTGGGCATCACATTCAATGACGAGCCGGTATCCACTAACACGCTTGATAAGGTATCGTTCCCACAACTTACTGAAATGTGCAGAGCCATATTATGGTTTCTCCCCTCCTCCGGGAGTTCTTCATCACTGAAACCCAAGTTGTTACACGAGGTTATATTCCCCACAATCCCGTCAAACTGATCAACTGTCACATCATGGTCTACGAACGCCTGGTCCAACACTTTCATCAAGGCTTCTCTGTGTGCCCCAGAATCTCTCAATAAGGCAAGCAAGGAAATCTTGGAAGGTGTTTGCAGAAGCTGGTCCACAATTTTATACTCGCTTCTTTTGATAAGCTTTAGGATTTCATCTTCTTCAGGGTGAGGGATAGGTCCACTGGATCGACCCATCTCAACCCTTGGTTCATTTCTTACAGGAATCTCCGCCGGCATGGGCCTCCTTACTTGAACTTCTGGTCTTCTTGTCGGTACCGCGGCAAAAACACGCCCGCTTCTTGTCACTCTACTTACATCGGCAATATTAACGAAAGACGGTCTAGTTGGGATGGGGATCTCTACCCCGTTCTCGATCATGGTGGCGTTATACTTGTACGGCACGGCTTGGTCTGAGCTATAAGGCACAGGGCCAGGTGGGTAAATAATCAAAGGCTCAGCAGACGCAGTCTGGCTGTTGTAAGCAATCTCTACTGATTCTGGCAAATTAAACTGTGGGGTTATCACATTCACTTCATCTTCAGGATTTCGGTCATAGGTAATAGTAATAATTCTCTGATCTAGCAACTTCTGAATGTCCTCCTTCACAATAGGACAATCCTCTTCTCTTGAACAAAACTGGCAAACGTCATAGTCATGTTGGTGCCTAACAAAGGCAAGTCTTCTCAAACTTTGGTGTAACCTGATCAATGATTCTCTGATGTGCTCGACTTGGAAAACTCGGAACTTCCCCGGGCAACCCTCCACCATATTCACAGAAGCTGCCCCATGTCGGGGCAAAGGGTTATCTCTGACATTTGGATTCACATCCTTAAAAGACAAGATGCCATGCTTAATTAATCTCTGCACATCCGCCTTCAACGCAAAGCAATTCTCAAGGTTGTGCCCCGGCGACCCTTGATGATATTCACAGAATTGATCCGCCTTGTACCACGGGGAAGCACTGTTTGGTGCGACAGGAGGTGGTTTTGTTGTGATGAGATTCTTTCTAATGAGAGCGGGAAACAATTCAGTATACGTCATAGGAATGGCATCAAACTGCGGCTTTCTGGGCGAGCGATTCTGATTGTTGAGCGGATAGGCCTGTTGTCGAGGCTGCTGTTGAAAAGGTCGTTGTTGAGGTGGCGGAATCTGATGAGATGGGGCTACCAAAGCTGGGCGGACAGCCGGAGTGACTGCCGCGACGTGAGAGTAGCCTCTCCTAGGCCTACCTGGAAACAAAGCACTAACATCTTGCTCTTTCCTCTTCGGGAAAACACCTCCGAACTTCTTCACACTGCTGGACGTACTCCCTTCTTTAATCAAACGTCCTTCACGAATTCCTTCCTCTAATCGCATACCCATGCTCACCATCTCGGTAAAGTCACTGGGCGCGCTGGCTATCATCCTCTCATAGTAAAAGGATCCCAAAGTCTTCAAAAATATCTTAGTCATCTCTTTCTCCTCCAGAGGTGGATGGATCTGAGCAGCAATTTCACGCCACCTCTGGGCGTACTCCTTAAAAGATTCCCGGTCTCTCTGCGACATTGCCCGGAGTTGATCCCTGTCCGGCGCCATGTCGACATTATACTTGTACTGATGGACAAAGGCTTCACTGAGATCGTTAAAATTGCGGATTCGAATGCTGTCCAATCCCATATACCACTTCAAGGCAGCACCCGTCAAACTATCTTGAAAATAATGAATCAATAAATCATGATTATCAGAATACGTGGACATCTTCCTCACGTACATTGTCAAATGGCTTCTAGGACACGAATCCCCCTTGTATCTTTCAAAGTCTGGTGTTTTGAACTTCGCCGGAATCTTGACATTCGGAACCAGGCAAAGATCATGTGTGCTCTTCCCAAACAGCTCCTTCCCCTTCAAGGCTCTAAGCTCTTTCTGCATTTCCTGGAACTGATCCTGAAATTCCTCCATTCTATCAAAAAGGCCCATACTTTCAGCAGGTTCGGCAGGATAAATTGGTTCATTCAAGTACGGCACTGAGTGGACCACTGGAGCAACGGTCGTCATGATCGGTTGCGGAAAAGGTGTTACCGACGGAATTACTGGCGGCAGTGCAGTCGTCTCTGGTTGAGGAAGAGACAATGCAGGCTGAAATATAGGTTGGGCGACAGGCTGACACCCTTCTGGCATAAAGTTGTAAGGCATTCCCCAAGGAAAACCTTTCGGCATCTGATGCTGGATCGGAGAGTTGATTTGAGTTGCGGAGGCAGGAGCGATAACAATCTCGGAAACCACTGGAGTTGAAGTCTGAATCTCGGCAGCCGTAGTCGATGGCTGATTCTGAACAGCCACCAAACTTTCCACCAACGCTGTTAACTTTTCCATCTCGGCACGAAGCGTAGCAACTTCCCCACGAAGCTCTTGATTTTCTTGTTCCAAATCTTCCATTCTTTTCTGACGACTGGCCCGAGTGTCGTGTTGGTGAGACAGCTTGGCAACCTTCGGTGGAAAAAGAACAAGAATGAGACTCTAGAAAACATGTGATGTGGAATGTGAAATGATGCATGATGGTGATGCAAATGATGACTCATTTTAAAAGTTTTTCAAGGAACTTTAGTAACTTTGCATACATCAATAGTAAAGGAATTTGGAATAACAAAAACTCAATCCGTTAATTTAAAGCGATAAATTACAACTTACAATTTGGAATAGTAAATTACAACCTTGGAATAACAAATCCACTAATGAAAGCAATAAATTACAACTTACAACCTGAAAACCATAATAAAGTGATAAATTACATTTTAAAACATGAAGCAGTAAATTACAACTTGGAGCATGAAGCCCGAAATAAGACCATAAGTTACAACTTCGGAGCATGAAGCCCTTAAGAAAACAATAAATTACAACTTCGGAGCATGAAGCCCTTAAGAAAACAATAAATTACAACTTCGGAGCATGAAGCCCTTTTACATAGTTTTACAAAATGACATCAATAAAATAAACTAAAGCTAAAGCTCACTCAGAATCCTCAGATGACGGACCAAACACCAGCTGTAGTCGGAGCTTCTTGATCTTTCCTTCATAAAAGTCTTCCAAATCTTTCTTTTCCGCTATCAGTCGATCGATGATTTCTTCTTGTGGATTAGGAACGAGAGCCACGTTTACTGAACATTCCCTTTTCCTCCTCCTTTCACTCGCGTATTTCTTCAACAAGGCATCCTTCTGGCGAAGCTTCTCATCGTGGTCAACGAACCGGCCATCTTGAATAAGCAACAACTCCTTCTTTTCTTTCAGCTGTCGAGTCAGGACTCTATTCTCGTATTCGGACATATGGTACTTTTCTTTCCAAGCATCCCTCTCGGACTTCATCCTAGCCAGGTTCCCTTGATATTCTCCTACATCTGCGATTGGGATAGCAACTGATGATGGTGCGATGGCAGGGAACAAAGGTTTCTCAAGTTTATATGGCATCTTGAGAGCACAAGCCCTAGCACGGACCCACTGTAGGTAAGGTTCCAAAGAAACGGCACCTCTATGTCCCAGCATGTCTCTCCCTTTCTTGTGGATATGGCGCCAAGCTCCTTCAATCTCTCTCTTAGCAGTCTGATGATCTTGTCCTTCCTGAAGAAAGAAACCACTCACATGGATACTGTTCGGCTTATCTCTCATTGGGTACCCGAACTGACGGCGCGCTAGAACAGGGTTGTAGTTGATTCCACCCTTCGTACCAAGAAGAGGTACATTGGGAAAAGCACCACAGCTGTCAATGATCTCTACGTCATGGTAAGCTCGATTGTACCAGTCAATGTCGAAATGAGTGAGAGCCATAATCTTTGGCGCCCAACGCAGTTCTTTCTCGAGATCCCAGAAAGCATCGGACCCAGGTAAATGCGAGACGTACCACTGATACAGCAACGGCACGCAACAAATAATCATTCCTCCTTGACGAGAGTTTCGCAGGTGGATGGAGTAATATGCATCTCCTAGCAGCGTAGGGACCGGATTTCCAATCAGGAAAACTCTGATGGCATTGACATCCACAAATTTATCAATGTTAGGGAATAAGAAAAGACCATACGCGAGTAAAGCAAACACGTCCTCGAAGGCAACGGTATCCTTTGTATCAGCAAAATGACGAGCTTTCTTCAACAGAAACTGAGCCGGCAAACCCCGGATTCCTCCTTTCGTAGTCATATTCTCTTCTATCTCTGACTTCTTCAGATGGGTGACGGCTGCTATCTCATGAGATTTAGGCTCCTCTTCTAACCCAGAAAAAGGAACACGGTCGACGATCGGCAAACCGAGAATATAAGAGTACTCCTCTAAGGTAGGCACCAGCTGATAATCCGGGAAGGTGAAACATCGATACAAGGGATCATAGAACTGAACCAAAGTGTTGAGGATGCCTTTCTTCATCTTGCGCTTCATGAGCGGTACGATGGACCCATATTTCTTCTGAAAATCTGTCGGACTCTCTATCTTCGGAATCAAACTCTTCAATTCTTCAATCTCGGGCTCCTTGAAGCTAAAGCTTCGAGTATTTCTCCTTCCAAGTTCCATAGTACCCTAAGACATTTGCAAAAATCATTCCAAAGTTCCTTGAAAAACGAGTTTTTACAAAGATGTTGATGAATGCATGAATGAATGATAATGCGACAGTCACACACAAGTTTGCAAACATGGGGTTTAAAGGTTCAAAGTTCAGCATGGAGTCGAGGGTAAAGCCCACCCAAAGGTATGTACTAATGTTTCGATCACACCTGTAAGACAAGGTTCTAAGAGTTCCCAGAGTCTGCATCCCTCTTTCGGATATTACCAACGTCTTGATTACTCAATAATTAGCAATATTCTCAAGAGAAACTCGTCCGAGCGTAGCATCGCGTAACAACTACTTCCGAATTACTCCGTGATAGTCTCCGCGCTACACCTAAAAAGGCCAAGATGAGTCAGGGTTCTACGGTCCTCAACTTCTCAGGCTCCTAGGTCGAAAATAATAATGTCTTCCCGATTACTCGGTAAACAAATATTAAGTCCAAGAGGGCCTTCCATTGAGTGGGGGATCTCATGCCTCCTTCTTCGGGATTACTCCCTCAAAGTTAACATGACTATACCGCCCGTCCTATTCCTTAAGTGTTACTTAATCCGGGTATAGGATTTGTCCTTCAAAAAACCCAAACACCCCAATTTAAACACATAATCAAACATATCAAATAATAGTAAAACAGATAAGACAAATTAGGCTTAACCCACTTAGGGATGGACCAGCAAGAGGTCAATCTTTCCCCAGCAGAGTCGCCAATTCTGTAGCGATAAAAAAATGTAGCGGGGTAAATCGGAGATCGAATTATTGATTAATTCGTCTCGCAATAGCAAGAGTCGCCACCGCGCTTTATTGTTTCCAAAGGAAAAGGGAAAAGAGCGAAATAAAACCCTAAATATGCAATGTAAATAATACTGAAAATACAAAGCGATTTTGAAAAGAGATCTTATGGTTCGGGGGCTGGTTATACAATGGGAAGGTATTAGCACCCAATGTATCTATAGTATTCTATAGGAACCTTTTGAAATATCTGTTTTATTTAAAATTGATCGCTTGATTGAAAATAAATCGTTTTGGCCAAAAAAGGAATACGGACGGGTTTTTGAAGATACGACAACCTAACGTTGAAGTTTTGACTTAAAAGGTGTGAGTTTTGGAGAAATCGGATATTTGGAAAAATTATCCTAAGTTTCAATGAAATGAGAGTATTCGCTTGATCGTTTTTGAAGACATGAAGTCAACAAAAATTAGACAATTCCCTTTGGATTAGTGCAAATAGAATAAACAAGTGCAATAGAATAATTGACAGAAAATGATACACAACAATTAAATATGAACATGCATTTTATATGATTTTTTTGTTTAATAGGCGAAAAGAAAAAGTTTAATTGGTTTTCACTTTTTTACGCATTTTTTAATGATGAAAGGTAATGAGAATTAATAGAAATGTTTTTTTTTAGTTTTATATGTTTTTATTATTTTTTATGTTTTTATTATATTGGTATTTAATCAAAATGAGGGGAATAAAATAAAATGCCTTTTAGTTTTCTCATTTTATATGTTTTTTAGAGATATTAAATATTTTCTTTGAATTAAATCAAACCATGAATTTAAAATGAATTAGAAACAAGGAAGGTTAAGGTTATTAAATAAAAACTTAAATTTAAGCTAAATGAGATTTGGGTAAATAATATTAAAATTGTCTATTTAAAAATTATATGTTATTCCTAAAAACTACCTAGTCTAAATTAATTAAACTAAGAAATGAATATAATTTAATTAAAGACCAAATAAAAGAAAATGGGGTATGAATAACAATTAGCAATGGGCTTTTAGTTAAAAGGAAATTGAGTGGGGTTGAGGAGAAATGGGGCGGGTCAGGTCGTGGGCTTAAGGATCCAAGGGATTAAATGTTGATTAGGGTTGTGTTTGTTTGATAAAGGGATTTAGGGTTTGGTTTAAGGCAGAACGGCGCCTCTCTCACGATCTTCATCTCTCTCGCGCAGCTTCTTCGCTTCTTTGCCTCCAATGTTGATGTTTCCTTGTTCCGGCCACCCACACCAAGTCTCTTCCCTCCATTGTTGACGCGGCGGCTTCAAGCGGAGACGGTAATGACCAAAACGTTTTCGTTAATGTTAATGTTGATTCAATTCGCGTATAAACCTTATAGTTTCGTTGTTGATTTTTACAATTTCTTGGTTGACTTGAGGTTTCTTGGTTGATTCTGACTAGTTTACCATTTTACTTTCCATGTCGATTTGAATGGCATTTTAAGGAATAAGAATGGAAGAAAGCGTTACCTAGGTGGAGAAGGAGGAGGGCTTGGGGTGATGGAGGCCGGACAGCCGGGAGACAGCAGGCGCGCACGGTGGTGAACGGTATTCGCGATTTCCTTCCTTTTGCTTGAATGCTACTGTGTTTGCTATTGTTGGAACCTGTTGAACTGCACTTTGGCTCTTTCTTCTTCTTCTTGAATATTATTGCCTAGGATACTTTGAGATGCTTGCCTTGTTGCCCAGTGATGTGTACACTGAGGGCCTCACCGATTTGCCTTGAAATATTGCTTTGGATATTTTGAGAATTGGATGATAACTCTCTCTTCTTCTTGAATGTTGTTGCCTATGGTGGGTTTATCGCCTATGATGAATGAACTTTCTGAGGCTAGGGAATGGGTTTGAAAGCTTGGATATGCTGGATTTACGAGAATGGTATGGCTTGAACTTGTAAAAGGTTTTGTCAGGTTTTGTGACTAGGCCTTCACAGTAGGGATATGGCTTTTCATACCGGTATGAGGATTGAGCTATGTTTTATGGTTTTCTTGACAGTATGTTAAGGCATTAGCAGGTTATGATGCTGGTAGAGATTTTTGGTTTTGTGTGAGATTGATGCAGGTTTTTGATTATGTTTTGGGATAACTCAGTGAGGGGTTATGTGTTGACAAAGAGCTAAGGCATTAGCAGGTTTTTTATGGTCTTGACAGGATGCTATGGTTTGTGGTTATGTTTTTTTTGCTAACTTGTATATTTCGTTTTCTCTTTATGCTGTTTTTGTGAAGATGGGATCCTTTGTTTTCTCTTTGTTGTAATATAACAGTTCTCCTCTCTTCTCTTGCGCTACAGGCCAGGAACTTTGAAACAAATCTCTTGGGATCTCCCTGAGCATTCTGCACTACTGTCCACTCAGTTTGCCTTTATTCTTCTTCTGTGCTATTATTCTTACTGGCTATATTTCTTAGTTTGTTTTGTATATCTCTTTCTGCCTAAGCTAAGCCTGCAAATCCCACACTTCTCCCTCTCTTTTTCTCTCTCAGAATGGCTTTGACAAAAGAGTGATAAGCTGTCTATTTTCTGAAAATGCAGTGGCTGGAAAATGATGAAAGAAAAAGGAATTTTTTTTGCTTGCAAGAATAGTCAAACTGCATATTTGTTTTTAAATCAAATGTTGTCTGCTTCTTGATGTATAGGCCACGTTAAAAGGGGCATGCTTGCATATGGTTACTACATATTTGTTGCTTATGCTGTATGCTTTGAAATTATATTTGGGATTAAAAACTAATGTGATTAGCTTAAGTATGCAGTTTTTTTGGAAAACAATTTATGCATATGCTTTGAAATCCTTTTCCTTTTTTTTGTGAACCGGGAGTAATCCCGTGATTTGCAAAAAAATAATAACTGATTCCGGCCATTACATTTAATGATGAACATTTAAAATTTATTTTCTGCATTTAATTATTTATTTGAATTCTAATTCTTTTCTTTTAATTGTGCAGGTAAAATTAAATGAGCGGACACGCATTGGATTGGAAGCTTTAGAATTAAGATAGACTAGTTTATTTCATTTTAATTTTGACAATTCATTATTGTAATTTATTGCAATATATACAATATTTACAAAATAACTTGTACCAAAAAAAAATGAATAAAAGAAACTATTTGTCCATTAATTCTTCTTCTTTATTTATTTATCGTTTATTATTTTATCCAAACGAATAATAATTGAAAACAAATCTCCAATTACCTACATTCAAAATAATAAACAGATAAATAATAATTATCATTGACCAACTAATACCTTCGATTATTTAATCCATCATTCTCAACTAAATTATAATAATTAAAATAGGATTTCAATTATTTAACCTAGAACGACGAACGATTAAACAGTCGTTATTGACCAATGAATTTCCTCAAATGCTTATTTATATTATTCATAACCTTTAAATTATAGAATAACTAAGAATAAATTCTAGTTACTTAAATTTAAAAATAATGAGTAAATAAATAAAACGTCCGCACAATTAATGCGCCTCTTCTCTGATGTTCATTTTATTATCCCTACATCTTTAAACTAAATAATAATCAAAAAATGAATTTCAATTATTCAAGTTTTAGATAATAGATAATTAATAAACATCATTTTTGCACGAATCGATTAAATGATTCAATGTTCAGCATAAATAGCTCTTGGCCCGAAAAAGTCATGAAATTTAAAATCGATGGATCAAAACAAATGTAATGTAAAGATGCGGATAGGAGATGACGTCTTAGGTCAAAATTTGGGGTACAACACCTTTCTATCCATGGTTATCCATGGGCTCTTAGATACTCGCTCTTATGTTTTCAAAGTGTTTGCTTTTCAAAATGTGCGTGGGTTTGAAAAAAGTTTCTTTGAAGATTTCTGAATAACTCTTGTATCTGTCCTCAAGAGTGTTTGAAAAATTGTTTTGAAAGCTTTTTGAAAAGTGTCGGTGTGAAAAGAGTTTTGATTTGTTTTTTAGAGCAAGTATCTACGAGTCATCTACCTACCCTAAGGAATTAGGCTGTGTAAGAGTCCTTAAGGTAGTGCTATCCCACCATTGAGAGATAGGTAGCACCACCATTGGAGGTGTTCGGGTCAATTCGTTTGTAGGGACAGTGTGGTCACCAGAGCAACAGTAGGACACCTTAGAAGCTACCCTTATGCCATTGATCCTTTTTAAATTCGAGGCAACTTTTCCGAGGCAACTTGTTTTGAGGCATATGGATCAACGGACATAAGGACTTACTAAGACGTCCTATACTCGACGACCACGTTTCGAGGGCAAGGCAACAGTGAGGCGTACCCTAAGAGTGGTGTGTGAATTTGTGTGTGATTTTCAGTTTAGCATTTATCTTGTACATGTATCATGGTGATCTACGCATTGTTTTTAATTAGTCATTCATTCTTTCATGCAAGTTAGCAGTTTAAAAGTGCGGAAATTAAAGTGCGGAAAGTAAAATTCTACGCTATTACAAGGCGCGGGTCTATACATCGCCAAATTAACAAAGACCCGTTTTGAATAAAAAATGCGGAAAGTAAATAAATTCCTAATTACTATTACAAGGCTTGAGCAATTACATAATATTCACAAAGGAAAATAAAATAGCATGCGAAACGAAATAAAAATTGAACGTTCGAGGGCGTTGGACCCTTTTGAAATTAAATTGAATGAAAGGTTAATGAATTATTTAATTAAAAGAAAAGAAATGTTTTTTATGTTTTTGGTATTTATGAAATTAAAGAGAATAAAGAAAATTAATATTGAAAGAAACCTAATTGTAAATGGCTTTTAATTATTAAAAAAGAATGTTTAAGTTGTAACCTAATTTAACCCTAATTAATTAAATGGCATATTTATTTACAAAAATAATTAATATTTAATAATGGTAAAAAAAGGAAAAAATAATAAAAGTATTAAAACCCCTATTTCTACATTTTTTAGTTTATTAAAAAAAACATTAAAATTAAACCTAAAATTAAAACTAAATTAGTTAACAAAATTTATTTACAAAACTATTTATGAATTAAATATTAAAACATATTTTTATTTTGACTTTTCTGATTTTTTTGTGTCTTATGAAAATTATTTGAAATAAATTAAATAAAAGTGGTCAAAAGAATAAAATAAAAAAAAAAGAAAAGAGAAGAAAAGAAATTAAAAGAATATGCAAACATTGGGGGTGTTGACCCAAATTAAGGAGGTTGATCTGCAGCAATTTGGCCCAATAGAAGCTTGGCCTGTTTGACTTTCAGCGTTCACGTGTGCATGGTTGACTAGTGTACATGGTATTCGTTTGTTGATAACCATTAGATTGGACTTCCTGGGCGCGTGGCAAATTGAGAAGCGAGGTTGCATGATAGACCTTGGATGGTACGCTGCACAGAAGCATGTTAATTGAAAAAGCATGAAATATATAGGGGGACCTGGGAATCGAACCCAGGTCCCAGTGCTTGCAAACGTTCCTCTCCACCAACTGTGCCAGCGCGTTCATTCATAAGCATAATGGAATGCAATTATTATATTTGAAAAGTGCCAATATTCTGGGACAAACGAAAACTCGCGCCAATTATTTGAACGCACCATTCATGTCCCTCCACGCATCATCTTCTTCCATTGTTCTGAAACAAAAAGCATTTAAATAGCGGGGGTTTTAAACCCCCACAAACTGAAAACATGAAAATAGCGAATAGCTGTATAATCAACATAAAAAAGGCGCGATGGTATGGTTCTGTTCGTCATGAGCTTCTGATTTCAATGGTGCTATTTAGGTTGGCCAATTTTTCCTCAAGCGTAAAACCCCAATTCATGGTTCCTGAAACCCTAAAAAATAGCCATGGCAATTTTCTATACAAGCAATATTAGTTCAATTCAATGGTACCATAAGTTTCAGTGAGTCCATATTAGTGTAGAACAATCATTAGAATGTATGAAAAATGCGTGCAAATCAAAATACGAATATGCAAATGTTCATGAACAGGACGACTTCGTGCTACCGTTTCTCTGCGTGTGGGGATGTGATTTTGATTGAGAAAGCTTCCTAGTTATCCCAGCAAGCCTTTTGAATCGTTCTTTTGCCTTGAAACTCACCCTAGCTATGAAATCAGTTTTGGAATTTTTGGTGAAAAATGCAAAGTTTGTTTTTTGATTCTGAGCGCAGCTTCTAGGTTCTTGTGATTAGGGTTGCAATATGTATATGTATGTGAATGTTTTAGGTCAACAAAACAAGCCCAACATCCAAGCTTTAATGCCTTTCAAGTTTGTGATCTTCCATGATTTTTTCAATCTTTTTCATACCTTACTTATGCCAATCAATGGAGATTCTTGCCTTTTTCAGTGTGCACGAAATCTTGAGTGAGTAAAGAGCCTATTAGCTGCATAAAAAGATTTAAACACATGCTTTGCTATTTTTGTCATATTTTATTTTAATTAAATGAATTAATGGTGATAAAAATTCAAATAATAAATAAAAAATGATGAAATAACTCCCCTTTGGGTCAATGGGTCGTGCATAGCTTTTGGGTGATGATTCTTGGAAGAAATTGTGGCCCATTAGCAATTTTGAGGTATTTGAAGTAAAGTTGACTTTTCAAAATTCCCAAAAATTTCCCAACTTCCACAAGGCATATCTTGCTCAATTTTTAAGCTTTAATCATATTCTTGGACATTTTGGAAAGGTCTTGAAGTCCTCTAACCAATGCCTTTGGTCCCATGTCATTTTGATTTACCAATCTCAAGTTATGGTCTTTGACTTAAAGTGCCTTTTTGTTGACTTTTGAAAATGACCTATAATGTTGAGATTGATAACTTTTTGTGAGAGCATTTCTTGGACTTGAAGTGTGAAGAGGAGTTGTAGGAAATGTCATTCTCTTCAAAATGAGCTTTGGATGGAATTTTTCTGATAAACCATGTGGAAGTTATGCCCTGGTCAAGTTACAGTTGACTTTTTCAACTGTCCAAATATAGCAACTTTTGCATCTTGAGACTTTTGAGCCATGCCTTGAGAATCATGATCAAGAATTGATCAAATGATGTTTGTGGCTTCAAAATAAGATGTTGACCAAAAATTTGAACTTTTGACTGTCAAATGACCATTTTGCCCCTGCAGTTGACTGTTGAGCAATTAGGGTTTTTGACTGTGCAATTTTGTGCTGTGAGTCTTGAAACTTGGTATGAGGATGCTTGACAATGTTTGTAGGCATGCGGGACTTGTTTGGACCCTTGAAAACTTCAATTTCTTTGTCAGAACCAAAACCCTAGTTTTTGACTGTTAGGAGGCAATTGGACTGTGCAACCCTTGGGAGATTTTTGAAGCATGCTCTTTGCAAATCTTGAAGAATGTGGGAGGGCAAATTTTGGGGTACAACACCTATTCATATAGGCCCACATTTGTTTTAGATTACTTTCCAGGTCATGGATATTGTACCCGCTTATAGCTGCTTGCTGGGACGGTCGTGGATACATGAGGCAGGGGCTGTCACTTCAACTTTACACCAAAAGCTGAAGTTTGTACGTGAAGGAAAAGTGGTGATTATAAATGGAGACCAGGCCTTATTGATATCTCATTTGTCCTCTTTCAGAATTGTGGAGGCGGATGAAGCTGCTGTTGGAACCCAGTTCTAAGCTTTATCCATTGACAACATAAGAGGAAATGAGAGTTCTATGGTTTCTCTTAAGGATGCGCAATAGGTTGTGCGCAATGGCCATAGTGAAGTTTGGGGACAGATTATGGATCCACTTGTAAACAAGAATAGAGTTGGCTTGGGGTTCTCTGTGAAGAATGATAAAGGTAAGGGCATGAAGTCGAAGTCTGTTGCAGGAAAGTATCAAGACATCTTCCGTAGCAGGGGCTATCTTCATCCAACTGTTTCCGGGATTAATGCCATTATGGAAGATGAAACAGAACCAGAAATTCCAAATTATGTGACGCACAGAGTTAGGGTACAGAATTGGATCACCATTGATGTTCCCTCTGGCATACATGTTTCAAAGTAATTTATTTTGTTAATCTTTTTGAAAAGCTTTCACTCTGCCCAAGGTGAAGGTATTAATATTGTATGGGCTTATTTGTTTGTTGTGACTTTTAAAATCAATAATAAAATTTGTCTTTATTTCCCAAATTGTGTCTTTATTTTCTGCTTTTTCTTGGAAAATGGTAATCAGAAAAAAACCTTTCAAAATAAATAATAACTGAAACTCAATCTGCATGATCACTTGTTATATGTGTCAGTTTCTAAAAGCAATCACAAATCATATGCGCAGATTAATTAAAAAACTCATTGAATATAATGACCATGCACCCTCTCCCAACTTTGAATGTCATGTGTATGGGGCCGAAGAAGAAGACTATGATGAGATTTTGGAGGAGGTCTCATGGTTGCTTGAGCGCGAGGAAAATGCCATTCAGCCATATAAAGAGACATTGGAAGTAATAAATTTGGGTTCAGAAGAAGATCCGAAGGAAGTCAAGATTGGAGCATTGTTGCATCCTGATGTGAAGAGCGGGTTGATTAAGTTGTTGAAAGAGTATGTGGACGTTTTTGCTTGGTCTTACCAAGATATGCATGGTCTAGATACATATATTGTAGAGCATCATTTGCCTTTGAAGCCAGAGTGTCCGCCAATCAAACAAAAGTTACGAATAACTCACCCATATATGGTAGTGAAGATCAAAGAGGAAGTTCTAAAGCAGGTTAATACCGGTTTTCTTATGACATCAGTGTACCCTCAATGGATTTCCAATATTGTTCCAGTACCAAAGAAAGATGGAAAAGTTCTCATGTGCGTAGATTACAAAGATCTAAATAAAGCTAGTCCAAAAGATGATTTTCCATTGTCACACATTGATATGTTAGTGGATAGCACAAAAAATTCAAAGTTTTCTCGTTCATGGACGGATTTTTCGGGTATAATCAAATAAGAATGGCTCCCAAGGACATGGAAAAAACAACCTTTATCACACCCTGGGGAACATTCTGTTACAGAGTGATGCCCTTCGAGTTGAAGAACGCTGGTGCAACGTACCAGAGGGCTATGACAACCCTATTCCATGATCTGATGCACAAGGAAATCGAGTTATATGTTGATGATATGATTTCTAAATCCCATACTGAAGAAGGGCATGTAGAAGATTTGTTGAAGTTGTCTCAGTGTTTGAGGAAGTATCGTCTCTGCTTGAATCCAAATAAATGTACCTTCGGTGTTCGATCAGGGAAATTGTTGGGTTTCATTGTTAGCCAGAGAGGGATTGAAGTTGACCCTGATAAAGTCAAAGCAATTTAAGAAATTCCAGCGCCGAGAACTGAAAAAGCAAGTCAGATGGTTCCTCGGGCGTTTGAATTATATTTCCATATTCATTTCCCATATGACTGCAATGTGTGAACCGATCTTTAAGTTGTTAAAGAAAGATCAAGGTTGTGTGTGGATAGAGGACTGCCAAAGGGCATTTTAAAGTATTAAAGAATATCTGCTCTAACCTCCTATCTTGCTCCCTCCTGTTGAAGGAAGACCATTGATTATGTATCCGACAGTGTTAGATAATTCCATGGGCTGTATTATGGGACAATAGGATGAAACAGGGAAGAAAGAGTATGCCATTTACCATCTCAGTAAAAAATTTACTGATTGTCAATCGCGGTATTCCATGCTGGAAAAGACATGTTGTACTCTGGCCTGGGCGGAAAAATGTTTGCGGCAATATATGTTGAATCACACTACTTGGTTGATCTCCAAAATGGATCCAATCAAGTACATTTTTGAAAAGCCTGCTCTTACTGGGAGAATTTCCCGCTGGCAGACGTTGCTATCTAAATATGACATCAAATACCACACTCAAAAAGCTATTAAAAGCAGCATGTTGGCAGATTATCTTTCTCACCAACCAGTCGATGATTATTAGTCTGTGAAGTATGATTTCCCTGATGAGGATGTGATGTTTCTGAAAGTGGAAGATTGTGAAGAACCATTACCTGAGGAAGGTCCTGATTCTGAATCTCGTTGGAGTATGATATTTGATGGAGCTGTGAATGCTTATGGTAAAGGAATTGGTGTTGTGATTGTCACTCCACATGGATCGCATATTCCTTTCACTGCAAGGTTGACATTTGATTGCACTAATAATATGGCAGAATATGAGGCTTACATCATGGGTCTCAAGGAAGCTATTGATCTCAGAATTAAAATTCCAGATGTGTATGGAGATTCAGCTTTGGTGATAAATCAGATTAAAGGAGAGTGGGATACTCGTCACCCTGGCTTGATCCCTTATAAAGATTATGCTAGAAGATTGTTACCCTTCTTTAATAAAGTTGAATTCCATCATATTCCTAGAGATGAAAATCAAATGGCGGATGCTCTGGCAACTCTGGCTTCTATGTATCAAGTGAATACTTGGAATGATATACCTCGAATTATAGTTCAGCGACTGGATAGGCCCACTCATGTGTTTACAACAGAGGAGGTAACGGATGATAAACCTTGGTATTATGATATCAAGCATTTTCTTCACACCCAGGAATACCCGATTGGTACATCGAATAAAGATAAAAAGACATTGAGAAGATTGGTTGGCAGTTTCTTCCTCAGTGAAAATGTGTTGTACAAGAGAAATCATGACATGGTCCAGCTCAGATGCATGGATAGACACAAAGCAGACATGGTGATGCATGAGATTCATGAAGGCTCATTTGGCACTCACGCCAATGGACATTCGATGGCTAAAAAGATGCTAAGGGCAGGTTACTATTGGCTGACGATGGAATTTGACGGTTACAAATTTGCAAAGAAGTGTCATAAATGCCAGATTTATGCGGACAAGGTTCATGTGCCTCCGACACTTCTTTAGGTGATCTCTTCCCCATGGCCTTTCTCCATGTGGGGTATTGACATGATTGGGATGATAGAACCCAAAGCTTCGAATGAACGCCATTTCATCTTAGTAGCAATTGATTACTTCACCAAATGGGTGGAAGCTGCTTCGTATGCTAATGTTACCAAGCAGGTGGTTGTGCGCTTCATTAAGAATAATCTTATATGTCGGTATGGTGTGCCGAGCAGAATTATCACCGACAATGGCTCGAATCTGAACAACAAGATGATGACATAACTTTGTGAGGAATTCAAGATTGTGCACCACAACTCATCTCCGTACAGGCCAAAGATGAATGGGGCGTTGAAGTTGCTAATAAGAATATCAAGAAGATCATCCAGAAGATGGTTATTACTTATAAAGATTGGCATGAAATTCTCCCTTTTGCTTTGCATGGCTATCAGACATCTATTCGCACTTCAACAGGAGCAACCTTGTTCTCCCTTGTATATGGAATGGAAGCGGTACTCCTAATCGAGGTTGAGATTCCCTATTTACGTGTGATAATGGAAACCAAGTTGTCAGAGGCTGAATGGGTCTAGAACAGGTTTGACCAATTGCATTTGATCGAAGAGAAGAGGATGACAGCTTTGTGTCATGGACAGTTATATCAAAAGAGAATGAAGAAAGCTTTTAATAAGAAGGTCAAACCTCATGAATTCAAAGAAGGTGTCCTCGTGCTCAAGAAGATCGTGTCTTTTAACGCTGATTCTAGGGGCAAGTGGACTCCCAATTTTGAAGGCCCATGTGTTGTCAAGAAAGCCTTCTCTGGTGGTGCATTAATTCTTGAAACTATGGATGGCGAGGAGCTCCCACGTCCCATGAATGCTGATGCAGTCAAGAAATACTTCGCCTAAAGAAATAAAAGAACAGCTCGCTAAGTTGAAAACCCGAAAGGGCGGATTAGGAAAAAAAGAGTGTCTCGGTAGGCTGAAAACCCGAAAGGGCGGTCTAGGCAAGATCTAGAGACATAAACAGAATAAAATTTTCCGCTAAGTTAAAAACCCACAAGGGCAGCTTAGGCAAAAGTTAGGGACTTTCTTGGAAAGTAAATACATCATATAAGACTTGATCATTGAAACAACAATCTTCTTAGATCCTCATCATACTTCAACGAAAGTTGTTGCTCAGGATTTCAAAAGTTTTTAGAAGGGATAGTGGTCATTGTATCTCAATGTATCTTTTCCATTATAAATTACCATTTTTTGAACTTTGTAATCATCCATGGAGTCTCGCCATTCGCAGACTACCATTCTATCAATAAAATTTGAGCTTTTACCCAATTTTTTGTATTTCTTATTTTATTCAGCTTGCAAAGACTCCATTTATTATTGATAATAATTTTCAAAGCGAAAAGATTAAATAACAAAATTGTTTTTCAAAAAGAATTTACAATTTACTTTTACTTTATATTTTGTGATTCAAGAGGAAAACAAAAGTGGTGATCCCAGGAATGCATGAACTCCAGTAGTTTTAAGAAGTTTTGTTTCCCCTGGGAAGGTTTTCTCAGGATGTTTTCGCCATATTGGGTTTGTGACTCCAGTGTCCCCAGTCAAGTCTTGGTTCATTTTTTCTTCTTTCCTGAGTTCGCATGATATGAAGACTCAATCCAATATTTCTCCAGTGAAGGTTTCGCTTATTTGATAGAAGTCCTTTCTTCCCAGAGAAGTTGGTATAATAATTACTCTCGAAAAACACGTATCTTCGGTTTCCCCAGTGAAGAACGTATCTTGGTTTCCCCTCGATGATGTGGTGTTGACTTCCCCAATGAAGTCAGCACGAAGTCCCCAGTTGATGTCTCTATGATGAAGCATTATCTCCCGTAGGGAAGTCTGTATGTTTTTTCCCTCCATCAAAATGGGTCTGAATTCCCCAGTGAATGTTTTGATGATTTGGTGTACATCTGCTTTATTTGAAATTAGGTTTTGCAATCCCCGGTAGAAGTATTACATTTGAAAATGCTTATTTCCCCGTTGAAGTCTGAGTGCTACTCCCTGGTGAAGCCTGGAGAAGGATGTTATATCCCTGTATCTGTATTGTTACGTCGCTATATTATGTTTCTACCCAGTAGAATTAAGCCATGCAGTAGGACTTTGTTTCCTGAGTTGGTGCTTAGTTTTCTTTTGGGATGATCGTCTTAGATGTGATTCAGCCGAGTGTTGTGTGCGCTTTAGTTGGTTTTGTTTGTTTATTCCCAGTATTATATGATTGTTTTGTCAGCATATACATAATAGCACTCATACACTCATACATACATCATGCATAGTTAAATTTAGAAAATCACTGCTCATTCACATTCGTTAATATTCCGTTGACATATTAACCTATTTTGCATAGTTGTGTTATCCTCTCCCCAATAGAGTGTCGGCCATAAGCAGAAAGTGTATATTCTTTCAATTTCCCCACTAAGTTATCCCTCGTGGTGGATTTTTTTTCTTGCTTTAGCCTTCTTGTACAGCTCCTTGTCTGGATGATTTAGGTTTCCCCCTTTTTGAGTTTATTTCTCAAAGAATCTATTTTGGTAGACCGTTTGCTCCAGTTTATTTCTAGATTGAATCTTTGTTTCTCATCAATATTATTACTTTGTATTTCTGCAAGCTTCGAGTTTTGGTTTGAGAACATGCATTTATTTTGCACGAGAAGACTTTATCTCCCCAGCAGGAATATGTTGGCATTTCCCCAGGAAGACATATTGCTTTCCCCAGAAGTCATTTTTTTTACAATCCTCCATAACAACAAGTGGCAAGTCTCTTTATTTGAGCAACTTGTACTTAAAGTCGACGTTACTTTTTTTTGCTATCTTCTCTATGAGTGGATAGTTTGTAGTTTGTTGTCGAATTACTCCAGTGGATGGAAAGTCTTTTCACTATGACAAAGATAATTCATTGGGAAATCTTTGTAAGTGGTAGTCTCTTTATTTGAGACAACTTATATATTACCCTTTCCGGGCGGAGTGCCTTGGTTAAAGAAGAAGTTAAGATCTATTCTAGGTGAAACGCCAGAATTTTGGGTGATTGTTATCTTTTTGCTATCCTCAGTGAACGTTGGCAGTTTATCATCAGTGAACGGTGATGCTATGATATATTTTCTTTCTACCTTCATTGAAAGTTGGTATGTCACCATCAGTGAAAGTTGGTGATTGTTATCTTTTTGCTACCCTCAGTGAACGTTGGTAGTTCATCGTCAGTGAATGGCGATGCTATGATATATTTTCTCTCTACCTTCAATGAAAGTTGGTAGGTCACCATCGGTGAAAGTTGGTGATTGTTATCTTTTTGCTACCCTCAGTGAATGTTGGTAGTTCATCATCAATGAACGGCGATGCTATCATATATTTTCTCTCTACCTTCAGTGAAAGTTGGTAGTTCATCGTCAGTGAACGTCGATGATTCTTTCTCTCTACCTATAGTAAACGTCGGTAGCTCACCGTCAGTACACATCGGTGTTGTTATTTCTTTCCTCTTTCTACCTTCAGTGAACGTTGGTAGTTTCACCTTCAGTAAAAGTTGGTGTATCATTTGATTTTTTATCTTCCTCTATAAGTCGAATCTTTTGATCCACCAGTGATTTATTTTCCTGGTCGGGTTTCTCTTTTGTTTCTTTATTTTTTTACATCCCAGTGGTGTTTTGTGTCCCTTTGAATTTGTCCATGTGAATTCATATTCATAAGCATTGCATGGCATCTTAGGGTCAAAAATAGTGTTTGTTTTATATTTAAGTATCTTCGATCGCGTCGACACGAAGATTCTTAACCTTCATATCTCTGGATAAAATAAACTTAAATAAGGGCAGCTGTTGTATCCCAATTTTTGCACCTAAGATTCCTTCATCGTACCATGTTGATTCAATCACAACAAGGTCACATTAGGGCTTTTGGCTCTTCTCTCTATCTTTAGTTTTGCTCTTTGAGGAATCACCAAGCACCTTGACTTGTTTTCTTTTGTGATCATGGATAGTTTGTCTTAATTTTCTTTCTAATTAATAAAATTCAATGATGGATGGTCTTACTTGTTAATAATGTAGGTAAAGGCAATGTGGCTTAGCAAATTGATCCATGGGTTCATGAGTTTATTTCCATGCCCTAGTCAATAAAGCTTGATAAGTACAAACCTTACCATTTAAGTTGTTTTGGAAGAAATGACATGGCAAGGTTTACTTTGGGTTCATCACATTTCAAAGTTATCAAATTGATTCAAAAGTACAAGGGGTTGATGAAAGAAGTTGTCATGATTGGACAAGGTCTTGTTCCCATTGATCACAAGTGCATATTTCTCTAAATTCTCAAGAAATGGAAGTGGTTTTGGTGGCTACGAGTTCTCATTATCATCCTCAATAACTTCTATTTACAAAGCAAGAGTGTTGGTACAAGAAGTTTGTTCAAAATTGTCAAAATTCCTCAAAGCATTTTCTTGGTTTAGGAGCTAGGGTTTTGAACTTCAAAGAAGTATATCTTGCTCATATTCTGGTATTTTTGAGTGATTCAAAATAAATCCTTCTCTTCAAAGGGTTATTTACAAATCACTTCAAAAGTTCCAAGGTTTTTTCATGTGTAAGAAACTTGATGATGAAGAAAGATTACAAGTCCTCCAGATGAACCCTCATTTTCTCATGTGTGACTTCAAATGATCATAACTTGGTAAATTTTTATCACCTTGAGCCCACTCTTTTTCCACAATGATCTTGAGGATGTGAAATTTATTCCTTATTTTATGTGCAAAGTGAGACAATGGATGGAAGATGCTCTAAGGATACAAAAGATTATAGGTCATTTCATGATTTTTTGCCAACTTCAATAATTCATAATGAGGGGTGAGAAAACACTTATAAGGGGGGGTTGAATAAGTTTCTCTTTTTATTTTTATTAAAGGCTCAACAATAATGGAAAGACACGGTTATTTTTATCCTGGTTCGTTTGAACTCAAACTACTCCAGTCCACCCGCCAAGGTGATTTCGCCTTTCTCAACAAGGACTTAATTCACTATAATCAAACATATTACAATCACACAACCAAATTGTTGTTACTAACAATTAAAAGCACAGGTAAAATTACAAGTGACTAACACCACTAAGACTCAAACTAGTCCTAACCTTCTTGAGAAATCTGACCAAACTTAGTCTCTCAAGGAACAAATACAAAAATTAAATCTTTACAGATAGTGAAACAAATTGCTTCTTAGAAAGCTATATCACAAACTGTGATTTTTCACTAAGATTAGTTTTGCACAAAGTGTTTGTAAAATAATTTGTGAGCAGCAGAATATTTTCACGTAGTTAGCTAGTTGGCTTTTGACAAATGATCTTCTATTTATAGCATGAAGAAAACGATCGTTGCTGCCTTCAAAAGTGAAGAGCAATTAATGTTTGTGTGTTTGCTTGCAGTATTGCATTTTCTAATGAATTAGCGTAGACACTTTAGTGCATGTAGCCGTCTTTGCATTAAATGAGCAAACATCACTTGTCAGAGCATGTTTCCTGAAACTTGACAAGACTTGTTAGCTTCTTTATTCTTTCAGAACTAGCTTCACGTCTTGCTTCAGAATATGCTTGCAAATCTTCTTATCAGCGCTTGCTTGCAGAATTCTTCTGAACAAAGTTCACATGGAAACTTGCTAAGCTTTAGAAGATGCATTAAATAGTTTCTTATCAGAGTCAGCATCAGAACTTGCGCTAAAACAAATAGTTCTTTCATCAAAGAACTTCTTCATTTATTTTCAGCTCAACACGTCAAAATGATTTTCATCTAGGAAAATACTTCTGTCAGAACATTATCTAAAACAAATAAATATTCTCATCAGAGTATCAATTATATAAAATATATTTTATTGTTATCATCAAAACTCTAAGATATGATTAGAACCAATCTTGTTCTAACAATCTCCCCCTTTTTGATGATGACAAAAAATTTCAGATTTAGAAATAAAATTGAACAAGAGATAAGAATCTCCCCCTGAAATAAATATTTCTATAAGAAAAACTTCCTGAGAATTTTCATCAGAGCTTTGAAATTTTTCTTCTAGGATTTCTTCAGCAAGTCTTTTGAAGATAGTGTTCAGTTGAATTAAACTTCTAGAGTTTAGTGATACCTGCAAAATTCTTTTAAACATAGAAAGAAATCTTTTTATTTTGTTAGAATGTTTAAGACTTAGTCCCATAACTGTTAATCAGAGATTAGATCAAAATACTCATTTTCTCCCCCTTTTTGGCATAATCAAAAAGTATATAAAAATAATTGAAGAGCGTAATGGTTTTAAAAAAAATTCAGAGGTACAAAACAACAAACAAAAACAAGAAACAGAATGACACTAAGGTTTTTTAGAAACAAGAGCCAAAAGAAGATTCTTGATCTCAGATGCAGATTCCTCTTGTTTCATCATCCAGTTTCTAATTTCTTTTTTAGTCTCATCTTGTTTGTCCAAGCGCTCATGAATAGCTTCATTTTCCTTCTTAAGCTCATTCAGAGTCTCCATAACCAGTGAAGTAGGAGCAGAGGATGAAGAAGCTTCAGCAGATACAGCCTTTGGAGTAGAAACCGTTAAGTCAGAATGAACAAATGTTGAAAGAAGAGTGCCCAGATCAACCATCAGAGTTGGCACAGGTTCAGGTGCAGTTTTAGCAAAAGGTTGATTAAACAAAATAATTGCCATAGGATTTGAATCTACATATGCATCTACAGATTCATCTTCTAAAATGTCCATTTGATCAACAGGAGCATTAGCAATCATCAGAGTAGACTTCTTGTCCCAAATATCAGTAGCTTCCGATTGGAAGGCATGCAGATGTTTGGAGAAGTTCTCAAGCACCTGAGAGTGACATAAGTCTTGCAACTTCAGTGAATCAGCATCTAAGGTTCTCCTGAACGTTTCCCACAGAAGATCTGTTTTTGCTGGGTTCACATTTTTAGTGCAGTCTTCCTTCAGCAGGTCCAACCAAGATTGAACTTATAACTTCTAGACTATCCACTGGAATGAGAGTGGTTCTCTCTGGAATGGTGTACTATTCAGATTGTGTGTTTCCAGAATGAGTAGAGGAGGAAGCCATTTGAGAACTTAGGTTGAGAGAAGAAAATGGTTTGCAGAGAAAAAATACACAGAGACGATTGAATTTTGAAAGAGAAGGTAAAAATGAGAAAGGGGTTTTAGAAAGGTATTTATATGAAAACTTTTGAGAAATAGGTTTTAAAAAATAAAACTGTAAAAAGATTTTTAAAAAAAATTAATTAAAAAGAATCTAATCATTACTAGCATTTTATGATATTGAAAATTGAGGGGAAAGCGTGAGATTTGAGCAAATCATAACAGTTACCTAGGAACGGCGTCAATAGCTTTGCACGCGTGACTTTTCAGAAACACAACACGTGTTCATCTCCTGAAGGTTGCATGGGACATTTGTTTGATATAATGAACTGTTGAACTATACTTGTAATAAAACGTTAGAGCATTTCAGAATTTTATATATAGCTTCTGATGTAACTTCTCTTCTAACTTCTGAAGAGTTGTTAATCAGAACATTCATTTCATAATATTCTGAAGGCAAACACAGAAGATAAATACAATTTTATTCAGGACATAATTCCATATAAATATTTTTCAAAATGAATTTAAATCTATCTTCTGAAAGGGGTTTGGTAAAAATATCAGCCCATTGATGGTCCGTTCTTACAAAGATTAAATTTAAAATTCCTTTCTGAATGTAGTCCCTTATAAAATGATATTTAATTTCTATGTGTTTAGCTTTAGAATGTAAAATGGGATTTTTAGAAAGACAAATTGCAGAGGTATTGTCACAGAAGATAAGAATCTTACTTTCATAAAGATTAAAATCTTCTAGCTGACTTTTCATCCAGATCATTTGAGAACTACATCCAGCAACAGATATATACTCAGCTTC
This sequence comes from Vicia faba, assembly GCA_948472305.1. Taxonomy (NCBI): domain Eukaryota; kingdom Viridiplantae; phylum Streptophyta; class Magnoliopsida; order Fabales; family Fabaceae; genus Vicia; species Vicia faba. The sequence goes on along the minus strand of OX451738.1, from coordinate 82,044,435 downwards.
TATTGTTGAAAGTGAAATTGTTGCTCGCTTCTTGTTGTACCACGAGATAAGATTGTCACCCAGAAACTGGCAGCTTCCAGAGGTGCTCTTTCTTTTAATTCTATCTCCAGCAAAGTCAACATCACAATAACCTACTAGTCTGAAATCTTTTGATATTCTGTAACACAGGCCCAGATTAGTAGTACCTTTCAGATACCTCAGAATTCTCTTAAAAGCAGTTAAGTGAGATTCTCTAGGATTTGATTGTAATATAGCACATAAACATACGCTGAATAATATATCAGGTCTAGATGCAGTTAGATAGAGAAGGGATCCAATCATACCTCTTTAGAGCTTCTGATCTACCTTCATACTTACCTCATCTTTTCCCAGAATGCATGTTGGGTGCATTGGTGTCTTAGCATCTTTGCTTTCTGACATCTGAAATTTCTTCAGAAGTTCTTTAACATACTTCGTCTGATGTATGTAAGTACCTTCTGGAGTCTGGTTAATTTGTATTCCCAGAAAGAACTTCAATTCTCCCATCATGCTCATCTCAAATTCTTCTTGCATGGTCTCAGCAAATTCTTTTCCAAGGGAGATATTAGAGGTTCCAAAAATAATATCATCAACATAAATTTGACAAATTAAAATGTCATTTTTAAATGTCTTTCTGAATAAAGTTGTGTCCACTTTCCCTCTGGTAAAATCTTTTTCTAAAAGAAAATTACTCAAACGTTCATACCAAGCTTTGGGAGCTTGTTTTAAACCGTATAAAGACTTTTTTTAATTTAAAAAACATGTTATGGATACTTTGAGTCATTAAAGCCAAGAGGTTGATGGACATAAACTTCTTATTCTATATAGCCATTTAAAAATGCACTTTTAACATCCATTTGATATAATGAAATGTTATTTTGAACAAAAAAAGAAAATTAATAATCTAATAGATTCTAACCTGGCGATTGGGGCAAAGGTTTCATTATAATCAATTCCTTCTTGTTGACTATAACCATGTGCAACCAGTCGTGCTTTGTTTCTGACCACCTCTCTTGCTCATTCAGTTTGTTTCTGAAAACTCATTTAGTTCCTACAATGTTGAATCCTTTAGGTCTTGGAACTAGATCCCATACATCGTTTCTGGAAAATTGATTGAGTTCATCTTGCATTGCTAGGATCCAATCATTGTCTTCCAGAGCTTCATCAATAGAGGTTGGCTCAATCAGAGATATCAATCCAAACAATGATTCTTCATTGATTCTGAGAGAGGATCTTGTTCTGATGGGATTTTCTTTTCTTCCAATAATCACATCTTTTTTATGAGCTGAAGCAATTATGGGAAACCTTTTCAGAGGGGGTTGTTCAGAGATTCTGAGATTATCCAGAGCATTATCAAGAGGAGGATCTTCTGAGTCTTCCTTTGCTTCTGAGTCTTCCTTTGCTTCTGACTATTCAGAGTTTGAGAGATGATCTTTTGTACCTATAGAAATATCAATTTTCTTTGGCTGTTGCTGGCCAAGCTTATCATCAAACCTGACTTTGATTGATTCTTCAACAATCAGAGTTTCTGTGTTGTATACTCTATAGCCTTTTGAGCGTTCAGAATATCCAACCAGAAAACACTTTTGTGCATTTCCAATGGTTCTAGAACTAATAATCTTCTATTTTTGATTGCCTCTGAAACCTGCGGATCTTTTAGATTTCAGGCTTTAGAACATATGCTTTCTTTCTTCCATGTGTAGAGAGAATCCAGAGTCCACGTGTTAATACTAGGGTTTCAACCTTGCTATTAAATATATCTGCAACATAGATGATTTTGTCTTTTGGTACCTATATCTTTCTGGGTCCATGACTTCTAGAGTTTCCAACATTCTGTTTGAATTTTGGTTTAATATAAAACGCCTTACCAATATGTTTTATATCATGTGTTTGCCCAGTGGTGAAGTGAGAATAGAGAGGAGTGCGTTTGATAACCAAATCCTTAACTTTCTTAGGTTGGGATACTTTACCTTTGTATCCTATGCCTATTCTGCCATTCTTGCTAACTCCATAGATCATTGAAGCCATTTTGCTTCTATCTATGTTTTTAGCCAGAAACTTCTGAAAGCATTGATAATATTCCTTTATGATCTTATCAGTATTACTAGGATCCTCTGAGATTATTTACTTCTGAGAGTTTTGTAAATCATTTTCTAGTTTTGAAATCTTTTCTTTTAACTCAGAGTTTTCTAATCTCAGGCTCTCAGTTTCTTCAGAGTCAGAAGCAAGATCCTTTTTTAGGTTCTTGAATTTGACTCTGAGCTGTTGATACCTTTCCAAAATTTCACTCAGACTTTCTCCTAGTTCAGCTTTAGTAAAATTAACAGTAAAGTCAGGAAATACTTCTTCAGCGTCTGATTCTGATTCTGATTCTGATTCAGAAGATTCAGAGACATCTAATAAGTTATCCGTTTGAGCTATATTGGCTTGTTCATCTTTTGATTTTGTTCCATCTTCAGAAGATTCAGAGTTGTTCCATGTTGCCATAAGACTTTTCTTCTTCTCCTTAACGAACTTCCTTTTATGTTTCTCCTTCTGAAGCCTTGGACAATCACTTTTATAGTGATCTTGTTTATTGCATTCATAGCAGGTAATGATTCTGTTACTTAATTTTTTGTATCTAGAGGATTGTTCAGAGTCATTTCCTGTTCTTCTAGAGTTTCTGAAATTCTTCTGTCTGTGCTTCCACAGCTGATTGATTCTTCTGGATAGAAAGAACTTATCGTCTTCTTCTGACGAGGATTCTCCAGAGTTTTCTGCTTCTGCTTCTGCCTACGAAATTTTGGTTTCATATTTGTTAGATTTCAGAGCGAGAGACTTACATTGCTTCTGAGGCTCATCATCTTCTAACTTTATCTCATGACTTTTTAAAGCGTTGATGAGTTCTTCAAGAGACACGTTGTTCAGATATTTTGATACTTTGAAAGCAGTGACCATAGGTGCCCATCTTCTGGGTAAACTTCTGATGATATTCTTAACATGGTCTACTTTAGTGTATCCCTTGTTCAGAACTCTCAGGCCAGCGATCAGAGTTTGGAACCTTGAGAACATAGCTTCTATAGATTCACTTTCTTCTACTTTGAAGGCTTCATACTTCTGGATGAGAGCCAAAGCTTTAGACTCCTTCACTTGAGTGTTTCCTTCATGAGTCATTTTGAGAGACTCAAAAATATCATGTGTTGTATCTCTATTTGTGATCTTCTCGTATTCCATTTTAGAGATAGCATTTAGAAAAATATTTCTAGCTCTGTGGTGATTTTTTAAATCAGTTTTTTGTTGTCTATCCATATTTTTTCTATCAATCTTGTTTCCTTCTGAGTCTATAGGATGTGTTAACCATCCAAGACTATATCCCATAAATAACTATCATGACCTAGAAAGAAACTTTCTAGTATATCTTTCCAATATTCAAAATCTTCTCCATCAAACACTGGAGGTTTGGTGTAGTTATTGTTGTTTTGTTCAATTGCCATTGTCTTTTCTTTCTGGATCTTTTCCTGATACGGTTAAATGTTTGTTCTCAGAGTCAAGCTCTGATACCAATTGAAGGGTGAGAAAACACTTATAAGGGGGGTTGAATAAGTTTCTCTTTTTCTTTTTCGTAAAGGCTCAACAATAATGGAAAGACACCATTACTTTTATCCTGGTTCGTTTGAACTCAAACTACTCCAGTCCACCCGCCAAGGTGATTTCGCCTTTCTCAACAAGGACTTAATTCACTATAATCAAACATATTACAATCACACAACCAAACTATCGTGATTAACAATTCAAAGCACAAGTAAACTTACAAGTGACTAACACCACTAAGACTCAAACTAGTCCTAGCCTTCTTGAGAAATCTGAGCAAACTTGGTCTCTCAAGGAACAAATACAAGAATTAAATCTTTACAAATAGTGAAACAAATTGCTTCTTAGAAAGCTATATCACAAACTGTGATTTTTCACTAAGATTAGTTTTGCACAAAGTGTTTGTAAAATAATTTGTGAGCAGCAGAATATTTTCACGTAGTTAGCTAGTTGGCTTTGAACAAATGATCTTCTATTTATAGCATGAAGAAAACGACTGTTGCTTCCTTCAAAAGTGGAGAGAAATTAATGTTTGTGTGTTTGCTTGCAGTATTTCATTTTCCAATGAACTAGCGTAGACACTTAAGTGCATGTAGCCGTCTTTGCATTAAATGAGCAAACGACACTTGTCAGAGCATGTTTCCTGAAACTTGACAAGACTTGTTAGCTTCTTTATTCTTTCAGAACTAGCTTCACGTCTTGCTTCAGAATATGCTTGCAAATATTCTTATCATCGCTTGCTTGTAGAATTCTTCTGAACAAAGTTCACATGGAAACTTGCTAAGCTTTAGAAGATGCATTAAATATTTTCTTATCAGAGTCAGCATCAGAACTCGCGCTAAAACAAATAGTTCTTTCATCAAAGAACTTCTTCATTTATTTTCAGCTCAGCACGTCAAAATGATTTTCATCTAGGAAAATACTTCTATCAGAACATTATCTGAAACAAATAAATATGCTCATCGGAGTATCAATTATATAAAATATATTTTATTGTTATCATCAAAACTCTGACATATGATCATAACCAATCTTGTTCTAACACATAACTCTCTCAATTTTTGGAGATTTTGAATGGTTCAAGTTTCAAAATGTCATTCAAGAGGTCTATTTCATGCCATCTTCTTTGGTCAAGAGCAAATTCCAAGTGGAAGGCCATGTTTGAATGCAAGACATTGTAGGTCACTTTTGAAGAAAAATTTGAAATATTTCTAAGTATGGAAAGTCAACCTTTTTTCCCCAACTTTGACTCAATGTAACTTTCAGCTCAAGCATCCATTTAACTCCATTGTTTTTCCATTGCAAATCTTGTAACCTCATCTTTCTAAAGCATCAAGAATCATTCCTTAAGACTCATTGAGCTGAGAATGCCATTGGATTGAACTTGATAACTTGGAACTGAAGTTTCTTCATAAGTCAGAATTTGAAATTCATGTTTTGGCTTCTAAACATCAAATTAGCACGCGTTTATGATCTAAACATGTTTAACCAAGTTGCCAAAGTGGATTAGAGCCTCAAAACGCAGAGATTAGATGAGTTTTGGTGAAAATAAGATCACACTTTACTCGTGCATCAGGTTTGCACGAATTCCCTCCAAAATGCATCATTCACTCTTCCTTTTGATCCCATTTGCTTCTCCTATAAATACATGAATTATCCCATTCATTTTCTCAAGCTTGGATAGCCAGAATCACCCTGCCAAACTTGCTCCATAACTCAATTTTCTGTAACTTCATAATCAGTATTCAAGCCTTTTTTCAATCCAATTTTTCTATCAATTCACCTTCCTTGATCTTCCCTGAAACTAACTGTGATGCGGTGGGAGAACTGACTTGAGGTTTTGCGTTTGTGTTTGTAAATGTTTCAGTTTAGCAAGAGTCGCCACCGACTTTTTATTTTATCCAAAGGAAAGGTCAAAAAGCACAGGAAAGACCTTTGAGATGTTTTCTTGGGTTCGGGGGGTAGATTATGAAAAGGGAAGGTGCATGCACCCTTTTCATCCATGTTTATCCATGGGCTCTTAGTTACTTGTTTAGATCACTTGCTTTTGCTTTTCAATTGTTTGAAATGGTGCTTTGTGTGTGGTTTTGAAAAATGTTTTGAAAAGAGGCCATCATTGTGGCAACCTTTGTAATTATTCTTGTTTGAATGTATACAAAGGTGTATTGTCTTTAGAAAAGATGTTTCAATGTTTTGAAAGTTTGTTTTGGGAAATGTTTTGAAATTGTGTTGTGAGATGTGTTTGAAAATAGCAAGTATGTTTTGTAAGTTTTGATCAAGTAACTAAGAGTTGTCTACCCTATCTACTCAAAGATCTTTCCTACACATTTTTAACCCTTTTGACAGTGTTGTTTTTACCACTACATTTGGTAAACAACCTTGTATTTGGATGTTAAACAGGACAGGCGCAGGTTATCGTAGTGACCATGATAGCAATTGTGCTAAGTATCTTTAGCAATTTTTGAGGGACTAGATCATTTTGTATAGGCAACCAAGATAGCGTCATCGAGGGACTATGATCTTTTGTTTTGTTTTTGTTTTGCCAAGATACTCAACATGCATAACATGGCCATTTTCTAGGCAACAAGTGGATGAAACCCTAGGGGTGCAAGTGTGCATTGTGTATTGATTTCAAGTTATTTATTCTTGGATTAGGTCATCTAGCGATTGATTTTTGAATCTTGCCATGCACGCCTAATTACTACATAGTATATTGAAAGCAATAAATTGCGGGAATTAAAAGTCTAAGTTATTACAAAAGTATCCGGGAATGGGGGTAAAATTATTACAAATGGGGATGAATCTCATAAGAATAGCAAAGCCCAAATATTATAACCAAATCGAATTGTCGCGATTCAATACAAAACTATAACAAATAAAGAAAATCAATAAATTATGAAATACATGTATTTATTAAAAAGAGATAAATAAACTCTATTCTAAAAAAATTAAGAATTATTATTATTATTATTCTTTATTTTGTATTTTATTAATTTTAAAAGAAAAAGTTTAAAGAAAAATTAATTAAACAAAATCTTTATTATTTTTGTACTTTTATTAATCAATAAGAAAAGTTTAAAGAAAGAAAAATTAATTAAATCAAATTAAATGTTTTTTTGGTATTTTATCAAATGAAACAAGATTAATTAATAAAAGAAGAAAATAAAACTAATTTAAGAAAATCAAAGTAATTTGCCAAAATAAAGTCTTAATATATTATTAGTATATTTTTTAACAAAAGAAATAAAAAGATAAATTAAAAGAAGAAAAATAAAATTAACTAAAATATTAATTTAATTTGATATATATAAAAAAAGGTATTGAGTTTTATGAGTTTATTAAAAAAAAAAAGTAAATTAAAACAAGCTGAAAATGGGCTTTAGGGTTTGAAAGTTTGAGGCCCAACTAAAAGGAAAGAAGAAAAAAGGTCAGAATGGAGGGGGGGTACGTTAGCAATGTAAATGGGCTTAAGGTATAGATTTATATGGCCCAATGCATTTGTTATCTCGTTTCTGATTAGGGTTTGTGGAACAATTAGGGTTTGTGCGTGCTTTCACAGCGGCGTCGTTGTCCTTTCCAGTTCATCTATCTCACTCTATATCGCTCGTCCTCACTGATCTTTCTCACTCAAACGCTCCTCTCTGATCTTCCTCTCGCTGTCTGTCACCGGAGCATCTCGCATTTCTCACTTCCTACGCTAATGGTTCTGTTTATTTTGAAGGGGTGAGATTCTAATTTTTGTTACGATTTTGATGGTTTGAACGAGCTTTTGATTATTGTCTTGCCTTTATTCATGTTATCTCTATTAATCCTATTGTGGCGTATGATTGAGATGCAGTAGATGGTTCTTCAAAGAAGTATACCTTTTGGAGCTTTTCTGTGGCGAAGTGAGATTTTGAGATGGGAGGCTCCCCGGCGACGAGCTAGGCAAGGAGGAAGAGAAGATGATGAAGGATGCGCACTTTTGGTACTTTTTCTTTGTCCCTTGAACTTGAATGACTATGATGATCTCTGAAACTTTGATATTTGTAAGTTTGTTGGATATTGATTGTTGGTATTTTTCTGTTGATGATGATTGTTCTGAAACTTTTGATGTTGGTATTTTTTGTTGATGATGATTGATGATAATCTCTAAAAATTTTGATTGTTGGTATGATTTTCTTCTTCTGATTTGAACTTGAATGATGATGCTTGTTGGCTTTGACTTTGTTTGGCTGTTGATGATGATTGTTGATGCTATGTATGAAACTTTGATATTTCTTTTCCTCTCTCTTGAGCTTGAATGATGATGCTTGTTGAATGCTTCTGACTTGTTAGTTAATGATGGATAATGATGATGATTATCCTGAGACTTTGTTTTGGTAGTTGATGATGATTGTTGATGCTATGTCTGAAACTTTGTTGGTATGTTTTAGATTTGTTGAACTGAGTTAGGGATGAGATACAGGTTTTGATGAGTTGTTGTTGAAGGTTTGGTGATGATTATTGAAACTGAAACTTTGATTTTGTAGTTTGGCTCTGTTATTACAGTTGTGGCTTGTTTTTCTGGTTTTTTATGACAGGTTTTTGAGATTTGAAACTGTTATACAGTTTTGGGTTTTGGGTACAGTTGTGAATGTTTTTGGCTCAAAGGTTTACAGTTTGGCAAGCTTGGGAACTGTTAGGCAGTATTTGTTACAGTTTGTTTGAACTGCTATGCAAGTTTTGATTGTGTTCTGCAGTTTGGACTATTAATAGGTTTGGGGCATTATGCAGGTTGTGTTGTTTGTTGTTTCACAGGGTTTGGGAGTTTTGTGCAGGTTTTGTTGCTTGAAACTGTTAGAGGTTTTTGGAGATTGTTGTCTTGTTGCTGTTAACAAGCTTTTAGAAACTGCAGTTTTATTGCTTGAAACTGTGGTTTTATTGCTTGAAACTGTTGTGGGTAGGCTTTACAGGTTTTGGGGTCTTGCAGCCTCAGGCTTGTTGCTTGAAATTGTTATATGATTTTGGTAGTTTTATCACAGGTTTTTGGAGAGTTGTTATAGTTTTGGCTGTGTGTTTGAACTGCTATGCAGTTTTGACCTTTTGAAGAGAGTTGCCAATCTTTTTTGTTTGACAAAACTGACCCCCCTTTTTCTTCCAGCTTCATGATGTTATATCTTTGTGACTTGTGACAGATTAGGCTTGGTAGCCAAACTGTACCATTCCAATAGGTGATATTTTTTCTCTCTTTCTCTCTCATTGATAAAGCAGATTTGCTTTTCTATTTTTTCTGAAAAGTTTGCCTTATTTCTTGGAAAATGATGATAGGCTATGACAAGCCTTTTGCTTGTTATTTGGTTTACCCTTTGCACTTTTTGCCTGTTGCGTTGTACTTTCTAGATTTGCTTGACAGTTTGGCCTTGTTGCAATGTTACTGTCTTGGTTTAGTTTGCATCCAGTTTGGCCTTATTTGCATTTGAACAAATTTGTTTTGCTTGCAATGCTAAGTTACTTGCCATGCTGTTACTACATTGTTACTGTCTTGCTTGGCCTATGTTTGCATTTGAACAAATTTGCTTTGTTTGCATTTGAATAAATTTGCTTTGTTTGAATTTTTATTTTTCTCTTTGTGAACCAAGAAGAGCAATCTTCTTGTGATTCGCAAAGAGGAAAATAAAAACGTGATGAAAAATAGCCCTCTGATTCCAATCGGCAAACTTTAATGATGAAAATTTTTCTTTCTTTTTGTTTGAAAATTCTTGCTTGATGCTCAATCAACTGTGCTAATCCTTTTTTGTCTTTCTTTCATGTGAGCGTAAATTGGACGGTGACAAAGCAGAGGAAGCAGAAGACTTTGTGGCAAGCACGGGAGCAATGGAAGCTTGGGCTTAGACTTTTTTCTTTGTAACTTAGGGATAAATATTCAAACAAATGTACCAATTTACTTTTCAAATACAATAAGTTGCACAACATAAAGCATTTAAATAATAAACTGTATTGTAACATTTTTTTAAATAAATGAAAAAGTCTTTGTGAGATAATCTAATATCTAATAAAACTCTTCTACTGTCAATAACTTGTAATTCTTTCTTTGCATCTTCACTTAATCCTTTAAGATTCTCATATCAAAGTAATTAAAATTGCATTCCAATAATTCCAATACAGATAACTTACACTTTAAGTAATCTAATAACTTTGTAGTCTCATAACCTTGCAACAGCATTCCAATACGCACTGTGTATTCCAAAAAATAAACAAACATTTCATTCCATTAACAAGCAAACGTCTTAACAGACGCATATTATCTGGTTAACCTGGATCAGACAAAAACTGAATATTCCAAATGACAGTCTCATCTCCCATTTCTCGTCCCAGATAAACAGGCCTTGAGAACAACCATTAATCTTTCAGTAAGCTTAAAAAAGCGTGAAAACATGTGACAGTTAATTGAATTTCTGAGAATTCAGTTTCTTCTGAGAAATGGGAGAGAAACCCTAATTCTTGATCTACTGCCAAACAAAAGTTTGTCTGATTGATTCCTGAGCCAATCTTGAAAATCTGAGAAAACCCTAGGGTTGTGATTTCTTGTGAAAAATGGGAGGGCAAATTTTGGGGTGCAACAGCTGCCCCTGTTCAATCTTCTTGAACCTGAAGAGTTAGATCGGCGAGTTTTCCGTTTGTGACTCGAAGGTAAAAGATGATTGGACACTAGAGTGCCCATAAATTTGCACTCGTCAAAGTATAGTTGAGGTAATGGGCTTACAGATGCCATTTGGAGATGTGATAGAATCTTGTCGGAGATGGGCTTAAAGATGCCATCCAAAAATGTTTGTTGACTTGTAAGTTGTAGGTGAAAGAATGAGTATCATAAAGGTATCCATGTCTGGAACATCTCTAAGCTGGGGGTCTGAATAAGCAATAGATTAGCATCCGTGTTTGGAGCATCCGTAAACTGTTTTCATAAGCTTAATCTGAACAAGCGATAGGTTAGCATCCGTGTTTGGAGGCATCCATAAACTGTTTTCATGATCCTATACTTGTAGCTTGTTAATCTTATCCTGAAAAGGGTAAAATATTAGCTGAAACACAAAGTTATGTTGCATGAAATGTATGATGCAATATATGTGTTTTATCAATGCCTATGACATATGAATGTAATGTATGTGCATGTAAGCTAAATACCTGTCTTGCTGAGGAAAATAAGTCCTTGACAACTGAAGATAATAAAATCTTCGACTGCTGCCGGCGAAAATAAATCCATGACTGCTGCTGGAGATTCAAGATCTTTGACAATTCACAAGGATTATCAAAACTTTGACAATTTCTATGGGGAATTGAGAATGAGAATCTTCATTCTACTAGGGTAATTTATGCTGAGGAGCCAAGAACGAGAATCTTCGATCTGCAGTGGATTAAAAACTCTGACAAATTTATGCTGAGAGTAAAGAAGGCTCTGGTAACTTCACTGGAGAATCAAAGATGAGAATCTTCATTCTGTTGGGGAGTAAAAACTCTATGGGGAATAGCTATATTGTTGGGGAGTAAGCTCAGGGGTTTAGGTTGTATACCACTTTAAGAATGAGAATCTTCATTCTGTCAGGAATATCAGGAGTTCAGGTGTATGCCAATCTATTAGGGAAACAAGAATGTGAATCTTCATTCAGGCTTTTGGGTCAGGAGGTTGGGAGTATGCCAATCTTCTGGGAAAGCAAGAATGATAATCTTCATTCAGGCGTTTGGGTCAGGAGGTTGGGAGTATGCCAATCTTCTGGGGAAGCAAGAATGAGAATCTTCATTCAGGCGTTTGAGTCAGGAGGTTGGGAGTATGCCAATCATCTAGGTAAGCAAAAATGAGAATCTTCATTCAGGCGTTTGAGTCAGGAGGTTGGGAGTATGCCATTCTTCTGGGTAAGCAAGAATGAGAATCTTCATTCAGGCGTTTTGGGTATCAGGAGCTTGGGAGTATGCCAATCTTTTGAGATTTCAAGAATGAGAATCTTCATTCTGTTAAAGGTATCAGGATCTTGGGAGTATGCCAATCTTCTGAGGTTTCAAGAATGAGAATCTTCATTCTGTTAAGGGTATCAGGAGCTTGGGAGTATGCCAATCTTCTGAGGTTTCAAGAATGAGAATCTTCATTCTGTTAAGGGTATCAGGAGCTTGGGAGTATGCCAATCTTCTGAGGTTTTAAGAATGAGAATCTTCATTCTGTTAAGGGTATCAGGAGCTTGAGAGTATGCCAATCTTCTGAGGTTTAAAGAATGAGAATCTTCATTCTGTTAAGGGTATCAAGAGCTTGGGAGTATGCCAATCTTCTGAGGTTTCAAGAATGAGAATCTTCATTCTGTTAAGGGTATCAGGAGCTTGGGAGCATGCCAATCTTCTGAGGTTTCAAGAATGAGATTCTTCATTCTGTTAAGGGTATCAGGAGCTTGGGATTATGCCAATCTTCTGAGGTTTCAAGAATGAGAATCTTCATTCTGTTAAGGGTATCAGGAGCTTGGGAGTATGTCGATCTTCTGAGGTTTCAAGAATGAGAATCTTCATTCTATTAAGGGTATCAGGAGCTTGGGAGTATGCCAATCTTCTGAGGTTTCAAGAATGAGAATCTTCATTCTATTAAGGGTATCAGGAGCTTGGGAGTATGACAATCTTCTGAGGTTTCAAGAATGAGAATCTTCATTCTGTTAAAGGTATCAGGAGCTTGGGAGTATGCCAATCTTCCTAGGTTTCAAGAATGAGAATCTTCATTCTGTTAAGGGTATCAGGAGCTTGGGAGTATGCCAATCTTATGAGGTTTCAAGAATGATAATCTTCATTCTGTTAAGGGTATCAAGAGCTTGGGAGTATGTCAATCTTCTGAGGTTTCAAGAATGAGAATCTTCATTCTGTTAAGGGTATCAGGAGCTTGGGAGTATGCCAATTTTCGGAGGTTTCAAGAATGAGAATCTTCATTCTGTTAAGGGTATCAGGAGCTTGGGAGTATGCCAATCTTCTGAGGTTTCAAAAATGAGAATCTTCATTCTGTTAAGGGTTAACTGTTATTTGGTCGATCTCCAGGCTTCAAGATAACTTGTTGGGGGATTTGGAGAAACCAGATTATTTCTGCTGTGGGTTGGTAGTTTCAACTACGCTGGGGATTAGTAGTTGGTAGTCTCATCTCCTCTGGGGGTGTTAATGACATGTTGATTTGATGGTGTTATGGAAATGGGTTTAAAGATACAATTCAAAGATGATTGTTGACGGAAAGTTTGAACTGGATTTATGACAGAAAAAACCTGGAAGTGAACCAGAATAAACCGTTGAGAGATTTATCTGAAACAGCAAAATCTAGAATATCTTCAACTGGAATAAGAATCAGGGAGATCTTAGTGTCGATCTTACTGAGCCAGAGAAGGTCTTGAATTACTTTGACTGGATAAGAATCGGAAAAATATTTGAATCGATTTAACTGAGCCAGACGAAAATCTTGGAATATCTTCAACAGGTACCGGGGAAAATAAATCCTGGACTGCTGTTAAAGGGGAAAGTTGAAAGAATTAACATCTGGTCGTGGTCCAGGCTTCATAGCTTGAATTTGTGAGAATTTGACTGCATCTTTCCTGACAGGTAAAGGCTAGTTGCATGACATATATCAAACAAAGATGTTCTCAAAATAAATGAGATTGCGTTGTATAATGTCCTGATGTACGGATGTGTAATGTTTTCAAGACGACCTCTCGCTGGGGAAAATAAATCCCGAACTGGTGATGGAGAAAGAGTTGAATTCTTCGTTTCCGATAGTGAAAAATCTGGCGATTTCAATGGGAAAATTTCTCAGGAATTCTTAAGGTCGACTTAGCTGGGAAGATATTACCAAATATCGAAACTCTGACTGGGAGCCATCTCATGAGGAAGATTTTAGAGAGATTTGTCATTGCCCTAAGTAGCGAGTGCTTATGGCTTCGCCAGGAAATGTTTGTTAGAACATAGTTTGATTCTACAACCCTCACTTAGAGTTTTGATGATAACAAAATACAAGATTAAATAAATTGTAAGATTTATATAAGACATATATGCTACTTAAAATTATGTTGTGTATTTACAGAAACTCTGATGGAATCAGCATCAGAATATCAGTATCAACATCAGCATCAGAAGATATGTCAGCATCAAAAGATCAAATAACATGTGCCATACGCTAAAGCCTGATGACCAGAATCTGCACATAAAATACTCTGACTCTGATCAAGATACTTACCAAGTCATCAGCACTCAGAAGCGTCATCATAAGTTAAGGCAGAACATTCTGAAGCGCTATCATGAGCAGAACACTCTGAAGCGTTACTAAGCATTCAAAGACGGATTAATTACCAACGGCTTTGTCCAAGACAAGATCTTCTCAAAAAGGAAAGAACGTTATTATCATTGAAATGGATTTACGGACAACCAACGTATCTCTTCCTTGGCTATTTAAACAAGATTGTGTGAGAAAAGAAAAGGCTAATCATCTTCACGCATATACACGCCTACGTAAACGAACTCTCTCATTCAAATTGCTAAAGCTTTCAACCACGCCTACTCAAAAGCATTAGCAGTCTAGTTTTCATTCTAAGCTTAATATTGTGTATTATCACAGTTGTGATATATGGTTTTATTAGAAAACATCAAACACACTTTTGTTCATTTATCTGTAAGAGAATTTCCTTGAGATAAACCGGTCTGTGGTCATACTCAAGAAGGCTTTAACATTTGTTAAAGCAGTTGTGTAATCAGTTGATTATAGTGGATTAAGACCTCGTTGGAGAGAGGCGAAATCACCTTGACCGGTGGACTGGAGTAGTTTGAGATCAAACGAACCAGGATAAAAATACAGTGGTGTATGCATTTGATTTAAAGTTTTACAATTCAACCCCCCTTCTTGTGTTTTTCGCATCTTCAATTGGTATCAGAGCGCCTGGTTCTGAGCTTATAACACTTAACCGTGTCAGTACAAGATCCAGCGTCAGAAAAACACAATGGCAGGACCACGTCAAAACATCAACAATGACAACAATAAAGAAAGAGACAGATTTAGTGGCAAACCTCCAGTCTTTGATGGAGAGAACTTTGACTACTGGAAAGACAGAATTGAAAGCTTCTTTCTGGCCCATGATGCTGATCTGTGGGACATGGTGACTTATGGATACACGCACCCAGTGGATGGAAGTGGTCAGAATATTGACAGAAAGGCAATGTCTGATCAGCAAAAGCGTGATTTCAGAAATCATCACAAGGCCAAAACAATTCTTCTCAGCGCCATCTCTTATTCTGAATATGAAAAGATATCAAACAGAGACACTGCAAAGAATATGTTTGACTCTCTGAGAATGACGCATGAAGGCAACATTCAGGTCAAAGAAACCAAAGCTCTTGCACTTATTCAGAAGTATGAGGCATTCAAGATGGAAGAGAGTGAATCAATAGAGACTATGTTCTCAAGATTTCAAATTCTGGTTGCTGGTCTCAAAGTTCTTGACAAAGGGTACTCCACTGCTGATCATGTTAAGAAGATCATCAGAAGCTTGCCAAAACAGTGGAGGCCAATGGTCACATCGCTTAAGCTAGCCAAGGATCTCAACAAAATCTCTCTGGAGGAACTTGTCAGCTCCCTCAGAAGTCATGAGATAGAGCTAGAAGTAGATGAACCTCAAAAGCAAGTTAAGCCATTAGCTTTAAAATCTAACAGAAAATCTGACTCCAAAGTTTTGCAGGCTGTTGAAGAAACCTCTGATGGGTCCTCATCAGAAGAAGATGAACTATCTCTCCTCTCCAGAAGGGTGAATCAATTATGGAAGCAGAGGGAAAAGAAGTTCAGGAATCCCAGAAAATCAGAGAATCAGAATGAATCCTTCTCCAGATACATAAGGTCAAAATCCTCCTCTAGACACAGAAGATCTGAAGGCTCTTCAGGAAGCAGAAAGCCAAACAACAAAGACATCATCTACTATGAATGTAACGAGCAAGGGAACTACAAAAGTGATTGCCCAAAGCTTCAGAAGTAAAAGCCTAAAAAGAAGTTTGGCAAGGAAAAGAAGAAAAGTCTCATGGCTACATGGGATGATTCTGACACATCTGAAGCTGACTCAGAATCAGATGATGAAAGAGCAAACATAGCTCTCATGGCAAACATAACAGAAGACAGAGAAGCTTCTGAGTCAGACTCTGAATCAGATACAGAAGAGGTATTTCCTGACTTTGCTATTAACTTTACTAAGGCTGAACTAGCTGAAAGCCTTAATGAAATTCTGGAAAGATATCAGCAGATCAGAGTCAAATTCAGAAACCTGAAAAGGAATCTTG
This sequence comes from Vicia faba, assembly GCA_948472305.1. Classification (NCBI taxonomy): domain Eukaryota; kingdom Viridiplantae; phylum Streptophyta; class Magnoliopsida; order Fabales; family Fabaceae; genus Vicia; species Vicia faba. The sequence goes on along the minus strand of OX451738.1, from coordinate 82,028,565 downwards.
CTTTTGACTCTGATAAGACTGAGAGTCTCAAATTGGAGAATTCTGAGTTAAAAGACAAAATTTTAAAATTAGAAAATCTATTGCAAAACTCTCAGAAGGAAACAATCCCTGAAACTCCCAGCAGTGCTGATGAGATCATCAAGGAGTATGATCACAGCTTTCAGAAGTTTCTAGCTAAAAACATAGATAGAAGAAAAACGGCTTCAATGATCTATGGAGTTAGCAGAAATGGCAGGAAAGGAATAGGATACCAAGATATCTTTAGCAGCAAAGCAGAAACACCAATCATGGTACCTGGACTCTGGCTGCTCACGACACATGACGGGAAGAAGGCATATGTTCCAAAGCCTGGAACTTAAGCTTGGAGGCCACGTAGGCTTTGGAGGCAATCAGAGAGGAAAGATCATTGGCTCTGGAACAGTAGGTAATGAAAATCTTCCCTCTATAAGTAATGTTTTATTAGTAGATGGATTAATGCATAACCTGTTATCCATAAGTTAATTAAGTGATAACGGTTATGATATAATCTTTAATTAAAATTCATGCAAAGTTGTTAGTCAGAAAGATGGGACTATCCTATTTAATGGAAAGAGGAGAAACAACATTTATAAAATAAAACTTTCTGAACTGAAAAGTCAGAATGTAAAGTGTCTTCTGTCTGTTAACAACGAGCAATGGATCTGGCACAGAAGATTGGGACATGTGAGTATGAGAAGAATATCTCAGATTAACAAACTCAATCTGGTCAGAGGACTTCCTAACCTGAAGTTCAATTCAGATGCTCTGTGTGAAGCATGTCAGAAAGGTAAGTTTGCAAAACCAGCTTTCAAATCTAAAAACGTTGTTTCCACCTCTAAGCCATTAGAACTTCTGCACATTGACTTATTTGGACCAGTTAAAACTGCTTCAGTCAGTGGCAAGAAGTATGGGTTAGTAATCGTAGATGACTATAGCAGATGGACATGGGTAAAGTTCTTAAGACACAAGGACGAGTCACACTCTGTGTTTGTCACCTTCTGCAACCAAGTTCAGAATGAAAAGGATCTTAGAATCGTCAAAGTCAGAAGTGATCATGGTGGAGAGTTTGAAAACAAAGATTTTGAATCATTCTTTAATGACAAAGGCATTCTGCATGATTTCTCTTGTCCTAGAACTCCCCAGCAAAATGGAGTTGTAGAACGAAAGAACAGAACATTGCAAGAAATGGCCAGAACCATGATCAACGAGACTAACTTTGCTAAGATCTTCTGGGCAGAGGCAATAAACACAGCGTTCTACATTAAGAATAGAATCTCCATAAGACCTATTCTGGAAAAGACTCCATATGAATTGTGGAAGAACAGAAAGCCCAACATTTCATATTTTCATCCATTTGGATGTACTTGCTTTATTTTGAATACTAAAAATTATTTGAACAAGTTTGACTCTAAAGCACAAAAGTGTATTATGTTAGGATACTCTGAACGCTCAAGAGGGTACAGAGTATACAATACAGAAACACAGATTGTTGAAGAATCAATCAGTGTTTGTTTTGATGATAAGCTTGACTCTCAAAAGTCAAAGCAGAATGAAGTATTTGCAGGTATGGGAGTTGAATTCACAGGTACTGAAGACAAGTCATCAGAAGATCTTAACAGAGATACTCCCTCAACATCAGAAAGAGGCACTGCAAGCAATCCAGCACCTTCTGTTGACCAACTTCAGAAAAGACTATCCAAAAGCAGCTTGGATCACCCAGAAGAAACAATCCTAGGAAGAAAGGAAGATCCAATCAGAACAAGATCTAGCTTCAGAAACTCTGAAGAATCCCTCATGGGACTTGTTTCTCTAATTGAACCATCAACAATTGATGAAGCACTTATGGACAATGACTGGATTCTAGCGATGCAAGAGGAGCTGAATTAATTCACAAGAAATGATGTATGGGATCTTGTTCCCAAACCAAAAGGATTCAACGTGATTGGAACAAAATGGGTGTTCAGAAACAAACTGAATGAGCAAGGTGAAGTCATCAGAAACAAAGCACGATTGGTAGCACAAGGTTATAGTCAGCAAGAGGGGATAGACTATACAGAAACCTTTGCTCCAGTCGCCAGGTTAGAATCTATCAGACTTTTAATTTCATTTGCTGTTAATAAAGGCATCACTCTGTATCAGATGGATGTTAAGAGTGAATTCTTAAATGGCTATATAGAAGAAGAGGTATATGTGCACCAACCCCATGGTTTTAAAAGTTCCAAAAATCCAGAATATGTTTTCAAACTAAAGAAGTCACTCTATGGTCTGAAACAAGCTCCCAGAGCTTGGTATGAAAGACTAAGTAACTTCCTGTTAGAAAAGGAATTCACCAGAGGGAAAGTGGACACAACCTTATTCTGTAAGACAGTTAAGAATGACATTTTAGTATGTCAGATTTATGTTGATGATATCATATTTGGATCTACTAAACCTTCTCTGGGAAGAAAGTTTGCTAAGTGTATGCAGGCACAATTTGAGATGAGCCTAATGGGGGAACTGAAATTCTTTCTGGGCATTCAGATCAATCAAACCCCAGAAGGAACTTACATTCATCAGAGCAAATATGTCAGAGAACTTCTGAAGAAATTTGATCTCTCAGAATGTAATCCATCAAAGATTCCAATGCATCCCACGTGCATTCTGGAAAGAGAAGAGGTAAGCAAAAAGGTAGAACAGAAGGTCTACAGAGGTATGATTGGTTCTCTTATTTATCTGACAGCTTCAAGGCCTGACATTTTATTCAGTGTTTGCATTTGTGCTAGATTCCAATCAGATCCTAGAGAATCTCACTTAACAGCAGTTAAGCGAATTTTCAAGTATCTGAAAGGTACTACTAATATGGGTTTGTTTTATAGAAAATCAAGTGATTACAACTTAGTAGGATACTGTGATGCTGACTTTGATGGAGACATAGTAGAATGTAAAAGTACTTCTGGAAGCTGCCAGTTTCTGGGAGAAAATATGATCTCATAGTCCAGCAAAAGACAATCCACAATTGCTCTATCAACAACAGAAGCTGAATACATAGCAGCAGCTGGATGCAGCACACAAATGCTCTGGATGAAAAGTCAACTCGAGGACTTTCAGATATTTGAGAGTAACATTCCTATCCTCTGTGACAATACTTTTGCTATTTGCTTAAGTAAAAATCCAATTTTACATTCTAGGGCTAAGCATATAGAAATAAAACATCATTTTATTAGGGACTATATTTAGAAAGGGATTTAAAATTTAAAATTTATTAACACAGACCATCAATGGGCTGATATTTTCACAAAACCACTTTCTGAAGATAGGTTCAACTTCATTCTGAAACATATCAGCATGAAGCTCTGTCAAGAATAAAATTGTTTTAATTTTATATATTAACCTTCAGAATTGTGTTTATTTTCTGTGAACTACTGATCAATCTTCTTTCAGAATCTTAGAAGTGCATATTGTATCAGAATCTATCCATGAAGATCTGAGCGCTTCAGTTCAAGGATAGAAGTGTTGTTCACTCAAGCAAACAAGTATCATCCAGTCATCATCTATTTTCTAAGGCTGAACACGCGTTCACGTTTCTGAAAAGGCAAATGTGCTGATTGGATGCATTGAGACATATGTCATGGGTAACCGTTCCAAATATCTTTCTGAATCCCCTAAAATCAGCTATCATTAAATGCTAATAATCATTATTTATTTCTCTCTCTTAACGTTTATGTTTTCAAAACCTTTTTAGAAATCTATTTAAACACACTTCACACCACTCACATTTTTTTTACCTTCACTTTCGTTTTCTCTGAATATTTCTGTTTTCAGTGTTCTTCTTTCTCAAGAAAACCTTTCAATCTTTTTCACAAAAAAAAAACCTCGTGTGAACATGGCTTCTTCCAGCATTCCTTCTTCAGGTTCCCAGAAAACTGTTTCATCTGAACAATATGAAGTACCCTTCAGAATGCTTCTAACTCCAATCACTTGAAGTTCTGTCAGAATTAATAGTGGATTTCAACAGTCTCAAGGAGAATGGTTTTGATTTATCTGAAGAGGTTAAAGCTCAAGGTTAGGAAAAGTATTTTGACAGGCTGGTGGGTCCAACATTTCCTATTATGGTAAAGGAATTTTGGATTCACGCTTCTTCTTCAAACCATCAGGTCACTTCATATATCATAGGGAAGAAGATTGTTATCACTGAAGACCTCATTGCTCGCTTGATAGGCTACAATGGTGGTGGTATTCGTTGCATTGATATGGCAGAAAGGTGTGCAGATGCTGCCCTAATTGCAAGGGAAATTTTCATGCTGGGGCTTCCCTCCAGCAAGATAAGGGACTTGAAAGACAAGCACATAATTTGGGCCAAGATCATTCTGGGTTGTTTCAACCACAGGAAGCCTACCAGCTCTCCTGATTATATTAATATTGATCAGCAGTTTCTGATCTATTTTATCTCTCAGAAGGTCAAGATAAATCTGGCTCATCTTCTGTTCAACCATCTCAGAACAAGTGTCAAGGAAACAAGAGAAGAGGAATGAACAAAAAGGGATTGGATACCCTTGGGAAGACTGATATCAAATATTCTTACAGAGAATAGGCTAATTGATCATCTGACAGAGGCACAAGAAATCAGCACTCTGGAACCTACTGTTGGCAAGCAGCTGAATGCCAAAAATCTGAAGAAAAAGAAGTTGATAGAGAGCGTTAAGAAGGAGCCCAGGGTCACTCCTTTTGCTGAAATCTCCAGCAGAAGAGTCCCTTTGGACAACTTCCCTCTGTTCTCAGAAATTGACTCTAAGCCAGAAATTATTCTGGGATATCTGGATGCTTGTAAAGCTGATGGTACAGCACCAAATCTGCATATTCAAGATCTTCAACAGAAGGCTCCAGAGGTTGTTCTGAAGAAGACAAAGAAAAGAAAAGCTGCTGCAGAAGGATCATCTCAACAGACTCCTAAGAAGAGAGGTAATCCTTCTTCTGTCACTGTATCAACATCTATTCCAATTCCAACTCCATCTAAAAACCCAACACCTCAAACTTTCGATGATTTTGACCTTGACTTTGACCCTTCTGAATCATTAACCCTCAGAAGATCTCTCCCCCAACCACAAAATCCAAATACTGAAGCCATACCAGAACAAGACCTTGAAAAAGTTCTTTCTGATATAGACCAACACACTTCCGCTCCCGAAACAGAAAATCCAAATCCAAATCCAAACACAGAAGCACAACCTGAAACTCCCCTCTCACCAATACCAGAAATTCCACTCTCTCCAGAACCAGAAATCCCACTACCTTCATCGCCTCAACCAGATATTAATCCACCCTCTCCTCAACATGAACAATCTCCACAACCTGAGACTCAAACCTCTGAGGCTCAACCCTCTGAATCCCCTGAACCACAACCTTTGGCCATTCAATTGCCCTGTGGTACCACTGTGAATATTCCTCAACTTCCCTCTTCACCAGAAATAACTCCACCAAATTCCCCATCAAGTCCAATCGTAATTCCTGACTCTCCCACTCCCTCACCTAAGAAAAATTCAGAAGACCACAACAAGACTGTCATTGATCTAACAGTCTTTGAACGCCTTGCTGCCATCAACCACAAAACTGTTATCCCTAAACCAAAACATCCAGATGTTGGTTCCAACATATTGAACTTTGAAACAAATATACAGAAGTGGATCACTTCTCTAAAACAAGCAAGTCTGGAACTGGTTGATCCTGCTGTATCAAACCTCCTCTAGACAAAATTCAGAAGATGGGTATGCGCTTTAAGTTGCAAGACCAGAGCTATGGACAGGCTCAACAAAACTTCAGCAATCTGCTGAAGGAAATTGAAGGTCCAGTTCTGAGCAAGCTGCTTAAAGAAGAAGTACTCCCGCTGGACAATGCTCCTTGGTCTGAATATTGTCAACCAGAGTCAGAAGAACAAATGATTCCAACTGAAGAACAGGTTCAAGAAGAAGATATTGAAGAAAGCTCTGAGAAGCACCCTGTTTCTGAAGATCCTCAAGCTTCCTCTCTTGACAGGCAGACTCTGGAGGACTTGAAAAGATCTGATATGCTGATGAATGAAAGAATGGATAAGCAGGACATCAAAATTGATGCTATAGCAAACATGGTATCTCAGCAACAGGAAACCAGCAATCAAATCAAGAGCATGTTGGAAGCTCTGTTCACACGTCTTCCACCTCCCTCTTAGAATTTTCTTGTATTTTCCTTATTTTCTTTACATGTTTGTTTGTAATATTTTACGTGTTCTGAACTTATCATTGCTTCTGTTTTTAATATAAACGCTTTTTTAGCTCTGATCATTTTAACTCTGATTATTTGTGCTTTTTGATAACTGACAAAAAGGGGGAGAAAGAATGATATTTTTCAATAACGGATTACTGAGACATAAGTCTCAAACATTCTAACATTCTGATATATTTGAATTTCTTTCTTCTGAAAAGCTTACAGGTACAAGAATCTGATGAATCTGATGAACTCTGATAAAGTAAAGTTTTGATGCTCAAGGTCTCATGGAATTAAAGGGAAGTAATCAACACAAGGGGAGTTTTTCTCTTCGTTGCTCTGATATCTTTTATTCCTTATCTTATCTCTGATACCTTTTATTCGTTATTTGTGTATCTCTGATACCTTTTATTCTTTAATTTTAATTGAAAAAAATCTGGTTTTTGTCATCATCAAAAAGGGGGAGATTGTTATAACATAGTTTGATTCTACAGCCCTCAGTTAGAGTTTTGATGATAACAAAATACAAGATTAAATAAATTGTAAGATTTATATAAGACATATATGCTACTTAAAATTATGTTGTGTATTTACAGAAACTCTGATGGAATCAGCATCAGAGTATCAGTATCAACATCAGTATCAGAAGATATGTCAGCATCAGAAGATCAAATAACATGTGCCATACGCTAAAGCCTGATGACCAGAATCTGCGCATAAAATACTCTGACTCTGATCAAGATACTTACCAAGTCATCAGCACTCAGAAGCGTCATCATAAGTTAAGGCAGAACATTCTGAAGCGCTATCATGAGCAGAACACTCTGAAGCGTTACTAAGCATTCAAAGACAGATTAATTACCAACGGCTTTGTCCAAGACAAGATCTTCTCAAAAAGGAAAGAACGTTATTATCATTGAAATGGATTTACAGACAACCAATGTATCTCTTCCTTGGCTATTTAAATAAGACTGTGTGAGAAAAGAAAAGGCTAATCATCTTCACGCATATACACGCCTACGTAAACGAACTCTCTCATTCAAATTGCTAAAGCTTTCAACCACGCCTACTCAAAAGCATTAGCAGTCTAGTTTTCATTCTAAGCTTAATATTGTGTATTATCACAATTGTGATATATGATTTTATTAGAAAACATCAAACACACTTTTGTTCATTTATCTGTAAGAGAATTTCCTTGAGATAAACCGGTTTGTGGTCATACTCAAGAAGGCTTTAACAATTGTTAAAGAAGTTGTGTAATCAGTTGATTATAGTGGATTAAGACCTCGTTGGAGAGAGGCGAAATCACCTTGACGGGTGGACTGGAGTAGTTTGAGATCAAACGAACCAGGATAAAAATACAGTGGTGTCTGCATTTGATTTAAAGTTTTACAATTCAACCCCCCTTCTTGTATTTTTCACATCTTCAATGTTCGACTGTATGTAACCCTTTGTTGTGATTGACGCTCAATGCCCCAAGTGACGGTGACAGAGACTTGCCCCTGGTTACTCTGCACTTTGAGAGATTTCTTGAAATCTTGACTGGACTGCCCCAGGTTAACTGGACTTTAAGAGATTTCTTGAAATCTTGACTGAACTGCCCCAGGTTAACTGGACAATGCCATGTTATGTCCCCTGTGTTGATAGGAGATTTTTGCAACGGAAGTGTCATCCCACTTGAAATGATTTTTTTCACTAAGAGAGCTTTCGTTCATCGAATATTCACTGTGGGAATTTCTTTGATGTCAAACAAATAGCCTTATGTAAACAATGATATTCAAATAATGCAAAGTTCATGCTTGTCTTAAAATTTTGAAAAATGCATTTTTTAGCAAAAAACTTTTTATAAGAAATATTCAACTCAAGATTTAGAGCAAAGCCTTACAGGAGTCAGGATACCTTTTGTAACAGTATGCTTTCGAACTAACCCATGCTTCAATTAGGACTTTTGAAGGGTTGTAACGTGGCTTAGTTCACGATTTAAGAAACAAAGGATAAAGGCTCAAAGTATATTTGTACCCACCCGCTCTTCATGATGTTCTTCAACCCTAAACCCAGTTAATTGTGTGTTGAACTCCAAATGAGTCTGGAACGACGTTTTAGTGATGGTTCACACAAGTTGAATTTTATTGGAAGGCAGTCATTTTTGCAACATTTTTCATGTTGTTGAGGATTTGTAGTGACCTTGTTCTTTTTTTTTTATTATCCCTAATTTTTGCCTGACTGTTCCTATTTTTGAGATTTACAGTCAGCGGGATGCCCCAGCTTTATTAAGCCTCCTTTGTAGGTTTTGGCTTAGTGGGCTTTTCTTTTCGCGAGATAATGGTTGCCTAGGTAATGGGGAACCATCAGCGTCTTTTGATTCCAAAGGAAATTTTTGATGTCATTCGTCGTATTACGAAATGAGAGTTTGCGGCTAAACGCACATTTGAATTAACTGAGAGACTACCCTGCCCCAGGTTTTGATTAAAGGTTTCAATTTGTGTTAAAACAGAAAACTTCTACTTCTTTGGCTCGAAGGGGTTGACTATGGATTATCTTCCTTATAACTCCAGTGTTTAGGATTTGAAAGAAACGCCTGTACATCGTCAGCAAGTTCTGTCCAAAAGCATACTGTATGAGATTATGGTATTGTTTTCGTCATCCTCCCTCTAAAGGCTTGTAACTTTTAGCAAGAGTTAAATGTCAAAAGTAAGTAGAAATCATAGTTTAAGTATAGTGAAAACGAATGGATGAATTCAAGACAAACATATGCAATGCATTAATGAAACAGAGTTCGACATCAATAGATAATTGCTTGAATGACAAAAGAAATTACAACTTGAAAATTCAAATGAAACAAAAGCCTCTTTGTCTGAACTTGTCACTTTAAGCGGAGAGCCTTCAATGGAAGATTTTCATCTGGCAATCTTGCGTGAACTCCAGCGTTGTTTCTTTAACCAGATCTTGAATTCTGTTTCTCAATGCCCAACAGTTATCGGTGTCATGCCCAGGATTGTTGGAATGGTACGCACATATCGCATTTGGATTGTACCCTGGGGAGGCTGTGTTGGGACGCCGAGGGGGGCCCTTAATACAATTATCTTTACTTCCAACAAGCGTTGCAGCACTTGGGATAATGGCATATTAATCTCAGTGGAGTGCTTTTCAGATGTATTTTGCTCCTGTCGATTATCCTGTTGATGTTGGTGAGGTTGTTGTTGGGCTTGTGACCCTGAAGCAAACTGGGGAGACTTTCCTTTGACTTCCTGTCTCAAGGGAGGCTGAATGGTGACTTGATCCTTAACCCTAGTTGTTTGCCCCATTTGGTTACATCCATCTTGATGCAGCTTGTTGATGAGGACCTTTAACTCCTCTTGTCCTTGAGCCAGGTTTTGGATGAGAGCCATCTGGCCCACCAGTTGTCCCATCATTTGGATTTTCATTGTTGCCAACTCAATCTGTAACCCTTCCAACTGATCATTCCTGATGCCGCCTGGATTCCCTAGGACCATGCCCCTTGTGAGGAGAGCTTTCACTTCTTCCTGCCCCTTGGATAGGTTTAAGAACATCTCTTAAAGTTGAGCGTTTTGAGCCTGGATGTCTTTGATAGTCTTCTATAGAGCCATCTCTACAGAAATAAACAGTAGGAAGGTAAGGAGACCTGAAAGGGGGAAACCTGTCATGATACGATGCATGATATGTGGATGCATGTTTTCAAGGATCTCGCGGGGTAAACACAAGAAAATGTTAGAGGTTAAACTTGATCAACATCTTTGATTGGAGAACTTTGTATCAGTGGATGTCTTTCCACGAGAATCAAGCTCACCATGTCAAGTGGGTCATAGCCTTTGACTCAAGTTGTTGTACTTAATCTTTGACGGTGTTTGTTTAGAGGAAAATGAATCCTCTTGCCTTTTGGTAGACGTCTGGTTCAACATGACCCTGCATCAAAGACCCTCGAGATCCTTGAAATGGTTATTGAAAATGCTATGGTATGATGTTATGATGTTATGTACAAGTATGCGAAGTAAGCAAGTTATATACAAACAATCATATTCACACAAAGCAGACAAGTCCTTAGGCTTGCATGGAGTTTGTAGGTAAGTACCCTCTTGAAGTTTAGTTGGCTCAACCTGTCCTATAAATAGTAATTGGGTTCTAAGGAGCTCAATATCACTGGATTATTTTCTGTGTTCATTGTTTCAGTTTAGCCACTTTACTGGCGACCGAAATATTCCAAGAAAACAACCCTCAATGAGTGTAGTATCGAGTATCTACCAACTTCGGACTGCACCAAAGCCGGTCATCTCACTACATCCTAAAAGGCCAAGATGGTCAAGTAAGGTTCTAAAGTCAATTGATGCTTCACGACACCATGCGGCGGCCCCGTACTCTCCTTGATTCAACTCAAGGGTTACCGGTACCAACCAATGTGCCACATCAACGTAGCTACTGCTTCAACCATGTCGGTATACCCCACACAGTTCCCTCGCAGTTTATTGCTACTTACTTAAAAGGTTCCCCCAAATTCGGGTGTAGGATTTAAAACAAACCCAAACAAGGAACCAAAAAAGGTAAAGCATACAAGTCAAATAAGATAAGCATGTAAAGGTGATCTAAAACCCTAAGGTAACCCCACTTTTAGATGAATCCCCAGCAGAGTCGCCAGTTCTGTGACTGTTTGGGAATTGTTTATGTTATCTGGTTTACAGTTTGGCAAACTTGTTTTGTTTGGGAACTGCAGGTTTTGGGAGCTTATGTATTGTTTGCATAGGTTTGGAAGTTTTGGCCCTGTTTAAAAACTGTTATGCTTTTTTGGTTTGTGCAATATTTGCACAAGTTTGGAAGTTTGATAACAGGTTTTCTTGGTTGCTTTGCAGCTGGTTGGACTTTTGTGAGCTACAGAGTTTTAACTGTTATACGGGTTTTGACTGTGTTCTGCAGTTTGGACTATTAACAGGTTTGGGGCATTATGCAGGTTGTGCTGTTTGTTGGTTCACAGGGTTTGGGAGTTTTGTGCAGGTTTTGTTGCTTGAAAATGTTAGAGGTTTTTGGAGATTGTTGTCTTGTTGTTGTTAACAGGCTTTTGGAAACTGCAGTATTATTGCTTAGAATTGTGGTTTTATTGCTTGAAACTATTGTGGGTAGGCTTTACAGGTTTTGGGGTCTTGCGGCCCCAGGCTTGTTGCTTGAAACTGTTATATGGTTTTGGTAGTTTTATCACAGGTTTTTGGAGAGTTGTTGCAGTTTTGGCTGTGTGTTTGAACTGCTATGTAGTTTTGACCTTTTGAAGAGAGTTGCCAATCTTTTTTGTTTGACAAAACTGACCCCCCCCCCCTTTTTCTTCCAGCTTCATGATGTTATATCTTTGTGACTTGTGACAGATTAGCCTTGGTAGCCAAACTGTACCATTCCAATAGGTGATATCTTTTCTCTCTTTCTCTCTCAATGATAAAGCAATTTTGCTTTTCTATTTTTTCTGAAAAGTTTACCTTATTTCTTGGAAAATGATGATAGGCTATGACAAGCCTTTTGCTTGTTATTTGGTTTACCCTCTGCACTTTTTGCCTGCTGCATTGTACTTTCTAGCTTTGCTTGACAGTTTGGCCTTGTTGCAATGTTACTGTCTTGGTTCAGTTTGCATCCAATTTGGCCTTATTTGTATTTGAACAAATTTGTTTTGCTTGCAATGCTGAGTTACTTGTCATGTTGTTACTGCATTGTTACTGTCTTGCTTGGCCTATGTTTGCATTTGAACAAATTTGCTTTGTTTGCATTTGAATAAATTTGCTTTGTTTGCATTTTTATTTTTCTCTTTGTGAACCAAGAAGAGCAATCTTCTTGTGATTTGCAAAGAGGAAAATAAAAACGTGATGAAAAATAGCCCTCTGATTCTAATCGGCAAACTTTAATGATGAAAAATTTTCTTTCTTTTTGTTTGAAAATTCTTGCTTGATGCTCAATCAACTGTGCTAATCCTTTTTTGTCTTTCTTTCATGTGAGTGTAAATTGGACGGTGACAAAGCTGAGGAAGCAGAAGACTTTGTGGCGAGCACGGGAGCAATGGAAGCTTGGGCTTAGACTTTTTTCTTTGTAACTTAGGGATAAATATTCAAACAAATGTACCAATTTACTTTTCAAATACAATAAGTTGCACAACTTAAAGCATCTAAATAATAAACTGTATTGTAACATTTTTTGAAATAAATGAAAAAGTCTTTGTGAGATAATCTAATATCCAATAAAACTCTTCTACTGTCAATAACTTGCAATTCTTTCTTTGCATCTTCACTTAATCCTTTAAGATTCTCAGATCAAAATAATTGAAATTGCATTCCAATAATTCCAATACAGATAACTTAAACTTTAAGTAATCCAATAACTTTATAGTCTCATAACCTTGCAACAACATTCAAATATGCACTGTGTATTCCAAAAAACAAACAAACATTTCATTCCATTAACAAGCAAACGTCTTAACAGACGCACATTATCTGGTTAACCTGGATCAGACAAAAACTGAATATTCCAAATGACAGTCTCGACTCCCATTTCTCGTCCCAGATAAACAGGCCTTGAGAACAACCAGTAATCTTTCAGTAAGCTTAAAAAAGCGTGAAAACATGTGACAGTTAATTGAATTTCTGAGAATTCAGTTTCTTCTGAGAAATGCGAGAGAAACCCTAATTCTTGATCTACTGCCAAAGAAAAGTCTGTCTGATCAATTCCTGAGCCAATCTTGAAAATCTGAGAAAACCCTAGGGTTGTGATTTCTTGTGAAAATGGGAGGGAAAATTTTGGGGTACAACACTAACCATATAATTACCTTCAAGAATCGTGCCCTATATTGCTCCATAGAAGTCCAGTTTCAGAGCTCTGCAACTCAACTTCAATAGGTAGATTTCTCCATCAATTCTTCAAAACTTTGATATCATTGTGATGCTCTCATTGCCCTGGTTCTAGTTGCAATACTTACTTTTATCTGGAAACACGTTTTGACCATGAAAATTCAAATCCCTTTTCAAAACTTCCCTTCCAAATTGCTTGAGTTATCGTTTATATAAATTTGTCACGAAGGTGTGGTTGTTTTCGTCTTGAAGAGACAAAGCGAATGGCATATGTCTGAGCTTCTGATTTTACAGTTTGAGAGACTTGAAATTCACGTTGGCTGGAGGTTGAAGATGACCAACGTGTCATCTTCCAACCAATGAAGACGCGCCACGTGTTTTTTTGAATTTCTAATTTAATAAGTGATCCGGTGTTTTATTCACTAATGACCATGATATTCACAACACGCCAGATCCCTTGGATTTGATTACTAACGCGTTTTGACTCTCATCCATTGGTCCACATATTTATTTTCTTCTGATTTTTATATTTAATGGTTTTAAACTTCAAAAAATCATAGAAAATTCATTTTTAGTCCAAAAAATCTGAAAAAATTATGAAAAATATTTTTGATTACTCTCTTTCAGATTTTTATTTTTTCACAATTTTATTTTGTGTTTTGATATTTTTTATAAATTTTCACTTTATTTGATTTGTTTTAAATGTTTAAAAATACTTTTATACATTTTTAAATTCTGAAAAAATTATGGAATGATCCAATGATACGGTGACAAATATTGGTGACCTTGTTTATTTTTTATTTCTGACTTTGGTATTTTTTATCATTTTTGGTTATTTTACTCATTTCTTTTAATTAAAATAATAGTTTCTGACTTTAAAAAATTACCAAAATTTTTATAAAAATATTTGAGTCCCTTTCTGATTTTTCTATGGTGTTACTTTTTATTTTTTGATTAATTTAAACATAGTTAATATTTTTCTCTTTTATTTCTTTTTTAAAACATTTTAAAAACTTTTTTTAATGTGTATATTAAATGCAATATTATTTTGTGATTATTTTTTGGCTGCTCTTGGGTTGGACTTTTAATTATAAACTTTGTTAACATCATTGGATCTATGGTGTTGAGTCTAACTCCATAAAAATGGATGAATGATTTTAATAATAGTTTAATTAAAATTTAATTAAAATGTGGTTTGTATTTTTTTCCACTCCTCTTCATCTCATCCCTTTCTTATTGCACTAAGTGTTATTGGAGCATGATCTCTATATCATGTCTCAAAATAAATGGTGCATAGATTGCTATTGACCGACCTCAAAATAGGTGCGACTTCTATATAAGTCCACTTACGATTACTTAACATAGCGCTAAATTTTGTCCTGATTCGAATAAGTGATCATTCGTGGCCCAAACCTATGTTTGCAAGCCCAAGTATGTTAATTTGATCCCCTTGATCCAATAACTTTGAGATTTATTGTGTGGAGGCTTTGGTTCTACCAATCCTCTAATGGATCTACAACACTTTTGGTCAACGCGGATCACTTAAACATCGTTGATCATTAAATGGTACTTGTGAGGATTCCAAACGGATGATATACTTGACAAAAAGCAAATGCAACTTGTTGTGTGGAGGCTTTGGTTCTACCAGTCCTCTAATGAGTTTCAAATGCAAGTTTCAAGATGGTCATCCAACTAACCACTAATTATTAACAGTTGATTTTACTTTATGCTTTTATTTTTTATGCTTTACGTACCATTTACTTTAAGCATTACATTTCATCCTACTTTTCATCTTTGCTCACTTGGGCATTTATATTCTTGTCACTTTATTTTGTTCACTTGATCCTTTCTTTTTAAGACACCTAATAATCAACATGAACCATAAAAAGCTTTAATGATACTTGGACTATTTGGTTACTATCCTTGGCATTATGGAGCATTGGACTTCTTAGACTTAGGATTAGAAACCTTTGCCTATGTTGGAGACCTTGTGACCTTAATTGATGTTTTGTCTGGAGTTCTTGAGGTTTATCTCAAAACATTGGGTTGTTTATTTGTTTTGTGTGCAGATCATTGTGATTACATACTTTGTTTGTAATCTGGAATTCACCCGTATACAGCCGTTATTCTGCCCATTTTTTGTGAAGACTTAATACATTTGAAGTTTGGTTCTCTCAAGAGGTCTAGTATCTTTGCTTGCTTGGTTTCAATCCAAAGAATGGGAATTTTATCTTGACTCGTAATGTCAAGTATTGGCTTCTTGTTGGTTAGATGGTTCTTCTCCTTAGCTTTTACCTTATGTTTTAGGATAGTCTCTTCTTCTCCTCCCATCTTCTTTAATTTCAAAAAAATCTTCTTCCTCCTTTTGAAAACTCTTCTTGTTTTTTAAACTTGAACCACTTTCATAATAAACTTGGACCTAGGTCCATGCATTTTCAAAACATTTTCATGAATAAACTCTAATCAACTTAATAATACCTTGACCTTTTTTTTTGTGAGAAGACTAAAAGTAAATCAATCTCATTTCAAACCATTTTGCCTCTTCGGCTTTTTATTTTTAAACCTTTCTCAAAAGATTAGACTTTTGTCAATCCTTATAGTGATGCAAACAACTATACTTCTACAATATGCAGTGAAGTGAGATATTTTCCACTTGGGTGTTGAGTGAGGCATTGTTGATTTTAAAATCCAAGCCATATCCTCCACTTTGAGATGATGCAAATTCTCCTTTCTCATGATTGTGGGTAGTAAGTATGTTTTCCACACAGACAATAATGATGATGTCTTATCTCATAATATTAACCAACACACTTGTGTTTTAAAATTTTAAAAGAGGAACTATGTGTACCCTGATCTCCTATTTCACGAAAGGTGGTACGTAGGCACTAAAGGTTCACAACCGCGGCAAATGCAAAAATCATAAAAAAATATATTTCTTTTCTCACCTCCACCATCTATTTTTTTTCATACAACATTTTATAGCCAAAATATACAGAATTTTACAAAGAGGTTCCTGCGGAGTACCTTAGATGTTTAGGGTGTTAATACCTACCCTTTGCATAACAAACCCCTTTACCTTGAATCTTTCCCCCTCTTTTTGAGTTACTATCTCTTTTCCCATTCCTTTGGAAACAATAAAGCACAGTGGCAATTTTTATTTTGATCTGTGTAAGTCTAGTCAATTCAATGGCTTAATCTTAAACACTTCTACCGCTACATTAGGGCTATTTGTTTTTTAAATAAACCTTTTAGGTTTTTATTTTTGGCTTAGATAAAACTTAGAATTAATTAAATAGGTTTAGTTTAATAGTTAATATAAAAAAAATACACAAAAACAATAAAAAGCTTAAAGGCATAAAAATATTATTTAGAGCATTTGTTTAGTCAAAAAATAACAACTTGTATATAATCAAACCTTCTTTTTTATCAAATTAATTCAATATTTTCGTAAATAAAAGGATATCACATCATCGAGTAATTAGTAGGTCAGCTTAACGTCTATCGATTAATTATTCAAATTCGAATTAAAATTCACAAACAAATCAAATCAATTTCTTTGCCCCGCGCAATTTAATTATGATAAAGATTACTAACTCTTTATCAACCTCAAATAAATTTCTTTTCCCCGCGTGATTTAATTCTAATAAGGATCAACTCCTTATAAAAATCAATTTCTTCGTCAATCGCGATTTAATTCTAATAAATATTGACTCTTTATCAACAACTTAATTAAAATAGCTAACCAACGAAATAACCTTTTTTCTAATAACATAATCAAATTCAAGATGTTTTCAATAAAGGATGATCAAAATTGCTTTCAAGTCAAATTCAAACTGCATCTACCATCACTAAATTTTCAAACCTAGGCAAATTGTGAAAATCATTCGAAAGCAATTATGCGTCATCTTATAAAAAATACTAACCAAACATTCGAACTACGAAGCACTCTTATTTCTTATTTAGAAAATACGTAGGCACATGGTTGAAAAAATAAGGCGAGTCCACTAACTTAAAAAACTTATTTTTTCCTGTTTCTTCTCCTTTACATGATAATGTGATAATAAATAAAGAAGAAATAATCTCTAAGTCCTGGGTCTAAAAAGGATCCCCTTGAATACAAGGGAGATAAAGGGTGTCTAACACCTTACCTTTATCTAATTAACTCGCGAATCCAATAATCTCTAAATGATTAGGGTTTTTCTGTTCCTTTCCCGTCCTTAGGACAAAAAGTAGCGGTGGCGACTCTCTTATTTTGTGCCGGTTATGACAGTTGGGGACTCTGCTGAGGATACTACCCTTAAGTTAGTGTTTACCCTACCTTTAGGTTTTTGGGTTTTTTATATTTGTGGTGTGTTGTTATTTCTATATTTGTTTATTTATTCTTCGTTTATTGTATTCACTTATTATTACATTATTCATATATTTGTGGGATCTTGCTAAATAAATATAAAACCTTAGAAGAAGGATTGTCAATTGGCCAAGGAGGTTTACCATCCCTATGAGTTTTTGCAAAAACTTTGCCTATAGTCGGTCGAATTCCGAGAAATATCTTTAGAGGGCTAGCCTCTCTTGGAGACAGGACTTTGGATTTGACCAATGACTCTTTATAAAACCAAAAATAAAATCTCATGGTGAGACCTTGTATGACCTACAAGACGAAAGTCTTGGTCTACAAAGAGGCTCTATTTAAGGGAGGCCCTTATGCCTTTTCCCTTTTGTGTTATCCATGATGCCTTAAGGAAACCACCCTATGGGGAAGGGTAGAATATCTGTAGGACAAACTTATGAATCTACATACTAAGGAAACCTTTATCGTCCCATCCTTCATAAGGATCCTTCCCGTAAGGGACAATCTTTTACAATCCCCAAACTCGTAAGATTTTCCCTTGCCTATCCATCTCTAAACCCGCATAGGGTGTTCTCATTTCCATATCTATCCCAAAATAGATATAGGGTATTCACTACCCTAAACCCGTAAGGGTTCCCTTTTGTTTATCAAAATCCCTATCCTGTAGGGATTTTCTTTTGTGGGTCATAATCCTTAGCCTGTAGGGATTTTCTTTTGTGGGTCATAATCCTTAGCCGGTAGGGGTTTCTTTTTGTATATTACAATCCCTAAGTCCGTATAAGGTGTTCTCATTTCTATATATATTCCTAAATATGTATAAGGTGTCATTAGGTTTATCATTATCTTTATCTCGCATTACATTGTATCTCCATGAAATTTTTAGTATACCTAAAAACAAAAACAATTTTTTTTTGCATACACATGCATTTTCATACACTCGCATACATGTACATATATTTGCATAAAGTTCATATCATTTCCACTTTCGCCTTTATCCAACCATATCACCTAGCAGGTTTCCTGATACTCGCAAATGAACTAAAAAAAAGAGCTATGGAGAAACTTAAGAGATACAAGATCCATTGGAGAGAGAATGCAACTTTTCACCATGACAACTACATGTATACACAATGCCTCATATACCACTACTAAGGATAACTCCCTTACATCAAAGGCAATAATATCAAGAGTAATTTCCATATCAGTAAAAGAGGTATGCCCAGATGAAGAAATGGCAAAGGTTACCCCTTACTTTGATCAGTGCAAGAATATCAAAAAGCATCTTCTTAAGTCAGTGGATCAACAAAGAAGACTCGTCATTAGGATCATTAGGTCTTTATCATTTATACTTGTAATTTCTTAGTTGTTAAGTGTATTTTGTTGTAAATTTGTACTTTTGATCAGTAATTCTAATAAAATAATCACATGTTTTCGAAGTCAATCCATTTGTATTCACTCTTTCTTATAACATCACTTTCCATATACAAAAATATCAATTGTTTTCCATTTTCACTTTTCACCATTCCATTTTCATCTGTCACTTTTAAAAAACTTAAGGGAGAATAATGTGAGTAAAAATAACTAAATTTTTTTGATGTATGCTTTTTAATAGTAAGACTTAGATGACGATTTAACGAATTTTTTCACTTCCTAAACAGTGGAGAAATAAGGAGTTAATTTGTAGTTAACCCCCTCGAACCAGAAGTTGGAGTTCTTTCTATTTAAAAAAACCTTAATATTAACCAGGGGCAGGATAGATTTCAAGTAACTCGATGATGCATTCTAATGTCAAGAGAAACAGTCCATCCAAGCAAGGGGTTTAAGAACATCCTCTTCCTCGTGCACATCAACAAAGATTGAGGAAGCAATAAAGATAAAGCTTATAATATCTTTTTCCTCACATACATCATCCGAGATCGAGGAAGTAACGGGGATGAAGCTCACAAAAGTCAATATGGCAGTCACAACCATTCTAAATCAAAGGCAAAATCTCAAGATTTGTATCCAAAAAAAATTATAAAAAAAAGTCCGCTAAGTCAAAAAGGAAAAATCCAAAAACTGAAAAAAGTTAACTTAGGAAAAAGTTAGGGCATCCCGATGAATCAAAAAATTTAAAATAATTGGTACATGAAAAAATAAGGGATTTAAAATAAAATGGAAAATAAGCTTGTGACTGCCACCTTAAGAATCATCAGTGCTTCTCAATGGTTCTTGAACCTTATCAATGATTCTCATCATCATCGCGACTACGGAAATTATTTTGCATACTGAATGCATCAGTTGAGTTAATTGAACTTATGAATGAATAATATCAAGGAGAATGAAGTGGGTTGAATTTCAAAATTCGAGTCTTTTATCCTTTGTTTATTAAACCGTGAACTAGACCACGTTACAACCTTCAAAAGTCCTAATTAAAGCTAGGTTCACTATGAAAGCATACTCAGCAAAATTTGTGTTAAACTGGCTCCTAATGTTTGTTAATTTATTGCTAACCATATTACCTTTCACATCTCCATCTCTAATCATTCGTTTCTATTCCATAACAAATTTCAATTTCAAAACTTGCATGTACATCACTCAGAATTTCTTTTCAAAATGTACAATTTTATGTGCAAATTAATACTTAGCATCAAGGAGATTTCAACAATTGTCTGATCAAAGGTGACCTATTCAAGAAGCTCATAACTATGGGAAAAACATCTATGGGGATCCCACCGCTTCAAA
The DNA here is from genome assembly GCA_948472305.1 of Vicia faba. Taxonomy (NCBI): domain Eukaryota; kingdom Viridiplantae; phylum Streptophyta; class Magnoliopsida; order Fabales; family Fabaceae; genus Vicia; species Vicia faba. The sequence goes on along the minus strand of OX451738.1, from coordinate 82,008,429 downwards.
GGAATAAATCTTAATGATCACATGAAGATCCTATTAACTAAGGGGCAATCATTCTAAAGATTTGGTCAACTAAGAACCAAATCAATCAAGGGCATACTTTTTCAAACTGAAACGCGGGGGAAGTACTTATCAAGTTCATAACACAACATGTCGTAAATCTTATTAGTTTAGTCCCTTGGAATAAATAAGATTGATACCGCATCATTTATCCCCTAGGTTTTGATAAATGTCGCAAATATGTGTTTGAGCTTACTATGTTAGTCCCGAAGCTTTAATAAGTTTGTTCTCAGACCTTTTTCAACTCTATTGGTTTAGTCCTTCGGCATAAATAGAGTTGATACCCACATTATCTACCATCTAGGTTGTGGTAGGAATGCAAAATCTACGATGGTGTCCTTTTTCGATCTTATTGGTTTAGTCCCTTGGCATAAATAAGATTGATATCACATCATTTATCCTCTAGGTTGTGATAAATATTGTCAATCTACGTTTTAGCTTACTATGTTAGTCTCAAAGCTTTAGTAAGTTTATTTTCATATCTTTTTCGACTTCATTGGTTTAGTTCCTCGATATAAATGAAGTTGATACCCGCATTACCTACCTGTTAGGTTGTGGTAGGAATGCAAAATCTACGATGGCGTCCTTTCTCATATTTATTAGTTCAGTCCCTTGGAAAAGGTAGATATGTTAATCTATGCTCCAAGCATTGATGAGTTATCCGCGTTATCCTTGTCCTTTTTACCTTTTTACTTACTTTATTTTTTTAAACTATTTGTCAAAAATTTCAAAAAAAGAGTCTTTGGTCAAATTATGGGGTCTTCTAATATTTAATAACCCTCCAATCCGAACGTACGAAAACTTCATATACTCGCAAGCTTCAATCAAAGATTGATTAAATAGGGGAGGTTGTCATACCCCAAATTTGTGCGCCCTATTTTTAATAGTCAAATTATTTTTAACTTTGGTTTCATAAGACTTTTGGTTCAATTTTACTAACAATTTAACAATAATTTATTTTGCTTATTTAAAAATTATATATAATAATTTACTTTAAATTATTTGTATTTTTTAAATAACAAATATTTGTTGGACCTTCATATGCTTTCAAGTGCCTTCTTATTTCGAATGAATAAGATAGTACAATTGGTAAGGAGAAAAATTTGGCAAGCATAAGGTTGTGAGTTCAAACTCATATGTTGTACTTTTTACATTTTTTCTTTTATTTTGTTACTAATTTTATTTTCAAATTATATTCAAAAATCCCAAAAATCATTTTTTTATTATTTAAATATTATTTTCGTATTTTTAATTAATGCATTTTTTAAAAATAATTATTTATTTGGTTTTATGCACTTTTTATATAAAAAAATGCAAAAATCATAATAAATACAAAAAATATTTCCTTTTCAAGTTACTTGTTTCTTATTGGTCGGTCAATGTCAGTTTGAGTCATACTCAGTTTCTGATTGGTCATCTTGTTGACGAAGGAATATCTGATTTGTCAAATTAATTTTTATTCCTCTTTTGTCCTTTAACCTAATTTTCCAACTATATAAATAACACTCTTTCTCACATCAACAATCATTCACAATTTCACTGTATTTTCACAATTTTTCAACCTTCAATTCACACTTTGTTTTCAAAATTTCCTTTCAAAACTATTGGTGTTATTTGTGATTTTATTTTTGGCTATGAGGAACTTACTTTAATTTTCAATTTTTTTCAATTTCAATTTGTTTGTTTTTTTACACCACGTGAGAAATATCTAATGGTGCTTTTTCTTCGTTTTCATAAACTTATTTTCAATCATATGATAAATATTCGGATGATTCTTTTTTAAATCAATGTCATTAACTATTCACCAATTTCTCACTCACACACAATTCACAAATTCTTTTAAACAATTTCTCCCATTTATTTTCCACATAATGATAATTGTCTGATGGTTATCTAATCATTAACATTATACAAATTAATTCATCTTATACATACATATCTGATTTGCCATTTATATTTTTTTTTTCACAGCCAATGCTCCACTCTTTGACGATTTGTTTTTTCAGTAAAACCAATTTTCTTTTGTATTCACTCACAAGCCTAAACATTATGCAATTCCATCAATCTCATACCAAGTTCACGTAACCTGTAAACTTTTCTTTTAACATCAAAAACCAAAATAAGAAAAGGAATAACTTTTATCACCATTCATATTACACCATCATCACTAAATTTTGTCACAAATATTAATCAAATCATACCATAAGTTGTATCATCATTCAAATGTAAATATGTAATAACAACAATTTTGATTGTACACAGTTTTTTTAGGAAACACAGTGTTAGAATATATGGAGCAGTGGTGATCTTTCTCTATACTAAGCTAGCGACAATTATAAGTTTGTTAGGAAACAATTAGTTTATTTGTTGTGATGTACTTGTATATATAGTTGTACCATAATTGTTTTTCATTTTTTCAAGCTGAATCAATAATTTTTGCAGCTTATTCTCTCACTTCCTCTTTCTGTTTTCTTCTTCTTCTTTAGAAGCTTTGTACTTCATCAATGGAGTTTTGTATGTTCTAACATGGTATCATTCACTATTACGATCCAACCTACACTTTTTCTTCCTTCTTCATCTTGAATCTTTTTCGTCTTTTCTCTCTCTTCAACAATGGCACCATAAATGCGTAACAATCCTCTTGTTGATCCTCAACTTGATCCTACTAGTCCATACTTTGTGCATCCCAGTGATGGACTTGGTTCTGTCAAAGTTGCGCCACCGCTTAACGGTTCCAATTACCATTCTTGGTCTCGTTCCATGCGTCGTGCCCTTGGTGCTATGATGAAGCTTGAGTTCATCAATGGATCAATCCATGTTCCTGATGATACGTTTGATCCTTCTATACGCTCTTGGAATCGAAGGAATATGCTAGTTATTTCATGGATAATCAATTCAGTTTTGGAATCCATAGCTCAATCGATCGTGTACATGGAAAATGTTGTAGACGTTTGGAACGATCTGAAAGAACGACTCTCTCAAGGTGACCTTGTTCATATTTTTGAATTACATCAAGAAATTTATACTTTAAAACAAAAATCAAAACATTTTACTGATTTCTTTTTTGAACTCAAGATTCTATGGGAATAACTTGAAATTTATATGTATATTTCACAATGCGTATGTAGAATTTGATGCTCTTGTGCTGCCATGAAAAATGCAAAAAGCAATCACAATCTACTATATGTTATTCGATTTCTTATAGGCTTGAATGAAAGTTTTGCTATTGTTAAGTCTCAGATTCTATTAATGGATCCCTTACCCACCATGAACAAAATATTTCCTATGGTCTTGCAACATAAGCGACAAGGCAATTTTACTTCCTCTGAAGACTCTCAAGCATTGATTAATGCTATCAATTTTAAGAAAGCAAGTTACAAATCTGGAAATTCTGGACCCCATTCCAACACATCAAAATCCAAAGTTTGTACTCACTGTGGAAGAACTGGTCATACAGTTGAGGTTTGTTATCGAAAACATGGCTTCCCACCTCCTTTTGGTAAATGATCCAAAATTAACAATGCTACTATAAATTACAATGAAAATGATGATTATGCCTCAGTTTAACAAGATGAGAAGCATGAACCTGCCCCCATTACTCAAGCACAATTTGATAAACTAGTGAATCTTCTTCAGCATTCAACCATTAGCCAAGGATCAACCTCTGCAACTTCTAATCAAGTTAGTTCCTCTTAATTTACAGGTTATACATCTGTAGGTGCTCCAGGTAATCCTCGCTCTTTCATTTATAAATGTTCCACTCTTAACTCATGTATAGTAGACTCAGGAGCAAGGATCACATTTGCTCCAGTCATTCTTGGTTTCATCATTTGAATTATGTCACTCCTATTAATGTCAAACTGCCAAATGACCAATTTGCTCTTGCTAAATTCCTTGGTAGAGTTAAGTTTTCCTCGGAGTTCAGTATTTCTGATGTCTTGTACATACCAGAATTTTTTGTTAATCTCATTTCAGTCCCAAAATTATGTAAAACTTTCAATTACAATGTCGTTTTTAACACTAATAATTGCTTCATTCAGGACCCTTAATCACTGAAGATGATTGGCTCACCTGAAAAGTTTGACAGATTGTGTCACCTAGTTCTCAAAGACAAGCATGCTACTCCTTATGTAACAAACAATGTTTCTGCCCATACCATCCCTACCAGTGCTCTATGGCATTTTAGATTAGGCCACTTGTCTTTTTCTAGATTACAAGCTTTGCAAGCTATTTTGCCCTTTATTGTTACCGATAAAAAGTCAGTTTGTGATGTCTTCCATTATTCTAAACACAAGAAATTACCTTTCAATAATAGCTTTAATGCATCTTCTCATCATTTTGAGTTAATTCATTTTGATGTTTGGGGCCCTTTGGTCATTAAGTCACATAATGGTCATTCATACTTTTTTACTGTTGTTGATGATTTCAGCAGGTTTACTTGGATTATTTTGAAGAAAACCAAAGGTGAAACTAGACCAAATGTCCTTAATTTCATTAAAATGATTGAAATCCAACATAAAACTAGTGTCAAATGTGTTAGAACTGTGTTGAATCTCCTCAACAAAATGGAAGAGTTGAGAGGAAACACCAAAACATCTTAAACATAGCTAGGGCTCTTCTTTTTCAAGCCAATTTACCTAATAAATTTTGGTCTTTTGTTGTTCATCATGATGTATTTATTATGAATCGTGTTCCTAGTATTGTTTTACAAAATAAATCTCCTTACTAGTGCATGTACAACAATGATCCTGAATTACATAATTTGAAAATCTTTGGTACCCTCACATATGCCTCAATAATAAAGGCACATAGAACTAAACTTGATAATCGTGGGAGATAATGCATCTTTTTAGGCTATAAGCAAGGTGTTAAAGGATTTGTCCTTCTTAATGTCAATAACAATGAGATATTTGTCTATAGACATGTTGTCCATCATGACCATATTTTCCCCTTCAAGCTAAATTGGCAATACCACACTAGTGACAATGTCACTCATGAACCTACTCACACATGCCATGATTTTTTATCCTTAGACCAATCTAACTCCCACACTTATCCTGATCCATTACAATCACCCCAAAGTGACCCAACCATTACTGTTGACGGTCTCCTTCTCTTTGTACATGATGTAGGTCCAAGCTTTATGGATGAGTTCATCCAATGATCGGGGAGGCTCGATGGCATCCGCCTTCAAGAAGTCGTTGCTTGGCGGAAGGCCTCTTTCGAGCAAGTACCTCTTCATGCGGTCGATAATGGGGACTTAGATGGGCTCACAGTTGAATTGCTCGATGTAAGCTCTGAGAGGTTCGTCACTCCCCTGGATGATTGACTTAAGGGACGCCTTAGTCTTGTGGTGCGGCTGTGAAGTATTTGGCGAACTGGCCATTCAGGCTCTTCCATGAGGTGATAGACTCGGGGGTGAGGATTTTGTACTAGTCCATGGCAGTTTTCCTCAGAGTTATGGGGAAAAGCCTGCACTTGATGGCACCCCCAACGTTATAGAAGTGGAGCATTGCCTCGAAGATGTCGAGGTGGTTGTCGGGGTCTGTAGCACCATCATATTTATTCAAATGTGGAGGTTTCTCCTTCCATTTGGGAATAGGGGCCTCAATAATAGATTGGGATAGTGGACCGCAGGGGTTGTCTTCATCAGTTCGTTCTTAGAAACGAGATGGGGAATGGTCGAAACGATGGTCTCTATGGCGGGGAGAATTCTTTGCCCGAGTTCTCTTTGTTTCTTCCTTGCCCTTGTTCCTCTTATGAGAAGGGGATCATTGTTCTTTGCACGGTGGAGTGTGATTGCACTTCTTGACGATTTCAGGTTGGGTCCTCTTCAGTCGAGGGCCTCGCCCAGTGCGACGAGGAGAGGATTTGCGTGAGTCTTTCTGTTGGTGTCTCTGTGGAGGTATCATGAACGAGTTTCACGTCATTGTGAAGATGGGTTACGTGAATCATGTCTTCTGTGCCTCATAGGGGAGCGTGGTCGGTGGGCCTTCTCCAGCATTCCGAGGAATTCACCCTGCACGAAGATTATGTAATTGGTCTGAATTGATCACCGCGAACAAGGCCTGGGTTATCAGATCATCATTGGCGGGCACCATGATTTTCTGGTATGCTGCAGGTTTGTCAACATGCCGTTGAGGATTGCCAAGCAGATGCAGGAGGGTGGAGGAAGAAGTGGTCCTCATGTCCCTATCGTTGTGCTCGAGAATGCCCACGTTGTTGTTGTTGTTGCCAATGTTGACGAAGTGAACATTCTGGTCACCATTGTTGACTTGATCGACCATGACGATCAGGAAGTTGAAAGTTTGCTTTGGTATCAAGTTAAAGAAAGTCAGGGAATCAATTTCCCACAGACGGCACCACTGATCGTACATGATCAGAATGGATCGTCGATGGCCCACAAGCTTGGACTGAACGCCGATTGAAAGTGAAGTGGAGGGGGGGATACCTGTAAGACACTTTGATGCCAAAGTAAGGTTCAAAGCATAATGCAAGTAATGAAAAGTGTGAAGAATGATCTACCTGGCCCTCTAGTGAAAGAGTGTATTTATAGCCTCAACGCTGGGCCAAGACCTTCGTTATGGGCTGAGGATCCAGGCCCACAATGAACGACTGTCGGGAGTCACGCGTGTGAAGTGGAAAACGCGTGCCTACGATCCTGGTTCAACTGTTATGTCTTCTTCGAATAACGGATGACCAGTTCTTTATGGAGAGCAAGATGCCCCGTGATAATCAGAGGGCAGTTGACCACGTGCTCACGGAGGGGCACATGGAGAGTGTTCTTCAACGACTATGAGTTTGATCATATTATTGGACCTTCTTTAAAGGAGCATCGAAATGGGCCACGTCCTCAGTGAGTCAAACGCAGACCCAGTCCAGAACACTAGTATATATCTATACTCTATACTATTATATACTCCTATAACTTCTCCCACCAAATTTCCCTTTAAAATCTCCAATATTTAATGATAATAATAAAATAAAAATAATAATCTCATATATAAAATCTATATTTTTATAACTTCTCCCACTAAATTTCCCTTTAAAATTTCCAATATTTAATAATAATAATAACAATAATATATATATATATATATATATATATATATATATATATATATATATATATATATATATATATATATATATATATATATATATATATATATATATATATATATATATATATATATGAGATAGTAATAAAAAATAATCGATATTTTTATTGTTGTTTATTAGTTATTACTTTTTTGCGCAGATATTTTGGAGCATTACATTTTAGTAAAGATATTTATAAAAAATAAATTATGAAAGAAGATAGATTGAAATATTCTCATACTTTGTTATTTTTATTATTTTTTATTATTTTTAAACTCTATAGTGATAATCCAGCATGACATTTTTTTTTAATATTTATTCAATAGTTCTATTTTAATTTATTTATTTTACAACCAAAATGGTAATAAATATTATATATAGTTCACTTATTAAATCTATAAATTAATTTTATAAATTTTTTATTATTAATAATAACTCAACGTGATATTCCCGTTTATCGCACGGGTAAACGATTGTTTATGATAAAACCTAAAAAGTCAAGTAATTATTAATTACTAGTATGTGAGAATTATATTTTACCTTTTTAAATTTTTTATATTATTATTTACATTAAAACAAAGTAATCCGTGTAATCGACAGCATTTGTTCAAACGACGAGAGAAGAGGGAAGAATCAATCGAGGGTTTCATTTCTCCTCCTCCTCCTCCTCACAATTACCCTATCAATCAATCATCCTCATCATAAAAATCCCTAATTTCGCACTCGTAAGTTCCCTCTCTCTCTCGTTCCCCATTTTCCGGTTTTGTATCCATTCATATATTTTGTTCGTTTTTCTTCCATCAAACTTGAATGTTTTATTTTTTCTTTGCTGCTGTAACAACAAATTTTGAAACTTTAAAATGAATTTATTCACAAGTTTTGTAACTAGGATTTGAAAATTTAGTCTTCTGCTTCTGCCTCGTGTTCATTTTCTTAATTTGCTCGGTGTTTACAGGCTTTGTAGGATGGATTCAAACTCGCAGTCTCCGCCGCTTGGCGATTCGGACACCAAAAATGTATTTCGCAAGCCTTCCGGGGAGGCAGCTAATAGGAATTATCGGCGCCGTTCACCTATTGACGGCTCATCATCACCTGATGATGGTTTGAATCTTTTAAACTCTTGGACTTCTTATTTTTATGGAGTTACATTTGGTCTCGTGACGAATGATTATAATGTTTAAGGGTCTTGTATATTGTTTTTGATTGATTGTATGAACTGCATCATATTGTTCATGCATGATACTTCTTCTGCTGAATAGTAGATAGGTTTTCGTGTCTCGTGCCTGTTGTTTGCACTCCCACTCGGTGGAGTTTTTAAGAAGTCGATGAGTATGTATTTTCTGAAGATAGGACCTGAAGTAAAAGAAAGATCATTGAAGAAGATGAATGATGGCAAAATAGTATAACTAAATACGATACTATTGAGGTCCAGAAGGGTTAGGAAAGAAAATCAAAAGATGTTTCACAAAGTTGTTTAACAAGATTTTGTTGTCTAATAGCATGGCAATCGAGTGTAGGGAAATACTTTAGGGTCTGTTTGGTTTTGTGAAAACATTTCTGTTTTCATTTCCTGATTTCACTTATAATTACATTTGCAATAATATCACTTGGCTTCATTCTGTTTCCTGATTTTACTATTTTTTATGTATAATTTTCAATTAATTCTTAGTGCTTCTGTAACTTCTTTGGCCTAGTGAAGCAATTTCCAGTGCTCCCTCTTTGATTAAACTTGTCACCACTTTCTTTTGTCATGGTTCATGCGATTTGTGTTCCAAAATTTGATGCTATCCTTTTAATGTACGGGAATAAGCATATCCATTTAGGAATTGCACCCATGTAATCATATATGAAGTTTGTGCCTGAAGAGATATTATTCACGACGGGATATTATGGCATTGTCTAATCCTTGTTGTCGACCCCACTTGTTGAGAAAAAGGCTGTTTTCATCTTCTAAGCTCAGTTAAAGTTAATTAGTTTACTGTTCATATAAAGTTAATTGGTTTATTTGCTTTTATAGGTCAAGTGTCATTCATTACATTTTATGGCATTGCTTATTGTTTGTTAAGCAATTGCCTTCTGGGCATGTGCTATTATCAGTAGTCTTGTGTTGCAATCTGCCACTAAGGACTTTGTTCAGGATTTTGTATATCTTCTCTTGCCAAATTTTATCTGAGCTATTCTATATATGGAGTAGGGATTGGATGAAGAGAGCTATACTCTTCATTATATGCAGGTAGTCCCAGGCGAGAACACAGCTCAGGTCCATATCCATCTAGGGAAGATTCTGTGAGAGTCTCTCACCATCATTCAAGGAAGCTTGACGGAAGGGAACAAGACCGAAAATACGGCAGAAATCACTATGGAAGAAGCAATGATTCTCTTAGACATTCTGACAGACAGTCATTCCGGAGCTCCTTTGGTAACTCAAGACACGACAAGTATGCAGATGAGGATAGAAAACATGAGAGGTTATCATCTCGTTCTGCACGAGAGTCAAGGGGAGATCATATGAGAGAGGAGAGTGATAGCAGGTCAAAAGATTATGGGCGTAGTATGGATAAGTATTCACGTGAAAAATATGAAAGGTCTGATTATAGAAATAAGGAGAAAGATATGGAAACATTTTTTCAGTATCAGAAATATAAATATTTGTGTTCTCCATGTGACAGGTCTGGATCTGGCAAGAGGTGTGCGGAATATGATGAGGTGGAGAAGGAAAGACGTATGAGGGACGGGGATGGTCGAGATGAAAGAAAGGATTCTCAAAGAAGTTCTGGAGAACACAAAAGTGACCGTGCTGTTTCCTATTCAGAATCAAGGAGCCAAAAAGATGACAATGAGATTAGTAAGAACAAGGACCAAAACTCTAGAAAGGTAGGTGGGGTGTTTGGTATTGAAGATAAAGAATCTTTTGGAAAGAAACCAAAGTTGTTTGGTGCTGACAAGGATGACAATTCTGGAAAAGATGGTATTGTCTTTGTATTTTTTTAAAGTTAAGCCGAACACAATTATTCTTCTCAAATTTATTATTGTATTATGTTGTTTTTGTGCTAAAGCAGATGAAAGGAAGACTTCAAGGTCAAAGCTTTCTCATGAGAGCAAGCCATATGTAGGGGCTGCTAAGACCAGTGGCTTTGATAGTGGCAATGATATAGATGCTGCAAAAGTGGCAGCCATGAGAGCTGCTGAATTAGGTATACACTGCATTTTCTGAAAAGCTTTTTATTGAGATGTGGGCTTATGTTTTGTTTGTCATTAGTTGGATTCTGATTGTTTGAAGGTTCACGATTACAACTTTTAACCATTTGCTGAATGTGTGTTATTGTGGATTGGATGTATACCACGGGCATGTCTATTACTTTCAATTTAATAGACACATGTCTGCTATTCATTTATTTTATTTTCCCCATAAATGATTTTTTTCTACTAACTTGTGTTATCAATTCTTTCACTTTTGATTCTAATACTTGTAGATATCTTATGTGTTTTATTTATTTGGAAATTATGATGCATAACAGTTAACAAGAACTTAGTAGGGCCTAATTCCTTGACTACGGACCAAAAGAAGAAACTGTTGTGGGGAAGCAAGAAGAGTACACCCACTGAAGAGGTATATTTGTTAATTTGTTACATCTTCCCCTTTATTGTCCATGCTCAAAGAGTTATTGAGTCAGGTTATATAATGTCCCTTTTCTCCCCGTTTATATTGGATTCTTTGTTTAACAGCTCTATTGTAGCATTGTAGCAATGTGGTCTCTTCCAAATTTTGGAGATGCTTGTAATTATGACCTCTTCACAACTTGCATGTTTTGAGGTGACAAAGGGTTGTTTTTTTTTGTTTAACATCAACATAACTTCCTCAGCCGAGCGAGTATTGAAGGCATCCAACCTTTTAAAGTCTGTCCCCTGTCAAAAAACTCACACTCTAGTGAATTTGGAGTACTCACTTTAGAGGGTATAGTAAGACACGTCAACCATTTGATGATAAAATCAAATGTTGATATTCGAAGTAACACCCATAATTTGTTATGCACGCGCACGCCATATCAGCTGTTGATATGTGTTAAAGATTGAGATTACTTTATCTTCTATAAAGTGAGTGGCACATTTCAAAGGAGGTAGATTCCACTCTAGGTAATCTCATCCTCCGTAGGGTTGGGGTCTTTTTTGCTAGATCAGAAACTTACAGTCTGACCTGCAGTGGCCTCTGGTTGAATAATGTTCTCCTTTGATGTTTACTGTCTCATTTTGAGGAAATGATGTTTACAAATTTTATGGTGCTAGTTGTCCGATTACATGGACTCGACTATTTAACCTACTTATCTATTACATTTTGTACAAATATCATACACATTCCGTCGAAGTTGCATGAGGGTAATAGGATAAGTAGAGGGGTAAATAGTAAGTGCCCAGGCCTACAGTTCCGGATAACCTCTACCCGAGGTTTCCGGATTTATTATCATGCCATTTTTCTTGCTTTTTGCCATAGGTAATCATATATGTAAACATTTGTTTTGCTTTTCCTACAACCTGCTACCCTTTGATTGCTGCTCTGTAATGCATTTTCCAAATAATGCAGTCTGGCCATCGCTGGGATATGGCAATGTTTGATCGTGAGCGACAGGAAAAATTCAACAAACTCATGGTAAGTTTGGATTGAGTGTGTTGGTATATTCTGACCCAACAATAACATGAGATTGTTTAGTTGTTTCTGAATGACTGATGTACTCTGTTAGTGTTTCTTCGCCTACTAACACATTTTGAGTCTGAGGTTGTACTCGTGCCTATGGCAAATTGTAGGGCGTGAAAGGAGAAGCCAAAGTGGAGCAGAGCTCCGACAATCAAAATGACAACGATGCACTCCGAGCTGAGAAGCAGAAGGAACTCCAGCTGGATCTCGAGAAACAGTACACTGCAGGTCTCCGGCGAAGAGATGGCCGTACAGTTGGATTAGGTCTTTAAACGTTCACCAGCAGAATTTTGCATCCTTTGACTTTGGCAGTTATTTTGAGTATACAAAATATTCACTAGTGTTATTCACTGGATTAGGTCTTTAAACTTATCATGTTTGTTATATATGTTTGGGAGTTCATCACGTGTATGATCTATGTATGATCTGATATTTTGAGGAGCTTATCACAGTCGTACAAAATTTAAATGCGACGGTTTGATGCTAGAAGGATATATAATGGAGCTGGGAGAGGTGTGAGAAAACATAGATAGTGATGAGGTTTCATCGATATCAACGCAAACAAATTAGAAGTTTTGAAGTACTGTTATTTGGTACTTGCTTGATATGTGGATAAGCACAAGATTAGTGATTATGGCATTATGAATATGCTAAATGGCGCATAGGTAAAGCAAAGGAATTATAATTGTATTTTTGATCTGAAATTTTTGAGCTGGCCACTGATGAAATAACATGAAAGAAAAAAAAATGGGGGAGGCGTCTGTTTCAAGTATACATTTATAAACCTAGATATTCCCTCTAACCTTATAATTGTGAATGCGGATGCGTCTGTTAAGGAATTGTTTGACATCTATAGTAACTTTTTGAAATTTATTTAGTTCAAGGATAGGTAAAATCGACAAATGTGGAAAGTTATTGGTAGTTATTTAATTTTTTACGAAAGTAAAATAATACTATTTTTATTTCCATATAATATTTTTCAAAATATTATATTTTGTTAGTTTGATAATAATCCAACATTTTCTTTACATGTTAGTATTACTGTATGTATCAGTTTCTATCAAATACTAATATTGTTTAGAAGACATATTTTATTTATTTAATTTGTGTTTTTGTTTTATTAGCTACAAGTGTGAAGAACTGCCTTAGTATACATGTGTCTGTTGTTTTCTTGTCTGCATGAGTTGTAATTTTTAAAATTTAGTTTTGTATCAAGCTGACTGACAAATCAAATCAATATATCCTCTATTATAGAAATCTCTCTCTTGTATACATGGCTCATTTTATACTACTTTAATTATAATAATAATTTATGTTTAATTATTTGTAATGATTATTTTTTAATTTACGTTTTTCATAGACTAAAAGTTAACTTGATAATAGCAATAATTAGTGAAACCAAAAGAAATAAAATAATACCATTTCTAAAAAATTTAAAGAAAAGTAAAAAAAATACCATTACTATATGAATTTAGGGAAATGGTTTTGAGAAGAAAGATGAGAAGTCAGGAAAAGAGAGAAAATGAAATGGAAGAGAGAGAAAGAGAGGAGGCAAATGAAGTGGATTAAGGTGAAAAAGAGATATAGCATATGTGATATCATTGTTTAATAATAGAATTGGTCACTTAAATGTATAATGACAAAAAAATCAACAAAATTAATAGGTGTATAAAAAATAAGAATGGGTAGCAATGTAATTTTCAGAGCCTCTATCTTTCTTATATGGTAGATTGTCATTTTTAAATTGAGGGTGAATTTGTTATTTTTAAATTAAGGGTGAATGGTAATGAAGTTTTACAACTCTTTAATTATTTGGGTCTTCAATTATTTAGGAATCGTAAGGGATTCTTTAGTGTGGATTTCATATTAATAATGAACCTTAATTCATGAACCTTAATTCAAGAGTGATATATATATATATATATATATATATATATATATATATATATATATATATATATATATATATATATATATATATATATATATATATATATATATATATATATATATATATATATATATATATATATATATATATATATATATATATATATATATATATATATATATATATATATATATATATATATATATATATATATATATATATATATATATATATATATATATATATATATATATATATATATATATATATATATATATATATATATATATATATATATATATATATATATATATATAAAGTAAGAGTTGTGTAATTTTTTTATTTGAATAAGATCGTGTTGTAATTATAAATCAAAAGTAGTGTTCTCTTGTAACATTGAAATTGCTATAAAGGTTACAAGTTGAACATAAGTAAAAAAATTTTATAAGGAGATTGTGTGTTGATCCTGTAATAAAGGAACAACATTAGTTTTCTATATTTGAATTTGTAGTCTTTAGAAGAGGCTACTAGTTAAATGACCCATCAGTCCTCGATCTAACATGGATTTGACCCCTATCTAAAGCACAAATATTATGATCTCAAACTAACAGGGGTACATGGGTTCAACCTCTATCCAACACACCAATATTACGAGGGAAACACTCATTCCATCCAATTGGGTACGCCTCACACCTCTGAAAATCTAAAAATATCCTTATTGGTGTCTGGAGTCTGGACACACCTAATATCACACCAATCCTCGTAATTCAGCTATACACCCCATTTTTGCCAAAATCTGGTTCGGATATGCATCTCTGTAATTTTTTGGGGTGAATTCGAAGATGCATCTTTGTAAACCCCATGAAAACATTCTAGGCATCAACGTTGTCCTAACTTTGACATTTTTAAGGCCAACTTATATTTTAAGTCATTTTAGGATAACTTTTTATCATAAAACCATTTAAGAATGTCATAATTTGATTCAAAGTACTATACATACATTAAAAAAACTCATATATTAATTCAATAAATTTGAAATATACCGACCATACATAATATGTTCCAAAAGTACAAAAGATAATACAAATAAACATAAACTACTGGATATGTCTAACCTCCTAGTTTCTTCTCTACCGCCAGTACTGTAAGGAATTCCGCGACTCACCAATAATGACTTGTACGAGGGCCAACTATGGAGCCTTCCTCAAAAAGTCCAGCCTCTATGCCCGATCTCTCAATTTCCTTAATACGCTAACAGACTGGAAACACATCATAGGCGTGGTCACCCCTTGCATGCTCATCCTTCAATCTTTTGATGAGATGACCTAGGTAGTCATCCAAGAGTGCATGGTTTCATGATAAGATGTGACACCATATAGAACCATGTGATGTAGCTATCTGCATAAGTCTACTGTACAGGAACTAACACCCAACGATATTCCTCTGATACCAGATAACTATCGATATCCTCAAGCATGACATCAAGATCTCTGTAGAGGATGGTGGGAGTAGTAGACTCTAAGAGGTGTCTCATAATATCATGCAAATACCCAAACTGGTGCATCACTTGCTCGGGAAGATGCACATATTTCATACCTGGCCCATAAGTCAACCATTCTGAATATAAAAAAATGACGTCCATCAGATGTGTTTGGCGGTGACTGTCGTATGGGTAGAAGGCAATGTCATATATTACAGTGCGGTCAAGATACACTTAGAAGAGATCAATTGTCCGATTCTCTCTGTATAATGCAAGGGTGCAAGCAAGTGGCCAATCATTTTTCTAGTCCTGCTTAGGTTGCCAACTAGAAATGTGAGGAAAGTGAGAGATGCCCCATCTCTAAAAATGATTCAGATAAAATATTTATAACAAGTGTAACAAAAGAGTTATGAAAATATTTGTAACAATAAATTACTAGAAGCCGCGTAAAGCTTTATGTTCACTGCCTTGTCTTCCAAAGACAAGCTTTGCCTAACTTCGAGTACAGGTAGACCAAGAAGGTGCCCCCCAATTGTACTCGTAAATTGTTGTTAAGTCAATGAAATATTTAAGGTAGACCACATCGACGTAGGTTTCGCTTTTATCCACAAACATGGACGTGCCAACCAGGAACAAGAGGTAACACCTCAATGCACACGACAGGTGGTACTAACCTGCATATAATCACTGTCGACATCCACAACCATCTACATGTGGTATTTATAAAGGTCTTCCAATAATTTAAATCTTCCAATTTAAATCTAGCATGAGCACCTATGGTGTCAATTACCTCATTCTATGCATCAGTTGAGTCAACTCTCAAATATGTAACCATCATCTCGCTAGCTTCGTCTCGACTGATTCTAGAGTTATCTTGTAATTTTCTCCTAATGGGAAGATGTACGAGGCATGAGACGTCATCCTGGGTGATGCACATCTCACCAATAGGAATGTGGAAAATGATGTCTCTGAGTGTCATCTCTCTAAAAATACTGTCTACATTTCATGGTTCATGGTCTTGTACCCAAAATCACATAAATCGGCAAGCCCAGAGTAGTAGAAAACATTCTTAAACCAATCATCTTTAGGTTGTTCCAGCTCAAAAATCTTCCTTCCGTAGTTCGAAGATTTTAAACATGGATGCTCTTGTAAAAATAAATATATCACCACGCGATTAAATTAGTATAAAACATATGTAATGTAAAAGTAAATAAATATGCCTCTCTTTTCCAAACATGCTTAACAACATGGTATCCATTGAGATGAAGTAAGAAGGTGTCATATGAGCCTCCTGGATAACTAGCTACATGGGTATCTGCATCAACAACAAGTTCCTCTTAATTGGCTCAATAAGCTTCAGGGCTTCATAAGCCATGGACATGTGGCCCTATGAAGTAGATGCCTGAGAAAAACGACTTTAGGAAGCAGATGTTTGTGAACCTTGACCTTGTGAAGTCAACGCTTCCCCATCAAACGAGGTAGCATCGACCCGTGGCCTTGTAGGCCTGACCCTGACCCTCTCATGTTTTACAAACGCGTGTTGTGAGACACGACCAAGCCTCAATCTGTCCTGGTTGGTTTCAACCATTGTACTTCTAATAAAACTAGGAAATCACATCAATATGCAGTCAGACCAAATTCGAAGATACATCTCCGTAAACTAATTTAGAAAAAATCTGGAGATGCATCTCCAGATAACCTCGCAAGTTGTAGAAATGGCAGAAACCCCTTTGATGCCATAAACTCCAACAAAATAGAAATGCATGTCTATACCAACCACCTATTTTGAATGTAACTACTACCTAATGCATCTTAAACAACCTATTTTAGCTATAATACATTCATCATATCTCACAAAAAAGAAATGAAATGTGAAACTTATCGAATGAGAGTTATGGATGAAAAACTTCAATCTAGTGAGTGCAACGACCTAAGATTGAATGTAATGAAGTAGAAGTAGTGTTGAACCATGGAAAATGAACTTGAAGAAACTTGCTCACGAGCTCAAATGAGGTTTAGTAAATTTGCAGCAAATGAAGAAGGAAGAGGGAAGGGTCTAACGTGAGTATATGAATTAAACGCATCCGGAAACACATCTCCATAAAATTCACTGTGTTTTAAATTAAGGGTTGTTAGTTCCCTGTTATGATGTCAAACTAACATGGGTTCTAACATACAAATGCAGTGTCGTTCACATGGTAGTTACTATACAAACTCAAAATATGTTCCTTACAATTTTATCATTAGAGCATGCTTAGAATAAAACACATTATAATGATATACAATCTAAAACTTATACAAGATAGTTAATCAATAATCCAAAATGTTGAAGTAATCAATAAAGAACATAGCAAATTAGTGAAGTCGGCATTCATAAGAAAATGTATGCTAATAAATTCTCTCTGCTGTAGATACAGGTCGTAGAAAAACAACAATAACTGTAATGTTATCTTTGCTACCACGTTCCACAGCTTCAGTAGCCAACCTCTTAGAGCACATGCCAGCCTCTTTAACTGTGTCTTTTATTATATTTATCACATCCAAACTGCTCACCACATCCCACAGACCATCGCTCGCCATCACCTAAATCAATTATTTTATTAATTAATACTTGAAGAAACAACAACTTATCTATAAAGATTCAATGTATATAGCAAACTTTATGCAAATAATGGTAATGTAGCTTAAAACTCCTCACCAGAAATTCATCCTCGGCACATAAAGTGTGCTCAGTTAACTCAGGTTCTGCAGTTACAGCAGGCTTCAAATCATCATCACCGATAGAACGAGTAACCTGTGTAAAGTAACTGTCAATTTTTACTTGCGTGCAATAAATGGTTAAAGATATCCCGGAGTTTTCAAAGACGTGATGTGATATAAACTATAGCAACTAGTTCGAACAAACCTGAAGTGCAGGAGGACCAACTCTCCAGGTATCAACTTGCCAATGTACTTGGCCCCCGTGACGAATAACACGCTCTCTCTCTTGAAGACAGCTTGCAACATGATCCTAATAACAATGTTAAGATTTGAGAGTCGAAAGAAAAGAAACAAATTAAATACACTGTTGCGTTATTAAACATTAGCCAACAGTTTTTAAAACTTTTCAGGAGCTCACCTTACTTAGAGCAGTGGGATTACCAGCACGACATAAGATTGCCCGGCAATCACCACTATTAGCAACAAAAAGCTTGTTGCCGCTTACAATAGCAGCAATCGCTGTACAACCAGGATGCATATCCTTCTGGATACACCTGTTGGATTTGCGATAGGAATCAAGCTCTTTTCTGAACGCAGTATCAGTTCTAACGAAGGCTTCCACTAGTGTATTAGCAGGACTGCACTTAAATATTAAATAATTAGTTAGCTTTCGAGATAAGAGGGAAAAAATAGTAAGGCTAAAGAAGGGGGCATCTAGAGTGCAATATACCTGTCTGTAAAACCTAAAGTTTGCAAAATTGCTGGTACAGCCCTAGAAGAAAACTCAGCTGCTGCTGCGCCTGCATAAGTAACAACCATGATACTTATTATATGAAAAAGACAACAAAAAATTCTTAATTTTGAATAAAAACAAAAATCTAGATACTTGTTATATGATTAGTATGTACCTCTGTGGCCATCAAAGATGCCAAAAGCATGTACATCCTTTTCATTGCAAAAATGGGGCAGAATGAAATGTGTGTCCTCCATAGCCTCCCTTCTCCCACAGGTAGCATAAGATCCCCAAGACAATATTGGACGGTATGCTAAAGGTTCGTCATAAGACTCCCACGTTCTGAAACAAGGATCAGTTGCACTAGAGGCATTTCTGACTAAAAGTTCACCTTGAGTAGACCAGCTAATATTCTCTTGATAAGTCTTGTCTACGGGATGGTCAACATTCAAGTTACAAGGCCGAATATGCATATCTTCCACCTTCTTTACCTTTCTGTGTTCCATAATAAAATCAAGTTCCTTCACAATATCATCAAAGGAAGGTCTGCTTTTAGGATTAGCATTCCAGCACTTCTGTATCATTGATATTAATCTCGACGGTATACCCAACTCTTCGCTAGCAAGGACCGGTCGTAATCCATCAGAAACAACTGCTGCTGTTAGTTGTTGTTCAGTATAGTTCATTTCAAGTACTGTGTGAGCCTGCCATGAGGAAACATTGATCAATATCACTTTACAAAGTTTTGAAAATGAAACTTTGATATAGCCGAACAATATTTTCCTAAAGCTTCCAATATGCAAATGTCAAGCAAACCTTCAACCATGTAATACCAAAGACCTGTTTTATTTTGATGCAGATATAACTCATTTGACTGCTACATGATATTGGTTTGATTTTATGCAACCTAAAGCTCAATCAGTTGGATATCTAAAATCAAATGAAACAAAACTAGCTTCTTCACTTCGCAATCAGCCAAACTACACTTCTCAAGGTCATCTGGTAGTGCAATGAGCTTCATTTTGATTATTTTTAACTCTTTGCTATGGCTTCGATTAGTACGTTCAGCGAACAATAATATGGAATCATTTGAGCCATGAAACATCTCTCTCCCAAAAGCACAAAATAAATCCCTATTGATTCTTGCCAATGAAATATTCCAATTGGCAAGCCAGATTTCCCTTAAGGCCACAGATATCAAGAAAAAAATTAACGGAAAAAAATGTTTGTTGGTCTTTACATCCAAAACAATAACTGTATAGAGCCAGTTATAATGTTCAGTAGACAGGTAAAAAGTTCAAACTACCATACAAACAAAAAAGAGAGGCTGACCTGAGCTTCTGCACGAAGATCAGTATATGGCACTACACCAGTAAGGAGTTCGCTGCAACATATTGAACAAAAAATTAACAAATGCTGCATTGGTATATTTGAAAGGGACAAATAATTTGAGACATAGAAATACTGCAAAAGAGATATTTATAGTGATACGGGGAGAATAGAATCAAATACTCTATGACATTACGATCATTCAATTTTTCTTGAACAAAAAAAGAATACAAATGGAAGGAAAAAAATTCAAATTCTTACTTGATTGATATCCCAAAACTGTATACATCTGACTTCTCTGTGTGTAACTCCTTTCTTAATATTTCAGGTGCCATGTAAACAAGTGTTCCAACCATATTCTTTTTGTGAAAACCACCTGTAGGTTTTCCAGAAGATTTCCAATTCTCAAGAGAAACTCCTTTAATATCACTCTTGTATTCTGCCAAACCAAAATCAGTGAGGCGTGGACAAAGATTTATGTCAAGCTGCATCAAAGCTACATTAGATCAGTAAGGTGATGTAAAAAAAGAGTACGATACATCAAATATTGCAGACAATATTAAATAACTAGAGAATCAAAAGATATTGGAGACATTTACAAGGATATTTGCTGGTTTCACATCTCTATGAAGAATTCCGAGGTTATGCAGATATTGCAAGGCCTTTGCTGGAAAAATAAAGTACAAGGAAAAGGTAAAAGGCGTCAATGGCGCTGTTGTAGATATAACCTTTCAATCATGTAAGTTTCATGATTTCCCTAGATGATTGAAGTTGTTAAATCACAATGGTGAGTCAGAATTATACCTAACTGCATTGTAATCATAAGAGCATCGTTGACGGTGGGGACCCATTCATCGAAATGTAACTTATGGGCTAGATTGGAGGATTCATATAGGTGGAAGAAAAACATATAATTGGGTGGTTTTGCATGGGCGGCGATTAGTGTTGCTATTCCCGGGTGATCTAGCTTGCTACATTATTGAAGAAAAAGAAAAAGAAAAAGAATTATAGTGATTTGAAACGCTAGGTAAGCATGTAAAGTGGTAGGGGGAGAAAGAGAAGAGAGAAACCATAGCAACTGCAATTGTTTATGAAAGTCATTGATGTGTTGAGAAAGTGATAAAACGGGTTTCTTGACAGCAACCTTGTGTCCATTCAAAGTGCCTTGATAAACGACACTTTCAGCGCCTGTGAGTGATAAAAAAAAGTGAGATAAGATGAGATAGTTGAAGGAAAAGAAATTGGGAATGAAGTGAAGAAAAACCTCGGGCGATAGGGGAGAGAAGAGAGTAAGAGGAAGGAGGGAGATGGAGGGGAATAGAGGAACTGGTGCAGCAACCCCTAATGCAAGTGTTAGGCTCCACAATCGGTATCACCATAGTTGGTTCTTGCGATGATGATGATGATGATGATGATGCTGCCTTTGATTTGAGCTAGCTAGACAGAAGACACACATAAAGCAATCATAAGTGTTTTGTTTGGGGCGGAAATTTCGCGTTGCTGTTATTGCCGCATAGTTAGATTCGACAAAACCAAATCAATCTTTTCAAAAAAGACAAAAAAATCAAATAAAATCAAATCAGCGGACCTAATCTTTTGACGATGGAATATGATTGGATGTTAGGTGTTGATTCCTTGATTTGTCGGACAAGGGAGCTCCTTAAAATTCTGCTTGCTTCTTTCATTCATTTATAAGGCTATATACAATGCAATGTAAATTCCTTAAAAAGAGGGAGAAGACGTAGTGGAGAATCTGATATAGTCTCCTCATCATGTGATTAGATATTGATCACGTGTCGTTTATACATAAAATAATCAATGAGTTGGGCGGATTTTTAATATTCTTGTAAAATATTGAATTAATTTAATTTAAAAAAAACATGATTAATATATATGAGTTTATTTAAATTTAATCGAGAGGATTTAGTCATTGTATGAGTAATTGCTTTTAGTTGTTATAATAATTAAAGAATTAAATTAATTAATCTAAACTAATTAAAATAATAAAAACTAATTTAATTAACTAAAATTAGTTAAGTTAGCAATAAAAATATTAGACTAAAGAGGTATATTGAGTTGGGCTAGCAAAACAAGAGAATATAGGTAGTAGGACCTTGAATTCAAGCCCAAACACCAGGAGAGAAAGTTATTTGAATAAGTTAGTAAAATATAGAGATTTGGTTAGCAGGGGTGAAGAGTACAATTTAGTCCAAAGCCTGTTTTCTAGATCATAATTTCATTTTACAAGAGATAAAAAAAACAAATAAAAACAAGATGATGTTTTACTCTAGGATGAACCGTCCAACCCTTTTAGTACAAACTCAGAGGCCCAATGGCCAGTCGACACATGGCATAACCCTTTTTAAAAATAAAATGAAAACAATAACAAGTATAGGACCAATTATCATAGTTATCATCTCCTTTCTCTCTCTATTTTCCATTAACACAAAATAATCTCTTCTCTCTTATTCCCAATTCTATCCTTTACATATCAACATCCAAAAATATATAATCTGAAAATAAAATCGAACAAACGAAATATATCAAACGATGAAGAGAACGTAATGGAACGTATAGGGTTGGCAGATCTGCAGCTTCGTCTGAGTATAATAGTGTTTTGCGGCGGCGCGATTTGGCCCGTGGATGAGGGAACGCGATTGCGGCTGTGATCGAAGGGCTGTGTGGCGGGGCTTCGTCAAAGACGGTGAAACGCTGATGAAGGTTGAAGGATCGTGTGGCTGCAGGTCTGAGCGTGACTGCCGATCGTTGCTATTGGGGTCGCGCGGATGCGGTGAGTGCGATTAATCGGTGCACAGATCTATGCCGGTGATTGAGGCTGAGTCGCTGCAGTTTGTTCGCGGAGGTGCTGTCCGAGATGGCTTCGCATCATCGGTTTGTAATAGAGGGAATCACATACGGTTCCAGTGCGGTTTCAGTTGTTCGGAGGACGAGGTCTCTACGTGTTGGTGATGTGATCCGAGCGTGGTAGATGCCGACGGCAGGAGTGACCAGATTCGAAGCAATAGTTCTTTCTTCCTCTTCTGTCTTCTTTACCCTGTTTCTGTAACAATAAAACACCACAAACACACGCGCACAAAAAATATATAATGATAGTTATCGTATGTGATGAAGGATGATATTGAAGGACTTGTTTTTTTTTATGCTGGTTAGTGAAATATTGGTTTACGTTTTGCTGTTAATTGGTTGTGATGACAATAAATTAATAACATGTTAATGGTAGTATGGAAGGTATTGTTTGAAAGAGTTTGTGATGATGAATATTATTTTTCTGGTTTATGGTATGAAAGAGTAAAGTGTAGAAAAATAAAGAGACACAAGTGATATATCCGGGTTCCCCTCACAGTCTGAGAGTACTTCAGTCCCCTTTCAACATGAAAGAGATTTCTTTATTATGACAAACTTAAATAAGAACTACCCAAAATCAAGAATAATCCTTTTGGATTTTTACTATATCAACAATGAGAACAATCCTCTCAAAGTGACTTTACTTGTATCCAACAATCCTGGAAAAACAAGATTTACAAAACTACTTGAACTTATTTTCAATAATCCTGAAAAATAAGCAAGTATATAGCAATATTTGATTTGAGTGAGTTTGAGTAGCAATGATCACTTTGAGTGATTTAATCAATGAATTGATCTTCTCTTTCAATGACAATAATATACAATGACTCAAGATATATAATGCTCAAAGTTTTATGGTTGATAATATGTGAAAGTGTGTAGAAACTTGTGTATGAAAGTCTATAAAAGCTTGAGTTTGATTTTTGAAAATTCAGAAAATATGATTGGAAGATGTACTTAAAATGATTTTGAAAATGAATATTTATATGTTCATAGCCCCTTTTTGAAACAACATAAAAATTCTGCAAATGAATCATGAACAATTGCCAAGATTGAGTGAAAGGTTTCCATGAATTGGTGTTATGAACAGACATGAGTGAAGCTGCTGTTTTTCAAAATCGTTCAGCATGCAATCGATTGCATCCTTGTGTAAATCGATTGCACGGGGTTTTAACAGCTAGAAATTCAAATATTTTGAGTGTGCAATCGATTTCACAAGTATGTAAATCGATTGCACTTGAAGTCAGTGGCAAAAATTGATTGAGAGCAATCGATTGCACAAACATGCAAATTGATTGCACTTAAAAACAATAGCAAATATTTTGAAAAATTAAAGCATGCAATCTGTTGTACCCCAAAATTTTTCCTCTCATTTCTCAAGGATTCTCTCACAAGATCTTCTATGACGTCAAGTTTGCAGCACTGATACATCAACTTAGGCTTGGAATTGGCACAAGGGAAAAATGGTCAATTGCATACTGGAAAGTCAAACTTTAACTTTTTGATCAACATTACATTCCAAAGATCAAATTTCATCAAGACATTCAAGAATATAAAGCTTGATCATCAAGAAGTCGAGAAAGTCAAAAGTCAACTTGAAAAGTCAAAATTTTCAAGACTTAGAAATTTTCTAAGTGTTTTTATACATGATAATTTCACCACTTCATGCCATTCTTTCACCAAGATGCAAGACGGTTCAAGGAAAATTTTCAACATGAGAGTTGTAGATCCCAATGAGATCTATAACTTTTCTTTGTTGATCAAATTCTAGAAGTGCTTGGATTTTGAGTTATAAATTTATGAAGTCATGACATTTTTCATTTAACACTTAGAGAAATTTTCAACAGATTTTGTTCAGGATTTTATCTCAACTTCTTGGAATTTTTTCATATAGTTACAAGATGATTTTGTCAAAATGGACAACATGAAAGTTATAGAGGATGTTTCAAGCTTTCCAAAACATCCAAGAGCATGAATTTATCATACTTGAGATAGGAGATTCAAGGGCTTGAAGTTGGGTATCCATCCTTGAATTGCAAGTCATTCTATTGAAGAACACATAACAAAACCCTTATGTTATGCTGCATAATCTTATGTTGCAGACCTTCTTGCTTGCAAATCTCTACATAATTTAATGTTTACACAAGAGCTTGAGCTGTTACCCAAGTGTTTGAGTCATTGTCCAAAAGATCTTTTCATTTATGGCATAACGACACCATTGCTACTCTTGAAAAGCAAGCCTTTTGGTACAAAGTTTAACTTAAGCCCATACCTTGCTTGTTTCTGATTATACTCCACCATAAATCATGGGAAGTAGCTCCTCTATACCAGCAACTTTGGTACTTCATCTTGGGACTATGGAGTACTTGACATAGTTTGATCTTTGTAATCCAACCAAACCATAACATGCTGTCTTGCAAACCTAATCAGCTCATATGCACAAACCCCTTGCCTATAAATAGAAGAAGCATTTGCAAGAGTAGGAGGTTAGAAAAAATAGAGATAAAGGCCGGAAAAATAGAAGGAGAAACTAACACTCAAAATCATTTTTGCTGTCAAAAACCAGATTTGTCCACAAAACCTCTATTTTTGAGCTTTGAAGTCCAAATCTTTGAATCTCATATCTTGCAAGTTTTCTCCAAACAAACCATCCAAACACCTCACATACAGCATATAGAAGTTGTTCAAACATAATAATAACTTCTGTAACATCACTATTACCATCTTCCAAACTAAAAAAAAAAACATACATTGCAACTTGACTTGGTTGGAGCGGTTCAACCATTTTCAGCATAAAAGGAAGGTTGGAGCTACTTCAAGAAGGTTCAAAGGATCTCGATCAATCACCACTTTGCACTCAAAAACATCCGTACGTGTTCTAAAGCTTCCTCTTCGAGAGGTAAACTTTCTCAAACTGTGATATCATTGTTCATACATCATTTGCTTTTGCATTCAAAAGATATAACAAGACAAATCAAAGAGAAAAAACTAACAAAAAGCCAGACCAGAGGCTGACACGGGTGCCGGTGTCACACGACACGGCCCGTGTCAGCTTAATTGGGTTGAGAAACATAGTAAAATGTAGGGACAGAAGCTGACATGGGTGCCCGTGTCACACGACACCGCCTGTGTCAATGTTACTGGTGCGTACACGAGCAAAAAAAAGATGGACAGGGCCTAACACGGGCGCTCGTGTCACGTGACACGGCTGTATCAGGTTGGATGGAACCAAAAAATGCAGAAAAGTCATGGACAGGTCCTGACACGGGTGCCCGTATCCACTGACACGGCCCGTGTCACCTCAGGCACCAATTTTCTTGATTTTTGAGATTTTTTTAGCTTATTTTGGACATGTTGTATTGCTTAGAAATGACCTAACATTATAAAACCTTAAAAACATTTTTCTAAACAATTAGTTTTTTTCGTTAACTTAGACTTAGGTTTTTCTTCAATGAAATTAATTACAAAACCTTTTCTATAAAAAACCCTAAAAAACAATTTCTCTCACTTTACATCCTCTTGCATATTTTACTATTTTTGCATTATAAATTATGTAATTGTCAAAACCTTGTAATAGTAATTAGGGTTTACTTTACTTGTCATTCCCATTTGTAAATTTATATCCCCCATTCCCAAGTGATGTAATAGCGTAGTAATTTTACTTTCCGCAATTTATGGCTTTCATATAATGTTAGTAATTAGGATTTGTATGGAAAGATAAAACCAACAAGTAGATAAACCTAATTCAAGATAAACAAGCATGTAAATAAAACACATTTGCATACTTACACCCTTAGGGTAATTCCACTTGTTGCCTTATAAAAATGACCATATTATGCATGTGAGGTATCTTAGCAAAAACAAGCAAAAGATACAAGATCATAGTCCCTCAGTGACGCTATCCATGTTGCCTTTCAAAATGATCTTAGTCCCTAAAGAAAATGCTAAGATATCTTACAACATTGCTAATCATGGTTATACGATGACCCACGCCCGTCCCTTTTACATCCAAAGATAGGATTACTTACCAAATCAATGGTAAGATAACAATGTCAAAGGAAAGAGGAAATGAATATGAAAGACTTTTGAGTATGTAGAATGTTCCTAGTTACTTGCTCAATTTCAAAACAAAAACATCCTTGCTTATTTACAAAACAAACACCAACACTTTCAAAAACACTTTCAAAATATTTTCCAAACATGAAACATTTTTAAAAGATCAACACTTTGTATACGTTCTTACGAACGAGAACTATTACAAAGTTTGCCTAAACGATTGCGCCTTTTCAAAATACTTTCAAAAACCACACAAAGCATATTTTCAAACAAAAGCAAGTGATCTAGCAAGTAACTAAGAGCCCATGGAAAACCATAGATGAAAAGGGTGCTGTGATACGGTGGGAGAACTGACTTGAGGTTTTGTGTTTATATTCGCACTTGTTCGGTTTAGCAAGAGTCGCCACCGACTTTTTATTTTATCCTAAAGGAAAGGTTAAAAAGCACAAGAAAAACCTTTTGAGATGTTTCGTGGGTTCGGGGGGTAGATTATGAAAAGGGAAGGTATTAGCACCCTTTTCATCCATGGTTATCCATAGGCTCTTAGTTACTTGTTTTAGATCACTTGCCTTGATTTTCAATTGCTTGAAATGGTGGTGTGTGTGTGTTTTGAAAATGTTTTGAAAAAGATGCCTTGTCTAGGCAACCGTTGTAACAATTCTTTACTCGAATGTTTTACAAAGGTGTTTGTCTTTTCGAAAAGATATTTCAATGTTTTTTGAAAGTTGTTTTGAAAGTTGTTTTGAAAGTTGTGTTGTGGAGTGTGTTTTGAAAATGTTTTGAAATAGATGCCTTGTCTAGGCAACCATTGTAATGACTCGTGTTTGAGTATATACAAAGGTGTGTATCTTTTCGAAAAGATGTTTCAAATGTTTTTGAAAGTTTGTTTTTGAAAGTGTTTGTGTTTGTGGAGTGTGGTTTTGAAAAGTAGGCAAGTGTGTTTTGCAAGTTTGATCAAGTAACTAAGAGTTGTCTACCCCTAAATTTACTCAAAGGTTTTTCTCATGTTTTAACCCTTTTAACAATTTTGTTTCACCATTGTATTTGGTGGGCAATCTTGCGTTAGGATGTTAACGGGACAGGCGCGGGTCATCGTATGGACCATGAATGCAATGGTGCCAAGTGTCTTTGGCAATTTTGCTTGAAGGGACTATGATCATCTTGATAGGCAACTTTCGAAAGCGTCATCGAGGGACTATGATCATTTGATTCATTTTGTTTTGCCAAAGATACTCAACGTGCAAGCATGGCCCATTTTGGAAGGCAACAAGCGGGATTACCCTAGGGGTGCAAGTGTGATTGGTGTATTGATTTGATGTATTTGTCTTGTATTAGGTTATCTAGCGTTTGATTTTATGTACATACAAACCCTAGGTCTAACCATGGTATATTTGAAAGCGATAAATTGCGGGAATTTAAAGTCTACACTATTACAAATAAGTATCCGGGAGTGGGAGTACAAATATTTACAAATGGAGATGAGACTTAATAGGAGAGTAGTGTCCAAATAATTTACAACCAAATCAAATTGCGATCTCAAATGTAATATGTATCAATGTATAGGAATAAGCAAATGTGTATGTGTAAATGTATTTGTGTATGATTTATTTACAAGTGAAATAATAAAAAGGTTAATTTTTGGATATTTTCACATTTTATGGCAAAACCCTAATTTTGTAGATAAAAGGTATTTATTATTTATTATATACAATATTTATTAATTATACACAAAAATAAATAAAAGAGAAGTATATTTGTAAAAAAGTAATTTTTGAGGTCAAATATTAATAAAAATAAAAATGTATTATTTTGTATTTTTATCCTAAATATTCTAATAAATATATAAGTATTTATATTATGTATTAAATATATTAAATATATACAAAAATAAAATATTTATTATTTACAAAAAAAAAGTATATTTTTTAGGAAATGTTTTCAAAAGATAAAATAAAATAAAATCAGAAAACAAAATGTATTTTGTGTTATCTTTTAGTATTTCAAATAAAAGTATATATGTTTATTTATATGTACAAGTTCAAATAAAAGCAAATAAATTCAAAATAAATGCAAAAATGTATGGAAAAATGTTTTTAATATTTTTTATACTTTGACAAAAAATAATAAATCAGAATCAAAAATAAAAAATAAAAAATGATAAACATAACACACAATGGGCCAAGGGGGTGTAAGTGAAAAATGAAGGTGCAAACAGAAAAACAATCTCAGGCCCAGCCCAAGAGGAGTTGTCTTCAACCTCCAGCAACCTTGAACAACAAAACGCGCGTTTCTTTGCAAACATCCTGATTCTTTGATTTTTAGCACAAACTTATAACACAAAAAATGTAAAGCATCAAATCACGAATTCATACATATCAAGAACTTGATCTAACTTTCAGAAATGAGAGAGAATTTCTCCTCCCCCAATTCCTGACCTAACTTTTTTCACATATTCAGGTTCAAAATTCTCTCAGCACACGCCACATAAATGAAAAGTGAGGACATGGGTAGCTTCAGGGCCATGAATAGGACACACTTTGTTCACAAACCTAAGCCTAGATATGCTTGGATAGAGAGATATAAGTTCAAACTTTTACCTGTTCAGCTTGAATCGTGTACAACAATGGAGGCACTTTCAATGAATTTTGAGGACTTGTACAGCTTGCTTGAGGTCCAGGGATGCTTCCTCTATGCTTGGTGTGCTTTGAATCCTTCTGAATCAAGCTATGGAAGTCAACCTGCAAGAGAGAAAAGTGAAAATGGAACGCTTTGCTAGAGGTGTTACAGTCTGTATCTAAGGCTTGGGATAGTTTATATGGATGTTATAGAATGTGTTTGAGCTGGTTTGGATGAAAACGCACGATGGAATGATGCTGTGGGATTCAAGTTGCAGAAAAGACTCTGTTTTTGCAGCAAGAAGGTATTTCTGTGAATGAGGAGGTATTGAAGGTGGTTAGGTCGTACCTTAGGTCTGGTTTTATGTTTGCAAGATGCTCATGAAGTTTGTTTAGGCTTGTGTTGACAGGAACTCAATGTTGGACCATGAATGCCAAGTTGCTTCTTTGATAAGTAAGAAAATACAAGTTTCTAAACCAGCCTGTCCAATACCCTAAACTATGCTACACTTCTTGTTCTTGATCAGAGTGATTTGTGTACAAAATGCTAGCTCCAAAGATTTGGCCCATGCTTCTTGGATTTGTATTTGACATAAAGTGTACCTTTTCCAAAATGGCAAAAATGCTTTATCCATTTAAAGGTTAATCTTTCATGTAATGACCAAATGCACAAAATAACATCTTGGCACAATGGTTTAGTGATCGGTCACCATTTCTTCTTACTTTCATCATGAATTCGACATTAGTTTTTATCTTTTGGTAACATTTTGTATAAATTTGCTTAGTTTTCATTGTCTTCTTTGAGTATTTATCGTTTTTATTTTATTCTATGGTTATGTAGTTTAATTGAGTTGATTTTGGTGCATTTGATCCCGTTTGATGAGTTGTGTAGGTACAGTCTTGATTGGAGAAGGATCCCTCAAAAGTTGGTGCATGAAAAGAGGAATTTAAGTGAAATGCAAGGAGGGGAAGCAGTGGCGAACACGGTCTGACCGTGTCAGCTGACACGGCCGTGTCAGCCTTCTCTACGCACACCCAGCCAAGCCCCAGAAACGAACACGGTCTGACCGTGTCAGCTGACACGGCCGTGTCAGCGTGCGTGGCTGAAATTTGTTCTTTATGATTTTTGAGACTTTGGAGGTGTCTGGGGGTATTCTGGGTATTTGGATCGAGAACCTGAGACCTAAAGTGATAAAAAGAGGATTTCCAAAAGGGAGAAGGACTTTTGAATCAAGAGAATAAGGAATCAAATTGAAGAGAAGGTTTTGACGTGAAAAGGGGGAAGGTGAAGAAATTCAAGGGTGGACACCATTGAAGATCTACATCATCATCAACCTTAAAGTAATGTCTTGCTTTTTCTTTAAGGATTACTTGAGAACAATGAGAGGCTAAACCCCCCATTGCTAGGGGGGTAGTCCTAATTTGCTATTGTAATGAATTTGGGATTTCTAAGTTATTGAATTATGAAGTTTGTGTTTATTCTCAATTGTGCAATGTTTTTATGCATTCTTTCTAGGAAAAATTAAGAATGATCTACGGCTAATCTTTGTAGGACTACATAGATTAGGGTTCTTGCACGATTGGTTTATAGTTGATGAACCTAGGACTAGGGCATCTCATGAACATCACTGAAAACCCGGTTTTGTGAATGAATGAATTTATGATCGTATATTCATGGGTATTGATGTGCTTTATAAAGGTTCATAAGGTTTTTCGGAGGACTCCGGAAAACCAATTTAAGGGTTGATATTATAAAACAAATAACTGTTCGTTAATTTTCGTGAAATCCCATTCTTTGCAAGCAAAATTGGCTATTCCCCCTAGCACCTTTAATATTTGAAGAGCAAACTATTGTACTTGTTTTAGTTTTTAGATTATATTCCTAAACAAATCACATTGTTATTTTGTTCAATTGAATCAAACTAATTGGTATATTCACGCAATCCTTGAGAACGATATTCGGGAAATAAATTTCTTATTACTACAATAGGCAAAAATAGTACACTTGCTATTTTCCTATCAAGTTTTTGGCGCCGTTGCCGGGGATTGCCAAGATACCAATTTAACGGATATTCAATTGAAATTTTATTGCTCGTCAATTAAAATTTTATTCCTTAAACTAATATTTGTCTAATCTTTTTATGCGAGGTAAGGCCTCAGCTCAATTTTCTTTTGACGCAGAACCTGAAAGAACATTGCGTGCCAGACTCAGACAAGCAAGAAAAGAAAGACTGGACACATCAGAGAAATTTGAGCGGGAAACTTTTTCAGTACATTCAGAAAATTCAGAGTCAGATTCAGAAGACTCAAGTCGAGAGACAGAGGAAATTCCTAAAACCATGGCTGAAGATCCACCCCGTCCTCCGAGACTTTTGGGTGACTATGGTGGAAACAACAATCCTAGAGGCCGAACCACGATTGTTAACCAACCGGTTAATGTAGCACAATTTCAGTTGCATCCCAGCACTATTAATCAATTGGAAAGACGATCGTTTTCTGGACGAGTCAATGAAGATGCCAACAAACATCTCCAACGATTTCTGACTATGAGCTCAACACTGAAGATAGACGGACATACTGAAGAAGCTAAAAGGCTTCGAATGTTCCCGTTTACTTTAGCAGAAGAAGCTGAAGAGTGGTTTTATTCTTTACCAGAAGGTAGCATCACCACCTGGGAGGAGATGGAGAAGGCCTTCCTACAAGAATACTTCCCCGCATCTGTTGCATTGCGAAAAAGATATGAAATAATAAACTTCAAGCAGAGAAATGGTGAGACATTGGGAGATGCCCACAAAAGATTCAAAAGGGTAGTAGTTGCATGTCCGACACATAACATGGATGAAACTGACATAATGCAGATGTTTGTCAATGGTCTTCGCCTTGAAACGAGGCGACTTCTTGATTCTGCAGCTGGAGGTTCATCTAACTTCCAAACAGCTGAAGGCATGAAAAAGATAATTGAAGCTATTGCCTCAAATGAGCACTTGGAGTTGTATGATAGAGTAGCAAGCAAGTCTTCGGTCATCGATTTAAAACTCGAGACTAATAAACAGGTTGAGATTGAACAAGCAGTTGCTGTAGAAGTCGAAAAAAGGTTGAAGGCGTTGAATATTGGTGCTCAGAAGGTGGCTCAGGTACAACAAGCTCCAGAAAGTGTTTGTGAAATTTGTAGTGGACCACACAATACTGTTCACTGTTTTGCTACACCTCAGCAGATCGAAGATATCAAATTTTTGAAGCAAAACAACCCCTACTCCAATACATATAATCCGGGGTGGAAAAATCACCCAAACTTTGCTTGGAGGGATCAAAATCAATATCAGAAGGGGAATGCACAGCAACAGGGTCAGAGCCAATATCATAATCAATTTCAACAACAACAACAAGCACCAAAGAAAGCTGATTGGGAGATTGCGATTGAAAAGATGGCCACTCATAATATCCAGTTTCAAGAGGAAACTAGAAATAATCAGAAGAATACTTCAGCATCAATCAAAAATCTCGAAATCCAGATGAGTCAGATAGCACAACAACTAGCAGCAAATTCTCAAGCTCCGGGTACGCTTCCTAGTGGAACAATTGTAAACCCACGGGATCAAAATCATATCAATGCGGTAGCTACAAGAAAAGGAAAAGCTAGTGAGAAAAAAATTGA
The DNA here is from genome assembly GCA_948472305.1 of Vicia faba. Taxonomy (NCBI): domain Eukaryota; kingdom Viridiplantae; phylum Streptophyta; class Magnoliopsida; order Fabales; family Fabaceae; genus Vicia; species Vicia faba. The sequence continues at coordinate 81,975,257 of OX451738.1, read as the reverse complement.
AGAACAGGCAGAAGAAGATAGTTTGTTGGAAGTTGATTTAGAGATTAGAGAGGAACAAAAAAATTCTGAGGAAGTGACAGTGAAGCCGTTGATCCAACCAGAGAAACAGCAACCACAAATCATCCTTCCTTTCCCAACAAGAACAAAGAAGAAAGATCTCCAGAGAAAAAGTTTTGAGAAGTTTCTAGAGCTATTCAAGAAGCTTGAGATCAACATGCCATTTGCTGAAGCATTAGAACAGATGCCGATATATGCCAAATTCATGAAGGACATAATATCGAAGAAGAGATCAATTGAAGATGAACCGGTTATGCTAACGGAAACTTGTAGTGCCATTTTGCAGGGTCTAAAAATTCCAGTGAAGAAGAAGGACAGAGGAGCTGTCACAATCCCATGTACCATTGGAGATAGATCTTTTAAAAAAGCGCTGATTGATTTGGGAGCAAGTGTAAGTCTAATGCCCCTTTCAATTTACAAGAAGTTGGAGTTAGGTGAGGTACAAGACACTCGCATGACACTCCAGTTTGCTGACCATTCAACAAAAAGACCGTACGGTATAGCAACAGATGTTCTTGTGAAGATTGATAAATTTGTACTGCCTGTGGATTTTGTTGTATTAGAGATGCCTGAAGACGAGGAAATCCCACTCATTTTGGGAAGACCTTTTCTCGAAACTGGGAGGTGTCTGATAGATATTGAGGAAGGAACTATGACCCTCAAAGTTTATGATGAAAAGCTGAAAATCAATGTGAGAGATACAATGAAGTTCAAAGATGACGAAAGAGCTGATCAAAATATTGAAGTGTTGGATACAGTGTATGCTAAGTCTATGCAAGTTACAACCGCCCAACTTCCACTTGAGAGAGTTCTAAGTTTGTCCATTATTGAGAATACTGAAGGAATAGATGATAAAGAATTGGAAGTGGTATCTATGCTAAAATCACAACCTCCTTTAACTCACTCTAGACCTCAAAGGTGGGAAGATCTCCATCCTAAAGAATCTCAAGGAGAGAAACAAGAAAAGAGTACAAGAATTGAGCTTAAGCAGTTGCCAGGACATCTCAAGTATGTTTTTCTAGATAATGAAGAGAAATGTCCGGCCATCATAAATTCTAGTCTGCAAGAAGTTCAAGAAGAGGAGCTGATCAAGGTTCTCAAGAAGTATAAGGGTGCTATTGGTTGGGCAATGGAAGATTTGAAGGGCATTAGCCCAACACTTTGTATGCATAAGATATTGATGGAAGATGATCAAAAACCGGTTGTACAACCTCAACGGAGACTAAACCCTGCAATGAAAGAAGTAGTTAGAAAAGAAGTTGTCAAGCTTCTTGATGCAGGATTAATTTATCCTATTTCTGATAGTGCATGGGTAAGCCCAGTTCATGTCGTACCAAAGAAAGGGGGAACAACAGTGATAAAAAATGAGAAAAATGAGTTGATTCCTTCTCGAACAGTCACAGGTTGGAGAGTGTGTATAGACTACAGAAGACTGAATACTGCAACAAGGAAAGACCATTTTCCCCTACCGTTCATTGATCAAATGTTGGAGCGATTAGCGGGGCATGATTTCTATTGTTTTCTGGATGGCTATTCAGGGTACAACCAGATTGCAGTGGCACCGGAGGATCAAGAGAAGACTGCATTTACATGTCCATATGGAATCTTTGCTTATAGAAGGATGCCATTTGGATTATGTAATGCACCGGCCACTTTCCAAAGGTGCATGACATCTATCTTTGCCGATATGCTTGAGAAACACATGGAGGTATTCATGGATGATTTCTCCGTGTTTGGATCTTCGTTTGAAAATTGTCTGTATCATTTATCACTAGTTCTGGAAAGATGTCAACAAGTGAATCTAATCTTAAATTGGGAGAAATGCCACTTCATGGTGAAAGAGGGGATAGTGCTCGGGCACAAAATCTCTCATAAAGGTATAGAAGTGGACAAAGCAAAGGTAGAAGTAATAGCTAATCTTCCACCACCTGTAAATGAGAAGGGTATAAGGAGTTTTTTAGGGCATGCGGGATTTTACCGTAGGTTCATAAAGGACTTCTCCAAGATTGCAAAACCGTTGACTAGTCTGCTCGTGAAGGACACTCCTTTTGTGTTTGACAAAGCTTGTGAAGAAGCTTTTGATACTTTAAAGAACAAATTGGTGTCTGCCCCTATAGTAATATCTCCAGATTGGTCTTTACCTTTTGAGATCATGTGTGATGCTAGTGACATAGCAGTGGGGGCAGTACTTGGACAGAGAAAGGAGAAACGCTTACACGTCATCTATTATGCAAGTCACGTGTTAAATCCAGCTCAAATGAATTATGCAACCACTGAAAAAGAACTATTGGCAGTGGTGTATGCATTTGACAAATTCAGGTCCTACTTGCTAGGCACAAAGGTAATTGTTTTTACTGACCATGCCGCCTTGAAATACCTTTTTTCTAAACAGGATTCGAAGCCAAGGCTGCTGAGGTGGATCTTACTCCTTCAAGAATTTGACCTGGAGATTCGCGATAAGAAAGGATGCGAGAACACAGTGGCTGACCATCTGTCCAGAATGTCTCCCATTGAAGAAACTGAAGAATCACACCCAATCAAGGATGAATTCGCTGACGAAAAAATCCTCGCTGTGGTTGGAGTTCCCTGGTTTGCCGATTATGCAAACTATTTGGTAGGTAATGTGATTCCTGAAGATTTTGATTATAACAGAAAGAAAAAGTTTTTGCATGACTGCAGGTTTTACCTATGGGATGAACCATTCCTATACAAGAAAGGTGTAGATGGGCTAGTTCGGAGGTGTGTCCCAGAAGAAGAACAAAGTAGCATCCTAAAAGCTTGTCATAACTCGGAGTATGGTGGACATTTCAGTGGAGATAGGACTGCAGCAAAAGTCCTTCAATCTGGATTATATTGGCCAACCTTATTCAAGGATGCACAGATGGTGGTGAGAGAGTGTGATAGGTGTCAGAGAACAGGAAACATCTCTAAGAGGAATCAGATGCCTCAAAAAGGGATGCTGGAAGTTGAACTGTTTGATGTGTGGGGGATAGACTTTGTGGGTCCTTTCCCACCATCTTTTGGGAAGAACTATATATTGGTGGCTGTGGACTACGTGTCGAAATGGGTCGAAGCAGTAGCATTACCTAAAAACGATGCTAAGGTGGTGGTAGCATTTTTAAAGGACAACATTTTCTCAAGGTTTGGAGTACCTAGAGCTTTGATTAGTGACGAAGGCACTCATTTTTTGAATAAGCTGATGGAGAATCTGTTGAAAAAGTACAATGTGAAACATAGAGTTGCCACACCATATCACCCTCAGACAAGTGGCCAAGTAGAGGTGTCGAATAGACAAATCAAACAGATCCTAGAGAAAACTGTCAGCTCCTCCAGAAAAGATTGGTCGATTAAGCTGAATGATGCACTATGGGCATACAGAACAGCTTTTAAGACTCCAATAGGTATGTCCCCTTATCAGTTGGTCTATGGTAAGTCTTGTCATCTTCCTCTTGAATTGGAGCATAAAGCTTTCTGGGCATCTAAGTTCTTAAACTGTGATCTTGCAAAAGCCGGTGAATCCCGAATCCTTCAACTCCATGAATTGGAGGAATTTCGCGATCGGGCTTATGAAAATGCAAAGATATACAAAGAACAAACAAGGAAGTGGCATGATCAAAGAATCATTAAGAAAGACTTCTGGGAAGGGCAACTAGTATTGTTGTTCAATTCGAGGTTGAAGTTGTTTCCGGGAAAACTAAAGTCAAGGTGGTCAGGGCCGTTTGTAGTGCATAAGGTATTCCCACATGGTGCGGTTGAAATTAAAAACCGAACCAATGGAGACATATTCAAAGTCAATGGCCAAAGGTTGAAGCCTTACTATGGTGGGCAGGAAGCTGGATTGATTGAGAATGTGCGTCTCACCTAAGTAGGTGAATGCCCGTCGAGCCATGCGACGTTAAACGAAGCGCTCAGTGGGAGGCAACCCACTAATTTTGTTTTTTTTTAACATTTTTGTTTTGTAGGTCGCTGGTTGCATAGCCATCAAGGAGTAGAAAGAAAATTTTTGGAGTACAGTGCCTGACACGGTCTGACCGTGTGACCTGACACGGCCGTGTCAGGCTGTTCAAAATTTTGTGTGGGCGAGGCTGGGAACCCCAGTGCAGTACACGGTCTGACCGTGTAGATGGACACGGCCGTGTTCGCGGGTCTGAGTGGCAAAATTTTTTTTTTAATTTGTGCGTGGGTCCCGCGTGACCCACTCATCTTTCCTCTTATTCTTTCTCTTTTCCTTCACTTTTTTCCATTCATTCTATCTCTTCTCCTACACAAACCCTTAACCTCCATTGAAACCCATTACAAAACCTCCATCCACCTCTCCAAAAATTCATCTTTTCACCACACCACCTTCACAAAAAGTGTTCTTCTTGTCGGTCTCCATCTACCTACGGTGGCCGTTTTCACTAATTCCGATTTTGATTTTTGAGTTTTTTTCAGGTGCCCAAAATGCCCCCAAAAGATGATTTTCGGAACAAAAGACCCATGGTAGAATCTTCAAGACCACGAGCCCGACAACGAAGGAATGAACGGGAGGATGCACCCGGTAATAGGAATGCTCATGGGTTAACCTTCACTCACCCCGCTCATGAAGTCCGGTATGCAAACCACAAGAATAGGAGACTAATTCCGAACAGGTATATGTGTCCCCCTACTTTGGCTGAATTGGGTTTGTCTGAAGATGTGCATAGGCTGCTGAATAAAATAGGGTTGCTAGATTTTATGGTGCGCACAACACCCACTTATGAGCGGATTACTTTAGAATTCTTGAGTTCTATTGAGTATGAGGTGCATGTTCAGTGGGAAGGGGATTTTCCTATGTGCACAGGTGCTATAACATTTCAGTTGTTTGAAACAAAACACCGGCTGACCTTGGAGGAGTTGGGGGCTATCCTAAGCCTACCCGTCGATGGACCGGGTAAATTACCTGGAAACTTTGATGCAGCAAGGTTTTGGTCAAAATTGACCGGAACAAATTACGTGGCCAAAGACGCGAAAGCTTCACGGATTCATAATCCATGTTTCCGTTATGTGCAAAAATGCTTGGCTTATTCTTTGTTTGGCCGGGGTGACAGTCAGGGAGTTGTTTCACAACCTGAACTTTTCCTTATGTCCGCCATGGTTTATGACACTCCGGTTAATGTGGTTGCTTTTGTGGCCGCACATTTAAGCAAAGTGGGAAAAGCGGCCACTGGAGAAATTTGTGTTGGAGGTATTATCACTCAGATAGCTAAATTCCTTGGCTATGATCCGGTGGCGCATCATCATGAGCCTGTCGCAGGTATGACTAAACTTGATATACTTGCTTTGATTAACCAGTGTGTACTGCAGATGAAGGGTGCTACTTATGAGTACAGAGTTGAGAAAACAGTGGTTATGACTCTTCCGAACCCTCAACGAACATCCACTCTAAGTGAGGAGAATTGGCTATATCGTGAATTTTTTAGAGAAAATTTCCAGTTTCAGCAGGATGCGGGGAGCGAACAGACGCATGTAGAAACCGGACCATCATCTCAAGGTGGTCATCAATCTGCATCTTTCACTAGTGAAGAATGGAAATGGATACATGATGAATTCGCCGACATCCGGGGTGTACAAGCAGCCCATGGTGTGGAACTACACCGTCAGGGAACGGAACAAACTCGTCAGGGTGTGATGATGAGTGAGATGCACGGCATGTTGCAGCAACTGACGCTGCATTTTCCACCACCTCCTCCACAATGATGTGCTGTGTAAGTCCTTTCTCACATGTACGAAAACATTGGGGACAATGTTTAGTGCAAGTGGGGGAGGGATTTTATTAGTTTGTTTTTTCTTTTTGTGTTTGTTATTTTGTTTTTGATTGTGGTGTTTGCTTTAGTTCCCGTATGTGTGTCTGTTTACAAGATGTTGCCCAAGTAAGAACTAAGGTTGGACGAATGGTGAAATAGAAAGAATGGATGAAAGGAACAACCCAAGAATCTTTTCTCACAAGGCACCCCGGAAGTTGACATAACCACTTAAGAGTTGGACGCAAGGTGTAACTACTTACCGAGAGAGCCGTGAAGCATCCCTTGAGAAGAAGGAAGCCATATGACACAAAGAAATGCTTTGGAACTTGCAAGTAACCGACATAGTGAGTTTACAAAAAGCCAAACACAAATAACTCATCATGAGAGTAACGCAGGTATGTTTTTATCCCTCTAATTTTGCGTTTGTTCTGCGGACACCATACAACTTGAAGACACACACTGAGGCACTTGTTTGTTTAAATTCCCCTGAGCCTTTCTAGCCATCCATTTTATATATCTATCCTTTGTTAACCCTGTTGAGCCTGATTCCTGTTGTTGTTTAAACCGTATCTGTTAACCCATGGCCAAACACTTCCTACCCTTGCTTGGTATGAGTGTTGTGTTTTTCTGAAATTGTGCAAAATATTCCAAGTTTGGGGTGGTATTTATCAGAGAATGGGGCAAGTGTAAAAATAAAAGGAAGAAAAGAAATTGCAAAGAAAAGTCGAAGATATGTGAGAAATCTAAGACAAGAAAAAAAAATAAGAGAAGAAAAGAGAGAAACACTTGCCCTAAAATATCAAGGAACTCTAAAGAAACAATAATGCGAGTGAAGTAAAAGAGTTCGAGTAAAATACCCCAATACATCAAAGCGTGCACAAGGATGAGGAACACAACATGAGTACCGAGCCTAATAAACCATTAGTTAATCCGTTTTTTTTTGTTTATCTCTCCTGTCCTAAGCCCCGTTACAACCGTAAAAGACCTCAAGAAGTGTGTGAATTTTGTTGATGTGGTGAAAGTAGAATTGATTCAAAGTTAAGAGTCGGTATTGCATACTCTGGACTAGGAGTGAAAAAAATCTGTAACCCTGAGAGATATTGTGAGGATGTGAAAACTTGCAGGTGAAAGAGTATTTGGATGTGGAAGTAAGGCGGACATTCTAATGAAGGGAGCTAAGCGTTCGATCGGGAAGAGGAAACAAATTGCGAAAAACTGTGGTTATGTTGAGGTGAAAAGCAATTCGAGGTGACCTTTTGTGTTGTCTTTTGCATTACTTGAGGACAAGCAATGAGATAAGTTTGGGGTTGTGATCGGTCACCATTTCTTCTTACTTTCATCATGAATTCGACATTAGTTTTTATCTTTTGGTAACATTTTGTATAAATTTGCTTAGTTTTCATTGTCTTCTTTGAGTATTTATCGTTTTTATTTTATTCTATGGTTATGTAGTTTAATTGAGTTGATTTTGGTGCATTTGATCCCGTTTGATGAGTTGTGTAGGTACAGTCTTGATTGGAGAAGGATCCCTCAAAAGTTGGTGCATGAAAAGAGGAATTTAAGTGAAATGCAAGGAGGGGAAGCAGTGGCGAACACGGTCTGACCGTGTCAGCTGACACGGCCGTGTCAGCCTTCTCTACGCACACCCAGCCAAGCCCCAGAAACGAACACGGTCTGACCGTGTCAGCTGACACGGCCGTGTCAGCGTGCGTGGCTGAAATTTGTTCTTTATGATTTTTGAGACTTTGGAGGTGTCTGGGGGTATTCTGGGTATTTGGATCGAGAACCTGAGACCTAAAGTGATAAAAAGAGGATTTCCAAAAGGGAGAAGGACTTTTGAATCAAGAGAATAAGGAATCAAATTGAAGAGAAGGTTTTGACGTGAAAAGGGGGAAGGTGAAGAAATTCAAGGGTGGACACCATTGAAGATCTACATCATCATCAACCTTAAAGTAATGTCTTGCTTTTTCTTTAAGGATTACTTGAGAACAATGAGAGGCTAAACCCCCCATTGCTAGGGGGGTAGTCCTAATTTGCTATTGTAATGAATTTGGGATTTCTAAGTTATTGAATTATGAAGTTTGTGTTTATTCTCAATTGTGCAATGTTTTTATGCATTCTTTCTAGGAAAAATTAAGAATGATCTACGGCTAATCTTTGTAGGACTACATAGATTAGGGTTCTTGCACGATTGGTTTATAGTTGATGAACCTAGGACTAGGGCATCTCATGAACATCACTGAAAACCCGGTTTTGTGAATGAATGAATTTATGATCGTATATTCATGGGTATTGATGTGCTTTATAAAGGTTCATAAGGTTTTTCGGAGGACTCCGGAAAACCAATTTAAGGGTTGATATTATAAAACAAATAACTGTTCGTTAATTTTCGTGAAATCCCATTCTTTGCAAGCAAAATTGGCTATTCCCCCTAGCACCTTTAATATTTGAAGAGCAAACTATTGTACTTGTTTTAGTTTTTAGATTATATTCCTAAACAAATCACATTGTTATTTTGTTCAATTGAATCAAACTAATTGGTATATTCACGCAATCCTTGAGAACGATATTCGGGAAATAAATTTCTTATTACTACAATAGGCAAAAATAGTACACTTGCTATTTTCCTATCATTTAGCATTGAATTATTGAGTGTGAAAAGGATTAGAGGCCTGTAATCTAGCTTGGAACATGCTGACTTGAAAATGGCAATGTTATGAACATGTAATTGGCTTATGAACAAAGTGACTTTTGCCCATCTTCACAAATTCGATTCTCCCTAACCACAAGGGTGTTTGAGAAGTTCTTGGACAATTTGGAAAGCTTGGAATGTGTACTACAATCCATCTTTGTAATGCAAGTTGAAATTCCAAGTGGAAGCATGTGAAAAGTGGCCATGAAGTTGGGCAAAAATCCTGCCTAAAATAGGTCAAAAAATTTCTAAGTTAAGAATGTTTTGCACCCCTATTCCAAAAATTATAACTTGAGCTACAAGCTTCTTTTGAGAAAACTTTGTGAATCAAAGTTGTAGATTTTGCAATAGACTACAACTTTCATGTTTTGAGTTTATCTTGAATCCATTTTCATCTTGAAGAAAAAATGGGACAAAGTTAGAAAAAAATTAGGAAATTTCATAACTTAGAAAATTTCTAAGTTATGAAATTTCTTCATTTTAAACCCTAATTTGTAATTCTTTGTTTCTTGATGAACAAGTTTCACAATTTGGCATGTTTTGATGAAAAATGAATCTTGACACTTGATTTTGACCAAAAAGTCAAAGTTTGACTTTTCAGTACAGTCAAATTTTGATCAGTTGGACTAGAAAATTCATCTGTCAATCTTGTGCATTTGGAATCTTTTGAACTTGTTGAATGTGTCAAGACCATGTCATTGAGTCCTTGAGTCCATATGTGAGCTTGGTTTTCCATTGGTTAGGTCAAACAGTCAAAAATTGCCTTTGTGCAGTCAAAACCCTAAAAATGACCATTTTGCCCTTTTGGTGATCTGATCAAATTTCTTGTGGAATTGTGATCCAAACTTGACCAAATGGTTCATATGAGTGCATAATGTTGATGTGGGTCAAAAAATCATGAGGTTTGACTGTCAATTGACCACAGTTGACTTTTTCCCCAATACAACTGATTTTTAGGTCAACTGTCCAATTGACTGGGCAGAGATTGGAATCAAGGCTTGAAACTTGGTATGGATAAACTTATGAGTCTAACATGAAGCATGAAAGTCACTTTAGGCATTTCAGGTCAAAACATCTTTGTGCAAACTTAAACCCTAATTTGGGTCAACGGTGCAAGGAGGGGCCTTGAGCAGAGTAAACCCTAGCTTGATCTTGAGCTCCAAGGGTCTTGTGATGAGAAAATGTTGAAGAAATGAGAGGGAAAATTTTGGGGTACAACAGTTGCCCCTGTTCAATCTTCTTGAACCTGAAGAGTTAGATTGGCAAGTTTGCCTTTCGCGACTCGAAGGTAAAAGGAGATTGGACACTAGAGTGCCCAAAAATTTGCACTCGGTGATGTGATGGTAGAGGGAATGAGCTTAAAGATGCCATTTGGTGATGGGCTTAAATATTCCATCTGGAGATGTGACTGAACCTTGTCGGGAATGGGCTTATAGATGCCATTTGGAAGTGTAATGAATAGTTGTGGAGATGGGCTTAAAGATGCCATCCGGGGTGTCGATCGCGTAAGAGATTCCTTAGCGAGAACTTGCGTACCTGAGAAAGAAAGATAATTTCCTGGCCTGTTACAGGGGTTGATCTTCAATCTCTTCATACAGATATGCCCTGGCTAGATACAGGAGTCGAATCCACAATCAAACGCTCACAGATATGCCCTGGCTAGATACAGGAATCGAATCTGGAATTTGTCGTCTACAGATATACCCTGGCTGGATACAAGAATCGAATACGGAACTTCAAAAGGTTGCTTACAGACATGCCCTGGCTGGATACAAGTATCGAATCTCTAAACTATTCATACAGATATGCCCTGGCTAGATACATGTGTCGAATCCATAATCAAATACTCACAGATATGCCCTGGCTGGATACAGGAATCGAATCTGGAATTGGTCGTCTACAGATATGCCCTGGCTGGATACAAGAATCGAATCTCTAATTGGTCGTCTACAGATATGCCCTGGCTGGATACAGGAATCGAATCTCTAAACTCTTCATGCAGATATGCCCTGGCTGGATACAGGTATCGAATCTACAATCAATCACTCACAGATATGCCCTGGCTAGATACAGGTATCGAATCTGGAATTGGTCATCTACAGATATGCCCTGGCTGGATACAGGAATCGAATCTCTAAACTCTTCATGCAGACATGCCCTGGCTGGATACAGGTATCGAATCTACAATCAGTTACTCACAGATATGCCCTGGCTAGATACAGGAATCGAATCTGGAATTGGTCGTCTACAGACATGCCCTGGCTGGATACTGGAATCGAATCTCTAAACTCTTCATGCAGATATGCCCTGGCTGGATACAAGTATCGAATCTACAATCAATCACTCACAGATATGCCCTGGCTAGATACAGGTATCAAATCTGGAATTGGTCGCCTACAGATATGCCCTGGCTGGATACAGGTATCGAATCTCTAAACTCTTCATGCAGATATGCCCTGGCTGGATACAGGTATCGAATCTACAATCGATCACTCACAGATATGCCCTGGCTAGATACAGGTATCGAATCTAGAATTGGTCGTCTACAGATATGCCCTGGCTGGATACAGGTATCGAATCTCTAAACTCTTCATGCAGATATGCCCTGGCTGGATACAGGTATCGAATCTACAATCGATCACTCACAGATATGCCCTGGCTAGATATAGGTGTCGAATCTGGAAATTGCGATAGTTGATAGTAATCATCTTTGGATTGACCTTTTCCTGAAAAGGCAAGACATCAGTTGTATGCAATGTCATGATGTATGAAATGCACGAGGTCATGAGGTTTTCAAGAATAAATGGGATTTTGTGATATGATGCGTATATGCATGCATCAGGATGTATAAAATGTGAAATGTCTATGAATGTGTTTCGCCTGGGAAAATAAATCCTTGACGGATGCCGGGAAATCAAATCCTGGGCTGATGTTGAAGAGTAAAGTTCTTCGCTTCCGCTGGGGATGATGGTTGCAAGAATAAACCGGTAGGAGAAGATGACTCCGTTGGGGAATAAACTTGTTGGAGAGATTACTCTGCGGGGAATTACTCTGTGGGAAGAGATACTTCGCTGAGGTTTTGATGAGAACTCCGTTGGGGATTCCACTGATAAGTTATGTTAGGGAATTTGATGAACTCCGCTGGGGATTGACAGTTGGAAGTTTTAGCTCCACTGGGGATTGACAGTTTTGGCTCCACTGGGGATTTTGAAACTTGACTCTGAGGGGAATTAGATTCTGGAAGGCTCTCTGGCTGGGGATTGCAAGAATCTTGATTGCTACAGGTGTTGATCTGGAATAAGCTATTGAATGTCGTCATCTCTGGGTCACATCTTGAACTATCTCTAGAAGCAAATCTGGAATGAGTATCGGAATGTCGCCAAATCTGGGTCACATCTTAAACTATTTCTGGAAGGAAATCTGGAATAAGTTACGGAATGTCGCCAAACCTGGGTCACATCTGAACTATCTCTAGAATGAAATCTTGAATAAGTTACGGAATGTCGCCAAATCTTGGGTCACATCTGAACTATCTCTAGATGGAAATCCTGGAATAAGTATCGGAATGTCGCCAAACCTGGGTCACATCTTGAACTATATTTAGAAGGAAACCTTGAATAAGTTACGGAATGTCGCCAAATCTGGGTCACATCTTGAACTATTTCTGGACTGAAATCTGGAATGAGTTACGGAATTTCGCCACATCTGGGTCACATCTTGAACTATATCTAGAAGGAAATCTGGAATAAGTTTCGGAATGTCGCCAAATCTTGGGTCACATCTGAACTATCTCTAGAACTTGATTTTGTTAAGGGTCAGAAATTGGGAGTATACCGATCTTCTGAGGTGATAAGGATGAGAGTCTTCACTCTTGAGAGAAACAGATTTTTAGGAGCTTCAATTGTCCGTTACTCTGTTGGTGGTTGTAACTTCCAGCAGGTGATGCAGGAATTGTTGAACACTTTTGACATTCGAATGCCCCAAGTGATGATGAAGGCTTGGATCAGATTACTCTGCGAATTGAGAGATTTCTTGAAATCTTGACTGGACTGCCCCAGGTTAACTGAACTTTGAAGGATCTGTTGAAACCTTGACTGGACTGCCCCTTGTTAATTGGATGGTGACATGTCATGCCCCTTGTTGATAGGAGACTTGTCGTTGGAAGTGTCATCCTTTTGAAGTGATTTTTGTTCACTGAGAGAGTTTTCGTTCCTCCGAACATTCGCTGTATGAATTTCTTCGCTGTCAAACAAATAGTCAAATGCAAACAGTGATATTCAAGCAATGCAAAGTTTATTCTGTCTCAAAGTTTTGAAAAATGCATTTTTAGCAGAAAACTTTTTTATAAGACAAATCAACACAAGATTTTAGAGCAAAGCCTTACAGGAGTCAGGATACCTTTTGTAACAGTATGCTTTTGAACTAACCCATGCTTCAATTAGGACTTTTGAAGGGTTGTAACGTGGCTCGGTTCACGGTTTAAGAAACAAAGGATAAAGGCTCAAAGTGTATTTGTACCCACCCGCTCTTCGTGATGTTCTTCAATCCTAAGCTCAGTTAGTTGTGCGTCGAACTTTATTCGAATTTGGAACGACTTTTTGGGTGATGGTTTACCAATTGAATTTGGGAGACAGTCATCATCTCCTTTTTCTTTTGCAACATTTTTCATGTTGTTGAGGGTTTGTAATGACCTCTTTATTTTGATTTTGATTTATTATCCCTAACTTTTGCCTGACTGTTCCCGTTTTTTGAGATCCCAGTCAGCGGGATGCCCCAGCTTTCTTAAGCCTCCTTTGTAGGTTTTGACTTAGTGAGCTTTTTTTTTTGAGAGATTGACTGCCTATGTGATAGGGAACCACCCTTGTCTTTTGATTCCAAAGGAATGTTTTTGATGTCATTCGTTGTATTACGAAATGAGAGTTTGCGGCTTTAAAGCACACCTTTTTTGAATTAACTGAGAGACTACCCTGCCCCAGGTTTATATCAAAGGTTTTGATTCGTTTAGGACAGAAAACTCCTACTTCTTTGGCTAGAAGGGGTTGACTAGGGATTATCTTCCTTATAACTCCAGTGTTTGGGAATTGAAAGAAATGTCTGTACATCATCAGCAAGGTCTGTTCAAAAGCATACTGTATGAGATTATGGTATTGTTTCGTCATCCTCCCTCTAAAGGCTTGCAGCTTTTTATCAAGAGTTAAATATCATAAAGAAAGCACAAGAGTAGTGAAAACGAATGGATGAATTCAAGACAAACATATGCAATGCATTAATGAAACAGAGTTTGACATCAACAAATAGTTGTTTGAATAACAAAAGAAATTACAACTTTGAAAATTCAAATGAAGCAAAAGTCTTTCAGTTTGAGCTTTGTCACTTCAGGTGGAGAAACCCTTAACGGAAGATTTTCATCTCGCCGTCTGGCATGAACCTCAGCACTCCAATGTCAATCAGATCTTGAATCTTGTTCTTCAAGGCCCAACAGTCGTCGGTGTCGTGTCCCGGGCTATAGGAGTGGTATACACAAAATGCATCGGGATGATAGTTAGGAGTGGAAGTATTGGGCTTCCGGATAGGATCCCTCAAAGCAGTCAGTTTGACCTCCAACAGGCGCTCCAGTATCAGAGATGACGGTATGTCGATCTCAGTGAACTGTCTTCCCGACGTATCTTGCTTACGCCAATTACCTCGTTGACGTTGGCGAGGTTGTTGCTGGGCTTGTTGATGGGGTTGTGACCCTGAATCAAGCAGATGAGCCTTCCCCTTGTCTTCTTGAGTGGTGACTTGCTCTTCAACCTCAGATGTTTGCCCCAGTTGGTTGTCCCGAAGCAGTTGGTTGACGAGAACTCTGAGTTCCTCTTGTCTTTGAGCCAAGTCCTGGATGAGAGCCATCTGGCCCACCAGTTGCCCCGTCATTTGGATCCTCATTGTTGTCAGCTCAGACTGCAGTGCTTCCAACTGATCACTCCTGGCATTGTTTGAATTCCCCTGGATCATGCCCGTTGTGAGGAGAGCTTTCACTTCTTCTTGCCCCAGAGACAGGTTCAAGAACATCTCTTGAAGCTGAGCATTTTGGTCCTGGATATCCTTGACAGTCCTCTCTAGGGCCATCTCTTACTGAAATAAACAGTAGGAGAGTAAGGAAACCTGAAAAGGAAAATCTGTCATGATGCAATGCATGATATGTGGATGCATGTTTTCAAGGATCTCTTGGGGTAAACACAAGGAAATGTTAGAGGTTGAACTTTGATTTTTGATTGGAGAACTTTGCACCGGTGGATGTCCTTCCACGAGAATCAAGCTCACCATGTCAAGTGGGTCATAGCCCCTGATTCAAGTTGTTGCACTTGATCTTTGATGGCATTTGCTTAGAGGGGAAAACCTCTTGCCCCTTGGTAGACGTTTGGTTCAACGTAACCCTGCATCAAAAGAAACCTCGAGATCCTTGAAATGGTTTATTGAAAATGCTATGGTATGATGTTATGATGTTATGTACATGTATGCAACATCAAGTGAGTGTATATACAGGTAATCATATTCACACAAAGCAAACAAGTCCTTAAGTTTAGGCTTGCATGGGGTTTGTAGGTAAGTACCCTCTTGAAGTTTCGTTGGTTAAGACCTGTCCTATCAAAAGTAACCGGGTTCTAGAGGATCTCAATATCACTGACTACCCTCAATCGGTCATAACTCCAGCATCACAATCTTTTCTTGCGGCCAGAACCATCGCGAGAGTTTAGCCTCAATGAGTGTAGCATACTACTACCATTCTATGGCCAAGTTGGATCAATTTAGGGTTCTAAGGTCGGTTGGTGCTTAATGACTCCTCAGAAGACCCGTATTCTCCTTGTTGCAACACAAGGGATATCGGTACAGACCAAGGTGTCACACCAACGTAGCCACTGTTAGAACAAAGTTTGAATCTACTACCCTAAGTTTAAGTTTTAATGATAACAAAATGAAAGGATATATTAATTATGTGAATCATTTAAGAACTATTTGCTACCTAAAATATTACGTTCTGTTTTGCAGAAACTCTGATAGGTATCAGCAAGAGCACACCTAATCAGCATCAGAATATTGGTTCTTAACATCAGCATCAGAAGATGCTATATCAAAATACCAGAATCAGAAGAATAATTCACGTGTATGCTGAAGCTTGATGAACAGAACTGCGCTCAACACTCTGATAAAGACAACAACAGTTCATCAGCACTTAAGCAGAGTCAGAATGAGCCAAGCCAGAACACACTTTAAGTAGCAACGGTACTGTGCATTGAAAGCGAATTATTACCAACGGCATCATTCCAGACAAGATCTGATCAATAAGGAAAGTTTGTTATTGGCATTAAATCAAGATTATTGCTCCAACGTTCAACAATTTCAGTGCTATATAAACAAGACTATGAAGATTGAATTGGCTAATGAACTACAATATATTACACGCCTAAAAGCTAATCATCATCTTCTCTCAGTTTTGCTAAACGCTTCATATCTCCTTACTCAATTATTGTTTAGCAATCTAGTCTCATAAGCTTAAGTTGTGTAACATCACAGTTGTGATACAGTTTTGTAGAAAACATTCACACACCTAGTTTTATCTTCTTTGTAAGAAAGTGTTTCCTTGACAAACCGGGTTGTGGTTTGCATCAAGAAGGCTTTAGCAGTTGTTAAAGCAGATTGTAATATTCAGTTGAATATAGTGGATTAAGACCTCGTTGGAGAGAGGCGAAATCACCTTGACGGGTGGACTGGAGTAGTTTGAGATCAAACGAACCAGGATAAAAATATCTTGTTCATTGCATTGATTTTCAGTTTTATAATTCAACCCCCCTTCTTGTGTTTTTCACTTCTTCAATTGGCATCAGAGCGCCTGGTTCTGAGCTAAAACACTTAACCGTGTCAGTACAAGATCCAGCGTCAGAAAAACACAAATGGGAGGAAATTATTCTCACACCAGCAATGACAACCATGAGGACAGAGACAGATTCAGCGGGAAACCTCCAGTCTTTGATGGAGAAAACTTTGATTACTGGAAAGACAGAATTGAAAGCTTCTTTCTGGCACATGATGCTGATCTGTGGGATATGGTGCCAGATGGATACACGCACCCTGTGAATGCAAGCGGTCAGAAGATTGATAGAAAAACAATGACTGACCAACAGAAGCGTGACTTCAAGAATCACCACAAGGCCAGAACCATCCTTCTCAGCGCCATCTCGTATGCTGAATATGAAAAGATCTCCAACAGAGACACAACAAAGAACATGTTTGACTCACTTAGAATGACGCATGAGGGCAACGTTCAGGTCAAAGAAACTAAAGCTCTGGCGCTCATTCAGAAGTATGAGGCGTTCAAAATGGAAGAAAGTGAATCCATTGAAACAATGTTCTCAAGATTCCAGATTCTGGTAGCTGGTCTCAAGGTTCTGGACAAAGGTTACTCTACTGCTGATCACGTCAAAAAAATCATCATAAGTTTACCCAAGCAGTGGAGGCCAATGGTTACAGCTCTGAAGCTAGCAAAAGATCTCAACAAAATTTCTCTGGAGGAACTTATCAGCTCCCTCAGAAGTCATGAGATAGAGCTAGAAGCTGATGAACCCCAGAAGCAAGGTAAGCCTTTAGCATTAAAATCTAACAAAAAATCTGAGTCTAAAGTTTTGCAGGCAGTTGAAGAAACATCTGATGGATCCTCATCAGAAGAAGACGAACTCTCCCTCCTCTCCAGAAGAGTGAATCAACTGTGGAAGCAGAGGCAAAGGAAGTTCAAGAATCCCAGAAGATCTGATCAGAACGAGTCTTCTTCCAGATACAGAAGGACATATTCTTCCTCTGGATACAAAAGATCTGAAGGCTCCTCAGGAAGCAGAAAGCCAAACACCAAGGACATCATCTGCTATGAGTGCAATGAGCAAGGACACTACAAGAATGACTGCCCAAAGCTTCAGAGGGAAAAGCCCAAAAAGAAGTTTGGAAGAGAAAAGAAGAAAAGTATCATGGCTACATGGGATGACTCTGACTCGTCTGAAGCTGACTCAGAATCAGATGATGAGAGAGCAAACATAGCTCTCATGGCCAACATTTCAAAAGATAGTGAAGCTTCTGAATCAGACTCAGAATCAGATACTGAAGAGGTATTTCCTAACTTTGCTGTTAATTTTACCAAGGCTGAACTTGCTGAAAGCCTTAATGAAATCCTGGAAAGGTATCAGCAGATTAGAGTTAAATTCAGAGACCTGAAAAGGAATCTTGAATCTGACTCTAATAAGACTGAGAGTCTTAAATTGGAGAATTCTGAGCTGAGAATTAAAATTTCAAAATTAGAAAATACTTTACAAAACTCTCAGAAGGAACCAATTTCTGAAACTCCCAGCAACGCTGATGAGATCATCAAGGAGTATGATCACATTTTCCAGAAGTTCCTTGCTAAAAGCATAGATAGAAGCAAAATGGCTTCAATGATCTATGGAGTTAGCAGAAACGGCAGGAAGGGAATAGGATACCAAGGTAAGGTTCCTACACTAAAGAATGTCATGGACTTAACCATTAAACACACTCCTCTGAATTCACATTTTGTGTATGGTCACACACATGATATTAAATACACTAGCAGTAAATACTCTGTGAAACCAAAATTCAACCAGAGTTTTGGTAAATCTAACAAATCAGGACCCAAGAAAATCTGGGTACCTAAGGATAAAATAATACATGTTGCAAATATCTTTAGCAGCAAGTCAGAAACACCAGTCATGGTACCTGGACTCTGGCTGCTCGCGACACATGACGGGAAGAAGGCATATGTTCCAAAGCCTGGAACTTAAGCCTGGAGGCCACGTTGGCTTTGGAGGCAATCAGAGGGGAAAGATAATTGGCTCTGGAATTGTAGGTAATGGAAATCTTCCCTCTATTAATAATGTTCTGCTAGTAGATGGATTAATGCATAATCTGTTATCCATAAGTCAATTAAGTGATAACGGTTATGATATAATCTTTAATCAAAAATCATGTAAAGCTGTTAGTCAGAAAGATGGGACTATCCTGTTTAATGGTAAGAGGAAAAACAACATTTACAAAATCAAACTTTCTGAACTGAAAAGTCAGAATGTAAAGTGCCTTCTGTCTGTTAACAACGAGCAGTGGATCTGGCACAGAAGATTGGGGCATGTTAGTATGAGAAGAATATCTCAGATTAACAAACTCAATCTGGTCAGAGGACTTCCTAATTTGAAGTTCAATTCAGATGCTCTGTGTGAAGCATGTTAGAAAGGCAAGTTTGCAAAACCTTCTTTTAAATCTAAAAATGTTGTTTCTACCTCTAAGCCATTAGAACTTCTGCACATTGACTTATTTGGACCAGTTAAAACTGCTTCAGTCAGTGGCAAGAAGTATGGGTTAGTAATCGTAGATGACTATAGCAGATGGACATGGGTAAAGTTCTTAAGACACAAGGACGAGTCACACTCTGTGTTTGTTACCTTCTGTAACCAAGTTCAGAATGAAAAGGATCTTAGAATCGTTAAAGTCAGAAGTGATCATGGTGGAGAGTTTGAAAACAAAGATTTTGAGTCATTCTTTAATGACAGAGGCATTCTGCATGATTTCTCTTGTCCTAGAACTCCCCAACAAAATGGAGTTGTAGAACGAAAGAACAGAACATTGCAAGAAATGGCCAGAACCATGATCAATGAGACAAACGTTGCTAAGATCTTCTGGGCAGAGGCAATAAACACAGCGTGCTACATTCAGAATAGAATCTCAATAAGACCTATTCTGGAAAAGACTCCATATGAATTGTGGAAGAACAGAAAGCCCAACATTTCATATTTTCATCCATTTGGATGTACCTGTTTTATGTTAAATACAAAGAATTATTTGAACAAGTTTGACTCTAAAGCACATAAGTGTATTATGTTAGGATACTCTGAACGCTCAAGAGGGTATAGAGTATACAATACAGAAACACAGATTGTGGAAGAATCAATCAGTGTTCGTTTTGATGATAAGCTTGACTCTGAAAAGTCAAAGCAGAATGAAGTTTTTGCAGGTATGGAAATTGAATTTACAGGTTCTGAAGACAAGTCATCAGAAGCTCTCAACACAGACACTCCTTCAACATCTGAAAGGAGCACTGCTAGCAATCCTACAACAGCTGCTGATTAACCTCAGAAGAGATTACCCAGAAGCAGCTTGGATCACCCAGAAGAGACTATCTTAGGAAGAAAGGAAGATCCAATCAGAACAAGAGCAAGCTTCAGAAACTCTGAAGAAACCCTCATGGGACTTGTGTCTCTGATTGAACCTTCTTCTATTGATGAAGCACTTCTGGATAATGACTGGATTCTGGCAATGCAAGAAGAGCTGAATCAATTCACCAGAAATGACGTATGGGATCTTGTTCCCAGACCAAAAGGATTCAACGTCATTGGAACAAGATGGGTCTTCAGAAACAAGCTAAATGAACAAGGTGAAGTCATCAGAAACAAAGCACGACTGGTTGCACAAGGTTATAGTCAGCAAGAGGGGATAGACTATACAGAAACCTTTGCTCCAGTCGCCAGGTTAGAATCTATCAGACTTTTAATTTCATTTGCTGTTAATAGAGGCATCACTCTGTATCAGATGGATGTCAAAAGTGCATTCTTAAATGGTTATATAGAAGAAGAGGTTTATGTGCACCAACCCCCTGGTTTTGAAAATACAAAACATCCAGAACATGTCTTCAAACTAAAGAAGTCACTATATGGTCTGAAACAAGCTCCCAGAGCTTGGTATGAAAGGCTAAGTAACTTTCTGTTAGAAAATGAATTCACCAGAGGGAAGGTGGACACTACCTTATTCTGTAAATCAGTTAAGAATGACATCTTAGTCTGTCAAATTTATGTTGATGATATTATATTTGGTTCTACTAATCCTTCTCTTGGAAGAAAATTTGCTAAGTGTATGCAGGCAGAATTTGAGATGAGCCTCATGGGGGAACTGAAATTCTTTTTAGGAATTCAGATCAATCAAACTCCAGAGGGAACTTACATTCATCAGAGCAAATACATCAGAGATCTTCTGAAGAAATTTGACCTCTCAGAATGTAAGCCATCAAAGATTCCAATGCATCCCACATGCATTCTGGAAAGAGAAGAGGTAAGCAAAAATGTAGAACAGAAAGTCTACAGAGGTATGATTGGTTCTCTCCTTTATCTGACAGCTTCAATACCTGATATATTATTCAGCGTTTGTATTTGTGCTAGATTCCAATCAGATCCTAGAGAATCTCACTTAACAGCTGTTAAGCGAATTTTCAAGTATCTGAAAGGTACTACTAATCTGGGTTTGTTTTATAGAAAATCTAGTGATTACAGTTTAGTAGGCTACTGCGATGCTGACTTTGCTGGAGACAGAGTAGAGCGTAAAAGTACTTCTGGAAGCTGCCAGTTTCTGGGAGAAAATCTGATCTCTTGGTCCAGCAAAAGGCAATCAACAATTGCGCTATCAACAACAGAAGCTGAGTACATAGCAGCAGCAGGATGTAGCACACAAATGCTCTGGATGAAAAGTCAGCTTGAAGACTTCCAGATTTTTGAGAGTAACATCCCTATACTCTGTGATAATACTTCTACTATTTGCTTAAGTAAGAATCCTATTTTACATTCTAGAGCTAAGCATATAGAAATAAAACATCACTTCATTAGGGACTATATTCAGAAAGGAATTTTGAACTTAAAATTTATAGATACAGACCATCAATGGGCTGATATCTTCACTAAACCCCTTTCTGAAGATAGGTTCAATTTCATTCTGAAACATCTCAGCATGAAAATCCGCCCAGAGTGAAAATGTTTTAATTCCATATATTTATCTTCAGAATGTATTTGTTTTACTATGAACTTCTGATCAATCTCTTTTTAGAAAGATAGAACATGCAGATTGTATCAGATGCTAGTCTTAAAGATCTGAGAGTCTAAGCTCAAGGATAGACGTGCTGATCACTAAATCAAACAAGTGTCATCCAATCATCAGCAAATCTCTGAAGCAGAACGCGTGCACGCTTCTGAGAAGGCAAAACGCTGATTGGGTGCATTGAGACACATGCCTGGTAACCGTTTTAAGTATCTTTCTCAAATCCCCCAAAATCAGCAAGCATTAAATGAAAGTAATCATGTTTTTAAAATGTAATCATGATTTTATTTCTCTTTCTTAAAAACGTTTACACTTTCAAAATATTCTGAAGCCTATTTAAACACGTTAACCTCTCACTTTAATCTTTTACAGTTTCTCATTATTTCTCAAGTATTCTCTGCATTTTTCTGTGTTCATCTCTCTCAAACCCATTTTCTCAGTTTTTCTCAAAATCCCTAAGTGTGAACATGGCAACCTCCAGCAGTGCTTCTGCAGGTTCTCAGAAGAAAGCATCATTTGAACAGTATCAAGTTCCATTCAGAACACTCCTTACTCCAGTGAAGAAGATAAGACTATTCAAGCTGAAGCCAGTCAAGCTGAAGATGTTGCAGAAAGCTCTCAGAAGCCCCCTGCTTCTGATGTTTCTCAAGCTGCCTTGGACAGGCAGACTCTGGAAGAGCTGAAGCTGAATGACATTCGTCTGCAGCAAAGGATGGATGAAAATGACCAGAAGATGAAAGAAAGGATGGATGTGCAGGATAGCAAGATAGACACAGTAGTCAGCATGGTGCACAAGCAGAATGAGACTGCTGATCAGATCAAAGCCATGCTGGAGAACCTGTTCACACGCCTTCCTCCCCAACCTTAGATTTTCATTCATGCCATTTTTCATGTTTTCTTTGTTTATCTGTTGTACTGTTTTGTTTGATTCTGAATATTTTAATATGACAAGTTTTTTCTGATCTGAATGTTTTAGCACATCACTTACACTTTTTGATTGCTGACAAAAAGGGGGAGAACAAGAATGATATTTTCAATAATAACGGATTACTAAGACAGAAAATCTCAAACATTCTAACTCTGATATACTTGAATATGTTTTCTGTTTTTGCTTAAGTCTACAGGTACAAGAATGCTCTATGATATTCTGAAGACTAAAGTTCTGATACTCTGACCCAAAGCAAAGCTCTGACTCTGATCTGAAGCTCTGCTCTGACATTCTGATCTAAAGCTTCTGATAGTCAAAACTCTAATATTCTGATGTTCAAAGAAAGGCAACAAAGATCTGATCCTGAAGAACTCTTGGAATCAAAAAGGTAAGTAATAAATTCAGGGGGAGTATCTCTCAACTCTGATATCTCTTTATCCCTTATCTTTGATGACCTCTTACTCTGATACATCTTATCATTTAGTTATCTCTGATACGTTTTCACGTTATTTTCAATTAAAAATATCTAGTTTTTGTCATCATCAAAAAGGGGGAGATTGTTAGAACAAAGTTTGAATCTACTACCCTAAGTTTAAGTTTTGATGATAACAAAATGAAAGGATATATTAATTATGTGAATCATTTAAGAACTATTTGCTACCTAAAATATTACGATCTGTTTTGCAGAAACTCTGATAGGTATCAGCAAGAGCGCACCTAATCAGCATCAGAATATTGGTTCTTAACATCAGCATCAGAAGATGCTATATCAGAATACCAGAATCAGAAGAATAATTCACGTGTATGCTGAAGCTTGATGAACAGAACTGCGCTCAACACTCTGATAAAGACAACAACAGTTCATCAGCACTTAAGCAGAGTCAGAATGAGCCAAGCCAGAACACGCTTTAAGTAGCAACGGTACTGTGCATTGAAAGCGAATTATTACCAACGACATCATTCCAGACAAGATTTGCTCAATAAGGAAAGTTTGTTATTGGCATTGAATCAAGATTATTGCTCCAACGTTCAACAATTTCAGTGCTATATAAACAAGACTATGAAGATTGAATTGGCTAATTCACTACAATATATTACACGCCTAAAAGCTAATCATCATCTTCTCTCAGTTTTGCTAAAAGTTTCATATCTCCTTACTCAATAATTGTTTAGCAATCTAGTCTCATAAGCTTAAGTTGTGTAACATCACAATTGTGATACAGTTTTGTAGAAAACATTCACACACCTAGTTTTATCTTCTTTGTAAGAAAGTGTTTCCTTGACAAACCGGGTTGTGGTTTGCATCAAGAAGGCTTTAGCAGTTGTTAAAGCAGATTGTAATATTCAGTTGAATATAGTGGATTAAGACCTCGTTGGAGAGAGGCGAAATCACCTTGACGGGTGGACTGGAGTAGTTTGAGATCAAACGAACCAGGATAAAAATATCTTGTTCATTGCATTGATTTTCAGTTTTACAATTCAAACCCCCTTCTTGTGTTTTTCACTTCTTCAGCCACTGCTTCACCCGTGTCGGTCTACGCCGGACAGGTCCCTCACAGCTTATGCTACCTAAAGGGTTTTCCCCAGATCCAGGTTAAGATCTATGAAACTCCGATGCAAAGCCCACAAATATAAAAGCAAACAAAGCAAGCAATTGAAAACAAGAGTGGCCTAATCCTAAGGTAACCCCACTTTTAAGTTATCCCCAGCAGAGTCGCCAGTTCTGTGATACGGTGGGAGAACTGACTTGAGGTTTTGCGTTTGTATTCGCACTTGTTCGGTTTAGAAAGAGTCGCCACCGACTTTTTATTTTATCCTAAAGGAAAGGTTAAAAAGCACATGAAAAACCTTTTGAGATGTTTCGTGGGTTCGGGGGGTAGATTATGAAAATGGAAGGTATTAGCACCCTTTTCATCCATGGTTATCCATGGGCTCTTAGTTACTTGTTTTATATCACTTGCCTTGATTTTCAATTGCTTGAAATGGTGGTGTGTGTGTGTTTTGAAAATGTTTTGAAAAAGATGCCTTGTCTAGGCAACCGTTGTAACAATTCTTTACTCGAATGTTTTACAAAGGTGTTTGTCTTTTCGAAAAGATATTTCAATGTTTTTTGAAAGTTGTTTTAAAAGTTGTTTTGAAAGTTGTGTTGTGGAGTGTGTTTTGAAAATGTTTTGAAATAGATGCCTTGTCTAGGCAACCATTGTAATGACTCGTGTTTGAGTATATACAAAGGTGTGTATCTTTTCGAAAAGATGTTTCAAATGTTTTTGAAAGTTTGTTTTTGAAAGTGTTTGTGGAGTGTGGTTTTGAAAAGTAGGCAAGTGTGTTTTGCAAGTTTGATCAAGTAACTAAGAGTTGTCTACCCCTAAATTTACTCAAAGGTTTTTCTCATGTTTTAACCCTTTTAACAATTTTGTTTCACCATTGTATTTGGTGGGCAATCTTGCGTTAGGATGTTAACGGGACAGGCGCGGGTCATCGTATGGACCATGAATGCAATGGTGCCAAGTGTCTTTGGCAATTTTGCTTGAAGGGACTATGATCATCTTGATAGGCAACTTTCGAAAGTGTCATCGAGGGACTATGATCATTTGATTCGTTTTGTTTTGCCAAAGATACTCAACGTGTAAGCATGGCCCATTTTGGAAGGCAACAAGCGGGATTACCCTAGGGGTGCAAGTGTGATTGGTGTATTGATTTCATGTATTTGTCTTGTATTAGGTTATCTAGCGTTTGATTTTATGTACATACAAACCCTAGGTCTAACCATGGTATATTTGAAAGCGATAAATTGCGGGAATTTAAAGTCTACGCTATTACAAATAAGTATCCGGGAGTGGGGGTACAAATATTTACAAATGGGGATGAGACTTAATAGGAGAGTAGTGTCCAAATAATTTACAACCAAATCAAATTGCGATCTCAAATGTAATATGTATCAATGTATAGGAATAAGCAAATGTGTATGTGTAAATGTATTTGTGTATGATTTATTTACAAGTGAAATAATAAAAAAGTTAATTTTTGGATATTTTCACATTTTAGGGCAAAACCCTAATTTTGTAGATAAAAGGTATTTATTATTTATTATATACAATATTTATTAATTATACACAAAAATAAATAAAAGAGAAGTATATTTGTAAAAAAGTAATTTTTGAGGTCAAATATTAATAAAAATAAAAATGTATTATTTTGTATTTTTATCCTAAATATTCTAATAAATATATAAGTATTTATATTATGTATTAAATATATTAAATATATACAAAAATAAAATATTTATTATTTTAAAAAAAAAAGTATATTTTTTAGGAAATGTTTTCAAAAGATAAAATAAAATAAAATCAGAAAACAAAATGTATTTTGTGTTATCTTTTAGTATTTCAAATAAAAGTATATATGTTTATTTATATGTACAAGTTCAAATAAAAGCAAATAAATTCAAAATAAATGCAAAAATGTATGGAAAAATGTTTTTAATATTTTTTATACTTTGACAAAAAATAATAAATCAGAATCAAAAAGAAAAAAATAAAAAATGATAAACATAACACACAATTGGCCAAGGGGGTGTAAGTGAAAAATGAAGGTGCAAACAGAAAAACAATCTCAGGCCCAGCCCAAGAGGAGTTGTCTTCAACCTCCAGCAACCTTGAACAACAAAACGCGCGTTTCTTTGCAAACATCCTGATTCTTTGATTTTTAGCACAAACTTATAACACAAAAAATGTAAAGCATCAAATCACGAATTCATACATATCAAGAACTTGATCTAACTCTCAGAAATGAGAGAGAATTTCTCCTCCCCCAATTCCTGACCTAACTTTTTTCACATATTCAGGTTCAAAATTCTCTCAGCACACGCCACATAAATGAAAAGTGAGGACATGGGTAGCTTCAGGGCCATGAATAGGACATACTTTGTTCACAAACCTAAGCCTAGATATGCTTGGATAGAGAGATAGAAGTTCAAACTTTTACCTGTTCAGCTTGAATCGTGTACAACAATGGAGGCACTTTCAATGAATTTTGAGGACTTGTACAGCTTGCTTGAGGTCCAGGGATGCTTCCTCTATGCTTGGTGTGCTTTGAATCCTTCTGAATCAAGCTATGGAAGTCAACCTGCAAGAGAGAAAAGTGAAAATGGAACGCTTTGCTAGAGGTGTTACAGTCTGTATCTAAGGCTTGGGATAGTTTATATGGATGTTATAGAATGTGTTTGAGCTGGTTTGGATGAAAACGCACGATAGAATGATGCTGTGGGATTCAAGTTGCAGAAAAGACTCTGTTTTTGCAGCAAGAAGGTATTTCTGTGAATGAGGAGGTATTGAAGGTGGTTAGGTCGTACCTTAGGTCTGGTTTTATGTTTGGAAGATGCTCATGAAGTTTGTTTAGGCTTGTGTTGACAGGAACTCAATGTTGGACCATGAATGCCAAGTTGCTTCTTTGATAAGTAAGAAAATACAAGTTTCTAAACCAGCCTGTCCAATACCCTAAATTATGCTGCACTTCTTGTTCTTGATCAGAGTGATTTGTGTACAAAATGCTAGCTCCAAAGATTTGGCCCATGCTTCTTGGATTTGTATTTGACATAAAGTGTACCTTTTCCAAAATGGAAAAAATGCTTTATCCATTTAAAGGTTAATCTTTCATGTAATGACCAAATGCACAAAATAACATCTTGGCACAATGGTTTAGCATTGAATTATTGAGTGTGAAAAGTATTAGAGGCCTGTAATCTAGCTTGGAACATGCTGACTTGAAAATGGCAATGTTATGAACATGTAATTGGCTTATGAACAAAGTGACTTTTGCCCATCTTCACAAATTCGATTCTCCCTAACCACAAGGGTGTTTGAGAAGTTCTTGGACAATTTGGAAAGCTTGGAATATGTACTACAATCCATCTTTGTAATGAAAGTTGAAATTCCAAGTGGAAGCATGTGAAAAGTGGCCATGAAGTTGGGCAAAAATCCTGCCTAAAATAGGTCAAAAAATTTCTAAGTTAAGAATGTTTTGCACCCCTATTCCAAAAATTATAACTTGAGCTACAAGCTTCTTTTGAGAAAACTTTGTGAATCAAAGTTGTAGATTTTGCAATATACTACAACTTTCATGTTTTGAGTTTATCTTGAATCCATTTGCATCTTGAAGAAAAAATGGGACAAAGTTAGAAAAAAATTAGGAAATTTCATAACTTAGAAAATTTCTAAGTTATGAAATTTCTTCATTTTAAACCCTAATTTGTAATTCTTGGTTTCTTGATGAACAAGTTTCACAATTTTGCATGTTTTGATGAAAAATGAATCTTGACACTTGATTTTGACCAAAAAGTCAAAGTTTGACTTTTCAGTACAGTCAAATTTTGATCAGTTGGACTAGAAAATTCATCTGTCAATCTTGTGCATTTGGAATCTTTTGAACTTGTTGAATGTGTCAAGACCATGTCATTGAGTCCTTGAGTCCATATGTGAGCTTGGTTTCCCATTGGTTAGGTCAAACAGTCAAAAATTGCCTTTGTGTAGTCAAAACCCTAAAAATGACCATTTTGCCCTTTTGGTGATCTCATCAAATTTCTTGTGGAATTGTGATCCAAACTTGACCAAATGGTTCATATGAGTGCATAATGTTGATGTGGGTCAAAAAATCATGAGGTTTGACTGTCAATTGACCACAGTTGACTTTTTCCCCAATACAACTGATTTTTAGGTCAACTGTCCAATTGACTGGGCAGAGATTGGAATCAAGGCTTGAAACTTGGTATGGATAAACTTATGAGTCCAACATGAAGCATGAAAGTCACTTTGGGCATTTCAGGTCAAAACATCTTTGTGCAAACTTAAACCCTAATTTGGGTCAACAGTGCAAGGAGGGGCCTTGAGCAGAGTAAACCCTAGCTTGATCTTGAGATCCAAGGGTCTTGTGATGAGAAAATGTTGAAGAAATGAGAGGGAAAATTTTGGGGTACAACAGGTGCTAATACCTTCCCTTTTCATAATCTACCCCCCGAACTCAAGAAAACATCTCAAAGGTCTTTCCTGTTCTTTTCAGCCTTTCCTTTTGGATAAAAGAAAAGTCGGTGGCGACTCTTGCTAACCGCAAAATTTGCGATCAAACACAAAAAACCAAGTCAGTTCTCCCACCGTGTTACACAATCGATTGAACCAATATGCAAATCAATTGCACTCAAGTGAAAATTGAATTTTTGCTTAGAAAAACTTGAATAAAGATTTGGACAATATAAAATATTTCTTTTGATCATTGAGTATCTATGTCTTAAGTTCAAAGTAAGTATTATCATTATACCTTGAAATTTGCTAAGTGCTTGAACCAAAGACTTCATCCATATATGCTTTTAGCACTTCATCCATATATTCTTTTAGCTTGATCAATCATCTTTGCCTTCTTGTCAACATGGTTTGTCTTCATCAAAACAAAAGTGCATTTGAGAAGCTTGATTTCACATTCTCCCCCTTTTTGAAGATGACAAACGATCTTGCTTGATGAGTTGTAATTTTCGGAAATAAGCTTCTCCCCTTAAGATGCATAACTCCCCCTTTGTATGAGAAAGTTAGAATCCTTTGAATTTATACATCTTGGTTGAAGAGTACCTCAGAAATTTAAGACAAGAAATATACAAGCATAAAGTGTTAAATCCTTCTCCCCCTTTGACATTATCAAAAAGAAAGGAAAGATACAATAAAAATGGATAATAATAAAACAACATTAAAAGAAACTTAATCATGCATAAAACATAGTCATAGTACAATAACAATTACAAAGACATTGAACAACAACAAACAAAACGCAGCATAACGGAACAACAAACAAAAACTAATAGAAATCACAATGTTGGACAAAGCTTTATGGTTGATTCATGTCACGGTTGTTATAGAACCAAGATCCTTGATTAGGAAATTATTGTTGTAGAGGAGGTTATGTGTAATGTTGTGGAGGTGCAGTATGATTATTTGGGTCATATGGAGGTATGTGAATGTGAGAGTAAAGGTAGGAAAATTGTTGATTCACATCTGTTCGAAAATCATTGATCTGGGTTATTGTAGAATCGTTTATAGTATTCCATTGGTTGTTGATGTTGGTATTCATGGAAGAAAATTTTTGAGACATAAAATCCATAAGATCTTGATTACTTGGACTAGAGGGAGCAGTAGGTGGAGGAGGTACATCTTCACCACCTTCTTCTTGATCGTGTCCTTCATCACCAACCACATCTTCACCAATGTAAGTTATAGTTTTTGTTTCCGGTTTATAATGAACACCCATTATTGAGTCAACATTTTTGATTTAAATCTTATGCACATTTGGATCCATATTAACTTTCTCAAAACCAGCAAAATCAACTCCAAATTCTTCCATAATTAATGTAACAAAGTAAGCATATGGTAGAAATTTTGACTTTGCATCAACCCTCAGCATATGAACCATTATGAGCCTTGCCCAATTAACACTTATACCTCTCTTCCTTGCGTAGATCAGCTGCATTTCCAGATCAGTCACGGTGCAGTGGTTTCCAGCCCGCGGAAACATAATATAGACCATGAAATAATGAAATAGTCGATCGTCTATAAAAAAGTTACCTGCACTCCATGAGTCTCTAGATGGAATCATTCCTCCTAGACCATAAATTCTTTTGACACAAAATTCAGCTTCGCTCAATCTGCCAATGTAATAAAATTCCTTTTTCCTATAATCATCCCATGCTCCGTTTTCAGGGTCGTACAAAGAGCTTCCAGTATAGGGAATATGTAGAATCTCACCAACAATCTCAGCCGTTAGAGAGATTCTTGTACCCAACACATATGTAACCATATTGCCTTTGTAAGGAGTCAAATTGCTGAAGAATACTCTTACCAGATCTGGATAGTATGGACCAAATGATGAAATTAGTGGTTCCAGTCCATATGCAGTTAAATCATTCTGAAAAGAAAAACATTCATGTGGAAAAGATGATGGCATACCATATTTAGGAGTGGACACTATATTTATTTGAATATCCTTTGTAAATCTTGCTTCTTGATCTTCAGTGAGAGTTGAGATTAATGGATTTTCTACATAGGATGAACCAACCTTTTTCTTCCCTTTCTCTGAAGCTGACACCTTTCGTTTTTGCCTTGATGCCATGGGTAAGGTGTGTTGTACCCCAAAATTTGCCTTCTCATTTTATCAACATTTCTCATCACAAGACCCTTGGAACTCAAGATCAAGCTAGGGTTTGCTCTGCTCAAGACACCTCCTTGCACTGTTGACCTAAATTAGGGTTTGAGTTTGCACAGGGATGTTTTGACCCACAATGCCCAAAGTGACTTTCATACTTCATGTTGGACTCACAAGTTTGTCCATACCAAGTTTCAAGCCTTGAATCAAATTTTTGCCCAGTCAATTGAACAGTTGACTTAGAAATCAACTGTATTGGGGAAAAAGTCAACTGTGGCCAATTGATAGTCAAACCTCATGAATTTTGACCCACATCAACCTTATTAACTCATATGAACCATTTGATCAAGTTTGGATCACAATTCCACAAGAAATTTGATCAGATCACCAAAAGGGCAAAATGGTCATTTTTAGGGTTTTGACTGTACAAAGGCAATTTTTGACTGTTTGACCTAGCCAATGGCAAATCAAGCTCAACCATGGACTCAAGGACTCAATGACATCATCTTGAACCATTCAACAAGTTCAAAATATCTCAAATGCATAGGATTGACAGATGAATTTTTCAGTCAACTGATCTAAATTTGACTGTATACTGAAAAGTCAAACTTTGACTTTTTGGTCAAAATCAAGTGCCAAGGGTCATTTTTCATCAAGACATGTCAAATTATGAAACTTGTTCATCAAGAAACCCAAAAATGCAAATTAGGGTTTAAAATGGAAAATTTTCATAACTTAGAAATTTTCTAAGTTATGAAATTTTCTTAATTTTTCCTAACTTTGTCCCACATTTTCACCAAGATGCAAATGGATTCAAACAAAACTTATAACATGAAAGTTGTAATCCATCACAAAGTCTAAAACTTTTATTCACAAAGTTTTCTAAAAAGAAGCTTGGATCTCAAGTTATGATTTTTGGAACAAGGGTACCTAAAACTTTTAACTTAGAGAAATTTTGCCATAGTTTAGGCAGGATTTTGACCCATCTTCTTGGCCATTTTTCACATGGTTCCACTTGGAGTTTCAAGTTGAATTTCAAATATGGATTATATTATATGTTGCAAGCTTCCCAAATTGTCCAAGAACTCCTCAAACACCTTTGTGGTTAGGGAGAATCGAATGCTTGAAGTTGGTAAAAACTCACTTTGTAACTATGGCCAATACATGTTCATACCAAGTTGCAAATCTGACCAAACTAGCTTAGTACATAATTACAGGTCTCTAAACCCTTCAACACTCAAAAATTGAATGCAAATACATTGGTTAGAGGCATTGTCCTGATCAAGGGAGCATTGTACATTGAATAATTCCATTTTGGGCATAAAGATCACACTTCCATTTTCATAAAGCATAACTTTTGCAAAGTTGTCTTTCTTGAGCTTTGAACTTCTTTCTTTGCAGCAAACAAGTTCCACAAACTTAGGCAAAGGTACAAGAAGTTGGTGCATGCTTGGAGATAGCCTGTACAGGTCTATCTCATTTCACTTCAAACTTTGCTTTCAAAACAAGTCAAATGGCCAAAAGCTCATAACTCACACATCTGATATATTGAACTCAAGCAAAGTTTTCAAACAAGTTTTGCATACCCTTGTAAGCCAGAAGCACAAGTTTCTCACCCCTAAAGCACCCTTATACTCAAAAACCACATTTTCTTGCAAAACAGGGCCAGTTCTGCAGATCACAAGCCACCATCAAATCCCCTCGTGCGTTTTGTCCAAAATAAATTCAAACACATTCCAAACCATATACCTAAGCAGTCCAGACCATTCACAAGTTGCTGTAACTCCATTTACACACATCACCATTTCTGTTTGGAAGCTTTGCAGGTTGAGTCCTGTAGCACGATTCAGGCCACTTCAAAACAAACTAAGCATTGAGAAAGGTTCAGGGGACATCAAGCAAGCTCAAAAGAACCTCAGGCCCCATTGAAAGTTGCTTCATTGTCCAGCTCGAACTCAACTGAAACAGGTATTTCATGAACTTCTATCTCTCTATTTAGGAACATTTAGACTTAGGTTTGTGAATGAAAGATGTTGTACTCATTGCCCTGAAACCATACATATGCTCAGTTTTCATTTATATTAATCGTGCTAGGAGAATTTCATCCATGAACTTTCAGAAAAAACTAGGTTAGAAATTAGGGCCAGAGAAATTCTCTCTGGTCTTTGAGAGTTAGATCAAGTTTTTTATATGGTTAGATTCGTGATTTGATGCTCTACAAGTTTCATGTTTTGAGTTTTGTCAAAAGATCACAAATACAGGAGATACAAGTTTGTGTAGCAAGCGCGCATTTTTTCAAAGTCTAGAGGAAGAAGATGAAGCTGATGGGCCGGGCTGGCTTATTTTTGCTTCTAACACTTGCATTTTCAGTTTCACACCCCCTGGCCCATTTCTTTGTATATTTATTATTTTTGAATTTTAATTTCATTTTTGACTTTATTATTTTATTTCCAAATATAAAAAATGCCTAAAAAATATTTTCATAAATTTTTACATTTTTTTGGTATTTATTTTAATTATTTCCAACATTAAAATGTTTAAATACTTTATATTATTTTGTTTAAACTTAAAAATAATGTAAAAAATACTCTTATTTTCATTTATTATTTTTATTCACATTTGAAAATATTTTCTTGAAATATATATATTTTTGTAAATAATTTGTTTTATTTTTTACACACTTAATATATATATATATATATATATATATATATATATATATATATATATACTTTATTTTATTAAAAACATAGAATAAAAAACACAAAAATAATACATTTTTATTTTTATTGATATTTTATACTAAAAAATACTTTTTTTCAATATACTTTTATTTTTGTACATATTGATACATTTTTGTATATAAATATTAAATAATACCATTTTTTTTAAGGAATTAGGGTTTACCCTAAGAAAATAATTAAAATTAACTTTTTATTTATTTCTTTACATTTCTTCCCATTGAAAATATTTTACATACATATGCAAACCTTTTTTGCATAATACATTTTATCTAATATTTTATTTTATTTAAATATTGTACATTTAAATATTATGCCTTGCAAATTCAATTTGGATGTAATAGTAATTAGGGTTTTAAATTTCTTGCAAAATAATCCCCTATCCAAATTTGTACCCCCCTCCCTATATCATGTTGTAATAGCTTAGATTTATTTTTACGCATTTAAATGCTTTCAATTATGCCATGATTAGAATTAGGGTTTGTATGCAAAATCAAAACCAACAAATAGTTTGACCTAATCAAAGACAAAAATGCATGAAAAACAAACACAATGCACACTTGCACCCCTAGGGTTACAATCCACTTGTTGCCTTCAAAAATGGGCCATGATATGCATGTCAAGTACTTTGGCAAAACAAAAACAAAGCAAAATATCATAGTCCCTCGATGACGCTATCTGAGTTGCCTAAACAAAATGATCAAGTCCCTTAAGAAAATTGCCAAAATTACTTGACACCATTGCTATCATGGTCTATACGACGACCCGCGCCTGTCCCGTTTAACATCCTAACACAAGGTTGTTCACCAAATACAATGGTGAAGCAACACTGTTAAAAGGGTTAAAAACATAAGAAAGATCTTTGAGTAAAATAGGGTAGATAACTCTTAGTTACTTGATCAAAACTTGCAAAAAACATCCTTGCTATCTTCAAACACACTTCACAACACAAATTCAAAACCCTACTTTCAAACATTGAAAACTTTTCAAAATACAAAAACACCTTTGTATACATTCAAACAAGAATTATTACAAAGGTTGCCACAACGATGGCCTCTTTTCAAAACATCTTTCAAAACCACACACAAAGCACCATTTCAAACAATTGAAGAGCACCATTTCAAACAATTGAAAAGCAAAGCAAGTGATCTAAACAAGTAACTAAGAGCCCATGGATAACCATGGATAGAAAGGGTGCTAATACCTTCCCTTTCTATAATCTACTCCCCAAACCCAAGAAAACATCTCAAAGGTCTTTCCTGTGCTTTTTGACCTTTTCTTAGGATAAAATAAAAAGTTGGTGGCGACTCTTGCTAAACCGAAACATTTGCGAACACAAACGCAAAATCCCAAGTCAGTTCTCCCACCGTATCACAGAACTGGCGACTCTGCTGGGGACTATTTTAAAAGTGGAGTAACCTTAGGGCTTAGATCACCCTTTGCATGATTATATTGTTTGCTTTGATTGATTTACATTTAGTTCTCTTGTTTAGGCTTGAAATCCTCTACACGGATTTGGGAAACATTCATAGGTAAATAGCAATACGTTGTGGAAACTATGCGGGGTATACCGACATGGTTGAAGCAATAGCTATATTAGTGCGACATATTTGTGAGTACCGGTAGCCTTTGAGTCAATCAAAGAGAATACGGGGCCGCTGAGTGATGTCATAAAGCACTAATGAACTCATAGAACCTTACTTGACCATCTTGGCCTTTTATTAGGGGTAGTGAGATGACCGGCTTTGGTGCAGTCTGAAGTTGGTAGCTACTCGATACTACACTCATTGAGGGTTATTTTCTTGGAATATTTTGGTCGCTAGTTAAGTGGCTAAACCAAAACAATGAACATGGAAAACAATCCAGTGATATTGAGCTCCTTAGAACCCGGTTACTATTTATAGGACAGGTTTGAGCCAATTAAACTCAAGAGGGTATTTACCTATG
Organism: Vicia faba; assembly: GCA_948472305.1. Lineage (NCBI taxonomy): Eukaryota > Viridiplantae > Streptophyta > Magnoliopsida > Fabales > Fabaceae > Vicia > Vicia faba. Next base: position 81,940,058 of record OX451738.1, on the reverse strand, counting down.
AAACCTCATGCAAGCCTGAAACTAGGGTTTTGTGTGACTTGCTTGTACATGTGTTTGTGCATACATAATGAACATCATAAAGCATCATATACATCCACTAACCATTTCAAGGGTTTGGATCTTCATCTTTGTTCTTGTTTTGTAGGTCATGGAATCTCTTTGCAGGAAAACAATTCAAGTCAACCTTGTGAGAATCCCTCCTCAACTCAACTTGGTCAACTCTAACATTGAAGAAGACATGGTGAAAGTTCTCTTCCAGTTCTTTGACCCCCTACACCACTGTTTCACATTCCCTGATTACCAACTAGTACCCACTTTGGAGGAATTTTCTCAACTCTTGAGAATTCCTATTCTTCATCAACTACCCTACAACGGTACGGAAAAAGAACCAAAGCCTGAAGATGTTGCTCAAGCATTACACTTGCAACCATCTGATATCAAGGGACATTGTGAAACCAGAAGTGGTGTCAAGGGTTTCTTGGCAAAGTTTCTGTTTGAGAAGGCACAAGACTGCTGGAATTCTCTTGATCTACAAGCCTTTGAAGAGATTGTGGCACTCCTCATCTATGGGTTGGTCTTGTTCCCAAATCCTGATCAGCTTATAGATGTGAATGCTGTCAAGATTTTCATATCCCGGAATCCTGTACCTACATTGCTTGGGGACATCCTACACTCATTTTACACACAAACAATGAGGAAAAGAGGTGTTCTCATGTGCTGTACTCCTCTCCTAGAAAGGTGGTTTATTTCTCACCTTCCACAATCAGTTTTGAAGAATGAGCAGGGTTTAAGGTGGTCACAACGGTTGATGACCCTCACACATTCTGATGTACATTGGTGTTCTCGGTCCAGAGAAAATGTCATCATCATTGATCGTTGTGGGGAATTCCCTAATGTCCCACTACTTGGAATTAAGGGAGGCATTACCTACAACCCCTGTTTAGCTCTAAGACAGTTTGGATATGCTCGGAGGGATGGCCCTCATGACATGCTGATTCCTGACCTAGTTTTTGACTTCGACAACGATGCGCAAGGACTTCGACAAAGGTTCATCAGAGCTTGAAGGATGCCCAACAAAGTGGATATTAAGACACTGGGACACAAGAATTCCATCCCCCTTGAGCCTTATCTCAAGTGGGTACGAACCCGCGCCCAGAATCTTATGATGCCATACCCTCACATTCTCCCCTTGATCAAAGAGTCTGTTATGGAAGGAGAGGTTCCATACACCCTCATACATCCTGACATGCCAACATCATGGGAAGAAATGCAAAAAAGTTGGATCCAACTCAAGGAAGAACAGAATACTTTTGAAGCCAGCTTCTATGCTAGTGAGAAGAAGGTTTTGGAGCTTACCCGCCGACTTCATGAGGAGGAAACTCTCAACACTTACATCGCACCAAAGAGGATGCGCAATGTCTTTTTACATTATGAATTTTGTAATATTTCGCCCATGGGGCACTTATGTACTAACAATTTCTTCTTAATATGACATGTGTTCCTTTTTGTTTACAACAAATTTGAATTTCTGAATCCTTGAATGCATTACATGAATAACATACCATTCATCATATGCATAAACAGGTCTTCACACCAGGTTTCCTTATCTTTCTGCTATTTATTTCAGCAAGATGGATTTGGAGCAAACGATTAAGGATCTGCAACCACATAATTCTCAATTCCAGCAACTCCTCATGACCTTAGCAAAGGGTCAAGAGGACCTCAAAGCACTGTTGGAGAAAAATAAAGAGAAAAAGAAGAAAAGGCCCAGAGTAGCCACTTTTGGAAGAAGGTTTGAAAGTAATGCTAGAAAAGTTCTCGAGTTCCCCTCAACGTCTGATGAAGGGGCTGGTAAAGGAAAGGGAGTTGCGGGACCTTCTGAATCTGAAGTTGAAGAGGAGGAAGAGGAAGAAGACGAAGACTACTCCAAACAACAATATCCCCCGGCGGATGATAGATATAAGAATCTTGAGGACATATTGGCAGCCATGGAGTTGCAAAGGGTACATGGTTTAGTTGAAGAACTAGGTTTGGTCGCTGGGATCGTCATCCCTCCCAAGTTCAAAGTACCAACATTTGCTAAGTATGATGGTCTGTCCTGTCCAAAGATGCATCTAAGATCCTATGTCAGAAAGATCCAACCCCACTCATCTGATAAAGACCTCTGGGTACACTTTTTCCAAGACAGTTTGTCAGGCACACAATTGGACTAGTTCTATCAACTCGAGAGATCAGAGGTTCACAATTGGGAAGACTTAGCTGTTGCTTTTTACCGTCAATACCAATACAATGCTGATTTGGCGCCCACTCATACTCAACTATAAAGTATGGGGATGGCTTCCAATGAAGGATTTAAAGAGTATGCCCAGAAGTGGCGTGATCTGGCTGGAAGGGTGCAGCCACCATTGTCGGATAGAGAGCTAGTTGACATGTTTCTGGGGACCCTGTCTGGCCCTTTATTCAATCATTTAATCGGGAGTTCCTCCGCGGGATTCATCGAACTAATTTTGACCGGTGAAAGGGTCGAGGCCGGTATTAAAAGTGGTAAGATTCAGAAAGATGCCTCCGCATCCACCGTTGTTAAGAAGGCCTTCCCAGCTAAGAAGGAAGTCTCTGCTGTTTATTCTCAGAAAAGTCAAGGAAGAACCGAGCGTCAGCCAACTGTAGGGGCTGTGATGATTCAAAACTTTTCAAATGATCAACCTCACGGCAATCAGCCAAGACCTAATCAACAATAGGTAGAAAGGCCACAACGGAAGTTCACCCGAATCAACATGACGCCAGCTCAAGTACTCCATCATTTGTTAAAACTGAATCTCACCAGTTTGAAGGAAGCGCCAAAGAACCCTAATACCTCCTCTCCATACTACCACTCCAATGCCAAGTGTGCTTACCACTCTGACAGTGCTGGGCATAATACCAATAATTGTTGGGCGCTTAAGAACAAAATCCAAGACCTGATAGACGCTAAGGAAGTAGAATTTGATGCTCCTGAGAAGCCCAACGTGATATCTGCTCCAATGCCCAAGCACAGTCATAATGTTCATGCCGTTATGGAAGACCTTGATGTTACCAATGTTGCTGACCTTTTGACCCCGTTAATAGTGATTAAAGAGAATTTGATGAGATCTGGGATATTCCCAGGCTGCGGAAAAGACTACTACTTTTGTTTAAACATACGAGCTGACTGCCCAATGTTGAAATCAGGTATCCAACGCCTGATGGATACCCAAGAGATACTCTTCCAAAAGACCCCTGTTGATACCTTTACTCCTGTTACTCCTGCTACTTTTACTACTTCAACCAACGACATCGCAATAATAACCATATCCGACAATATTCCCAAGGCTTGCAAAAGGCATGTCAAGATTACACCTGATCCTGAATTTGTACCTTTAAAAATCACCATGTCGGGGCATGTCCCGTATCAATCTAGCAAGACGATACCATGGAACTACGGAGGAGAAATATTCTATCATGGTATCAAACAGATTGAATCATTCCAAGAGAATTATGAAGAGGAGACCCCTGATATAGGGAACATTGCGGGAACAAGCAAGATAACCCGCAACTGACAGATTTTTTCTCCAGAGATTGCTCCCCCTCGAGCAGTTTTCGGACCCTCGAAAGCTTCTGTGCCTGTTAAACCATCTGTGCAAGGCCCGGTGATTGAAGGATTAGATACTCCTAAAGTTAGACCATCTGTTGATACCACCGATAAGGGTAAGGGGATACTAGAAGCGCCTGTCAGGACGAAGGCTCATACTGTGGTCATCCCCGAAACCACCCAGAAAGAAATGGAGGAAATCTTGAAAATAATCAGAAAGAGCAACTACGACGTCGTGGAATAGCTAGGGAAGACCCCTTCTAAAATCTCCATGTTAGCTCTTCTATTCTGCTCTGAGGCCCATGCTAAGGCCTTAATCAAATTTTTGAAGGAGGCACACGTGCCCCAAGAAACTTCGGCTGACCAGTTTCAGGAATGTATGGCCAACCTTACTGCTGATAATGGTCTTGGATTTTCCGATGCTGATTTGACTCCCAAGGGAAGGAAACACAACAACGCGCTACATGTCTCAGTTGAATGCAGGGGAACCACCCTCGACCATGTTTTAGTTGATACTGGTTCGTCCTTGAATGTGCTGCTGAAGAAAGCGTTAGACCGTTTGGACTGCAAAGGATTGACCCTCAAACCCAGTAACATCGTTGTTAGGGCCTTTGGTGGGTCCAAAAGAATGGTTCACGGATAGGTTGACATTCCTATCAAAGTGGGCACCGAAGTTTTCAAGTCCACCTTTTATGTGATGGACATCCATCCTTCATATTCGTGTTTGTTAGGAAGACCGTGGATCCATTATGCCGGGGCAGTTACCTCCTATTTGCACCAAATGCTGAAATATCCTGTTAAGGGTAAGATTATAACAGTGCACGGCGAGGAAGAGTACATGATAAGTCACCTCAACTCCTTCCACTATGTGGAGGTTGATGGCGAGTTCATCGAAACGCCTTTCCAACATTTTGAGGAAGTGTCTCCTGAGGTCGCAGTTGTGAAGACAATGGTTGAGGTGCCTATCATTCCCAAGCATGTGCCTAGGATGGCATCTCTCAAGGACGCAGAGGCGGTAATCAAAGAAGGAAAGAGCACAGTATGGGGGCAACTTCCTGATTTTCCCCATAAGACGGACAAGTTTGGATTAGGGTTTACTGCTGCAGGATAAAAGGCTATGCGTCGCTCCAAGGCTGGAGGACCACCCGTCAAAATCACCTACCATGGAATTAATGCTGTAGAAGATGAGGATGAAGAGAACAACTTTGAAGATTGGATCTTCCCAACCATCGAAGGGGGTTTAAGCAACTGGGAAGCAAAAGATTTTATTCCCATCACCTTCATCAACCAGTAAATTTATCTTTGAACAATTTCTTATTTTGGTCTGTAATAACTAAAACAATTCGTACACTATTTTCACCTCATGCCTTGCCCGGGGCATGTAGGTCCATTTGTAAGGGCTTTATTTTCTTCATTATCATATGCCATGTTTTAATGAATCATTGGACGTCTTCATTTATAAACTGTTGTGTTCATTTTCTTTCCTTTTGCATTTTGTTTTGTTTAAGGATGGCTATCCCTTACACACACCCACACTCACAAATGCAGGTACCCATCCACTCTGGATTCCATGGGTGACTATTCTGTTTTAGCCTTCGGTAACTCTGAATATTTGGTCAATCATGCTGAGTATGAAGTTGACGAAGACTGTGAAGTGCCAGGAGAGTTAGCCAGACTTTTGCAACAAGAAGAGAGGGCTATTCTGCCTCATGAAGAGTTTCTAGAAACCATCAACTTGGGGACAGGGGAAGACAAGAAAGAGGTAAAAGTGGGTGCCAACCTGGAACCAAGTGTCAAAGAGCGCTTAGTGCAGTTGTTGAACGAATATGTTGAAATCTTTGCCTGGTCTTATGAAGACATGCCGGGACTAGATACATATATCGTGGTTCACCGTCTCCCTACAAGAGAAGACTGTCCACCGATCAAGCAAAAGGTCCTCCGAATGAGGCCCGACATGTCTGAGAAGATCAAAGCTGAGGTAATGAAGCAATTCAACGCTGGCTTTCTGGCTGATACTTCCTATCCACAATGGGCTGCTAACATTGTGCCCGTGCCTAAGAAGGACGGCAAAGTCATAATGTGTGTGGACTATCGGGATTTAAACAGGGCTAGCCCCAAAGATGATTTTCCACTGCCACATATCGACATCTTGGTTGACAACACAGCTCAACACAAGGTATTTTCCTTCATGGATGGATTCTCGGGATACAACCAGATCAAAATGGCCCCCGAGGACATGGAGAAAACTACTTTTGTCATGCAATGGGGTACCTTCTGCTACAAAGTGATGCCATTCGGACTGAAGAATGCAGGGTCAACCTATCAACGCGCCATGGTAGCTTTGTTTCATGATATGATACATCATGAGATCGAAGTTTACGTAGACGACATGATAGCTCGATCACAGACAGAAGAAGAACACCTTGATCATTTGCAAAAGCTGTTTGCCAGGTTGAAGGAGTATAAGCTCATACTAAACCCAAGCAAGTGCACTTTTGGAGTTAGGTCTGGTAAACTTTTGGGATTTATTGTCAGCAACAAAGGCATTGAGGTTGATCCAGCTAAAGTAAAGGCTATACAAGAAATGCCTGCCCCCCGCACTGAAAAGGAGGTTAGAGGATTCTTGGGACGCTTAAACTATATTGCGAGGTTCATCTCTCACCTGACATCTACCTGTGAACCAATTTTCAAACTGTTGAAGAAAGATCAGGTGGTTGAATGGAACAATGATTGTCAAGTTGCTTTTGATAAAATCAAGAAGTATTTATTGGAACCTCCTATTTTGATGCCACCCGTCGAAGGAAGGCCTTTAATCATGTATCTGACTATTTTGGATAACTCAATGGGGTGCGTACTGGGCTAACATGACGAGTCTGGCCGAAAAGAGTACGCCATTTATTACCTTATCAAAAAGTTTACCGACTGTGAGACTCGCTACTCACTGCTCGAGAAAACTTGCTGCGCTTTGGTATGGGTTGCTCGCTGGCTAAGGCAGTATATGTTGACTCATACCACTTTGCTGATTTCTAAAACTGATCCGATCAAGTATATCTTTGAGAAGTCTGCTTTATCTGGAAGAATCACTAGATGGAAAATGATCCTGACTGAGTATGATATCCAATATACTACCCAAAAAGCTATAAAGGGGAGTGTACTAGCTGACTATCTAGCTCATCAAGCCGTCGAAGATTACCAATCTATGAGATTCAACTTCCTTGACGAGGACATCATGACATTGGACAACATTGAAGGTAACAAACCGTATGACGGACCTGAACAAGGATCCCGATGGACCCTGTACTTTGATGGTGCTTCAAATGCACTTGGTAACGGTATGGGTGCGGTACTCATTTCTCTGGAAGGTTGCCATACACCCTTCACTGCCCGACTTTGCTTCAGCTGTACCAACAACATGGCTGAATATGAAGCTTGCATCTTTGGTCTCAAGGCTGCTATAGACTTGGGAATCAAATCTTTGGTCATATTTGGGGACTCGGCTTTGGTTATCAGTCAAGTCAAAGGAGAGTGGGACACTAAACATCCCAATCTTATCCCGTACAAAGAACACGTCTTGACATTGTTGCCTTATTTCGAGCAGATTACCTTCGAGAATTTCCCGCGAGAAGAAAATCAGTTAGCCAATGCTCTGGCTATAATGTCTTCCATGTTTAAACTCAACTGGGATAACGAGGCTCCCCAAATCACCATTGAACGGATGGACGAACCTGCGCACTGTCCTGAGATTAACACCGAAGAAGTAGTGGAACAACCCTGGTTTCATGAAATCAAAAGGTATCTTCAGACTAGAGAATATCCTGAAGGAGCTTCCGTCAATGGCAAAAAGTTCTTAAGGAGATTTGCTGCCAAGTTCTTCCTAAGCAATGTCATCCTTTATAAGCGCAACCATGATTGTGTTCTACTTCGTTGTGTGGACAAGGTTAAAGCAGAGTTGATCATGACCGAGATACATAGTGGCACATTTGGCACCCACTTGAGCGGACATACGATGGCTAAGAAGATTCTAAGGGCAGGCTACTACTGGTCTACCATGGAAGCTGATTGTCATCAACATTCCCGTACTTGCCACAAATGCCAAGTCTATGCCGACAAGGTACATATTCCTCCTATTCCTCTCAACATTCTGACAACTCCTTGGCCATTCGCAATATGGGGCATTGACATGATTGGAGAGATCAAGCCTACGACATCCAATGGACATCACTTCATCTTGGTGGCTATTGATTACTTCACCAAGTGGGTCGAAGCATCTTCCTACGCCTCAGTTACAAAGAATGTGGTTGCCCATTTCATCAAGCAAAACCTCATATGCCGGTATGGTATCCCCGACAGGATTATCACGGACAATGGTACAAATTTGAACAACACTATGATCACCGCTCTGTGCGAGCAGTTCAAGATTTATCATCACAATTCATCTCCCTATCAGACAAAGATGAACGGTGCTGTTGAAGCCGCGAACAAAAATATCAAGAAGATCATTCAAAAAATGACAGTCACCTACAAGGACTGGCATGAGATGTTACCGTTTGCTCTGCATGGATATCGTACCACGACACGTACTTCAACAGGGGATACCCCATTTTCTTTGGTATATGGCATGGAAGCCGTTTTACCTATGGAGGTTCAGATTCCTTCCTTAAGGATTATGAAAGATGCAGATTTAAGTGAAGACGATTGGATTCAGACCCGACTTGATCAACTTAACTTGATCGACGAGAAGCGACTTACTGCTGTTTGTCATGGTCAAACGTATCAAAAACGAATGATCAAGGCTTTCAATAAGAAAGTCAGGCGTCAGGAACATCAAGTCGGAGATCTTGTAATCAAGCGGATCATCTTGCCGCAAAGTGATCCCAGGGGCAAGTGGAATCCTACCTACGAAGGACCATTTGTGATCAAGAGCATCTTTTCTAGTGGGGCAATGATTCTGACCACCATGGACAGCGACGATTTGCCGCATCCTGCGAACGCAGACATAGTCAAAAGATACTACGCATAAAACAACCTGACAAGTTGAAAACCCGAAAGGGCGGCTTGGGCAAAAATGGGCATCCCGGTGAACCGAAAACCCGAAAGGGCGGTTCAGGCAAAAATTAGGGATAAAACAGAAAATCTGCACACCCGGCAAGTTGAAAACCCGAAAGGGCGACTTGGGCAAAAAAGGGTTTCCCGGTGGATCGAAAACCCGAAAGGAAAGTCCAGGAAAAATTTAGGGAATTAAAGCGTATGACTATGTCTCGTCGGATCACTTTAAGAACAAGCTCTTCACCAACAGGCTCCAAGCTTCTGATCAATCCAGTCATCGGCGGACGAGGCAGCGAATTGACAAGATACTCAAAGTTGTGAAGGCTATAGCAGAATGGGAATCCCATGGAATTGTTACACATTGTTGTACCCCAAAATTTGCCCTCCCATATTCCTCAAGATTTCTCAAAGGTTGCACAGTCAAATCACCTCCTAAGGCAGTCAAGTCGAAATTAGGGTTTTGTGTTGCATCAAGGTCCTTACATCCAAATGACCTCAAGTGCTCCTTAATGTCCTAACTTATGCTCAAATTCAGGTTTGGCTCAAGAGTCAATTCTTTAAAGAAGGTATCTGACTGTGTGAGTTTTCTCGAAGAAATATGGTGAAAAAAAATGTGCTGAAAGTGCAGTTTTTACGCGCTAAAAAAATTCATAACTTGAAGATCGTGGCTCGTTTTGAACCCTTTCTGGTGGCCAAAATTCCATCTTGACGTCATCTATGTTTTCATCTCTCACGACTGGGAGCCAATTTCATTCAGAAAGTCTTCAAAAAGGGGATTTATCAAGTATTTTCGTACAGAAAATTTGTGACAGAAGTTTATTTGCGTCATGTTCAGAAAATCATAACTTGGTCGATTTTCATCGTATCGAGCGGGTTCGGGCGCCAAAATTTCACAAATTGAGTTGGCTACATTTTCACAGAAGGTATTGAGTTCAAACGGTATTCAAAAGGCCTTCGTTTTTGCTTAGAGCGCATGACACGCCGAAAATCCTGAATGCTGAATATTATTTCATCTGGGCCAAAACTTCGAAAATTCATAACTCGGTCAATTTTTATCGGATTGGGCCCATATTTTTACACAAGGTCACTGACTCAGAGATCTACAAATTTTCTTCAAAAGTCGAGACCAAATTATGCACCGATCAATACCAGTTTTTTATTGAAGAACGTGTGAGAGTCGACACTGGAGCCCAAAATAAGTTTGTCTGAGCTGAAACTTCAAAAATTCATAACTAATTCACCGTCTATCCAATTGAGCCGATTTTCGGACATGAGTTAGTTCTCGATATCGGCTACATTTTGTTTTCACATTTCAACTTCAAAAATTACACTTAAGTCCCTACGACTTAGCCTGGAAAGTGATGAACTCAAGTGAACATTGGAGGCCCAATTGCACATTCAAAGCCCACTTTCTTCCACTTGATTCAGCCTTGTCATACCACACACATGTCCCATGATTAATTTCAAGATCAAACATTTATTTTTCTATTTTATTTAATTTTTATTGATTTAATTCATTTTAAATCTATAATAATTCAAATAAAATCTAAAAATCAATGGAATGGTATCTTTTGGATTTGAATAGCTTTCATGCATCATGTGCCAGCTCACAAACTCATGCTAGGGCTATGTTGTACACAAAGTCTTGGTTTTTGCTTAAAAAAGGAAAGTTTGTTAAGGATGGAAAACCTAAACCTAATTCTCTCATGTGCATGGATCAAGGCCCAACTGATGACCTAATTCTATTCCTTTACATGTGCTGAGTCTAACCCTAATGCTAAAAAGGTGCAAAAGAGGCTACAAAGCCATAACCAAAATTCAAAAAAGGGAGAAAAGAAATTGAAAACTGAAATCAACATTCAAGCACAATTCAAAGCCTCAGAGTGATTCAAACACATTGCTGATATTCCCAGGAACCTATTGCAATCCAAAACAAGCCTCAAAGCTCAAGAACACGGCTAAACAGAATCACGGTTTGCTTCTTCTTTTTCAGAATTGAAACTCGAGTTTTATGCATCATTAACATATTATGATTATTGCTTTGCATTGCTAACATCATTCTGAAGCTAATGGTACAGCTTAATTATTAATATTATTAACTAATAAATTAATATTTTTAATAAAATTCAGAGAAGAAAAAATGTAAATACTTTCATTAATTATTATTATAATTTATTAATTATTATTTTTGTAAATAGAATGTAAATTAATTTAATTAGTTAAATTAGATTAACTTTAATTTTTTTTTACAATAAATAAAATAAACTTAGAATTAGGTTTCATTAACTTTTAATTTTAATTCCTTTTTCTTTTTATTTTCATTAAAAACACAAAAAACATTTTTCTTGTAAATAATTAAATAATTAATTAGCATTAGGTTTAATTTTAATTAATTGCAAAAAAGGACAAACCACAATTTCTTTATTTCTCAAAAGGGTCAAAAACCCTAAGGACGTCCTGATTAAATTTCTACTCGCGCGTTATTATTTATTTTTGATTATTTATGTATTTGCTCAAAGGATGTAATAGTTAATTAGGATTTACCGCTTTATTTACCTTTCCGTACTTATTTATCAAAACAGATTTTTGTTTTTTGGCGATGTATAGACCCGCGCCTTGTAATAGCATAAATTTACATTTCCGCACTTTATTTTCCGCACTCTTAACTGTTAAAAATGCATGAAAGAACGTATGACAAATAAAACCAATCCGTAGCTCACAAATAACATGTTCAAAGATAAACATTAACTGAATTGAATACACATGCACATGCCACTCTTAGGGTACGCCTCACTTGGTTGCCTCGAACGTGGTCATTGAGTATAGGGTGTTTTAGAGGTTGCCCTCCTGTCTAAAGATCCAAGTTGCCTCGAAACGGTTGCCTCAGATAAAAAGGATCTAAGACATTAGGGTTAATTCTAAGGTGTCCTACTATTGCTTCGGTGACCACACTGTCCCTAATAATTGAATTGACCCGAATAACTCCAACGATGGTGCTACCTACCTCTCAATGGTGGGATGGCATTATCTAAAGGACTCTTACACAACCTAATTCCTTAGAGTAGGTAGATCTCATGGGTACTTGCTCTTCCAAACAAACAAAAACATCTTTTCACACTCACACTTTCAAAAGTTTTCCAACAAATTTTTCATACACTCTTGAGGACAGATACAAGAGTTACCTAGAAATTTTTCAAACGAAACTTTTTTCGAAACCCACAAACACTTGAAAAGCAAACAAATTTTTGAAAACATAAGAGCAAGTACCTAAGAGCCCGTGGATAACCACGGATAAAAAGGGTGCTAACACCTTCCCTTTCTATAAATCTACCTCCCGAACCGAGAAACATCTCGAAAAGGAATTTTGCTGTGCTTTTGTCCTTTCCTTGTTGGAGAAAATAAAAGACGGTGGCGACTCTTGCTTACCGCGACATTTCGCGAACCAGCTTTAAAAACAGTCAGTTCTATTTCTACCGATCACAGAACTGGCGACTCTGCTGGGGACACTTAATAGTGAGGTGTACCTTAGGATTAGACCACTCATGTTTTCAATTGAATACTTTGCTTGATTTAATATTGTGGGCTTTGTTTTGGAGTTTCATAGATCCTAACCCAGATCTGGGGAATACCCTTCTTTAGGTAGCATAAGCTGTGAGGGACCTGTCCGGCGTAGACCGACACGGGTGAAGTAGTGGCTACGTTGGTGTGACACCTTGGTCTGTACCGATATCCCTTGTGTTGCAACGAGGAGAATATGGGTCTTCTGAGGAGTCATTAAGCACCAACCGACCTTAGAACCCTAAATTGACCCAACTTGGCCATAGAACAGTAGCAGCATGCTACACTCATTGAGGCTAAACTCTCGCGATGGTTCTGGCCGCAAGAAAAGATTGCGACGCTGAAGTTATGACCGATTGAGGGTAGTCGATGATATTGAGATCCTCTAGAACCCGGTTCCTATTTTCTAGGACAAGTCTTAACCAACGAAACTGAAAGAGGGTAGTACCTAAACTTCATGCTGGCCTAAACTCTAAGGGCTCTCTTGTGTGACTTGTGCGCTTTCATACCTGAACTACTTGCACATTAGCGCTGTCTGACAATATGAGTTCCTTGCAGGTTTTGTTTACAGTCCTTAATCTGGGCTTATAACAGGGTTTACTTACATCACTCCACGCATAGCATGACATCATACCATCATACCATTGTATACATCCTGCATAAGGACTAATCCATTTCAAGGATCTCAAGGGCTTGTGATGCAGGTTATGATGAACCAACTGTCTAGTAAGGGGCAAAGGGGATTTATTTTCCTCTAGCCAAATTTGTCAGGGGCTATGACCCACTCGATATGGTGAGCCTTGACCCTTGAAGAAGGACTCTCAACAACATGAAGTTCCTTCAATCAAGCTACCGGATTCAAATTCTAACAATTTTTCTTGTCTACCCCGCGAGATTCTTGAAAACATCGCATGCATACATACATGTCATTGCATTACAGGTACCCTTTTGACAGGTCACTTATCTTCTTCGCTGTTTATTTCAGCACTCAATCATCATGTCTTCTGAGCCTACTACTGAACAAGCCATCAAGGCCCTCTAGGCCCAGAACGCCCAGTTTCAAGAGCTGGTCATGAGCTTAGCCCAGGGTCAACAGGAGTTGAAGACTCTGCTCTTAAAGGAAAAGAAGAAGAAGAAGAGAAGGACTGTGCTGTTCAACACTGGACGGAGGTTTGGGAATACACTGCAAAATGAGGCTGAGCTGACTACCCCATCTGCTGGGAAAAGCAGTCCCCAAGAGAGAAGGGTTCCTAGTCCCGTGGTCTCCGACGACGAGACAGATTACAATGATGAACAGTACCCTCCAGCTGAGGGTAGGTACAAACATCTAGAAGACCGGCTAAATGCTATGGAAATACAGAAAGTGCCCGGCCTGGACTTCGAAGATCTAGGTCTATCCTCTGGGGTGGTGATCCCACATAAATTCAAGACACCTGCCTTTGCAAAGTACGACGGGGCTTCCTGTCCTAGGCTGCATCTCAGATCATACGTAAGGAAGAACCAACCGTATACTACTGACAAAAATCTATGGATCCATTTCTTCCAGGAAAGTCTTTCAGGGACTCAACTCGAATGGTTCTATCAGCTAGATGGAGCCAGTATTCGTAACTGGGAGGACTTAGCTGCTGCATTTTATAAGCAGTATCAGTACAATGCCGACCTCGCTCCTACACGTACCCAACTCCAGGGTATGTCGCTAGGGACGGGCGAAGGTTTTAAGGAATATGCGCAAAAGTGGAGAGACCTTGCTGAAAGGGTGCAACCATCTTTGACTGAACGTGAGCTTGTTGATATGTTCCTGGGGACCCTGTCTGGGCCGTTCTTCAACCATCTGATTGGAAATTATTCTGTTGGTTTTACAGATATGATCTTGAATGGGGAAAGAATTGAAGCTGGTATCAAGTCTGGGAAGATACAGAAGGATGCTTCCTCGAGCACTGAAAAGAAGTCGTTCAAGAAAGAATCCAGTGCTGAACACCGCCAAGCTGTCAACGTGGTGGTTATTTCAAAACCGGCCAGTGCTCCTCAGAATCGCAACCAATAAAGAGAGGAGAGACCTAAAAGGCAGTTCACTCCTCTCAGCATGACCTTGTCCCAGATATTGCCACAGTTGCTGGAGACCAAATTGGTAACTCTAAGGGACCCTCCTAAGAATCCCAACAGGACACCTTCAAGGTATAACCCCAACGCCCGCTGCGCTTATCATTCTGACAGCCCGGGGCATGCTACAGATGATTGTTGGACTCTGAGAAACAAGGTTCAGGATCTGATCGACGCAAAGGAGGTCCAGTTCGAGGCTCCCGAAGCTCCCAATGTGATCGCTGCTCCCTTGCCAAAACATGGCTAGGATTGAGAAAACCTTTGTTCATTCGAATGGTCAAGTTGTATTTTTCTTTGATTGTTCAAACATTTAATCATGTCAAACTTTGTTATTTCATTAATGCATTACACGTGTCTGTTTTGAAGTAATTATGTTTACTATTTTCAAAATTGCATTTATTTTTCTTGATATTCAACTCTTGATTAAGAACTCTAAGCCTCTTGAGGGAGGATGACGAAAACGATACCACGGCATTTACGGTATGCTTTTGAACCGACCCTGCTGATGAGGTACAAGCATTGTTTCAATTCCTAAACACTGGAGTTATAAGGAAGATAGTCCCTCGTCAACCCCTCTGAGCCAAAGAAGTAGGAGTTTTTTTTCGAAAATTAAAACCCTTAATCATAACCTGGGGCAGGGTAGTTTTCTCAGTTGATCCAGGTGCACAACGAATGGCCTCAAAAGAAGTCCTTCCGAGACAAAAGACAGTGATGGTTCCCTATAATCATCAAGACAAGCAGTCATTATCTCTCAGAAATAAAAGCCCAATAAGTCAAAACCTACGAAGGAGACTTACAAAACTGGGGCATCCCTCTGACTGTAAAAGAAACAGTTCAGGCAAAAAACAGGGATAATAAAATCACAAAGAAAGAGGTCCTACAAACCCTCAACAAAAAAGAAATGACTGCTTAAACTCTCAGTATCCGAACCATCATCGGAATATCAAGCAAAAACTCAAACAAGGTCTAACGCACGACTAGCCGAGTTTAGGTTTGAAGAACATCACGAAGAACGGGTGGGTACAAATCAATTTGAGCCTTTATCCTTTGTTTCTTAAACCGTGAACCAGGCCACATTATAACCCTAAAAAGTCCTAGCTGAAGCGTGGGTTAGTTCGAAAGCATAATGTTACCAAAGGTATCCTGACTCCTTAAGGCTCGCTGTAAAATCTTGAGTTGACATCACATTTTACAAAATTTGCTTTCTTTACTGAAAAAAATGCATTTTCAAAAAAAAAACTTCAAGACAGACATAAGCTTTGCATTTTTAATATAACATTGCTTGCATATGACTATTTGTTTGAACAACATAGAAGTTCGCACGACGAATGTCTAATGAACAAAAACACCTCCAATCAAGGGGCATGGCATGGTCATTATCCACCATCTGGGGCAGTTAAGTCAAGATTCGGAGAATCTCTCAAAAGGCCAACCAGCTTGGGGCAAATCTCCATCTGGATCACTTGGGGCATTGGACGATCAAAAGAAGATCTTCTGGTGGTATGACAATGCAACACTACTGACAGTAACAATTCCCTGCACTCTGAGAGCATGGACATAGTTGGAAAAATACTGCGCATGAACAAAGACCCGCTAGGTTGACACACCTAGGCAAAAATAAGGGCTTCCCGGAGAACCAAAAGGGTTCGGGCAAAATAAGGGACGAAAATAAAAAATCTGTACACCCGGCAAGTCGAAAACCTGAAAAGGCGGCTTGGGCAAAAATGGGTATCCCGGTGGACTGAAAACCCGAAAGGGCGGTCCAGGCAAAGTTAGGGATCATAGCGTACGAATATGTCCTGTCATCTCGTCACTTGCCTACCAGAAGAAGATTTGTCAATCGGTAGTCATCAAGCACCTCCACAGGTATCTTTCTCCCGCAGAAACTGGGGCAATAAGAATTGTCCGAACTGTACAAGCTGCTCTGTCCTCCAGGTACAAGGTAGATTTAGTTGAAGAGCATGACCGAGATACCTTTACTCCCCTCTGAGACCTGCAATCATGGAAGAATCAACAATACTCTCCCCCAAATAAAGTTGGTCTCCCATCAGCCCCAAAAAGGCACAGTATCCCTAGCAAATCAGCAACACTCTCCCCAAGCAGAGTTAGGCTACTGTCAGCCATAAGGAAGTTAGTTATCCCCATGAAGATCTCAATATTCTCCAACAGAGTATGTAGATGTTCCTCAGCAAGCATCCCCGGCAGTCTTAGTATAAGATGGTTCCCCGACGGAATACCAGACACCCCAGTGGAGCCACTTCCCCAGTACAGTCCAAAGATTCCCCATTAGATTCTGGAAGCTTATCCCCAGTAGATTCTGGAAGCTTATCCCCAGGAGATTCTGGAAGCTTATCACCTGCAGAGTACGTGCATCTCTCCCCGACCATATTCAGAGGTTGTTCCCCACCAGAGCCTAACTGGGTTATCCTCAGCTAATTACAACGGAAATATCATCCTCGGCGAAGTTCTTCCTATCCCCAGCGGAGTTCATTAAATCCCTCAACAAAACTTATCAACAGGAATCCCCAGCAGAGTTATCATCAAAATCTCAGCGAAGTATCTCTTCCCACAAAGTAATTCCCCGCAGAGTAATCTCTCCACCAGGTTTATTCCCCAACGGAGTCATCTTATCCTACCGGTTTAGTCTGGCAAACATCTTTATTCATCATCCCCAGCGGAAGCGAAGAACTCTACTCTTCACACATCAGCCCAGGATTTAACAAGCTCCCGGCATTCGTCAAGGATTTATTTTCCCAGACGAAAATACATTCATAAAACATCACATTTTCATACATCATGATACATGCGCATGCACATCATATCATACAATCTCGTTTATGTTGAGAACATCATTGCTTGGTTCATATCATGCATTGCATACGACTGACCTTTACCTTTCAGGAAAGATGCAGTTAAATTCTCAACCCAGTCGCCATAGACAATCTGGTCGCAATAGAAAATCCAGTCGTTATAGACACTCGTCGTTATAGACACCCGTCGTCATAGACATTCGTCGTCATAGACACTCATCATCATAGACACTCGTCGTCATAGACACCCATCGTTATAGACACTCGTCGTTATAGACACCCGTCGTCATAGACACCCGTTGTTATAGACATCCGTCGTCATAGACACCCGTCGTTATAGACACCCGTCGTTATAGACACTCGTCGTTATAGACACCCGTTGTTATAGACACCCGTCGTTATAGACACCCGTTGTTATAGACACCCGTCGTCATAGACACCCGTCGTTATAGACACCCGTCGTCATAGAC
The DNA here is from genome assembly GCA_948472305.1 of Vicia faba. Classification (NCBI taxonomy): domain Eukaryota; kingdom Viridiplantae; phylum Streptophyta; class Magnoliopsida; order Fabales; family Fabaceae; genus Vicia; species Vicia faba. The sequence goes on along the minus strand of OX451738.1, from coordinate 81,922,467 downwards.
ACCCGTCGTCATAGACACCCGTCGTCATAGACACCCGTCGTCATAGACACCCGTCGTCATAGACACCCGTCGTCATAGACACCCGTCGTTATAGACACCCGTCGTCATAGACACCCGTCGTTATAGACATCCGTCGTTATAGACACCCGTCGTCATAGACACCCGTCGTTATAGACATCCATTGTTATGGACACCCGTCATTATAGACATCCTGTCGTTATAGACACTCGTCGTTATAGACATTCGTCGTTAAAGATAACCGGTCCTTGAAGACAACCCATTAAAAGAGACAACTCGTCAAAGAAGATGAAACCTCTTCGGGTTCAGTTAAATCAATTCCTGAAGGCTTTTTCTGAGATAACCTGTCAGTAGAGACAACCCATCCAGAGTTTGAAGTTCCAGATTCGATTCCTGTATCTAGCCAGGGCACGTCCGTGAGCGATTGTTTGTAGATTCGATACCTGTATCTAGCTAGGGCATATCTGGATGAAGAGATTGAAGATCAACACTTGTAACAGGCCAGGAAATTATCTTTCTTTCTCAGGTACGCAAGTTCTTGCTAAGAAATCTCTTACGCGATCGACAGTCTCCAGATGGTATCTATAAGCCCATCCACCTACATTACAGTTCCAAATGGCATCTATAAGCCCATTCCCGACAAGGTTCTGTCACATCCCCAGATGGCATCTATAAGCCCATCCTCCTATCCATCATCTCTCCAAATGGCATCGGTAAGCCCATTCCCGACATTACATTGCTGATACTACACCATGCGAGTGCAAATTTCTGGGCACTCTAGTGTTCAATTATCTTCCACCTTCGGATTACGAAAGGCTTGAAAGCCAATCTATATCCTCAGGTCTAAGAAAATTGAACAGGGGCAACTGTTGTACCCCAAAATTTGCCCTCCCATATTCCTCAAGATTTCTCAAAGGTTGCACAGTCAAATCACCTCCTAAGGCAGTCAAGTCGAAATTAGGGTTTTGTGTTGCATCAAGGTCCTTACATCCAAATGACCTCAAGTGCTCCTTAATGTCCTAACTTATGCTCAAATTCAGGTTTGGCTCAAGAGTCAATTCTTTAAAGAAGGTATCCGATTGTGTGAGTTTTCTCGAAGAAATATGGTGAAAAAAAATGTGCTGAAAGTGCAGTTTTTACGTGCTAAAAAAATTCATAACTTGAAGATCGTGGCTCATTTTGAACCCGTTCCGGTGGCCAAAATTCCATCTTGACATTATCTATGTTTTCATCTCTCACGGCTGGGAGCCAATTTCATTCAGAAAGTCTTCAAAAATGGGATTTATCAAGTATTTTCGTACAGAAAATTTGTGACAGAAGTTTATTTGCGTAATGTTCAGAAAATTATAACTTGGTCGATTTTCATTGTATCGAGCGGGTTCCGGCGCCAAAATTTCACAAATTGAGTTGACTACATTTTCACAGAAGGTATTGAATTCAAACGGTATTCAAAAGGCCTTCGTTTTTGCTTAGAGCGCATGACACACCGAAAATCCTGAATGCTGAATATTATTTCATCTGGGCCGAAACTTCGAAAATTCATAACTCGGTCAATTTTTATCGGATTGGGCTCATATTTTTACACAAGGTCAATGACTTAGAGATCTACAACTTTTCTTCAAAAGTCGAGACCAAATTATGCACCAATCAATACCAGTTTTTTATTGAAGAACGTGTCAGAGTCGACACTAGAGCCCAAAATAAGTTTGTCTAAGCTGAAACTTCAAAAATTTATAACTAATTCACCGTTTATCCGATTGAGCCGATTTTCGGACAGGAGTTAGTTCTCGATATCAGCTACATTTTGTTTTCATATTTCAACTTCAAAAATTGCACTTAAGTCCCTGCGATTTAGCCTGGAAAGTGACGAACTCAAGTGAACATTGGAGGCCCAATTGCACATTCAAAGCCCACTTTCTTCCACTTGATTCAGCCTTGTCATACCACACACATGTCCCATAATTAATTTCAAGATCAAACATTTATTTTTCTATTTTATTTAATTTTTATTGATTTAATTCATTTTAAATCCTTAATAATTCAAATAAAATCTAAAAATCAATGGAATGGTATCTTTTGGATTTGAATAGCTTTCATGCATCATGGGCCAGCTCACAAACTCATGCTAGGGCTATGTTGTACACAAAGTCTTGGTTTTTGCTTAAAAAAAGGAAAGTTTGTTAAGGATGGAAAACCTAAACCTAATTCTCTCATGTGCATGGATCAAGGCCCAACTGATGACCTAATTCTATTCCTTTACATGTGATGAGTCTAACCCTAATGCTAAAAAGGTGCAAAAGAGGCTACAAAGCCATAACCAAAATTCAAAAAAGGGAGAAAAGAAATTGAAAACTGAAATCAACATTCAAGCACAATTCAAAGCCTCAGAGTGATTCAAACACATTGCTGATATTCCCAGGAACCTATTGCAATCCAAAACAAGCCTCAAAGCTCAAGAACACGGCTAAACAGAATCACATTTTGCTTCTTCTTTTTTAGAATCAAAACTCGAGTTTTATGCATCATTAACATGTTATGATTATTGCTTTGCATTGCTGTGATCGGTGGATCTGGAACTGACTGTTTAACGCTGGTTTCGCGAAATGTCGCGGAAGCAAGAGTCGCCACCGTCTCATATTTTCTCCAATATGGAAAGGACAAAAGCACAGAAAAATTCCTTATGAGATAGATTCTCGGTTCGGGAGGTAGATTTATAGAAAGGGAAGATGTTAGCACCCTTTCTATCCATGGTTATCCATGGGCTCTTAGATACTTGCTCATTTGTGTTTTCAAAGATGTTTGTTTGCTTTTCAAGGTGAGTGGGTTTGAAAAAGTTTCGTTTAAAATTTCAGTTCGACTCTTGTATCAGTTCTCAAGAGTGTTTGAAAAGTTGTTTTTGAAAGCTTTTTGCAAAGTGTCGGTGTGAAAAGAAGTTTTTGATTTGTTTTGAATTAGAGCAAGTATCTACGAGTCATCTACCTACCCTAAGGAATTAGTCTGTGTAAATGTCCTTAAGGTAGTGCCATCCCACCATTGAGAGGTAGGTAGCACCACCGTTGGAGGTGTTCGGGTCAATTCGAGGATTAGGGGAAGTGTGGTCACCAGAGCAATAGGAGGATACCTTAGAAGCTACACCCATGCCATGTTCATGGACATGAGGACTTACTGAAACATCCTCTACTCGACGACCACGTTTCGAAGGCAAGGCAACAGTGAGGCGTACCCTAGAAGTGGTGTGTGAATTTGTGTGTTATTTTCATGTTTAGCAATTATCTTTGATCATAACATGGTGAGCTACGCATTGTTTTTAATTAGCCATACATTCTTTCATGCAAATTATTAGCAGTTAAAAGGTGCGGGAAGATAAAAGTCCTACGCTATTACAAAGGCGCGGGTCTACATCGCCAAATTAAACCAAGACCCGATTTCAAATAAATAAAATGCGGAAAGTAAATATCCTAATTATCTATTACAAAGCTTTGGGGCAAATACATTACATCCATAAAAATAAATGCGAAAAGAAATTAGAATCGAGTGCGAGGGCGTTGGACCCTTTAAAGAAATTGAATCGGAATTAATAATTTAATTAAATTAAATAAAGGAAAGAACTTATTTTTTGATGTTTTTGTATTTAATAGAAATAAAGAAAATTAATATTGAGAAAAACCCTAATTCTAATTTATTTTTAATTATTAAAAAAATGTTTAAGTTATAACCTAATTTAACCTAATTAATTAAATGCCATATTTATTTACAAAATTAATAATTAATAATAATAAGAATAAGATGGAATTATTTTATTGAAGAAGAGAATAAAATGCTAAAACCTATTTTTTATATTTTTTAGTTATTTTAAGAAAAAGTATTAAAGTTAAACCTAAAATTAAACTAATTGGATTATTGAGATTTATTTACAAAAAAAAAATGTATTAAATATTAAATAAAACATATATTTTTTTTTAATGATTTCTGATTTTTTTTTGTATTTTTGTGTTATAAAAATTAATTTGATAAATTAAAGAAATAAATAAAATGAATAAAGAAAAGAATGCAAACCAAAGGGTATTCAGACCCAGTTTGGGAGGTTCATGCAAGCAATTTGGCCCAATGAATTCAAGCCCTTTGTTGACTTTTCTGGGATGGTGTGTGGCTCCTTGGACCAGCGCGTATGGTAGGCTGCTTGTGATGGCCCTCGGATTGAGCTTCAGGGACATGTGGCAGGCACTGATGTGAAGGTGTATGAAGTGGTGAAAAACACAAGAAGGGGGGGTTGAATTGTAAAACTGAAATCTAAAGCAATTGACAAGATATTTTTATCCTGGTTCGTTTGATCTCAAACTACTCCAGTCCACCCGTCAAGGTGATTTCGCCTCTCTCCAACGAGGTCTTAATCCACTATATTCAACTGAATATTACAGACTGCTTTAACAACTGCTAAAGCCTTCTTGATTCAAACCACAACCCGGTTTGTCAAGGTAACACTTTCTTACAAAGAGATAAAACTATGTGTGTGGATGTTTTCTACAAAACTGTATCACAACTGTGATGTATACACAAAATGAAGCTTAGAAACTAGATTGCTAAACAGTAATGGAATATCAGAGTGTGTGGTTTAGCAAAACTGGTAGAATGAAGATTATGGTTCAGCTTTTGTGCGTGTAGAGATTTTGAGAGCATTAACCATTTCAATCTTCAAAGCCTTGTTTATATAGCATTGAGATGATGAACGTTGGATGCAATATTCTTGATTCAATGCTAATAACAAACTTTCCTTATTGAGCAGATCTTGTCTGGAATGAAGCCGTTGGAATTAATTTGCTTTCAATGCACAGTACCGTTGCTTACTTAATGCAAGTTCTGGCTTGGCTCATTCTGATTCTGCTTCGCTGCTGATGAACTATTGTGTTTCTGTATCAGAGTATTAAGCGCAGTCTTGTTCATCAGGCTTCAGCATGTACGTGAGTTGATCATCTGATTTTGACGTTCTGATGTAGCAACTTCTGATGCTGGTGTCTGAAATCAAGTTCTGATGCTGAATAGATGTGATCTTGCTTATTTCAATCAGCATATCTGCAAGTCAGAACATAATAATTTTAGGCAGCAGATAGTTCATTCATGACACTTATAAATACTATATCTTTTCACTTTGTTATCATCAAAACTTAAATATAGGGTAGTAGATTCAAACATTGTTCTAACAATCTCCCCCTTTTTGATGATGACAAAAACTAGATATTTTAAATGAAAATAACGTGAAAAGGTATCTGGAATATGTATCAGAATAAGAAGTAAAAGAATAAGGAGTAAGGAAATACTCCCCCTGAGTTTATTACTTCCCTTTGATTATACGCGTTCTTCAGGATCAGATCTTTTTGCCTTTCTTTGAACATCAGAGTATCAGAATCTTTGACTTATCAGAAGCTTTATGTCAGAGCAGAGCTTCAGAGCTTTTCTTGTCAGAGCTTTGCTTTGGATCAGAATATTAGGGCGGATCAGAACTTCATATTGATCAGAGCAACTTCATATTGATCAGAGCTTCTAGTCTTCAGAGTGTCCAGGAGCTTCCTTGTGCCTGTAGACTTTAAACAAAACAGAAAAAACATTTCAAGTAATAAAGTTAGAATGTTTGAGAGTTTCTGTCTAGTTAGCCGTTATTGATTTAAATATCATTCTTGTTCTCCCCCTTTTTGTCAGCAATCAAAAAGTGTTGGTGATGTGCTAAAACAATTAAGATCAGAAAAACTAATCATATTAAGATAGTTCAGAGTCAAAACGAGAAAATATTACAAAACATAATCAAACAGTACATCAGAAAATCAGGGAAAACATAAAAAAGGTCATGTATGAAAAAGATTAAGGTTGAGAAGGCAAGCGTGTGAACAGGCTCTCCAGCATGGCTTGAATCTTTTCAGAAGTCTCATTCTGCTTATGCACCATGCTGACAACAGTGTCAATCTTGCTGTCCTGCACATCCATTCTCTCTTTCATCTTCTGATCGTTTTCATCCATCCGCTGCTGCAGACGCATGTCATTCAGCCTTAGTTCTTCCAGAGTCTGCCTGTCCAAGGCAGCTTGAGAAGCATCAGAAGGAGGAGGCTTCTCAGAACTTTCAGCAACATCCTCTGCTTGGTTGCACCTTTGCAGCTTGCTGTTTCTCAGACCAAGGTTCACTGTCCAGAGGGAGCACGTCCTCTTTCAGAAGCATACTTCCAACTTCATTCAGAAGCTTGCTGAAATTTTGTTGTGCCTGCTCATAGTTGATATCCTGCAACTTGAGGGCTTCAGCACGTACCCAAAGTCTGAACTGTGACCAGAGCTGATCAGAAGCAGCTGGGTCAATCATCCCAGGACAGACTTGCTTCAAAGAAGCAATCCATTGCAGCACACCTGTTTCAAAATTCAAAATACCAGAGCCAACATCTGGTTGCTTTGGTTTTGGGATGGCAATTTTGTGTTTTAGATCAGCAAGACGGTCAAGACTGGTTAAGTCAATGAAAGTCCTGCTGGGGTTTTTAGAGGTTTTCTGAGAGGCTGTTTGTTTTGGAGAAGGGGTATCAGAGTCAGATATTTCGATTGGAGTGGGTGGTGTTTTGGGAGTATTTGGTGGTGTCGATTCTGATGAGGATGGTAACTGGGGCATGACAACAGTGGTTCCACATGGCAACTGAATTGCCAGCGGTGATGGTTGAGGTGAGTGAGGGTCAGATTGATGAGGGGAAGGAGTTTCAGAGTGGTGAAACTCTGTTTGTGGTGAAGGTGGATTTATTTCTGGTTGGGGAGAGGGAGGTGGAATCTCTGATTGCTCAGGGATCAGAGGTTCTTCTGAGAGTGGTTGTTGTTGTGGTTCTGGTTGTGGAGGAGGAACATTTTGTGGTTCAGAGTTTGGTTGAGCAGAGGCATGTTGACGCTCAATATCAGACAACACTTGGTCAAGTGCTGTTGTTGTTGAAATTGTTGGTTGTTTGGGGTGTTTGGTTCTGGGTCTTCTGAGTTTTAATGCCTCAGAAGGGTCTTCTTCTTGTATGGTTTCATCAATGGTAGGGATGGGAATTGATATTCTATGAGAGGTTTGAGGAGGGATAGATGCTGGAATAGTAAAAGAATTTGAAATAGGGGCAGCAGATGAAATACCTCTTTTCTTTGGAGTCTGCTGAGATGATCCTTCTGATGGCGCTTTCCTCTTCTTTGTCTTCTTCAGAGTCACTTCTGGTTGGGGTTGACGCAGATCTCTGATATTCAGCTTTGGATCTGTATCATCTGCCTTGTACGCATCTGGGTACCTGAGAAACATCTCTGGTTTGGATTCAGTTTCAGAGAATAACGGAAAATCACTCAGAGGCACTCTTCTGCTGGAGATATCAGCAGTGGAAGTAGCTCTGGGTTCCTTCTGAATGTTCTCTATCAGCTTCATCTTTTTCAGATTCTTTGCGTTCAGAGGTTTCCCAATTGTTGGTTCAATAGTGCTCAGCTCTTGAGCTTCTATCAGATGCTCAATCAGTCTATTCTCTGTCAGAATATCTGATATCAACCTTCCAAAAGGTATCCAGTCCCTCTTGGTTCTTTCTTCTTCCCTTGTTTCTTTCACACTGGTTTTGAGATGGTTGAACAGGAAGTGAGCCAGATTGATCTTTATCTTCTGATCAATAAAGTAGATCAGAAACTGCTGATCCACATTTATATAATCAGGAGAACTTGTTGGTTTCCTGTGGTTGAAGCACCCCAGAACAATCTTAGCCCATACTCTGCAATGATCCTTCAGATCTTTAATCTTGCTGCTGGGCATCCCAAGAGTGAAAATCCTGTTAGCTACCACACCTATATCAGCACATCTTTCAGCCATGTCCATACAACGGACGCCACCACCACTTTGACCGATTAGCCTTGCAATGAGATCTTCAGAAATCACAATCTTCTTCCCCATAACAGAGGAGATGACTAGATGTGTTGAAACCTTGGCGTGAATCCAAAATTCCTTGACCAGCGCTGGGAATGTTGGTCCAACCAACCTATCGAAATACCTTTCCCACTTTTGAGCCCTAACTTCTTCAGTTAGGTCAAAACCATTCTCCTTCAGGCTTTCAAAATCAATGATTAACTCAGAGAGCACTTCAAGGTTCTTCACCGGAGTGAGGAGAGTTCTGAGTGGCACTTGATATTGCTCAGATGATGCTTTCTTCTGATTACCTGCAGAAACGCTACTGGAGGATGCCATGTTCACACTAAAAAGGGTTTTGAGAATGAATTGAGGAAAAAGGTTTGCAAGAGATGAACTCAAAAATATGCAGAAAATGCTTGAGTGTTAGTGAGAAAGCGTAAAGAATAAGAATGAGAGATTAATGTGCTTAAATAGAGTTTTCAAAACTATTTTGAAAAGATAAACGTTTTTAAGAGAGAGAAAAATCATGATTGCCATTTAAAAGCATGATTACTTTTCATTAAATGCTTGCTGATTTTTGGGGGATTTGAAAAAGATACTTAAAAACGGTTACCAGACATGTGTCTCAATGTACCCAATCAGCGCTTTGCCTTCTCAGAAGTGTGCACGCGTTCTGCTTCAGAGATATGCTGATGATTGGATGACACTTGTTTGATGTAGTGATCAGCATGTCTGTCTTTGAGCTTAGACTCTCAGATCTTTAGACTTGCATCTGATACAATCTGCATGTTCTATCTTTCTGAAAGGAGATTGATCAGAAGTTCACAGTAAAATAATTACATTCTGAAGGTAAATATATGGAATTAAAACATTTTCATTCTAGGCACACTTTCATGCTGAGATGTTTCAGAATGAAATTAAACCTATCTTCTGAAAGGGGTTTAGTAAAGATATCAGCCCATTGATGGTCTGTATCTATAAATTTTAAGTTCAAAATACCTTTCTGAATATAGTCCCTAATGAAGTGATGTTTTATTTCTATATGCTTAGCTCTAGAATTTAAAATGGGATTCTTACTTAAGCAAATAGCAGAAGTATTATCACAAAGTATAGGAATGTTACTCTCAAAAATCTGGAAGTCTTCAAGCTGACTTTTCATCCAGAGCATTTGTGTGCTACATCCTGCTGCTGCTATGTACTCAGCTTCTGCTGTTGACAGAGCAATTGTTGATTGCCTTTTGCTGGACCAAGAGATCAGATTTTCTCCCAGAAACTGGCAGCTTCCAGAAGTACTTTTACGTTCCACTCTGTCTCCAGCAAAATCAGCATCACGGTAGCCTACTAAGCTGTAATCACTAGATTTTCTATAAAACAAACCCAGATTAGTAGTACCTTTCAGATACTTGAAAATTCGCTTAACAGTTGTTAAGTGAGATTCTCTAGGATCTGATTGGAATCTAGCACAGATACAAACACTGAATAATATGTCAGGTCTTGAAGCAGTCAGATAGAGGAGAGAACCAATCATACCTCTGTAGACTTTCTGTTCTACATTTTTGCTTACCTCTTCTCTTTCCAGAATGCACGTGGGATGCATTGGAATCTTTGATGGCTTACATTCTGACAGGTCAAATTTCTTCAGAAGATCTCTGATGTATTTGCTCTGATGAATGTAAGTTCCTTCTGGAGTTTGATTGATCTGAATTCCCAGAAAGAATTTCAGTTCCCCCATGAGGCTCATCTCAAATTCTGCCTGCATACACTTAGCAAATTTTCTTCCAAGAGAAGGATTAGTAGAACCAAAAATGATATCATCAACATAGATTTGACAGACTAAGATGTCACTCTTAACTGTTTTACAGAATAGAGTAGTGTCCACTTTCCCTCTGGTGAATTCATTTTCAAGCAGAAAGTTACTTAGCCTTTCATACCAAGCTCTGGGAGCTTGTTTCAGACCATACAGTGACTTCTTTAGTTTGAAAACATGTTCTGGATGTTTTGTATTTTCAAAACCTGGGGGTTGGTGAACATAAACTTCTTCTTCTATATAACCATTTAAGAATGCACTTTTGACATCCATCTGATACAGAGTGATGCCTCTATTAACAGCAAATGAAATTAAAAGTCTGATAGATTCTAACCTGGCGACTGGGGCAAAGGTTTCTGTATAGTCTATCCCCTCTTGCTGACTATAACCTTGTGCAACCAGTCGTGCCTTGTTTCTGATGACTTCACCTTGTTCATTTAGCTTGTTTCTGAACACCCATCTTGTTCCAATGACGTTGAATCCTTTTGGTCTGGGAACGAGATCCCATACATCGTTTTTGGTGAATTGATTCAGCTCTTCTTGCATTGCCAGAATCCAGTCATTATCCAGAAGTGGTTCATCAATAGAAGACGGTTAAATCAGAGACACAAGTCCCATAAGTGTTTCTTCAGAGTTTCTGAAGCTTGCTCTTGTTCTGATTGGATCTTCCTTTCTTCCTAGGATAGTCTCTTCTGGGTGATCCAAGCTGCTTCTGGGTAATCTCTTCTGAGGTTGATCAGCAGCTGTTGTAGGATTTCTAGCAGTGCTCCTTTCAGACGTTGAAGGAATGTCTGTGTTGAGAGCTTCTGATGACTTGTCTTCAGAACCTGCAAATTCAATTTCTATACCTGCAAAAATTTCATTCTGCTTTGACTTTTCAGAGTCAAGCTTATCATCAAAACGAACACTGATTGATTCTTCCACAATCTGTGTTTCTGTATTGTATACTCTGTACCCTCTTGAGCGTTCAGAGTATCCTAACATAATACACTTCTGTGCCTTAGAGTCAAACTTGTTCAAATAATTCTTTGTATTTAATATAAAGCAAGTACATCCAAATGGATGAAAATATGAAATGTTGGGCTTTCTGTTCTTCCACAATTCATATGGAGTCTTTTCCAGAATAGGTCTTATTGAGATTCTATTCTGAATGTAGCACGCTGTGTTTATTGCCTCTGCCCAGAAAGTCTTAGCAACGTTTGTCTCATTGATCATGGTTCTGGCCATTTCTTGCAATGTTCTGTTCTTTCGTTCTACAACTCCATTTTGTTGGGGAGTTCTAGGACAAGAGAAATCATGCAGAATGCCTCTGTCATTAAAGAATGACTCAAAATCTTTATTTTCAAATTCTCCACCATGATCACTTCTGACTTTAACGACTCTAAGATCCTTTTCATTCTGAACTTGGTTACAGAAGGTAACAAACACAGAGTGTGACTCGTCCTTGTGTCTTAAGAACTTTACCCATGTCCATCTGCTATAGTCATCTACGATTACTAACCCATACTTCTTACCACTGACTGAAGCAGTTTTAACTGGTCCAAATAAGTCAATGTGCAGAAGGTTTTGCAAATTTGCCTTTCTGACATGCTTCACACAGAGCATCTGAATTGAACTTCAAATTAGGGAGTCCTCTGACCAGATTGAGTTTGTTAATCTGAGATATTCTTCTCATACTAACATGCCCCAATCTTCTGTGCCAGATCCACTGCTCGTTGTTAACAGACAGAAGACATTTTACATTCTGACTCTTTAGTTCAGAAAGTTTGATTTTGTAAATGTTGTTTTTCCTCTTACCATTAAACAGGATAGTCCCATCTTTCTGACTAACAGCTTTACATGATTTTTGATTAAAGATTATATCATAACCGTTATCACTTAATTGACTTATGGATAACAGATTATGCATTAATCCATCTACTAGCAGAACATTATTAATAGAGGGAAGATTTCCATTACCTACAGTTCCAGAGCCAATTATCTTTCCCCTCTGATTGCCTCCAAAGCCAACGTGGCCTCCAGGCTTAAGTTCCAGGCTTTGGAACATATGCCTTCTTCCCGTCATGTGTCGTGAGTAGCCAGAGTCCAGGTACCATGACTGGTGTTTCTGACTTGCTGCTAAAGATATCTGCAACATGTATTATTTTGTCCTTAGGTACCCAGATTTTCTTGGGTCCTGATTTGTTAGTTTTACCAAAACTCTGGTTGAATTTTGGTTTCACAGAGTGCTTACTGCTAGTATATTTGATATCATGTGTGTGACCATACACAAAGTGTGAATTTAGAGGAGTGTGTTTAATGGTTAAGTCCATGACATTCTTTGGTGTAGGAACCTTACCTTGGTATCCTATTCCTTTCCTGCCGTTTCTGCTAACTCCATAGATCATTGAAGCCATTTTGCTTCTATCTATGCTTTTAGCTAGGAACTTCTGGAAACTGTGATCATACTCCTTGATGATCTCATCAGCGTTGCTGGGAGTTTCAGAAATTGGTTCCTTCTGAGAGTTTTGTAAAGTGTTTTCTAATTTTGAAATCTTATTTCTTAGCTCAGAATTTTCCAATTTGAGACTCTCAGACTTATTAGAGTCAGATTCAAGATTCCTTTTCAGGTCTCTGAATTTAGCTCTAATTTGCTGATAACGTTCCAGAATCTCATTAAGGCTTTCAGCAAGTTCAGCCTTTGTAAAGTTAACAGCGAAGTTAGGAAATACCTCTTCTGTGTCTGATTCTGAGTCTGATTCAGAAGCTTCACTATCTTCTGAAATGTTTGCCATGAGAGCTATGTTTGCCCTTTCATCATCTGATTCTGAGTCAGCTTCAGACGAGTCAGAGTCATCCCATGTGGCCATGAGACTTTTCTTCTTCTCTCTTCCAAACTTCTTTTTGGGCTTTTCCCTCTGAAGCTTTGGGCAGTCACTTTTGTAGTGTCCTTGCTCATTGCACTCGTAGCAGATGATGTCTTTGGTGTTTGGCTTCTTGCTACTGGAGGAGCCTTCAGATCTTCTGTATCCAGAGGAAGAATCTGTCCTTCTGTATCTGGAAGAAGACTCGTTCTGATCAGATCTTCTGGGATTCCTGAACTTACTTTGTCTTTGCTTCCACAGTTGATTTACTCTTCTGGAGAGAAGGGAAAGTTCGTCTTCTTCTGATGAGGATCCATCAGATGTTTCTTCAACTGCCTGCAAAACTTTAGACTCAAATTTTCTGTTAGATTTTAATGCTAAAGGCTTACCTTGCTTCTGAGGCTCATCAGCTTCTAGCTCTATCTCATGACTTCTGAGGGAGCTGATAAGTTCCTCCAGAGTGATTTTGTTGAGATCTTTAGCTAGCTTCAGAGCAGTAACCATAGGCCTCCACTGCTTGGGTAAACTTCTGACGATTTTCTTGACATGGTCAGCAGTAGAGTATCCTTTGTCCAGAACTTTGAGACCAGCTACCAGAATCTGGAATCTAGAGAACATAGTTTCAATGGATTCAGATTCTTCCATTTTGAACGCCTCATACTTCTGAATGAGCGCCAGAGCTTTTGTTTCTTTGACCTGAACGTTGCCCTCATGCGTCATTCTGAGAGAATCAAAGATATTTTTTGCTGTGTCTCTGTTGGAGATCTTTTCATACTCAGTATAGGAGATGGCACTGAGGAGGATGGTTCTGGCCTTGTGGTGATTCTTGAAGTCACGCTTTTGTTGATCAGACATTGATTTTCTATCAATCTTCTGACCACTTGCATTCACAGGGTGCGTGTATCCATCTGTCACCATATCCCACAGATCAGCATCATGTGCTAGAAAGAAGCTTTCAATTCTGTCTTTCCAGTAATCAAAGTTTTCTCCATCAAAGACTGGAGGTTTGCCACTGAATCTGTCTCTGTCCTCATTGTTGTCATTGCTGATGTGAGAATTGTTTCCTGCCATTGTGTTTTTCTGACGCTGGATCTTGTACTGACACGGTTAAGTGTTTTAGCTCAGAACCAGGCGCTCTGATACCAATTGAAGTGGTGAAAAACACAAGAAGGGGGGTTGAATTGTAAAACTGAAATCTAAAGCAATTGACAAGATATTTTTATCCTGGTTCGTTTGATCTCAAACTACTCCAGTCCACCCGTCAAGGTGATTTCGCCTCTCTCCAACAAGGTCTTAATCCACTATATTCAACTGAATATTACAGACTGCTTTAACAACTGCTAAAGCCTTCTTGATTCAAACCACAACCCGGTTTGTCAAGGTAACACTTTCTTACAAAGAGATAAAACTATGTGTGTGGATGTTTTCTACAAAACTGTATCACAACTGTGATGTATACACAAAATGAAGCTTAGAAACTAGATTGCTAAACAGTAATGGAATATCAGAGTGTGTGGTTTAGCAAAACTGGTAGAATGAAGATTACGGTTCAGCTTTTGTGCGTGTAGAGATTTTGAGAGCATTAACCATTTCAATCTTCAAAGCCTTGTTTATATAGCATTGAGATGATGAACGTTGGATGCAATATTCTTGATTCAATGCTAATAACAAACTTTCCTTATTGAGCAGATCTTGTCTGGAATGAAGCCGTTGGAATTAATTTGCTTTCAATGCACAGTACCGTTGCTTACTTAATGCAAGTTCTGGCTTGGCTCATTCTGATTCTGCTTCGCTGCTGATGAACTATTGTGTTTCTGTATCAGAGTATTAAGCGCAGTCTTGTTCATCAGGCTTCAGCATGTACGTGAGTTGATCATCTGATTTTGACGTTCTGATGTAGCAACTTCTGATGCTGGTGTCTGAAATCAAGTTCTGATGCTGAATAGATGTGATCTTGCTTATTTCAATCAGCGTATCTGCAAGTCAGAACATAATAATTTTAGGCAGCAGATAGTTCATTCATGACACTTATAAATACTATATCTTTTCACTTTGTTATCATCAAAACTTAAATATAGGGTAGTAGATTCAAACATTGTTCTAACAGTGTATTGTGGAACCTGGATAGCACGCTGCATGGAAGTGTATTGGTAAAAATATTATTGAAGAAAGTGGGGGACCTGGGAATCGAACCCAGGTCCCAATACCTGCAAGCCAAACGCACTAACCACTGAACCACTCAAGCTTCTTTATTATTATAGTGGAGCACAATTAATATAATAGAAAATAGACACTAGTGGTGTTAAAACAAAAATCAGCGCGCGAATGTTCAAATTCCCCAGTCATGTATGGACACGTCCACCTTCTTCTTCATTTGCCTGGAAATACAAAGCAGATAGCGGGGGTTTTAAACCCCCACTAATTCAAACCTGCAAAAATAACGATTAGGCCATAGCGTAATATAAATTGAGCGCGATGTGTGGAATTGAATCGTCCAGATGCCCTGAGTTCAATGGTCCTGGTCTCGTTGCCTAATTTTTCCTCATGAAAGAAACCCCCTTTTAAAGTTCCTGAAACCCTAAAAGACGTTCATGGTAACTTTCTATTCAGACAACCATTCTTCAATTGAATCATGCCATTAGCTTTAGAATCATCACATCAGTATAAATCAAACATGAAAATGCATGGAAAATGTGTATAAATTCAAATACGAATATGCAAATTTTAGAAGAAAGTCAAGCTTCTATCTACCAATTCTTTGAGTATGGAAGCGTGATTTTGATTGGAATAGATTCCTGGTAACCTTGGCAAGCTTGTGGGATGGTTCTTTTGCTTTGAATTGCGCTGGAACTATGAAAACAGTTTTGAGTTTTTTATGAAAATAATGCAAAGTTCTTTCTTGGTCTAAGGCGCAGCTTGCTTGTCTTTTGTGATTAGGTTTGCAATGAGTATATATGTGTGACTGAATTAGGTTAGAAATCCAAGCCAAAAACCTTTGCATTCATGAATCAAATATTTGGTTTTCAATGTAATCTTTTTCAATCTTTTTCATGTCCTTTTGATGCCAATCATTGCCAATTACCTTGATTCTTTCCTTATTGAATAGTGCACGAAATCTTGAGTGAATTCTATGCACAAAAAGATTTGAAAAGCATGGATTAGTATTTTTCTTATAATTAAATAGATTAAATATTCAATTAATTAATTAAAAAAATAGGAAAATAACTCCCCTTTGGGTCAATGGGTCGTGCATAGCTTTTGGGTGATGATTCTTGGAAGAAATTGAGGCCCATTAGCAATTTTGAGGTATTTGAAGCAAAGTTGACTTTTCAAAATTCCCAAAAATTTCCCAACTTCCACAAGGCATAGCTTGCTCAATTTTTAAGATTTGATCATGTTCTTGGAAATTTTGGAAAGGTATTGAAGTCCTCTAACCAATGTCTTTGGTCCCATGTCATTTTGATTTACCAATCTCAAGTTATGGTCTTTGACTTAAAGTGCCCTTTTTGTTGACTTTTGAAAATGACCTATAATGTTGAAATTGATAACTTTTTGTGGGAGCATTTCTTGGACTTGAAGTGTGAAGATGAGTTGTAGGAAATGTCATTCTCTTCAAAATGATCTTTGGATGGAATTTTTCTGATAAACCCTGTGGAAGTTATGCCTTGGTCAATTTGCAGTTAACTTTTTCAACTGTCCAAAAATAGAAACTTTTGCATCTTGAGACTTTTTGAGCCATGCTTGTGAAATCATGATCAAGAATTGATCAAATGATGTTTGTGGCTTCAAAATGAGATGTTGACCAAAATTTTTGACTTTTGACTGTCAAATGACCATTTTGCCCCTGCAGTTGACTGTTGAGCAATTAGGGCTTTTGACTGTGCAATTTTGTGCTGTAAGTCTTGAAACTTAGCATATGGATGCTTGACCATGTTTATAGGCATGTGGGACTTGTTTGGACCCTTGGAAGCTTCAATTTCTTTGCCAGAACCAAAACCCTAATTTTTGACTGTTTAGGAGGCAATTGGACGTGCAACCCTTGGGAGATTTTGAAGCATGCTCTTTGCAAATCTTGAAGAATATGGGAGGGCAAATTTTGGGGTACAAAAGTTTCCCCTGTTCAATCTTCTTACATCTGAGGATGTAGATTGGCTGGCGTGCCTTTCGTAATCCGAAGGTAGAAGATGATTGAACACTAGAGTGCCCAGAAATTTGCGCTCACATAGTAGTGTGATGTGGGGAATGGGCTTACAGATGCCATTTGGAGATTGATGGATAGGAGGATGGGCTTATAGATGCCATGTTGAAAGGTGATGGATAGGTGGATGGGCTTATAGATGCCATCTGGGTGTCGATCGCGTAAGAGATTCCTTAGCGAGAACTTGCGTACCTGGAAAAGAAAGATGATTACCTGACCTGTTACAGGAGATGGTCTTCAAACTTCTTTATATAGACGCGCCCTGGCGAGATACAGGAATCGAGTTTGGAGCTTCAAACGGTGATGAATGAATCAGGGGTGGTTACTAACTCAACGGGACGATGAGAGAACCTTGGGCGATTGCTACCTTAACAGTGACGATGAGAGAATCTGGGGCGATTACTACCTCAACAGTAACGATGAGAGAATCTGGGGCGATTACTACCTCAACAATAACGATGAGAGAATCTGGGGCGATTACTACCTCAATAGTAACGATGAGAGAATCTGGGGCGATTACTACCTCAACAGTAACGATGAGAGAATCTGAGGCGATTACTACCTCAACAGTAACGATGAGAGAATCTGGGGTGATTACTACCTCAACAGTAACGATGAGAGAATCTGGGGCGATTACTACCTCAACAGTAACGATGAGAGAATCTGGGGCGATTACTACCTCAACAGTAACGATGAGAGAATCTGGGGCGATTACTACCTCAACAGTAACGATGAGAGAATCTGGGGCGATTACTACCTCAACAGTAACGATGAGAGAATCTGGGGCGATTACTACCTCAACAATAACGATGAGAGAATCTGGGGCGATTACTACCTCAACAGTAACGATGAGAGAATCTGGGGCGATTAATACCTCAACAGTAACGATGAGAGAATCTGGGGCGATTACTACCTCAACATTAACGATGAGAGAATATTGGATGTCTTCTACTGAGTCTTCATCAGAAAAATCTTTAGGGATCGATTTAACTGGACCAGAGAAGGCCTTTGACTGGATAATAATCAGAAAAAATCTTTAGGAGTCGATTTAGCTGAACCAGACAAGGTCTTGGAATCTTCAACTGAGTCTTCATCAGAAAAATCTTTAGGAATCGATTTAACTGGACCAGAGAAGGCCTTTGACTGGATAAGAAACAGAAAAATCTTTAGGAGTCGATTTAACTGAACCAGGCAAGGTCTTGGAATCTTCAACTGAGTCTTCATCAGAAAAATCTTTAGGAATCAATTTAACTGGACCAGAGAAGGCCATTGACTGGATAATAATCAGAAAAAATCTTTAGGAGTCGATTTAACTGAACCAGGAAAGGTATTGGAATCTTCAACTGAGTCTTTATCAGGAAAATCTTTAGGAATCGATTTAACTGGACCAGAGAAGGCCTTTGACTGGATAAGAAACAGAAAAATCTTTAGGAGTCGATTTAACTGAACCAGGCAAGGTCTTGGAATCTTCAACTGAGTCTTTATCAGGAAAATCTTTAGGAATCGATTTAACTGGACCAGAGAAGGCCTTTGACTGGATAAGAAACAGAAAAATCTTTAGGAGTCGATTTAACTAAACCAGGCAAGGTCTTGGAATCTTCAACTGAGTCTTTATCAGGAAAATCTTTAGGAATCGATTTAACTGGACCAGAGAAGGCCTTTGACTGGATAAGAAACAGAAAAATCTTTAGGAGTCGATTTAACTGAACCAGGCAAGGTCTTGGAATCTTCAACTGAGTCTTTATCAGGAAAATCTTTAGGAATCGATTTAACTGGACCAGAGAAGGCCTTTGACTGGATAAGAAACAGAAAAATCTTTAGGAGTCGATTTAACTGAACCAGGCAAGGTCTTGGAATCTTCAACTGAGTCTTTATCAGGAAAATCTTTTGGAATCGATTTAACTGGACCAGAGAAGGCCTTTGACTGGATAAGAAACAGAAAAATCTTTAGGAGTCGATTTAACTGAACCAGGCAAGGTCTTGGAATCTTCAACTGAGTCTTCATCAGGAAAATCTTTAGGAATCGATTTAACTGGACCAGAGAAGGCCTTTGACTGGATAAGAAACAGAAAGATCTTTAGGAGTCGATTTAACTGAACCAGGTAAGGTCTTGGAATAGCTGAGAACTTAATTGGATCCTTCCTGAAAGGTAAAGATCAGTCATATGCAATGCATGATATAGATCAAGCCATGATGTTCTCAACATAAATGAGATTGTGAGATCATGATGCGTATATGCATGCTACAATGTATAGAAATGCGATGTTTTTGAATGTATGTTTTTGTCTAGGAAAGTAAATCCTTGACGGGTGCCGGGAAGTCACATCCTGGGCTGATGTTGGAGAATAGTGCTTTGTTGTTTCCGCTGGGGATGATAGTTGCAAGAATACCGGCAGGAGAAGATAACTCCGTTAGGGAATAAACTTGGCGAATGGATTACTCTGCGGGGAGAAAATTGTTCTAGCGATCTTGCTGGGGATTAGTACTCTGTGGGGGGAGAGGTACTTTGTTGGGATATTGATGGTAACTCCGCTGGGGATACCGTTGTTATGTTGGAAGCTTTAATAGACTTCGCTGGGGATGAGAAGACTTCGCCGAGGACGATCTTTCCGCGGCTTTTGGCTGAGGATAACCCAATTATATCCTGGTAGGGAAATAACCTTTGAATAAAGCCAGGGGACACGTTCGTGCTCTGCGGGTGGCAAGGTTCCAGAATCTACTGGGGATAAGCTTCCTGCTGGGGAGATGGATTCCAACTTTCTGGGGGAAATCTTCAGACTACGCTGGACTCTCCTGGGGAAATTTTGTGATGTACTGGAAGTGATTCCACTGAATGTCTGGTATACCACCGGGGAACAATCTTAGATCGAGACTACCGGGGATGTTTGCTGAGGAATGTTGAGAGCTGCTGGAGGATACCCAACTTCCTTAAGGCTGACAGGATAACTCTGCTTGGGGAGAGAGTATTGACTTGCTGACTCACTCTCTGGGGAATTAAGATATACTGGTTATGTTTTTCACCTGAACTTACCTTGATACCTTGGTGGACAGAACAATTAGATCGCTTAGACCACTCATTATTGCCCCTGTTTCTGAGGTGGGAGAGGAAGACCTGTGAGGTGCTGATAGTTGTTGATGGACAAACCTTCTTCTGGTAGGCAAGTGATGAGATGACAGGACATAGTCGTACGCTTTGATCCCTAACTTTTGCCTGGACCGCCCTTTCGGGTTTTCAGTCCATCGGGATACCCATTTTTGCCCAAGCCGCCTTTTCAGGTTTTCGACTTGCCGGGTGTATAGATTTTTTTCATTTCATCCCTCATTTTGCCCGAACCCTTTTGGTTCACCGGGAAGCCCTAATTTTTGCCTAGGTATGTCAACCTAGCGGGTCTTTGATTATGCGTAGTATTTTTTCGACTATGTTCTCAGAATGTAGGGAGTTGCCCCTGTTAGAAGTGTTTTGTCATGCCTCAAAAGATGTTTAATCGGGCAAGATTCGTTGCTGGAGTGCCCCAAGTGACTCAGGCGGAGATTTGCCCCAGGCTGTTTGGCCTTTTGAGAGATTCTACGAATCTTGACTTAACTGCCCCAGATGATGGACAATGATCATGCCATGCCCTTTGATTGGAAGTGCTTTTGTTCACTAGGTATTCATCGTGCGAATTTCCCCGCTGTTCAAACAAATAGTCATATGCAAACAATGTTATATCAAAAATGCAAAGCTTATGTCTGTCTTGATGATTTTGAAAATGCATTCTTTTTCATAAAACAAGTGAATGTTTGTAAAACGTGATGTCAACTCCGTATTTACCGTAGGCCTTAAGGAGTCAGGATACCTTTCGTAACAGTATGCTTTCGAACTAACCCATGCTTCAGCTAGGACTTTTAAGGGTTATAACGTGGCCTGGTTCATGGTTTAAGAAACAAAGGATAAAGGCTCAAATTATTTGTACCCACCCGCTCTTCGTGATGTTCTTCAATCCTAAACTCAGCTGATCGTGCGTTAGACCTTATTTGAGTTTTTGTCCTGATATTCCCGTGATGGTTCGGATGTTGATAGTTTATTTTGAATAGGCAGTCATTCCTTTTTGTTATTGAGGTTTTGTATGACCTCTTTCCTTTTTTTTTGATTTCGTTATCCCTGTTTTTATCCTGAACTATTTCTTTTGTGATTACAGTCAGCGGGATGCCCCAGTTTTGTAAGTCTCCTTCATAGGTTTTGACTTAATGGGCTTTTTGATTTTGGTAATGACTGCCGGTTTTTATGGTTATTTGGAACCATCACTGTCTTTTGTTTCAGAAGGACTTCTTTTGATGCCATTCGTTGTGCACCTGGATCAGCTGAGAGAACTACCCTGCCCCAGGTTATGATTAAGGGTTTTAATTTTCGAAAAGAAAAACTCCAACTTCTTTGGCTCAAAGGGGTTGACGAGGGATTATCTTCCTTATAACTCCAGTGTTTAGGAATTTAAACAATGCCTGTACCTCATCAGCGGGGTCTGTTCAAAAGCATACTGTAGATTGCAGTATCATTTTCGTCATCCTCCCTCAAGAGGCTTAGAATTATTGATCGAGCGTTGATCATCAGAAAAAATATGAGAATAATTTGCATATAGTGAATACGAATATATTGCTTCAAAACAGACATATGCGATGCATTAATGAAATAACAACGTTTAACATGAGTAAATGTTTGAACAAAAGAAAATTACAACTTGAAAATCCTAATGAACAAAAGTCTTTTCATCTCAGGGCTTGTTACTTCAACTGGTGCATCCGATAGGGATGGCAGGAGCATTCAGCCTGGCCCATCTGGGTGAAATCCACAGCTCCTTCCTCAATCAGGTCTTGGATCTTATTCTTCAGAGCCCAGCAGTCGTCGGTGTCATGGCCTGGACTGCCGGAGTGGTATGCACATCTTTCCTTAGAATTGTATTTTGGGGAGGCTGTGTTGAGATTCTTAGGAGGGTCCCTTAACGTCACCAGATTCAACCTCAACAATTGTTGTAAAGCCTGAGATGGTGACACATTGAGCTTGGTGAACTGCCTTTTAGGCTTGCCTGGCTTGCTCTGATCAGTCCGTTGTTCTTGGCGAGGTCGTTGTTGGACCTGTGAAGTAGTAGCAGCTTGGAGAGGTCTATTCATTGGACCAGACCTTTGACTTCTTGGAGGCTGATTAATGACTTGATCCCTGACTTGGGCTTATTGCTTCATGTCTTGATGAAGCTGACTGATCATGGCCCTCAGCTCTCCTTGCTCCTGAGCTAAACTTTGGATGAGAGCCCTTTGCCCCAGCATCTGGTTTTTCAATGTGTCTACCTCAGCTTGTAGACGTTTCAGCCGTTCGTCCTTGTCGTCCTCAGCACTGTTCCTGACCAAAGTCCCCGTGAGGAGTGTTCTTAGCTCTTCCTGCCCCTTGGATAAATTCAGGAGGATTTCCCCGAACTGGGTCTCTTGAGCATGAGGTCCCTGGTTATCTTGTTGGGAAGTCATTGCTGAAATAATAGCGACAAAGGTAAGTGACCTGCAAAAGGGATACCTGTAATGCAATGATGTGTATATATGCATGCAATGTTTTCAAGGATCTCGCGGGGTAAACAAGAAATTTGTTAGAGCTGGGATCCGGTAGCTTGATTGAAGGAACTTCCTGTTGTTGAGGGTCCTTCTTCAAGAGTCAAGGCTCACCATATCGAGTGGGTCATAGCCCCTGACGACCTTGGCTAGAGGAAAATAAATCCTCTTTGCCCCTTGCTAGACATGTTGGTTCATCATGACCTGCATCACAAGCCCCTTGATATCCTTGAAATGGATTAGTCCTTATGTAGGGGGTATGCAATGGTATGATGGTATGATGTTATGATGTTATGCTATGCGTGGCGTAACATAGGTAAACCCTGTTATGAGTCCCAATTAAGGACTATAAACAAAACATGCAAGAAACTTAATAAACCCTGTTATGAGTCCTAATTAAGGACTATAAACAAAACCTGCAAGGAACTCAAATGTCAGATAACAAGCATGCAAATAGTCAAGTTGGAAGGCACACAAGTCACACAAGAGAAACCCTTAGAGTTTAGGCCAGCATGGGGTCTAGGTATTACCCTCTTTCAGTTGGTGAGCTCAACCTGTCCTATCAGAAGTAACCGGGTTCTAAGGGTCCCAATATCACTGGATTGCTTTCATTGTTCATCGTTTCGATTTAGCCACTGAACTGGCGACCGAAATATTCCAGGAAAGCAACCCTCAATTGAGTGTAGTATCGAGTATCAACCAACCTCGGACTGCACCAAAGTCAGTTATCTCACTACCCTAAAGAGGCCAAGATGGTTCAATTAAGGTTCCTAAGGTCAGTTGATGCTTCACGACACCACGCGGCGGCCCCGTACTCTCCTTGACTGAACTCAAGGGTTACCGGTACTCACCAAAGTGCCACATCAACGTAGCAGACTGCTTCAACCATGTCGGTATACCCCGCACAGTTCCCTCACAGTCTTGTTGCTACTTTCTAAGAAGGTATCCCCAGATCCGGGTTAGGATCTATAGAACTCCGAAGACAGTCCCACAATTTAAAGCAAACAAGTCAAAGCAATTGAAAACACAGTTTATGAACTATCCTAAGGTACACCTCACTTTATAAGTGTTCCCAGCAGAGTCGCCAGTTCTGTGATCGGTGGATCTGGAACTGACTGTTTAACGCTGGTTTCGCGAAATGTCGCGGAAGCAAGAGTCGCCACCGTCTTTTATTTTCTCCAATATGGAAAGGACAAAAGCACAGAAAAATTCCTTATGAGATAGATTCTCGGTTCGGGAGGTAGATTTATAGAAAGGGAAGGTGTTAGCACCCTTTCTATCCATGGTTATCCATGGGCTCTTAGATACTTGCTCATTTGTGTTTTCAAAGATGTTTGTTTGCTTTTCAAGGTGAGTGGGTTTGAAAAAGTTTCATTTAAAATTTCAGTTCGACTCTTGTATCAGTCCTCAAGAGTGTTTGAAAAGTTGTTTTTGAAAGCTTTTTGCAAAGTGTCGGTGTGAAAAGAAGTTTTTGATTTGTTTTGAATTAGAGCAAGTATCTACGAGTCATCTACCTACCCTAAGGAATTAGTCTGTGTAAATGTCCTTAAGGTAGTGCCATCCCACCATTGAGAGGTAGGTAGCACCACCGTTGGAGGTGTTCGGGTCAATTCGAGGATTAGGGGCAGTGTGGTCACCAGAGCAATAGGAGGATACCTTAGAAGCTACCCCCATGCCATGTTCATGGACATGAGGACTTACTGAAACGTCCTCTACTCGACGACCACGTTTCGAAGGCAAGGCAACAGTGAGGCGTACCCTAGAAGTGGTGTGTGAATTTGTGTGTTATTTTCATGTTTAGCAATTATCTTTGATCATGACATGGTGAGCTACGCATTGTTTTTAATTAGCCATACATTCTTTCATGCAAATTATTAGCAGTTAAAAGGTGCGGGAAGATAAAAGTCCTACGCTATTACAAAGGCGCGGGTCTACATCGCCAAATTAAACCAAGACCCGATTTGAAATAAATAAAATGCGGAAAGTCAATATCCTAATTATCTATTACAAAGCTTTGGGGCAAATACATTACATCCATAAAAATAAATGCGAAAAGAAATTAGAATCGAGTGCGAGGGCGTTGGACCCTTTAAAGAAATTGAATCGGAATTAATAATTTAATTAAATTAAATAAAGGAAAGAACTTATTTTTTGATGTTTTTGTATTTAATAGAAATAAAGAAAATTAATATTGAGAAAAACCCTAATTCTAATTTATTTTTAATTATTAAAAAAATGTTTAAGTTTTAACCTAATTAATTAAATGCCATATTTATTTACAAAATTAATAATTAATAATAATAAGAATAAGATGGAATTATTTTATTGAAGAAGAGAATAAAATGCTAAAACCTATTTTTTATATTTTTTAGTTATTTTAAGAAAAAGTATTAAAGTTAAACCTAAAATTAAACTAATTGGATTATTGAGATTTATTTACAAAAAAAAAAGTATTAAATATTAAATAAAACATATATATATATATATATATATATATATATATATATATATATATATATATATATATATATATATATATATATATATATATATATATATATATATATATATATATATATATATATATATATATATATATATATATATATATATATATATATATATATATATATATATATATATATATATATATATATATATATATATATATATATATATATATATATATATATATATATATATATATATATATATATATATATATATATATATATATATATATATATATATATATATATATATATATATATATATATATATATATATATATATATATATATATATATATATATATATATATTTATATATATATATATATATATATATATATATATATATAATATATATATATATATATATATATATATATATATATATATATATATATATATATATATATATATATATATATATATATATATATTTTAATGATTTCTGATTTTTTTTTGTATTTTTGTGTTATAAAAATTAATTTGAATAAATTAAAGAAATACATAAATGAATAAAGAAAAGAATGCAAACCGAAGGGTATTCAGACCCAGTTTGGGAGGTTCATGCAAGCAATTTGGCCCAATGAATTCAAGCCCTTTGTTGACTTTTCTGGGATGGTGTGTGGCTCCTTGGACCAGCGCGTATGGTAGGCTGCTTGTGATGGCCCTCGGATTGAGCTTCAGGGACATGTGGCAGGCACTGATGTGAAGGTGTATTGTGGAACCTGGATAGCACGCTGCATGGAAGTGTATTGGAAAAAATATTATTGAAGAAAGTGGGGGACCTGGGAATCGAACCCAGGTCCCAATACCTGCAAGCCAAACGCACTAACCACTGAACCACTCAAGCTTCTTTGTTATTATAGTGGAGCACAATTAATATAATAGAAAATAGACACTAGTGGTGTTAGAACAAAAATCAGCGCACGAATGTTCAAATTCCCCAGTCATGTATGGACACCGTCCACCTTCTTCTTCATTTGCCTGGAAATACAAAGCAGATAGCGGGGGTTTTAAACCCCACTAATTCAAACCTGCAAAAATAACGATTAGGCCATAGCATAATATAAATTGAGCGTGATGTGTGGAATTGAATCGTCCAGATGCCCTGAGTTCAATGGTCCTGGTCTCGTTGCCTAATTTTTCCTCATGAAAGAAACCCCCTTTTAAAGTTCCTGAAACCCTAAAAGACGTTCATGGTAACTTTCTATTCAGACAGCCATTCTTCAATTGAATCATGCCATTAGCTTTAGAATCATCACATCAGTATAAATCAAACATGAAAATGCATGGAAAATGTGTATAAATTCAAATACGAATATGCAAATTTTAGAAGAAAGTCAAGCTTCTATCTACCAATTCTTTGAGTATGGAAGCGTGATTTTGATTGGAATAGATTCCTGGTAACCTTGGCAAGCTTGTGGGATGGTTATTTTGCTTTGAATTGCGCTGGAACTATGAAAACAGTTTTGAGTTTTTTATGAAAATAATGCAAAGTTCTTTCTTGGTCTGAGGCGCAGGTTGCTTGTCTTTTGTGATTAGGTTTGCAATGAGTATATATGTGTGACTGAATTAGGTTAGAAATCCAAGCCAAAAACCTTTGCATTCATGAATCAAATATTTGGTTTTCAATGTAATCTTTTTCAATCTTTTTCATGTCCTTTTGATGCCAATCATTGCCAATCACCTTGATTCTTTCCTTATTGAATAGTGCATGAAATCTTGAGTGAATTCTATGCACAAAAAGATTTGAAAAGCATGGATTAGTATTTTTCTTATAATTAATTTTAATTA